>JAUMJL010000253.1:0-600000 GCA_033558185.1 Dromococcyx pavoninus
GGCTATTGGCTATCTTTCCCGCTAACGCCCGCCTCCTTTCTTTTGATTGGCTGCGCTGCCCTGCGCCGGGTTTCAGGCGCGGGGGGTTCAAGATGGCGGCGTCGGGTGAAGCGGTCGGGCGGTACCGGAGCACCGTGAGCAAGAGCAAGGACCCCTCGGGGCTGCTCATCTCGGTCATCAGGTACGGGCGGCGCTTCCCCCTCTCCGCCGCGTCCTGGCCCGCCCCTGTGAGCGTGAGGCGGGGCGGGTAAAGCCTCGGGAGCTGCTGTGGCCTTAGCTCTGGTGGGGCAATGTTACAGTGAAAGGACAGCGGTGACATCCAGACATGGGATGGAGCAGCTCTGGTGTGAGGACAGGCTGAAAGAGTGGGGTTGTTCTGCCTGGGGAAGAGAAGGCTCCAGGGAGACCTTAGAGCAGCCTTCCAGTGCCTAAAGGGCTATAGGAAAGCTGGGAAGGGACTTTTTACAAGGGCCTGGAGTGATAGGATGAAGGGGAATGGCTTTAAAAGGTGGACGATTTAGATTAGACATTAGGAAGAAATTCTTCATGGTGAGCATGGTGAGGCCCTGGCACAGGTTGCCCAGGGATGCTGTGGATGTCCCCTCCTTGGAGATGTCCAAGGCCAGGTTGGATGAGGCTTTGAGCAACCTGATCCAGAGGGAAGTGTCCCTGCCCATGGGAGGGGGTTTAGAACTGGATTGACTTTGAGGTCCCTTTCAGCCAAAATCATTCTATAATTCTAAGTGCAAATCTTGCCTAACAAGCGTAGTGGCTTTCTGTGATAGGGTGACCACAGCTGCGGACACAGGAAAAGCAATGACTGTTATCTATCTGGACTTCTGTAAAGCATTTAATGTGGTTCTCCACAGCGTTTTTGATTTGATGGGTGGACTGCTCCGTTGGTAAGGAATTGGTTGGATGGTTCCATTCAGAGAGTACTGGTCAATGGCTCAGTATCCAGATGGAGACCCATGACAAGTGGTGTCCCTGAGGGATCTGTACTGGGACCGATGCTGGTTTATATTTGCATTGATGATGTAGACAGCAGGATTGAATGCACTCTCAGCATGTTTCCAGGTGACACCAAACTGAGTGAGGCAGTTGTTGCATCAGAAGGGTGGAATGTCTTCTAGAGGGAACCTGGGCAAGCTGGAGAAGTAGGCCTCTATGGATCTCATGAGGTTCAACAAGTCCAAGTGCAAGGTCCTACACCTGGGTCAGGGCTGATTGCAGTTTTAATACAGGCTGAGGGATGACGTGATTGAGAGCAGCCCTAAGGAGAAGGACTTGGGTTGCTGGTTAAGGAGAAGCTCAATGTGAGCTGGCAATGCGTGCTCACAGCCCAGAAGACCGTGTCCTGGGCTGCATCCAAAGCAGTGTGGCCAGCAGGGTGAGAGAGGGGATTCTGCCCCTCTGCTCTGCTCTCGTGAGACTTCACCTGGAGTCCTGTGTCCAGTCTTACTGCTGTAGAGTCCATAGGTGACCCCTATCCACAAACACACAGCAGTGCCAAGTCAAATAGGCCTGGCTGGAAAAGCTGTAGGAGTAGAAATCTTGTGTGTGGACTCCATCCTGTTTCAGGATGCAAAAGTTGGAAAAGTTCTGCTTCTTCTGAATCCACCCATTGTGTGTTGGGTGGAGAGAGGGCAGTTGTGTCCAGTCACGTTTACACTATTGATTTTTGTCTGCCCTTCTTCCTGCCCTCTCCTCTCTGCTGGAGGATGACTGTGATATACTTGGAGCCACGTGAGGACCTGGATTCACTTCACTGGTTTTCCTCTGTGCCTCTTCAAATTTCTGAATCTCTTCTGTGCTGCTTACAACCACTGAGTTGGCAGCTGATTTCCCACAGTAAAGGTTTTAAGTGTTGACCTTTTGCACGTCCTTTCCTGTGGGTGTGGGCAGAAAGCAGTCCTATTGGTAGGATTTTGTGAGTTGTAGTGGACTTTCAAACTTTGATTCCTGCTTCAGTGTGTCTGCAAGTAACTACAGTTCTGTTACTTTGGAGAAGTTATTGTAGCAGTCTTATGTATCTGGGTCATGTTTTACACTTAATGTAGCGACTGACTCTACTGGTAAGAGTCGAGTTTTGTTGTGTCTCAAACATTACCTGTCCTAGAACATTGTCTGGGTGCAGGGCTGTGTGCTGTCTCGGGGCTATTCTGTGACTGCTGGCTAAATGGGCTGCAGCTGCCGCAAAGGAGGGGGAGGAGGTGGAGCAGCAAGCACTGCCCACTCACTCTCCCCTCTCTGACTGCCCTGGAGCCCCAGCTTCGCTTCTAGAAGCTTCTCGAAGAAGACCACCCCTTCATATGCTAATAGGGTATGGACTTGCCCTATAAGTAGAAGCCCTCCTAGAAGGCAGGCGCTGGAGCTGGCATGAAGATAAGCTGGAGGGGAATCACGGCACCATGTGCTCCTGAAGACCACCTTTTCCAGAGGAACTGCTGTGCCGCCATTGGAGTGGTGATTATTTTTCTCTTTCCCCGTGCTACTCTGTTGTTTCTCTCTCTCTGACTTATCTCATTGTATCTCTTTTTTTTCCTTGGCACTACAGTGTATCAGATCAAATCTAAGTTGTATTGTAGTTTTGTTTAGCGACCTGCTTTGGCTGTGTTCAGGGTACCAGATTGTAATCTGAACGGATTGAGATCTGGTTTTGTAACTTTAAGAAGCTGCGACTTGGAGTGTGCCCGTGTATCTGATTTGTTATTTTGGCTGTGCTCTAAATAAATTTTAATTTACCCTGGGAGATTTGTCTGTCTCCGGTTTGCCACACAGACACCAAAAAGACCCTCCCTCTCCAGCTGTGCAGGTTTAGGGGCTGGTGAACACTGTTGGTGTCAGGAGCAGGACCTAACAGTCACCTGTCTATGAAGGATCATGTTTAGGACAAAGTTCTGAGTTCTGTTCCTTTTCATTATTCTGAAAACTGTCTTTCAGAGGTAGTTGGTGACTCCAAATAAAGCAGCTGGCTCACAGAACTGCTCTGCTTTCCAGGATTCTGGCCTGTTTCTGAATTGTATGGCGGTAGGTAATAATCACACCAAGAGGTGAATGAAAGGTGGTGCTTAGCACAGGCTGTGGTGCCTGACTTCTCTGTATCAAGTATATGTGGTTCATTAGTTTGTACTCTGTGCTGGTGAGGCCACACCTTGAATCCTGTGTTCAGTTTTGGGCCCCTTACTACAAGAAAGACATCGAGGGGCTGGAGGGTGTCTGGGGAAGAGTCAGGAGCACAGGGGTTATAGGGAGCAGCTGAGAGATCTGTGGTTGGTTGGTCTGGAGAAGAGGAGGCTGAGAGGAGACCTCATCTCTGTCTACAACTGCCTAAGAGGAGGCTGTAGAAATGTTAGTGTTGGTCTCTTCTTCCAAGTAACAAGCAATAGGACAAGAGGAATTGTCCTCAAATTGTGCCAGGGAGGTTTAGACTGGATATTAAGAAAAATTTCTTTACTGAAAGGCTGGTGAAGTACTGGAAGAGGTTGCCCAGGGAAATGGTGCAATCTCCATCTCTGGAGGTGTTCAAAAACGTGTAGAGATGGCACTTTGGAACATGGTTTAGTAGGCGTGGTTCATGTGGGCTGTTTGCATTATAAATACATCAGTAGTTGTGAAAACCTGAAAACCCCCTTTTTTTTTTTGCACCTGGATCTTTAATTTTTAGGTTGGATGAGGCTTTGAGCAAACTAATTCAGTGGAAGGTGTCCCTGTCCATGGCAGGGGTGTTAGAAATGGATAATCTTTAAGGTCCTTTCCAACCCAAATAATTCCTCAATTCTGTGATTTTTACTGGGTGCCCACACGTTATATTTGGAATAAGGCTAAATAGTGTGGGTCTAAAGCATTTTGTGATTTGTGTTTCTTTGTCAGCCTCAAGTTTAAATAAGTTGGGGAGGCAAATGGAGTAAGTTTTATCTAGACAACCTTAATTTACAGAAAGTACTAAAATTCATAGATGGTATATGTATAATGCACATGCTGCAGCAATTCCTGTAGTAAGCATCCTTATTTTTTTCCATGTTTCCTATGATTTCCAAGAGGATTTTAAGAGCCTCCCTTTGTATCTCTGTTTTAATAAACCTAGACTTGTTTATTTAGTTCATAATATAAAATGAGAGTGAGCTCATGTTGCTGTGCTCTCCAAATAAGAGATCATGTTTGTGTGATCATCTTTGGCTTACAGGCACTGATCTTTCTGCTACTGTAGGTCCAGTGTTTAGACATGACGTTGAGGTTATCGACTTTATGAAATTGAAATTATTCAATAGAACAACCTGATAACTAAACCTTCAAGATTTAATTAGAACTTGGTTTGGATGTAGAGATTCTTTGCAGAGCTTGAAGTGTTGTGTTGAGCTGGACGATGAAAACCTAAAAGTAGAACTGATTGCAGACGAAAGAGAAAGTGTTGTATTAATAACATTCACATTCCTTAGGGTTAGCCAAGTACAGAAAGAAAACAGTGTGGGAAGGAATTTAAATCACTTCTGTGTGTTGTTTTGTATAGCAGCTCAGGTGAGGATGAACTTGTGAAGCGACAGGTGATAGTTTTCACTGGTATTTTTACTCATAAAATACTGTTGCAAACAAGTTAAGGCCTCCTAAGAGTTGGCTATTGGTTTGAAATATGTGCTCGCAGCCCAGAAGGCCAACCATATCCTCAGCTGCATCAAAAGAAGCGTGGCCAGCAGCGTGAGGGAGGAACAAATTCTTCACGATGAGGGTGGAGAGGCCCTGGCACAGGTTTCCCAGGGAAACTGTGGCTGCCTCCTCCCTGGAGGTGTTCAAGGCCAGGTTGGATGGGGCCTTGAGCAGCCTGGCCTAGTGGGAGGTGTTCCTGCCTGTGGCAGGGGGGTTGGAACTGGATGGGCTTTAAGGTCCATTTCAACCCAAACCATTCTGTGAAAAGTAGCAAAGATTTCTTTTCTTGATAGCTTTATTTCTGAAACATTTCTATGTAGTCTTCTCTAGATCCCTGTGGGTTTACACTTGCCTCTCCCTGTTCATTTAGAAGGCAGTTAATTTCTCTGTGGCTCCAATAAAAGGAGACAGCCTATGAAAATTAGAGAGAATTTGACTGCATTCTTCTGCTGTAAACAAATAAAACCAGAGGAGCTTCTTTGTGTTATGGTATTGACCCTGGTGATAACAAAGGTGGTTGTCTTTCAAATAGAGACATTGTTTAGATCTGCAAAATCTATTTGGTGTTGCTTTGAAAAGCTGAAAGGCCTTTTATAAATATAAATGATTTTGTTAATGAAAGTCTCATCTTTGATATTTACTCAGATTTGGTAGCCTTCTGTTGCAAGAGACTGAATGATTTACTTGCCTCTGATACTAAATTTAGGGATTTCTTTACTTACTTCACTTACTTCACTGGACTTCCCAGGCGAAAAGCTGTGTCACCTTCAGGGAGAGTATTTGGGACCAAGTCCGTGACAAAGTCTAACGTGTGATAGCAGTGCTGAGATTAAGTGAGAAATGGTATTTTATGGAAGCTGGGGCTCTGATCTCCAGTCAAGATGCTGCTGCTTCAGGAAAGTTAATTGCAAAAATTACATAAATGTAGTTTTCATCAGCGTTATTCACTGCAGTCTCAGTATAGTTTGGAAGTTTAGTCTCATTCTTGGTCTCTTGTTGCTATTCAGCAACTCTGAGATGAAGAAACAACAGGAAAGTCCATCCTGCTTTCGGTCTCTCTTCTGTCCCTGTGAAGTGTTAGTTTTTCCTGTTGTGTCAGGGAACACATTTGTTCTCTGGGAATTGTTTCCTGTAGGAGGATTTGTGTACTGAATGAGTTCACCTTGGTTTTCTGCTTGTTGCTAAGAATAGAGAACAAAGGCAGCCTGAAGCATTTGGAGGAAGTTGTTTTCTGAGCAAAAGGAGATGGTCTGCTCAGTAAGGTACAAACCAGAAAATAACATCCTGATGTGTGAGCTGAACCAGGATCCATTGGGTGACCGTGAGCCATGTGGTGCAGATCTCTGGTGCCTGTGCTGCCTCGTAGCCCTGCCCCAAGTGGACTGGCTGTGGCCACATAGCAAACCACCCAGCTCAGGTCTCCTCTCTGGATCCTGGTGGTATCTCAGTGGTTTTCAAACCTGCACAGCAGTTCAGATTGTTTCCCATTGTAAAACCTCTCTTGCAGTGTGCGGGTGGGGTGTTTTATAGCGTTGTGCTGCAGCTGGGTTTCCTGCTCAGCGTTACAGGAGCCACGAGGGATATTAAGAAACTGTCTTTGGGAGATGGAGCGGTACCTGGTGCTGTGTCAGTCCTGCCTGTAGGAATGCTGTCAGGAGTGAACTGTGTGCACTGCTGTCCCAGGAAAGGATGAATCTGCTTGAAAAGAGCCAGGAGGTGCTGGGAGAGCTGAGTTATGAGGTATCATAGCCATATTCTCAGCAATGCTGATGGGTTACCCTGAGTTCTTGGGCACAACTTCCCTCTTGTTTCCCGTAACGGAGAAATGGAGGACTTGGAGGGTGGGTATGTTCCTAACAATGAGGCAAAGAGAGTTTGGGAGCCCTAATTAATGTTTGCAAAGTCTGCTATTAAAATCTCCACCTCTGTTGTGGTTCAGGGGAGCCCTTCTTCTCCCTGGGGATATGAAAGTATCTTCAATTTCATAAAATTGTAGAAGGGACCTCAAAGCCCATCCAGTTCCAGCCCCCCTGTCATGTGCAAGGACACTTCCCACTTGCTGTTGTCCACATTTCTGGGAAGAAATCACCAGTGTTTGCTGGAGTCCCATAGCTCCTGGCATTGTGGCTTCTAGAGTAGGATATTGAGCATCAGGGCTTCACAGCTTCTGGTGTATGGTCAAAAGCGCCATGCTTGCACGCGTGCCTCAGCACTCACACTTTAACAACGTGCTAATTCCTTCACATATGAGAAGTCCTTCAAGTTTCTGAAGCAAAGGTACTTTGTAAGGTCAAAATGTTGTGCTGGAGGCCAGGAGCTTTTGCTGTAGATGCCTAATGCTGATCACATGGGCTTTGGCAATGCCTTTTTGAAAAATGGTGCAGAAAATTCTGCTTATCTGCTGGAGGACAACTTGGGGAATGCTTTTTTTTATCTTTCAGAGGACAAACACGTGTTTGTATATTGATGTTTCTTAACCTTTTGTTTTGTTGGTAGCTGATCGTAGAAGCTTTTGTACTCTGAAACAAGCAACCTGGCATTTAGCAAATGCTATTTTTTTGAGAGATCTTGTCAGATTTTTAATTGGTGAATGTGTCTGCCTTTTATTTATTGTTAGGCGTTTTTCTTTCCAATTAAAGGTTGCTATTTTTTAAAACTGGCCTTTAGTAGCTGCTTTAATTGGGAGAAAACAAACTTTAGCAGTGACTCTGTGAGACCTTATTGAAATCTTTGTGCTAAGCTTTCACACAGGCAAACTCATGACAGATGTCAAGGAAAACTAGAAGTGAGGCGAGATACAGCGCGTTTCCTACTTTTATGTCTGCAGAAGTTGAAATTACAGGCAAATACCCCTCAAACATATTTTATTTTTCACAAGTGGGATTCTTTTTAATGCTTTTTGGCCATTATTTTCATTGCATTTACAGTGAATTTTATTAGATGGATTCTTACTAATGACCTGGCATTTGGTCTTCTCTTTCTGGCTGAAGCAATAGAGCTGAAATCCCAGTTTGTGATGCAGAGTGAGAAAGACGGATGTTCAACTCTTGCTGTTGTCGTTACACTTGGGAAATAGCTATTGCAAGAAATAAAGTCGAGTTATTCTGATCTGTATGTACTGTAATGGTCTTTTAAAACCACTTTATTGCTAATGGTGTTTTCTGATGTTATAAATGCAGCGGTTATTCTACAAGACAAGTAGCTCAGAAATTCATTGAGAATAAATTGTACGTGGCAAGATATGGTTTTAAACTAGAAATTTCCCTGAGATCATCTTGAGGCACTTGTATAAAACGTATGTGTATTTCATATGAGTTGGGCTGAAGGTTGATGCAGATACTTGGTTACATTTAACAGCAGCAATAGGTGAGGGTGCACATGTGAACACACAGCTGGATGTGAAAGGACAATATAGAATCAGAGAAACATTAAAATTGGAAAAGACCTGAGATAATCAAGTCCAACTGTCAGCCCAACACCACTGTGTCTACTAAACCATGTCCTAAAGTGCCACATCTACATGCTTTTTGGAAACCTCCAGGGATGGTTCCCTAGGCGGCCTGTTTCAACGCTTGACTGTGCTTTCAGGGAAGAAGTTTTTCCTAATATCCAGTTTAAACTTCCTCTGGCACAACATGAGATCATTTCCCCTCATCCTACGACTTGGGAGAAGAGACCAACACCTGCCTCATTGCAGTCTCCTTTCAGGGAGTATAAGGTCTCCCCTCAGCCTCTACTTCCAGACTGAACAGCCTCAGGTCCCTCAGCTGCTCCCCATAGCCCCTGTGCTCCAGACCCTTTCCAAGCTGCGTTCCCCTTCTCTGTATGAACTCTGGCACCTCAATGTCTTTCTTGTACTGGGGGACCCAAAACTGAACCCAGGATTTGAGGTGTGATCTCACCAGTACTGAGTACATGGGGACAATCCCTTCCCTAAAAGCTCAAGGTACTTTATTTTTGCAGCTTTTATTTTAGCTTTAGACAGTGCACTGTGCAGAACTGGTGTGTAGCCTGCCCTTACAAAACTAGGAAGTGGAAATAGTTGGGTTTATTCAGAAATGATTACAAATTTTGTGGTTTCAACTCATTCACAGACATCACCTCCAACAGCTCTTCATTTAGGTGCGGTCTTGAAACCTTCAGGTTAATAATGGAATTTCGAAAGCCTCTTGCTGATTGGTGCAGGGCCCCTCTTCTGATGTGGTGGGATATCAAGGATAGGTTCATAGCACACGGTGGCTGGTGGGTTCTTAAATACTCCTCAGCTTTAAATCACTAGGGTGATTAATCTGAGGAGCATGTCCAGCCTCTGCTCTTGTAGATATGAAAATACTGATCCTTAGGATTTGAGTTTTCTCCTGGATAGGTGTGTTGGCTTTTTGGATCTAAAGTGAGTTACAAGAAAAGGTAGAGAGTCAGTCCCTGTGGTGTCCTGGTCAGGTTCTCACACAGTAGAATGGTCTCTGAGTCCCTTGGCTTGCACCTGGCAGGGTAACTGGCATCTCATCACCCTGTCTACTCTCTGCATCTCCTTTTCAAGATGGAAAGCTGGTGTCTTGGGGTTTTGGCTTTGTTCAGGATTGGAGACATCTGAAGGTGGGCCATTTCCTCTGTTGAAGTCATCATCTTAAATGTATGCAGTCCCATCCTTACTTCAGAAATCAGCTGATTCCTGCATCATTTGTATCTGCAGGGTGAAATTTGATTAAGGCTTGGTTAATTTAGCAAAATAGAGACTTCCCTGATGGTATTTATTTAGGTGGCTGGAGGCTGCTCAGCCTTCTCACCACAGCTCTCCTGCATGCATTTGCAAGTCCTCAATGATAAAAAGATCATCAGTGTCTGTTGAAAATGCTCTAACCAACTGTGTAAGCAGCATGAAAGATTAATGGGATGTAAGTAGGGGAGGAAATGTTTTATAATGCTCTGTTTACTTTGTGTGTTTAACGGTGCTTTGAAGAGACTTGGTTCTACTGTTTGGTGTAGTGGAGGGGTGAGTTATTTCTTTGCACAACGGAAGTCTGGCTGTCTGAGGGCTGGGTACCTCGTATCCTCTAGGATGAGGATGGAGTGGTCTGGCCTCTGGATTTTGGGGAAGATCCTTTATAAATTTATCCACTTCACCTTGATTTACCCGATTTCCCATGCCTATGGACTGGTACAGTACAATTTTTGACTGCCTCCTTTTCAGCACCTTGTTGTCTCCATGAAGGGAGTAGTTTGTCTACTGAACTTTTTAACTGAAAGCCTCAAATCCAGAATTTATTATCAATGGTCAAATAAGCTGTGGAAATAATGGATCATAGAATCATAGAATTACAGAGCGGTTTGTACTGGAAGGGACCTCAAAGCCCATCCTGTTCCAACCCCTGTGCCATGGGCAAGGACACCTCCCACTGGATCAGGCTGTTCAAAGCCTCATCCAACCTGGCCTTGAACACCTCCAGGAGTGGGGCAACCACAACTTCTCTGGGCAACCTGTTCCCCACCACCCCACAGTGAAAAATTTCTTCCTAATATCTGATCTAAATCTGCCCTCTTTCAGCTTAATGAGAAATCATGCAACACATTGCTACCGAGTTAAATTGCTAAATACATTTTGCATATTTTTATCTTCTTGCTGGCTTTGTTTCATAAGGAATAAGTTTTTACACTTCTTTCAGTGAGACTCGGCAGAGGTTTCAAACACGTATTATCTGATTGTATGCTTTGAGGTTAAATAGTGCTGGAAGCTGTAGATCACCCCATTTGGGATTTGTCTTTTAGACAACAGTTTTCAATTATAAAATTCAAATAAGTCCATTTAGATTAATGAACCTCTGGAAATGTGCAGAGCGACGTAGACAGTGTGCAGAAGTACAGTTGTTCTTGTCCCAGGGTGCTTCACAAACCTTTTTCTTTGTGCCTGGTTGAAAAGCAGCTGCTTGTGAGGTCTCACACGCTGGCACCCAGGATGAAAACTTGCTAAACTATGTTAGATGGGTTCTTTTCCCCTACAGGACTTTTTTACATCCATAAAAATAAGGCTTAGGGATGAAAACCTCAACCAACCAAACCCTGATTCTCAGAAAGGACCAGATTTTCTTGTTTCCAAACTTAAGTATTTTATTCTATTTAACTCAGAAGCTTAACTACTTGTGCAGCGTCTCCAGTAAACGTTTTCAAAATTGTGGAATGCTTTGGGTTGGAAGGGGCCTTTACAGGTCATCTTGTCCAAATCCCCTGCAGCAGCTGGGACATCTTTAAGCAGATCAGATTGCTCAGAGCTCCATCCAACCTGACCTTGAATGTTTCCAGGGATGGGGCCTCCACTACATCCCTGGGCAACCTGTGCCTGTATTTCACCACACTCATTGTAAAAAATTTCTTCCTTATATCCAGTCTAAATCTCCCCTCCCTTAGCTTAAAACTGTTACTCCTTGTCCTGTCACAACAAGCCTTGATAAAAAGTCGCCCCCCCATCTTTTCTGTAGCCCCTTTAAGTGCAGTAACACTGCTATAAAGGTCTCCCTGGAGGCTTCCCTTCTCCAGGCTGAAGAACCCCAACTCTCATCTCCTAGCAGTGGTGCTCCAGCCCTCAGATCATCTTTGTGGCCTCCTCATGACCTGATCCAACAGCTCCATGCCATTCTTGGGTTGAGGGCTCTAGAGCCAGATGCAGGGCTCCAGGTGGGGTCTCACCAGAGAGGAGTAGAGGGGCAGAATCCCCTTCCTTGCCCTGCTGGCCTTGCTTCTTCTGTTGTAGCCTGGAATACGTTTGGCTTTCTGGGCTGTGAGTGCACATTGTTGGCTTATGTCCAGCTTTTCATCCATCAGCACCCCAAGTCCTTCTCTGCAGGACTGCTTTCGATCCCTTCATCCTCATGCTGTACTGAGATTGCAGATTGCCCAGACCCAGCTGTAGGACCTTGCATTTGGCCTTGTTGAACTTCATGAGATTCACACAGTCCCACTTCTCCAGCTTGCCCAGGTCCCTCGATGCCATCCCATCCTTCTAGCGTGAGAACTGCACCACTCAGCTTGGTGTCACCTGCAAACTTGCTGAGGATGTTTGATTTTGGGTGTTGTTCAACATGGTCACTACGAGACCCAATCCTTGAAATTATCAGGATCTGACCCATTGTGTAATCTTCTGTTTCCATCTACTGCTTTTTAGGAAGGAAAAGGTAGTAACAAATGAGTGCCTTTGCTCTGCAAGAAGAAATACTGTATGAGAACTTATCTGCATCTTCCATGCGTCTGTGAAGTCAACACTTGATCCTCCGAACAGCTTGTGCTTCAAACACGGCTGCAGTTGCTGTGGTGATTGGCAAGTTGATGTAGTCTCAGGAAATGTATGGTCACAGCTGCATTTGCTGGGCAGATGAGATGTGGACAGATGCTCTCTCATCTTGGTTATTGTGTTCCCATTCCCTCGCATCCCGACCTCTTCTCTTTCATTCACCTGTTGTCGTCTCGTGATGGATTTCCTGCCACAAAGAGCTCGCGCTGTCGGTCGCTGTGGCTGAGCGGCGTCTCGACGAGGTGGCTTCATGGTTGGCCTTCCAGTGTTCGTGCACTCTAAATGTCTGGTAATGATCACAATGGTTCAAACTGAAATGAGAAGGCAAATACTCATAATTGGTGTGTGGCCACGGTCATCAGCAAGCAGTGTCTCATGAAAACTAACTGGATTCTAATGAGTTACTCTTTTTACTCTGCTTATTTTTTTCTTTCCTTTTTAATACTGAAGTCTCCTTGGCACATTGCAGCCCTTTCCTGCAGAGAGGAGCGTGGTCTTTTTCGACATCCACAGTGCTCTGCTCAAATGATTATTTGTTGCTTCTAGCAACTACTTACTTCATTTAACTCCACTAGTCCTTTGTTGCTCAAAAATTGTCTGTGTTGGCTGAGGCCATGCTTTGACTCTTTTTGTTCTGTACATGAAGGCTGGTTTTATTCTGATTTGTGGTTTAGGTCCTTGGTGTGGTGTTAAATGGAAAATAAATAAATCATAGAATCATAGAATGGTTTGTTGGAAGGGATCTTAAAGATCCTCCAGCTCCAACCACCTCTGCCATGGGCAGGGACACCTCCTATTGGGTCAGGTTGCTCAAAGCCTTATCCAACCTGGCCTTGAGCACCTCCAGGGATGGGGCATTCATGACTTGTATGGGCAACCTATGCTAGTACCTCACCACCCTCACAATCAAAAACTTCTTTCTAATCTCTAATTAAGATCTCCCTTCTTTCATCTTAAAACTGTTCCTCCTTGTCCTGTCCCTGTACTCCCTGATAAAGAGCTGCTCCCCTGTAGCCCCTTTTAGTACTGCAAGGCTGCTGAAAGATCTCCCTGGAGCCTTCTCCAGGCTGAACAACCCGAACTCTTTCAGCTGGTCCTTGTGTGGGAGGTGCTGCAGCCCTGTGATTGTCTTTGTGGCCTCCTCTGTCACTCTAACAGATGCATCTGTTTTGTGTGATGAGGGCTCCAGAGCTAAATGCAGGTGGGATCTCACCAGAGCAGAGTAGAGGGGCAGAATCCCTTTCCTCACCCTGCTGGTCACACTTCTTTATATGCAGCCCAGGACACGTTTGGCTTTCTTGGCTGCAAGCGCACATTGCTGGCTCATGTTGAATTTCTCATCCCCCAACACCCCCCAGTCCTTCTTTTCAGGGCTGCTCTCAATCCATTCTCAGCCCCAGCCTGTAATTGTGTTTGGGATTACAGGCCCTTGCACTTGGCTTTGTTGAACTCCATGAGTTTTGCACAGACTCAGCTCTCAAGCCTGTCAGGGTACCTCTGGATGGCATCCCTTCCCTCCAGCGCATTGACTGTGCCACACAGCTCCTCTAATTTTGCTTCCTGAAGGCTACTTTTGATAATCTTAATGTATTAATTTGTACTACTGATTTTATTGTCCAGCAATTATGTGATCATTGTGAAGTGCTTTCAGGAGAGGTTTTATACCATTGATGTGCAGTACCTACCCCAGTGCTCTTCACCTGCAGGCTTCCAAGAGAGTGTAGGAATTACTGTTTAACTGTTTCCCAAACTGAAAACATTAAAAACCTTGCCCAATTTCTTGGGAAGTGATGGATCAACATGTATCCCTTAAATGCTGGGTTTTGCCCAAGGCTGCAGTGCATACTGAAGAAGCTTCTTCTGTTGAACAGATTTCTGGCATTGTTTTTACTGAGGAAAAAGGTTACAGTGTGAGTCCTGTAAGTTGACCACACTTCTGAACACAGTCTGAGCTTTCACCAAGAGGTGCTATGTGCAGTTGATACCAGGAGCTGTCTGTGTTATTGTACCTTCAAAGGTGTTTTAAAGCAAGGAGCTGGGAGGCTTCACGTGGCACATGATCCCGTGTGGAATAACATAGAAATGGGTGGCAGAAAGTTTACTCTGAGTTGCTGTTATAATTAGAGGTTTGTTTGCACCCGCCAGTGACTCCATTCATTTACTCTTTGCTAAAATGTTCATTTTCTTAATCAGATGAAAAATATTTAAATATGATCCACCTGCCTTTTTTTGTTGTTGTTGTTTCCCACTGTCTTTAATGAGTGTTTTCATTTGAATAAGCAACACTGAGTGAAAGCAAGTGAATTGCAGGATTGAAGAAACCTGATCCAGAATTAACAGAAGATTCTTCCTGGATTTCCAAGCTGCACCTGTGCATCATTCTGTGATTCTATGATCATTTTCTACTTTTCTCTGCCTTTAACCACAAATACTTGCTTATATCTGCTCTGATAATTTTCATAGGATCATAGAATGCTTTGGGTTGGAAGGGACCTGAAAGATCGTCCAGTTCCAGCTCCCCTGCCATGGGCAGGAACACCTTCCGCTGGACCAGGCTGCTCAAAGTCTTATCCAAACTGGCCTTGAGCAAGTCCAGGGATGTGGCATCCACAACTTCTCTGGGGAACATGTGCCAGTGTCTCTCCAACCTCATCATCCTCATCTAAGTCTCCCCTCTTTCAGCTTAAAACCGTTTCCCCTTGTCCTATCCCTGCACTCCCTGATAAAGAGCCCCTTCCCAGCTTTTCTGTAGCTCCATTTAAGTACTGTAAGACTGCAAGAAGGTCTCCTTGGAGCCTCCTCCAGGCTGAACCCCAACTCTCTCTGCCTGTCCTTCCCTGTCTGGGAAGTGATCCAGTGCTCAGGTCATCTTCATGCCCTCCTCTGGTCTCAGTCCAACAGTTCCATGTCCTTACTGTGCTGAGGACTCCAGGACTGAGTGCAGGACTCCAGGACTGAGTGCAGGACTCCAGCCAGGGTCTCACCAGAGTGGAGCAGAGGGGCAGAATCACTTCCCTTCACCTGCTGGACACAGTCCTTTGGATGCAGCCCAGGACACTGTTGGCTTTCTGGGATGTAAGAGCACATTGCCAGCTCCTGTTGAGCTTCTCATCCAGCGACACCCCCAAGGCCTTCTCTTCAGGGCTGCTTTCAATCCATTCTCTACCCAGGCTGTGTTTGTGCTTGGGTTTGTCCCGACCCAGGTACAAGACCTTACGCTTGGCCTTTTGAAACAGAGGAAAAGAGGCTCTACAGGGAAAGGCAGATGCTGAGCACCTATAGCAACTGTCAAAAGCAGCTGTGACTGAATGCTCCTTTCAGTCAAAATGAGCTGATACTTTCTTGCAGGAATTGCCTGGCATGTTTAGTTGCAAACTTATCATTACTTTTCTAAAATGCATGTTTATATTTTGCACACAGTATCTGTTTCACTTTTGTTTAATAAAAAAATGTGCAAAGGCATAATGCCCACATACTGTGGCTACAATGTTCTTCCCGTGAAATGAATTTTCTAGTCTAGAAATTGATAATTAAGACTCCATTTATTATCTGTAGCTTAGCAGTAATCATAGTTAACAGGGCTGGCCTTAGGGTAGGTGAAATAGGCAGACAGTTTCCCAGCCAGCCTCGCTGGTGGCATCTGAAAAGCAAATTTGCAGAAATGAAACATTTATTATTCATTAACAGTTTTCTCTTAAAATTGGTACTTAATCTAATTCTTTTGCCATTTTATTGGGCAGGTAGGAAGCTGTTGGGTCACAACAACCCCATGCAATGCTACAGGCTTAGACAGGAGTGGCTGGAGAGCTGCCTGGAGGAGAAGGATCTGGGGATGTTGATTGATAGTTGGCTGAATATGAGCCAGCAGTGGCCCAGGTGGCCAAGAAGGCCAACAGCATCCTGGCCTGTATCAGACACAGCGTGGCCAGCAGGAGCAGTGATTGTGCCCCTGGACTCAGCACTGGTGAGGCTGCACCTCGAATCCTGAGTTCATTTCTGGGCCCCTCACTACAAGAAGGACATTGAGAGGCTGGAACATGTCCAGAGAAGGGGAATGAAGCTGGTGAAGGCTTTAGAGCATAAACCTTATTAGGAGTGGCTGAGGGAGCTGGGTTTGTTTAGTCTGGAGAAAAGGGCACTGAAGGGAGATGTTATCATGGTCTGAAATTCCCTGAAAGGAGGTTGTAGTGTGGTGGGTGTTGGTCTGTTCTCCCAAGTGGCAGGATGAGAGGAAATGGCCTCCAGTTGCACCAGGAGAGGTTCAGATTGAATATTAGGAAAAATTTCTTCACCAAAAAGGTTCTCAGGCCCTGGCAGAGGCTGCCCAGGGAGGGGGTTGAGTCCCCATCCCTAGAGATGTTTAAAAGACGGGTAGATGAGGTGCTCAGGGATCTGGTTTAGTAGCGGACAGGTATGGTTAGACTTGATGATCTCAGAGGTCTTTTCCAGCCAAGTGATTCCATGGTCCTATGATGCCTGTTGTGCTTTTGCACAGGCTTTTCCTACCGAGTGGCACAGGATTCCCCAGGAAAAGCATCACTTAGTAATTGCTCTTGTGGCTGTTCTCAGTTTGCTTGTTCATACGGGGACCAAGCAAAGAAGTTGGTTGTGAGCTTCATCACTTCAAAGCAGATTTTGTAATAGTTTGTTGGTGCAGGTAAGCTGTGCACATTTGTGGGAACGTGGCTGTTAAAGAGAACACACATTAATCTGCGTGTGGTGGGGCTTTCTGTGGTGCTGGGAACTACAATGTATAATCCCATTTGGGGCTGGAGTGCATTTGAAGCTCTAAAATAGCCTGTTTGGAAGGGAGGTGAATTGCTTTTTAGTTTCACAGCTGATCATCTCTGCACAGCATTTCTGAACTCTGGTTCTCTCTTGTGCCACATGATGTGTAGGACAATGGTGTTTGTTTTCTTCTGCTGTTGAACAGCTTAGTAAACATGATGTTCTTTCAGTTCACAACAATGAAAGAAATTTATTAGCCTGTGAGGAAATTATGGCTTGGTTTTGGCCTTTTTATATAATTTGCCAGCTGTTTTTCTTGTGGTTTTTTTGTGGTGGTGTAGACTTTGCCTTTTTTGTCTTCTCCTCCTCCCTAAATTAATGCATTGCACTGTAGGAGTAAATTCACAGAGGAGATGAGGTTGTGTGGAATTCCTGCAGTCCAAACACCTGCAGGTCTTGGATAACTGTAAGAAAAACATTGATTTGTCAAAACACAAAGAAATTGCCAACACTAAGTCTATAACATAGGAATAACTTGTTATATGGTGTGTGGGGTCTGCTGGGGTTGTTGCTGCAACCAGGTTAAATACATAGGTTCTTAGAGAAATGTTTCTTTTATCTGTACTTGACGTGTGTTTTCAGAGCACTGTGTGTTATTTACTATGGTAAATAGTAGCTACTTTCTGCATCATAGAAATAAGACATTGGCTTTCTGAAAGCTCCTTAGTGTTTCAGTGAGAGAATCATTGCATTTAACAGCTGAGAGAAAAATACAGAGACTCTGAGGTCTGTGGAGAGAGACAAGTTCTAACAACTCAAGTGGATTTTCCAGCTGTTTCCAAATACCACGGTGAGCTCTTGTCGGTAAGAGTCTGTATGTTGGAAATCTTGCCTCCCAGTGTTTTGAATTGCTCTTTAGATTTTTTAATGGCTACAGTCTGACCTGTTATAAAGCAAGTGAAGACAGGTTCAAACATACCTTTGGGTCCTAGCTGTGCCAATGCACCCAGGGTGCTTTGTTCCTCTATCTGTGGTGCTGAGGAAGGAAGACTTCTCTGGAGCTACAGAGTTCATTTACTTTTCCAGTAAGGTACAACCTCTTACCTGGAGTCCTCCAATCAGTTCTGGATTCTTCGGCACAGGAAGGACAGGATCTGTTGGAGCGAGTCCAGAGGAGGCCATGAAGATCATCAGAGGGCTGGAGCACCTCCCATATGAAAACAGGCTGAGAGAGTTGGCATTGTTCAGCCTCGGGAAGACAGGGCTCCAGGGAGACATTATGAGCAGCCATTGAGTACTGAAAGGGGCTACAGGAAAGCTGGGGAGGAGCTCTTGATCAGGGAGTGCAGGATGAGAGGGAATGTTTTTAAGCTGAAAGAGGGGAGACTGAGATGAGGTCTTAGGAAGAAAATTTTTCCTGTGAGGGTCGAGAGGCCCTGGCACAGGTTGCCCAGGGAAGCTGTGGCTGCCCCATCCCTGGAGGTGTTCAAGGCCAAGTTGGATGGGGCTTTGAGCAGCCTGGTCCGGTGGGAGGTGTCCCTGCCCTTGGCAGGGCTGTTGGAACTGGGTGATCTTCAAGGTCTCTTCCAACCCAAACCTTCTCTTGCAGAAATGAGAAGAGGTGGCAGTTATATTGGATCAATGTGGACTTAGGTGTTTACCTTTGGAAATGAGATATTCCTGTCTTTGCTGTGAGCTGTTGTAGCAAGCAGTTCAAGGCTTCGGGTGTCTTTGGAGAATGGCAGGGCTTCAGGACTCTGATAAAAGTCTTTCCCCCTTTGTTGTGTTTGAGTTGGATGATAGAAAGTGAAGGTAAAAAATGCTCATGATCTACTGATCTAATTCTACAGAAAGGAATAATCCCAGTGGCCTGTTTATTAATCTAATTCTGCTGGAAATTCAGTGACCTCAGGGGAACTGGAAAGGTTTGGTTTTTTTCTTGTATGTGATGTACATCTCATGATTAAACTATTTAGGGCTGTGTCTGATCTTCTCCTCTATCCCATCTTCCATATGTGGAAGCGACTCCACTGAATTCAGCGCTTTGCATTTGCGTAATCTGTATTTTTAACTATGTAAAATCAAAAGTCAATGAGATTTGGCTCAATGCATTCATGTTTTACTGTGGCATAAAAATGTGTCTTAACAGACTTAACATCCAGTTGGAGTTATTCTAATCCTGTTGAGCTCTTGCTAATGAGACAGGCATGTGCAGCCACCCAGCTGCCAAATACAAATTATAGGTACCTTAAAAGGGAGGTGAATTCTCATTTGGAAAAATGAAAATGAAGAAAACCAAAGTGAACTGCTTGGGGAACTTTACTGGAGATCCCCACTGAGTTCACAACCCGCACGTGCTCACCATCTCAATTGATGTTTCTTCTGTTCGTCATATGTTTTGAATGCTTCTGCTTTTCAGGGAGTTCTAAAAAGCTAATGTATATTTATCATTGTTTCATAATCCTGTCCTGGTTTGTAATTCCCCCTTCAAAGTTCTTTCTGCAAAGTTCCCTTCCCAAACAATTTTGTTCATTTCTATTTGGCAAACACTGTATTGACTTTTCTTCCTCGCCACATATTTTAATAGAACTGAAACAAGCAAAGATGCCCTTGGCTTACTTTTCTGCAGTGTTAGCAGGAATGTGTTTAATCTCAAGAATATTAAGTATTCCTTGCTTTGCTTTTTCTGTGCCGAGCAAGAAAAAGAAGTGACTCCTGTACAGAGGGGCTTTGGTAAGAAATTCAGGTGTGCAGTGCAACATTTCAGACTCAAAGTGGTGCCGCTCCTTTTTTAGCTACTGATGCTTTTGGGCTTCCAGGATTTAATGTT
This sequence comes from Dromococcyx pavoninus, assembly GCA_033558185.1. Classification (NCBI taxonomy): domain Eukaryota; kingdom Metazoa; phylum Chordata; class Aves; order Cuculiformes; family Neomorphidae; genus Dromococcyx; species Dromococcyx pavoninus. The sequence goes on from JAUMJL010000253.1 coordinate 19,485, forward strand.
GTGTCTTTGAAGGAGTAAAATACATAGTAATGAATTACTGGAATAATTCGGGCTGAGAGAGTTGGTGGTGTTCAGCCTGGAGAAGAGAAGGCTCTGGGGAGACTGTAGAATAGCCTTCCAGTACTTAAGGAGGGCCTGCAATGTCTAACTGGAGACCAGTGATGAGTGGAGTTCCTCAGGGTTTGCTGTTGGTACCAGTGATGTTTAACGTCTTTGTCGACGTGTTCAGTGGGATTGAGGGCACCCTCAGCAAGTTTACCAGTGACACCAAGAGGTGAGATGTGGTCAATGCGCTGGAGGGAAGGGGTGACATCCAGAGGGACCTGGACAGATGTGAGAAGTGGGGCTGTGCAAACCTCATCAAGTTTAACAAGGCCAAGTGCAAGGTCCTGCATCTGGGTTGGACAACCCAAACACAAATACAGGCTGGGCAGAGAATAGATTGAGAGCAGCCATGAGGAGAAGGACTCTTAGGGTGTTGGGGGTTGAGAAGCTCCACATGGAGCCAGCAGTGTGTACTCACAGCCCAGAATGCCAGCTGTGTACTGGGCTGCATCCAAAGCAATGAGATCAGCTTGGATGAGGGAGGGGATTCTCCCCCTCTACTCTGCTCTAGTGTGACCCCACCGGGAGTTCTGAGTTCAGCCTGGAGAAGAGAAGGCTCCAGGGAGACCTTAGAGCAGCCACTTGAAGGAGCTACAGGAAAGCTTGGGAGGGGGCCTTTATCAGGGAGTGCAGGGATAGGATGAGGGGGAACGGTTTTAAGCTGGAAGAGGAGAGATTGAATGAGATCTTAGGAAGAAATGTTTTCTTGTGAGGGTGGTGAGGCCCTGGCACAGGTTGCCCAGAGAAGCTGTGGCTGCCCCATTCCTGGAGATGTTCAAGGTCAGGTTGGATGGGGCTTTGAGCAACCTGATCCAGTGGGAGGTGTCTATGCCAATGGAAGAGGGTTGTGGAACTGGATGATCTTTATGGTCCCTTCCAACCCAGGCCATTCTATGATTCTTTTCTGTTCTCCATTCATTTATCCAAACTCCCAAACTGACTGGAAATAACCCCATTCTAAAGCCATAATCTTGTACTTGTGGAACTTGCTGGTCTTCCAGTAAAACTGAAAAAGTAGTCTCTGATGTTGCCTTTCTCTGTTTGGATCTTGGGTTGTGATTTGAAGTTTTAGAAAGAAATAATCTATAGGTACTTAAGGCAAACGCATGTGGGTGAAGGGGAAAAAATTGTTGGGCTTCAATTCTTTGTTGTTGTGTAGAATTATTTATCCCTTTTGGCATAGTAATTGGTCCCTTTAATCTGTTCTAGTTTAAAACATTAAAGGGCTGTAAGTGGAGGTAAATTTTTCTGGTCAAAATGATGAGTATGATATTTTTAGTGATGCTTGTTTGTACAGTATTTTCGCAAAACAGGTAATTAAAGGAAACAAGAGGTTCCTGATACAGGTGTTAATTCTGGGAAGATTTCCCAGTTGGTGCATCTGACAGAGCCAGCTGGAAACCATCGCAGTTCAATGAGTCTAAAGCTTCCATTGGTTTTAAGTCTTACAGGTTAGGATCACAGGTGGGAATAATACATAGTGGTGTGTGAATACTGTCTTGTCCTTGGTAAGCACATCCCTGGGGTGTACAGAGAGGTCTTTTGCCAAAGTCTGCAACTCTTGCCTTTTCCCCCCCTCTTGCTGCCCAAAATCATGGTTGTTTCGCCTGGAACTCTGCAGGAATGGATCATGGCTTGTGCCACAGAAAGCCAGTTGTGTCCTGGACTGCATCAAAAGAATCATGGCCAGCAGGGTGAGGGAGCAGATTCTCTTCTCTACTTCTGTGAGACCTGGAGTCCTGTGTTGAGTTCTGCAGCTCAGCATAGGAAGGATATGGAGCTGTTAGAGTGAGTTCAGAGGAGGGCATGAAATGATCTGAAGGCTGGAGCACCTTCCATAAAAGGACAGGTTGAGAGAGTTAGGGTTGTTCAGCTTGGGGAAGAGAAGGCTTTGGGGAGACCTTGGAAGCAGCCTTCCAGTACCTGAAGGGGCTCCAGGAAAGCTGGGGAGGGGCTCTTGATCAGAGGTTGCAGGGATAGGATTGAGGAGAAATGGCTTTAAATGGAAGGGGTAAGATTTCAATTAGACATTAGGAAGAAATTATTCATTACTAGGGTAGTGAGGCACTGGCACAAGCTGTGAGAGAAGTTGTGGATGCCCCATGCCTGGAGGTGCTCAAGGCCAGGTTGGATGGGGCTTTGAGCAACCTGATTCAGTGGGAGGTGTCCCTGTCCATGGCAGGGGGGTTGGAACTGCATGATCTTTAAGATCCCTTCCAAACCAAACCATTCTATGATTCTATTATTTTTGTGCATTGGCAGAGGCTACTCTGTCAGAGGAATGAGGGGGGGGATCCTCATCTCTGCATGTTCTTCGTGCAAGAACAGGGGTGCACCTGTGTTCCCTGGACAGTGTGCAGCTCTTGGTATTTGAGAGTGGTGAGGAGGGTGGGAGGCACCCATGCTGATAGCCTGAGGTGTAACAAAAGGCAGAGGATCTCCTCTCCTGGTCTCCTTGTGGTATCAGTTGCCCTTCTGCCACTGTGTTCTGAAAAGTGCAAAGAAGCATTAAAACTGTGTAAAGTGATAGCACTTGGATGCGTTGTCTTTTAGGGTTTTGGAGGATGTATTTTGGCTTTGATTCCTCTGTCCCCCTCAGTGGTGAAATGGGACCACTGTGCATGTGCTTTTGTCCTCTCTAGTGTCGTGTTCCATATGGTAGCACAGATTGGCTTGTGCACTTGGGTTTTCTTAGCTGCTCCTTCTGGGATTGTGATCCCCTGTGAAACGGCCTTTTTTTTTCCCCTTTTTAAGTATGGAGTCCTTGAGTAGGTGGCACAGCCTGTTGTTTTCCTTTGAAGGGAAGAAGGAACAGTGAACTGGAAGTTTGGAGTACATCTTTGTTGACTTTCTGAGAGATGGAGCATTTCTTGTACGTTTGAGCCAAGTTCTTTGTTTACATTGATTTGAGAAGAAGTTTTGCATTTGATTTTCCTGCTGAGGAGCAGCTGAAGTCACTTGATCTGTTCAGTGTGTAGAAGAGGAGACTGAGAGGGGAACCTGATCACAGTTTACTGCTTCCTCAACAGAGGAAGGAGGAGGAGGAGGAGGCACCAATCTCTTCTCTCTGGTGACCAGTGATAGGACCAGAGGGAATTGCAGGAAGATGTGCCAGGAGAGGTTGGACATTAGGAGAAGGTTCTTCACCCACGGGGTGATGGAGCACTGGAACAGCTCCCCAGGGAAGCAGTCATGGCACCAAGCCTGATAATATTCCAGAAGCATTTGGCCAAAGCTTTCAGACACACGGGGTGAATGTTGGGGTTGTCCTGTGCAGGGACAGGAGTTGGACTCAGTGATCCTTATGGGTATCTTCCAACTCAGGTTGTTCTATGATTCTGTGGTATTGAAGAATTCAGAGAAATCTATCAAATGCCAATCCTTTTGTGTGTCTTGGTTGTTACTGAAGATACTCCTAAATAAAACATGAAAAAATGGGTTTCTCCTGTTGGTGTTTTTCAGTGATTTGCAGGCACTTGCAGTTTACCTTCCAACTTTTACAGTAGAGGACAAGTGACTTATGGCAAGTAAAGTGAGTATTTTCTTTCCTGCTGGGAGCAGGAGATGGAGCCGGAGATACTGGTTTTAGTTTGACCAGATCTCATCCGTTTAACAAATCCAAAGTTAAAGCTGTTATGGTAGCAGAGAGCAGCAGCAGCATTCAGCAGTGGTTTTTTTTTGTCTCCTTCCAGCTGCTTGACCTTTTCCATATAAATGGCTTAAGAAATCCAGAATAACCTCAAAAAATTGTCTGCATTTTGTCACAGTCTTTTGTTGGGAACAGTAATTCTAGGCTTTTTACTGTGTCCTTGGATGGGAAGTACTTCAGCCCTCTGATGATTTTTGCGGCCCCCTCTGGACTCACTCCAACAGATTTATGTCCCTTCTGTGTGAGGACTCCAGAACTGAAAGCAGGACTCCAGGTGAGGTCTCATGGGAGCAGAGTAGAGGGCAGAGTCCCCTCCCTTGACCTGCTGGTCACGTTCCTTTGGATGCAGCCACGAATACAGTTGATGGTCTGGGCTGCCAATGCGCATTGCCAATTCATGTTGAGCTTCTCCACCACCAGCGCCCCAAAGTCCTTCTCTTCAGGGCTGCTCTTCATCCATTCTCCACCCAGCCTGTAGCTGTGTTTGGGATTTCCCTGAGCCAGGTACAGGACCTTGTACTTGGCCTTGTTTGCACAGCCCCACCTCTCAAGCTTGTCCTGGTCCCTCTGGGTGGCATCCCTTCCCTCCAGTGTGTCAACCACGCCATACAGCTTGATGTCATTGGCAAACTTGCTGAGGGTGCCTTCAACCCACCTCTATATGTCTATGTTAAACATTACTGGTCCAAATACCATCCCCTGCAGAATGCCCCTCGTTAACCGTTCTCCACTTGGTCATTAAGCCCTTGACATCAAGTCTCCAGCCAATTCCTTATGCATCGAGTGGTCCATCCGTCAAATCCATCCCTCTCCAATTTATTGACCAGAATGTTGTGTAGGACAGTGTTAAGTGCTTTGCCCTTTGCTCTACTGGTTGCATTTTTGAAAGCATCTCACTTTCAGCACCTAAATTCTCTGGATTTCATTGTAAGTTGTGATTGTTTCATAATGTTCAAGCGTATGATCCAAACCAGTTTTTATGAAGTGATTTTTTTATATCTTTTTTGATTATTTTCTCATAAAAAAGATTATTTTCTCATCAAAAGCTTAGAAATTGTCAGTAAAGCTACAAAATTCATCCTAGCTGGTTCTTAAGGTTGTGATATACCAGTGTTTAGGTCATATCTGTAACACTATAACTGATCTCTCTTTCACCACGAAGGACACAGTTTAAAACGTCTGTGTTGCTGATTTGGAACAGAAGGCTGTATGGACCATAACTGCCCTTCCAAGGATGAAGGGAGAGGAAAATTCAGGATGACTCTTTCAGAAACCAGCTTTTTTAGTGCTACCTACTGAAGAAGATCAGAATGTGTCTTTGTGGCTGTTTCCTGAGTGTTTCTAGTAGTGGGATGGATTAATTCCAGATGTGGATTTAGAAAGCTGCCTAGGTGGTATAACTCAAAAGTTAAAATAGATGAGGTAAGAAATAAGAGCCTGTGACAGTTCTTCACCTAAAGGTGTGTGTTTGCAAACGGATTGAGTGTTGGAAGGCCACGAGTCAGCTGTTGATGGATTTCTCTGTGTACTTGGGGTATCCCTCGTGCACGTCTGACAGGTCGGTAGTGGTAACTGCAATGCTCCTGACAAATGACTGCACTGGTCTCTGAGCCTGAAGTGAAATTTCTTCTTAGTAGTTTTTTGTAAGTGATAATTCAGGATATATTTCTTATATTACTTTGTGGCCATGTTGATGGCCTGTGCTGCATCAGAAGTGTGACGGCAGGTCGAGGGAGGGGATTCTGCCCCTCTTCTCTGCTCTTGTGAGACCCCATCTGGAGTCCTGTGTTCAGTTCTGCAGTCCTCAGTGCAGGAAAGACATGAATCTGTTGGAGTGAGGCCAGAGGAGGGCATGAAGATTAACTGAGGACTGGAGCACCTCCATACAAGGACAGGCTGAGAGAGTTGGGGTTGCTCAGCCTGGAGAAGAGGAGTGTCCAGGGAGACCTTAGAGCAGCCTTTCAGTACTTACCTTTCCTGGAGCCCCCTGTGGGGGAGGGTCTCTTTATCAGAGAGAGCAGGGATAGGATGAGGTGGAACAGTTTTAAGCTGGAAGAGGGGAAGATTTAGATTAGGTATTAGGAAGAAATGTTTTCCTGTGAGGGTGGTGAGGCACTGGCACACGTTGCCCAGAGAAGTCCTGCGTGCCCTGTGCCTGGAAGTGTTCAAGGCCAGGTTGGATGGGGTCTTGAGCAGCCTGGTCTGGTGGGAGGTGTCGCTGCCCGTGGCAGGTGTCCCTTCCAACCCAACCCAATATAGGATTCTATGATTGTACGACCCTGGAGATGTGATAACAGATAATTTTCCCTTTTCATAAATCCAGTAGCATAATAAAAAAGCTCTGAAGCACGTGAAACTTGGCAAACCCAAACACAGTATTTGTGTTTTTTATATTCTTCAAGTACATTGTTTGCTACTGAACACAAGACAATTGTGATTATGAGAAATAAGCTTCACTCTGATCAGAGTGACTGGTTTATGGTAGGTATTGCATTTCTTAGCCAAAAGCTTCCTGCCCTTCATGTCCTTGTTTTTGTCACCTGTTTTTCCTTAGGACTTTATCTACGAGTGATGATGTTGAGGACCGAGAGACTGAGAAGGGCCGCCTGGAAGAAGCTTATGAGAAATGTGACCGGGACTTGGATGAGCTCATTGTCCAGCACTACACGGAGCTCACCACCGCCATCCGCACCTACCAGAGCATCACAGAGCGCATCACCAACTCCCGCAATAAAATCAAACAGGTGAAGTCTGGCTTTGCAAGGGTTTCTGTGCTTGCACCCACTTGATAGGAGGCCACACCTCGAGTACTGTGTTCATTTTGGGCCCCCCCCACTACAAGAAAGACATTGGGGTGCTGGAGCACATCCAGAGAAGGAAAAGCAAGCTGGTGAAGGGACTGGAGAACAAACCTTATGAGAGGTGGCTGAGGGAACTCAGGTTGTTTAACCTGGAGAAAAGGAGGCTGAGGGGAGGCCTCATCACTGTCTACAAACTACCTGAAAGGAGGTTGTAGTGAAGTGAATGCTTGGTCTCTTCTCCCAAGTGACAGGTGATAGGACGAGAGGAAATGGCCTCAAGTTGCACCAGGGCAGGTTCAGATTAGACGTCAGGAAAAGTTTCTTCACTGAAAGGTTTCTCAGGCCCTGGCAGAGGCTGCCCAGGGAGGGGGTTGAGTGCCCCAGGAGATGTTTAAAAGATGGCTAGATGAGGTGCTCTGGAATCTGGTTTTGTAGTGGGCAGGTATGGTTAGACTTGGTTGGAAAAGACCTTTGAGATCCTCAAGTGATTCTGTATTCTATGTTAATGTGCTCCCTGGGTACAAATCTGTACAACTCCTCTGTCTTTTTCCTGTGTGCTGCCCTTTTGTTGGCAATATAGTGTTTTAAGATCTCTTTTTAATCTTTTGTCTCTCTTATTTTCCCATCATTGTTAACTGAACTAAAAATTGCATTGGGAAAGCATTGCTGCCCACTGAAACTGAGCTGGACTAGTTTTCAAGTTGCTTTGTGGCATAGCTTGGAGTGGGCCATCCATTCCTAATTTGGTGGTCCCAGGTTGTCTCTTACCAACAGGTAAAGGTAGATGAGTTTCTCAGGGATATGGTTTAGTAGTGGACAGTTGGACTTGGTCTCACAGGTCTTTTCCAACCAGATGATTCTATGATTCTGAGTTGTTTTCCATGAAATCTCTGTTGTTTGAGTACATAAGTAATTAAAACACAAAACGAGAGGGGGATGTGAAGCGCGATACTTTGCGGTGCCCCCTGTTCATTTATTGTCTGGGCATGTTGCTATCGGGTTTTTCAAGTCTAAGGGCTGCTAAGTTAACACCTTTCCATCTAATCTGTTCCTATTTTGATACGTTGGCCTCCAACCACCCCCTAAAAAGACTGGGTGATTCACCAGCTTGCTTTTCACTCGGAGAATATGAATTTTGGTGCTATTTCCAAACTCGAGTCTGTTGTGTGAATGTACATGAGCTCCGTGCCCCCTTATCTTTCTGTGTTTGGAGTGCTCACACTTCAGTATTGTGCCAGTAAATAACTCTGGTGCTCTTTGTTGTGGACTTGTTCCATCTGTTCTCTCCCTGCAGCAATAGATACATTCTTTGGTCTCCTTTCTGATCTTTTACTTCCTGTGTAGTTTTTTTACCAAAACATTGCAAACTAGGCACCAAATCCATTCATTATGGGCTTTTTTTCCTCCCCTGGCTCTGTAGCTCGACTTAAAACCTTTCACAGTGGTGCTTGAGGAGCAGTCGACTTCTGTCCTTCTGGGGCTATGTACTGACCCTTCTGGCTTTTAAAATTCATTTAGCATTTTCACAGAAAATGAGACGGTTCTGATGGTTTCCAAGGGTAAGAGTTCATTCTAGGATTTATGTACAGAGCCCAGCTCCTTGAAAGCAGAGATCAATTGCACTAAATTTGCAATGAACTGCAGCCAGTGGCCTGCTTTCACACAGTGTACTCAGCTCTGCAGAGGTCAAAACAAGCATAGAGGGGTGTGACCTTTTGGTCCAGCCTAGAAGAATGACTATAAAGGTGAAGGACCTTTTGATATTTAAGTTTTCTTATTAGTTTTGGTCAATATGTATTGAAGTAGCTTTGACCTAATCTCATGGGAGGCCCCAGACCTGGTTTGTCATCAATCTGTGTCATACCATCAGACTTTCTTTTGATACTTCTCTCTTGTGGAAGGTGGATGAATGCAAAGACGTTGACATGGATTAGGAATTGTGGAAGTGGTATAGTCATGGAATCATAGAATGGTTTGGGTTGGAAGGGACCTTACAGCCCATCCAGATCCAGCCCCCTGCCAGGGAAAGGGACAACTCCCAGTAGACCAGGCTGCTCAGGGACCCATCCAACTGGCCCTGAACACTTCCAGAGATGGGGTGTCCACAGCTTTCCTGGGCAACCTGTGCCAGTGCCTCACCACCCTCATTGTGAAGAATTTCTCCCTAATGTCTAATCTAACTCTTCCCCCTTCCAATTTAGAGCCATTCCCCCTCGTCTTATCACTACAGGCCTTGTAAAACTTCCCTCCCCAGCTTTCCTGGAGCCCCTTCATGTACTGGAAGGCTGCTGTGAGGTCTCCCTGGAGCCTTCTCTTCTCCAGACTGAACAACCCCAACTCTCTCAGCCTGTCCTCAGCCTCTTGTTGTGTTGAAATTGTAGACTCTTTTGACTTCTGTATTTATGTAGCATTGTTTTTTACCAGTTGTGTGTATTTTGGTCTGTCGGTGTGTCATGTACATTTTTTAAAACTGCCTGTAGATGAACAAGGTAGGAGAATGTGCAGCTGAAGTGGGATTTCTGGAGTGTTTGAAGGCTCATTATTTAAAAATAAATTGAAGGGCCTACTTCTGAGAGTCTCTTTATGTGTAATTCAGTGAGAGTTCAGCCTGAGAAAGGTTGGGCCCTAAGTATTCATAACTTATCACAAAAACAAGAGTGGTGTGAAAGCAATGTGTGAAGCTGTGTTGTTAATTGCTTCCACATTTTAATATGTATTATTGATTTGCATAATACAAGAGAAGATAGGTTATACTGACCTTACCAGAGGATAATGGGAGAACCTGAATGCTGGGAACGTAGACTGCTTCTTTTGGAGCAGAAAGAATAGAGAAGAACTCCTGATGTTTCCCAAGTGGGGTAGAACAGTAGAGACTTTGCCAGTTAGAGAAGGTGGTGTGAGGCTGGAAAACAAACAATGGCAAACACCAAGGTGTTTGGGTGATGTGATGGCCTTGGTAAATAATGGAAATACTGAACTGAACTGTATCGTAGTTTCTGTTTGTTCTGACACAATGATATGTCTTGCAATAAAAAGAAAATGGTGTTGCTCAAGGTATTAGGAAAGTAGCTGTAGCTGTAGAATCATAGAATGGTTCGAGTTGGAGGGGACCTTAAAACCCATGCAGTTCCAACCCCCTGCCATGGGCAGGGACACCTCCCACCAGACCAGGCTGCTCAAGGCCACATCCAACCTGGCCTTGGAACCTCCAGGGATAGGGCAGCCACAGCGTCTCTGAGCAACCTGTGCCAGGGCCTCCCCACCCTCACTGTGAAGAGTTTCTTCCTAATGTTCAATCTAAATCTTCCCCCTTCCAATTTAAAGCCATTTCCCCTTGTCCTGTCACTCCAGACCCTTGTAAAGAGCCCCTCCCCATCTTTCTTGGAGCCCCTTCAGGTACCGAAGGCTCCTCTGAAGTCTCCCTGGAGCCTTCTCTTTGCCATGTCAAACAACCCGAACTCTCTCAACCTTTCCTTGTAGGAGAGATGCTGCAGCCCTCTGATCATCTTTGTGACCTCCTCTGGACCTCTTAGTTAGATCCATAGTCTTAGATAGTCAGGTTTCAAGAAATGGACACCAGATTTGAAGAAAGGAGGAGACGTGCCAAAAGATTTAATAGGCAGATGGAAAATGTTTACAGCAGAAAAATTAATAGTGCTTTATTTGCTTTCACTGCAAATTGGATTCTTGCCGTATGCCAAAATACTGAATTGATTTTTGGAAAACGTGCAAATAAGCCTTTGGTCGTGGTTAACAGGATCCTGCGTTTGTTCGTGTTCTGATGGTTCAGTTAAATTTTCACTACTGGTACAAAACCTTTATTATAAAACATGTGACACTGAAAGCGGTTCCAGTTTGTATACAGTTCCCTTCAGCCAAAGGAATAACCAGAAGTTTTAAGGAACTTGGAATTTGATTAAAATCTTGTGCTATTTTTGCATTCCTAATAAATTAAATGTGGGAAAGGGCTGATCTGCATTAGAAGCACCAGTTATGGGGACAGATTTAATTAATCTTTTGACACGCTGCTTGTAGGTGAAGGAGAATCTGCTGTCGTGCAAGATGCTGCTGCATTGCAAGCGGGATGAGTTACGCAAGCTGTGGATTGAAGGGATTGAGCACAAACATGTCCTGAATTTGCTGGATGAGATAGAGAACATCAAGCAAGTTCCTCAGAAGCTGGAGCAGTGCATGGCCAGCAAGCACTACCTCAATGCAACAGACATGCTGGTAAGGCGTGGTACCTCGTGGTGCTCTCCAAATACACACTGGTCAGTTCTCTGATGGTCTGCAGGCAGATCTGCCTTTGTTTTATTTGGTTTTTTTCATGCTTACTTTCTTAAGGTTGCTCAGAGCATCATCAAACCTGGCCTGGAACGCCTCCAGGGATGGGGCAGCCATGACTTCTCCGGGCAACCCTTGCCAGTGCCTTGGCACACTCACAGGAAAACAATTCTTCCCAATATTTCATCTCAGTCTTCCCTCTTTCAGCTTAAAACCATTCACCATCATCACCTTTGAAGTCATTGGGTCTTTGTAATCATAGAATCATAGAATCATAGAATCATAGAATCATAGAATCAGGTTGGAAGAGGCCTCTGAGATCATCGAGGCCAACTGTGCCTGTCTCCCTACTAAACCATATCCATAAGAAACTCATCAACCCCTCTTTTAAACACCTCCAGGGATGGAGACTCCACCACTTCCCTGGGCAATCTGTTCCAATCCCTGACCAAAATATATTGGGTATTTGTAATATCATCCAGTATTTGTGATGTCATCGGGTCTTGGTGATGCCATCACATATGTGTGCACTCCCTGACTAAGAGCCCCTCCCCAGCTTTCTTGTAGCCCCTTTAAGTAGTGCAAGGCTACTCTATGTTCTCCCCAGAGCCTTCTCTTCTCCAGGCTAAACCACCCCAACTGTCTCAGCCTGTCCTTGAGTGGGAAGTGTCTCTTTATTTAGATTTGCTTGTTTTTTTTTTAATTAAAAAAAAATATTTTCAGAAGGAGATTTCAGAAAAGTAATTAATTTCCAATCTGGTATATAAGAAAGGAAGTGTAAGAAGAAAAAAAGAATGGTTTGCAATATATACATTTGTGATATCTTAGAATCATAGACTGGTTTGGGTTGGAAGGGATCTTAAAGATCATGCAGTTCCAAACCCCTTGCCATGGGCAGGGACACCTCCCACTGGATCAGGATACTGAAAGCCCCGTCCAACCTGACCTTGAACATTTCCAGTGATGGGGCATCCACAACTTCCCTGGGCAACCTGTGCCAAGGCCTCACCACTCTCAAAATGCCATGGTTTACAATATATTGAAAGTGCTGTTTTTTATATGTACACATACGTGTGTGTGTAGGTAAGTTTGCTCAACACTGTGACACAGAGTCAACATTAGACCTCTCTGGAGTATGGACTTCCATAGTATCTGCCATGCTGGTTTTTGTTGTTTGTGTGTTTATTTTCTAGAATAGAGTATCTTTTCTAAGAAATCAAGTTATAATGGTATAAAAAGCAGCTTTTAAATCATTTTTATTATTTTTAACATCAGGAATGTGGAGAAACCTGAAGTGCAAATTAAACCCCCACACTTTTTCAGCCATTCCTTGACACCGGTGAATCTCATTTGAGGAGAAGCGCAGCTGTAATAAAGAAATAGTAACCTACCTGCATTTGGAGCTTTTACACAGCTAAAAATCGCTGTAGGCTCATTGGCTTTTGCCATCGTCTGTTAACACGGCCTCTGCAAGTCTGTGATGTTGTAATCACTCACTGGCTGCAGGATAATTCCTTTTTCCTTTTATATGATGTGACTATTATGTAAAATAATTGCTAATCTGTCAGGGATGCCGCGTGTATATAGATCTCTCTGTCCTTTTCTTTCATTCCTCAAGGTAAACAGATGCTCATGGCTTATAAAAAGCCTGGAGTGATCTGACAAGGAGCTTGTCTCCCTCGCACTGAAATTGGAGCACTGATTAATATTGTTGCCTGTAGCCTTGCGATACGTGCAGGCGAAATTAGACCTTTGCAGTCGTCACGTTAGGTTGATGCAAGCCCTCTAATGGCATAATTTCTGGTTGCTGCATCGCATTTCTGCAGTCTGTTCTTTGTATTCCGCTCACATTAATTGATGTAATTTTGCCACTGAAGCGTGTTTCAAACCTCTGCATTTAAATTGAAATTTTAATTCCCTTATTGTTTGGAAAAGACGGCTGAAGATGGCTTGTTACAGGTTTCATTATCACTCAAAACTCTCCAGCTGCTGGTTCTAATGTGCAATGACTGAGTAACGTCGGGAAGAATTGTTAATAAAAGAACAGCAGCTTCTCCCAGTAGAAAGAACACAATGCAAAGGTGTTTTGTGACAGCTTACATTCGTACGAAGTTAAAAATTTTAAGTGGCAGCAGCTTTGTTTCTGATTGTCTCTCCATCTTGAGTAGCACAGATGAGATTCAAATATCGTGCGTTCATGTTCTGTTTTCCTCCAGCATCTTGATAATGTGCACTGAAGTGAGCAGAGCTGGAAGGTTCTGTAATTGCACCTTAAGCAGGTTGTGTTAAAAGAACTCGTTCCATCTTCCTTCGAATTGTCAAGCTTTGGAGAAATCAGGAGGGTCCAGGGCAGACAGAACTCTGTTTGGGATGGAATACCTTTCAGTTATTTTCACTTTCTGTGTATCCTCATTTACTGTGTTCAGTTTTGGGCCCCTCACTACTAGAAGGACACTGAGGGGCTGGAGCACGTCCAGAGAAGGGGAATGGAGCTGGTGAAGGGGCTGGAGAACAAGTTTTATGAGGAGCGGCTGAGGGAGCTGGGGTTGTTTAGCCTGGAGAAAAGGAGGCAGATGGGAGACCTCATCACTGTCTACAACTGCCTGAAAGGAGGTTGTAGAGAGGTGGGTCTTGATCTCTTGTCGCAAGTGACAGGCGATAGGATGACAAGAAATGGTCTCATGTTGCACAAGGGGAGGTTCAGATTGGATATTAGGAAATATTACTTCACTGGAAGGTTTGTCAAGCACTGGAGAAGTCTGCTGAGGGAGGTGGTAGAGTCTCCATTCCTGGAGGCATTTAAAAGCTGTGTGTATTTGGCACTTTGGGACATGGTTTAGGGGTGGTCTTGGCAGTGTTGGCTTTATGGTTGGGTTTGATCATCTTAAAGATCTTTTTCAACCTAAACAATTCTGTGATCAGGTGCTAAAAGGGGATTTCTGAGTCAGGAGCTTCCTGAGAAAAGGCTGTGGACAGTGTCCAAAAGGGAGAGCAGCACAGCTGGTGGTAGAGGCAAGCTGGGGTTGGGGGCACAGTTGGGAGTTGACCTGGACACACAAATTTGGTTGCTGGAAGGCAGGAATCCAAATTCTTCAGGAAGAGATGTTTTAGTTGGTCTATACTGTAGCCAGGCTGGAGGTTGGAGCAGAGGGCACACAGCAAGATGGGCAGCAGTGGGCAAGGATTCTTACATGGAGGAAGCTGTTCCGTGACTCCTCTCCCTCAGGACTGGACTGGATATCGAAGGGCAGAACGCTCTGCTTAACAGTTACTTAATTAACTCAAGTATTGCAGGAATCTGTGATGCTGATCTAATTGTTCTGGCTCTGCTGTTGACCCATGAGGTGCCTATAGGGAGAAATTAATATTTTCCATTTGTTTAAATAATCTCAGAGATGAAATGCTGAAAACAGTTGAAGGAAGAAATGTTGTTGAATCAAGTAATTAAAGGTCACATCATAATACGATTAAATGAAAATTGCTAAGGCCACTTTCTTTGTATTCCCTGCCTTTTATGTGACCAGCTTTGCAATTTTAATGAACCAAAAGCACTTTGACAAAGTGTATAGTTAAAAAAATCTTTTAATTCCAATAGACCATGAAACCCTTACTCTGAACTTGAATTTATTAGTACAGGAGTGTGGTTCCTTTGGGCTGGGTTTGTGTCAGGTACCAAAGCATCGTGAAACTGCAGCAGTACATCCATAGGATAGGAGTGAGGATAACTGCTGTTCCAAGCTGAGCTTTGCTTTCTTAGGATGGCAAGAAGGAAGGATGAAGGTAGAAAGAGAGAGATATGGAGCTTTCTGGTGAGTCTGTGCTTGAGTTTAAGTCCATATTCCTTGCGTTCCAGAGCTGACATCTGATGTGTGTGTGTTTTCAAACACGTTTTCTCCTTTAGCCTGCATGTCCTTATCCCAAGAAACACGAAGTTGAAGTGACAATAATTTGTTTCTCAAGAAGTAGGCCAGGAAATGCTCCAACACCTACTTTTCCTTCTTTTTCAATGTTAAAGACTTGTCTTTCTGTTTCCTTATGTCAGGAAGAGTGATGTCTCCCCCTCTGCTTTCTGAAGTGGATAACAGCATCGGGCCTTTCTCAGAGCTGACTGTGTTTTGACTGTGGGTTTGCACTGCTGCTGGCTGGTTCAGTTTCTAGAGCCCAGCGAGTGGCTGTTATTGTTGTGTTCAATTAAATGTGCTCGGGGCAGCAGCCAGAGCCACAGGAGAGGAGGTCACTTTGCAGGTAAATGAGGTCATTTTCAGTTGTGCTGGTGCAGCACAGTTAAAGCGTGCTGAGTGCACCACCAGCATTCTTATGATGCTGCAAACGTGCTTTTGCAAGATTTGTATTGGGTCAATTTTCTGAAGAACATGAGTTTGTTGTGAAATCTGACCTTCGTATCAGGAACAAGTCCAAACTGGAGATGTTGACCAGCTCCACTGTCTGCATGCCAAAGTGTTTTATGAAAAAGTGTGGTTTGTGTTTTTAAACTGCAAGGCTTTACAACACAGCTGGGCTGCTGGGTGAGAGCTCGGGAAGAAGTCGAAGGTGTTTTAAAAAGTGGAAATGTTATGCAAAAATCATAGAATCATGGGATCATTAAGGTAGAAAAAGACCTGTAAGATCATCAAGCCCAACCGTCAGCCCAACCACACCGTGCCTACCAAACCTGTCCTGAAGTGCCACATCTACACGGTTTTTGAACACCTCCAGGGATGGAGACTCCACCGTTGCCCTGGGCAGCCTCTGCCAGTGCTTCACTACTCTCTTGTAAAGAAATTTTTCCTAATGTCCAATCTAAACCTTTCCTGGCACAACTTGAGGCTGTTTCCTCTCATCCTATCACTTGTTGTTTGGGAGAAAAGACCTCACTACAATCTCCTTTCAGGGAGCTGTAGAGAGCGATGAGGTCTCCCCTTAGTCTCTTCTTCTCCAGGCTAAACAGCCCCAGGTCCTTCAGCTATTCCCCGTATCCCCTGGCCCCTCGACCATTCCCCAGCTCCTTTGCCCTTATTGTGATGTGCTCCAGCCTCTCAGTGTCCTTCTCGTAGTGAGAGGTCCAAAACTGAACCCAGGGTTTGAGGTGCAGTCTCACCAGTGCTGAATAAAGGAGGACAATCTCTTCCCTGCTCCTGCTGGCCACGCCATTTCTGATCCAAGCCAGGATGCCTTTGGCCTTCTCGGCCACCTGAGCACCTGTTGGCTCGTGTTCAGCTGTTGTTGACCAACACCCCAAGGTCCTTTTCCACTGGGGAGCTGCCATTAATCCTCACTTGAAGGCATTTGGAGTGACTGACACCTGTCCAGAAGATCCTGGGTGTTTGTAACCCTGAGCTCAGTTGCTGAGGGAGAGTTCTAATTTCTGTTGCTTGAAGGTAGCTGCTACCTGTGGCTTCGCTCAGCGCAGTACGGGAAGAGTCTGCAAGTTAAAAGAACCATGTAGTGAGCAGAGTTCTTAAAGCAGTCTGGAATAATGAAATAAAGAAGATCCAATGTAGTTCTCTATACATTTTATTTATTGCCTGCCTTTCAGCTGGAACAATGAGAATCAATAAAAATAGTCTTTCACTCTTTTTCTGCATTTCTTATGGCAGAGCTGGGGTTCAGGTGCTGATGTGGAACAGGTTTGTATTTTGGAATTCATGCCATAAGTGGAAATGAGAGAATTTGGTTTGGAATTCTACAGAAGTGCCTTTATTACAAATTTTAGGTTTTGGCCCTGCTTCAAATTCTCTTTCTTCTGACTTACAAGAATAGGAATATATTCCCAGTACTTCTTGCCCTTTCACAGGTGACTTTGTGTCTTATCATTGTGGACCTTATTGATTATCATATAAAGAAGCCTTTTAGAAAACAGAATTTAGAAGCAGACATCTAAAAGGTTGTATCTCGTGTCACATTACCTACTGAGCTGTGCAAATGTTTGTGCTTAAACTGTTTTGTATTAATTTTTCATGATGGTCAAACCTTGTCATTTCTGTCAGTGGTATGGAGGAGAAAGGCAGCTTTGTTTTTATTGAGTTGATGTATGCAAAGGGGGTGTTCTAGTGATTCACCCATCAGCTTGGAAATCATATGCTTTCTTCTGTCTGCTGCTCATTTAGGATGTTCTACCTTTCATAGGACTGTTTGGTTGTAGAAAACCTTTGAGATGGAGTCCAGCTGTAACATACTACTAAACCACATCCCTGAGCACCTCATCTACCTGTCTTTTTCAACACCTGCAGTGGCAGAGATTCAACCACCTCTCTGGGCAGCCTGTAACTTGGGAGAAGAGACCAACACCCACCTCGCCACAGCCTCCTTTCAGGCAGATGTAGACAGTGATGAGGTCTCCCCTCAACCTCCTTTTCTCCAGGTTAAACAACCTCAGCTCTCTCAAGGTTCTCCTTCTAAACCTTGTTCTCCAGCTCCTTCCCCAACTCTGTTCCCCTTCTCTGGACGCGCTCCAGCCCCTCAGTGTCTTTCTTGTAGTGAGGGGCCCAAAACTGACCCCAGAATTTGAGATGTGGCCTCACCAGTGCTGAGTCCAGGGGCACAATACTTTGTCCTGCTGGCCGCACCATGGTTGGTCCAAGCCAGTATGCTGTGGGCCGCCTTAGCCATCTGGGCACACTGCTGGCTCATGTTCAGCCTCTGTTGATCAGCACCCCCAGGCAGCTCTCCAGCCTCTCTTCCCCAAGCCTGGAGCACTGCAGGGGGTTGTTGTGTCCCAAATGCAGGACTCGGCACTTGGCCTTGTTGAACCTCATCCTGCTAGTCTCAGCCCATGGATCCAGCCTGTCCAGATCCCTCTGCAGAGCCCTTCTACCCTCAAGCAGATCAACACTTCCACCCAGGTTAGTGTCACCTGTGAACTTACTAAGGGTACACTCAATCCCTTCATCCAGACCATTGATGTTCAATGTCTTTATATTGAACAGAACTGGATCCAGTGGCTGAGTACTGGGGACACTGCTTGTCACAAGCCTCCAACTAGATTTAACTCCATTTACCACCACTTTCCTCAAATGCAGGTTTCATTGGTATAATTTGTCTGCCTCCAAGGAGCATTGTAAAGCGTAAGTCATTAAGTTCAGTAGAGTCCTTCTGATTTCTCTCTATGAGAGGCATTGGTGCTACGAATTGATAGAACATTTTCCAACTTTTGTTTGTAGCTTTTTCTTTTTTTCCTTTTTAAATTCCTTTTTCCATCTTTTTATTTAAAGAATCTTGCTTGGTTAGGTTTAGAGACATTAGAAAGTAGAGAGTTTCTTTCCCTTTGAAACACCTTATCACTTTTTTGCCTTAGTTTACTTATCAATAATTTCATCTCATTCTTTTTATCCTGTGATTTCCATTATCCAAGGCAGTCTATTGCATTAAACTGTTAGTGCCTAATATTGCTTCATTTGCATCGACACGTGCTTGACCTCAGCCTCTTAGTTAATGCACCAACAAGCATTGATATCTCTCTGGAGTATTATCGCGTGGTTGTTAGCTCTGCTAATAACAACCATTCATTGAAGCTGATGAAAGTTTATTAAATAAGAAAACATGCAGTAATGAAGGTGGAGTAGAGGTGCCTGCAAGCTCTTCATGGTGAAACAAAGCCGCAGCTACGTAAGACCAAGCCAGTCCTTAATGGAAGGGAGCGGCATCCGTAACGTGATGATTTGTGTGTGGGGAATGGGCAGTGCTGAATGTTGAATTTCACCATTCCTGGTCATGGTGTTGTTGCAGTGATGGGAAGTGCTTTGCTTAAGGCAATGGTTTCTGCCATTTAATTGTAGAATTGTAGAATAGTTTGGGTTGGAAAGGACTTTAATGATCATCCAGTTCCAACCCCTTGCCATGGGCAGGGACACCTCCCACTGGATCAAGTTGCTCAAAGCCCTGTCCAGCCTGGCCTTGAACACCTCCAGGGATGGGGCAGCCACGGCTTCTCTGGGCAACCTGTGCCAGGGCCTCAGCACCCTCATCATGAAGAATTTTTTCCTAATGTCTAATCTAAATCTTCCCCCTTGTCCTATCACTCCAGGCCCTTGTAAAAAGTCCCTCCCCAGCTTTCCTGGGGCCCCTTCAGGTACTGGAAGGCTGCTCTAAGGTCTCCATGGAGCCTTCTCTTTTCTAGGTTGAACAATCCAAACTCTCTCAGCCTGTCCTCATAGCAGAGGTGCTCCAGCCCTCAGATCATCTTTGTGGCCTCCTCTGGACCCATTCTAACCCCAGTTCCCTCAGCTACCTCTTAATAAGGCTTGTTCTCCAGCCCAATGGTGAAAGTCTCCAGCAATTTTAGATGGCTCATTCCTATTTTAGGGAAGACAGTTGGCCATGCTGTCGAAATTGCTCATGTTTTGTGTTGATGTCCAAGGAAGCAGTCGGATAATCCTTTTCCATTGTTTTTAGCCACTCTTTTCCTTAAGCACTACTTTTGGTTTCAGCACCTTATTACAAGAAGGACATTGATGAATTACAGTGAGTGGTGGAGGAGGTGGAATGATTGATGTGTGACAGGACTAAGGCGAGTCCACAGGAATTAAATTTATGGAGCTGGAGTAAAGGACAGCAAGTGAAGAAAACGATTTTATAAATATTTTAAACCTTGTGGAGGGAAACAGTAACTTAGGTTGGGTCATTGCAGTTTAAACTCTTAAGAAAAGTAAAGGACACTTGTGTTAATGTGTTTATAACAGATTTGCTTTGATGTTTTCATGAAGCAGGAGCAGCAGTCTTATCTGTGAGATATTTAAAAGTAACTTTGTTAAAATATAAGTTAATTAAGGCCCTGGCAGGAGAGTGACTGTGTCATCTAATGGACCTCCTCCATACGTGTAACAGATAACAGTGAAATTTCTTCTTAGGGGAAGGAAGAAGAAAAAGGTAAGAGTAGATGGAATGATTGATTGATTTAGAAAGTAAAATCGTGGAGTTCAGCTTATTGGAATTTCCTTATCTGGAAAACACTGCACTGCTCTGTTAAGGAATTACAACAGAATTGTTTTACTCCTTAGCCTTCATATGTGGAATCATAGAATGGTTTGAGTTGGACACCTCCTGCTGGATCAGGTTGCTCAAAGCCTCATCCAGCCTGGCCTTGAACACCTCCAGAAATGGGGCAGCCACAGCTTCCATGGGCAACCTGTGCCAGGGCCTCACCACTCTCACTGTTTCCAGCAGTGGAGGCTTGAAATACTCAAGTCTTCTGCTCTCTGGATGTTAGCCTCTTCCATAAGGATGATAAAGGGACTGGAATATCTCTTCTATCTGGAAAAACCGAGAGAACTGGGACTTCTCAGCCTGGAGAAGAGAAGGATCAAGGTGGTTCTTATCAATGTGTATCAGTACGTGAAGGGATGGTGCAAAGAGGATGAAGCCAAGCTCTGGTCAGTGGTGCCCAGTACCAGCACCAGAGGCGCAAACTGACACACAGGAGGTTCCCTCTGAACATCAGGAAACACTTCTTTGCTGTGAGGATGACCGAGCACAGGCACAGAGTGCCCAAGAGTCTGTGGAGTCTCCAACCCTGGAGTTGTTGAGAAGCTGTCTGGACATGATCCTGGGCAACCAGCTCTGCTTGGGCAGAGAGGTTGGATCCCGTGGCCTCTGGACCTCCCGGCCAGCCTAAATCTTCTGTGATACTGTGATTCTCTTTATCATCCATGAAAATTATGGGAATTTTACAGGCAAGACTACCTTGACTTTGGGAACTACTTTTTAACACAAACTTTTGATGAGTGATTGGGTTTTGAGGTCAGGAAAAAAGCGAACACAATCAAAATCCACCTAAGTAAACATGTTTTCTCACTTTTCTCCAGGTGCAATTTAAATCCAACACCTTTATTCCTCTCCCTTCTCAGCTTGCTTTCTTCTTGGCTTGTGCTCAATCTGTCACGGTTCCTCTGCTGAGACGATGGGTGGCCCAGAAATTTGGTGTCATCTCTAAGGGTTTCTTTCTGCTACTCTGTTTCTTACTGGTTTCCTCTCAGGACTTGGTTCTCTAGGTTTTCTTCTGCTACACTTCCTTAGAGTGTCTGGTGAGCTGCGAGTCACCCAGAAACTGTAGTCCATCTGAGGGGGGAACATGCTGACATGTTCCAGCATGTCAGTCAGCCCCAACTCTTCAGCGTGGTCCCCACCCAAGAGTGTCCCCAGCCAGTTGCAGTTGCTGGTTTCTTTATTAAATATGTTGGGCTTGGAGCCCAGAAAGCCAGCCGTGTCCTGGGCTGCATCAGAAGCAGTGTTGCAAGCAGGGCAAAGGAGGGGATTCTGCTCCTCTGCTCTGCCTTTGTCATACCTTACCTGGAGTCCCACGTTCAGTTCTGGAGTCCCCAGCACAGGAAGGACATGGAACTGTTGGAACGAGTCCAGAGGAGGGCATGAAGATGATCTGAGAGCTGAAGCACCTCCTGTACAAGGATAGGCTGAGAGGGTTGTTTTTTTCAGCCTGGTAAAGAGAAGAGACCAGGAAGACTTTAGAGCAGCCTTCCAGTACTGAAAGGAGCTATAGTAAAGCTGGAGAGAAACAGGGTGAGGGGGAATGGTTTAAGCTGAAAGAGGGGAGATTTAGATGAGATCTTAGGAAGAAGTGTTTTCCTGTGAGGGTGGGGAGACACTGGCACAGCTTGCCCAGAGAAGTCCTGGATACCCCATCCCTGGAGGTGTTCAAGGCCAGGTTGGATGGGGCTTTGAGTAACCTGATTCAGTGGGAGGTGTTCCTGCCCATGGCAGGGAGTTGGAATTGGTTGGGCTTTGAGTTCCCTTTCAACCTAAACCATTCTGTCCTTTAGGTACTCACATTTACGGTGCTAGAAGGCTGGGGGATCAGTTCTCTAATACATCATCTGCTCTGAAATTTATTGCATGTTCAGCTCTTGGAAGAGAGACCATCACTTGTAGGCATTCTGCCTTTTTGCCTGATGGAAATTCTCACTGGAATGTCAGAACCTGCCTGTTTCTTAGGGAAACCTTTCAAGTTAGAGCCCTGCCTTGTGCAAGTCAGATCTGGCTTCAAATATTTAAGCCATTTTATAGACACTTTCCTTTCCTGTACCTTTTGAAAGCAAGTTCCCTGTAAACATAGTAGATCAATTCTCCTCCTTTTAAATGTCAGCATTGTCTTTATTCATCCAACAAGGCAGCTGAAACCTCCTAGGTTGCAGGTGTTTGCTGTTTTATTCAAAGGATCCAGTTTTCTGCTTTTGTCATACTCTGCGTATGACTTGACTTTTCCCCCTTCCCATTGTGATCAACCACAC
Organism: Dromococcyx pavoninus; assembly: GCA_033558185.1. Lineage (NCBI taxonomy): Eukaryota > Metazoa > Chordata > Aves > Cuculiformes > Neomorphidae > Dromococcyx > Dromococcyx pavoninus. Next base: position 41,564 of record JAUMJL010000253.1, read on the forward strand.
TATTTTCTTTTAACTTTTCTCCGTTGTTTGTTCATGATTTCATATCTGTTGTCTGAACTCAGAATAGGTTGGTATCTCTGCCTGAAAGCATTTCATTTTCTGGTTTGAACAACCATTATTCCGTGTTTTTTCCCTGAAGAAGCACCAAGTTGTGGGTTTTCACTTAATTTCCAAACTATTCCAGACACTTTCAGACTGTGGAGGTCTAGAAAGAAAAAATCCTCTTTTTCCTTTTCACATTGACAGGCTTGGGGAAGAGTGGCTGGAAAGGTGCCTGGTGGAAAAGGACCTGGAGGTGCTGATTGACAGTGGCTAAACATGAGCCAGCAGTCAGCCAGGTGGCCAAGAAGGCCAACAGCATCCTGGCTTGGATCAGAGATGGTGTGGCCAGCAGGAGTAGGGAAGGGATCGTCCCCCTATACTGAGTCTTGGAGAGGCTGCACCTTGAATTCTGTGTTCAGGTTTGGGCTCCTCAGTACAGGAAAGGCCTTGAGGGGCTGGAGCACGTCCAGAGAAGGGCGACACAGCTGGGGAAGGGTCTGGAGAACAGGATTTATGAGGCATGGCTGGGAACATGGGGCTGTTTAGTCTGGGGAAGGTGGGACTGAGACCTCATTGCTGTCTGCAGCTCCCTCTCATCTACCAAGTAAGAAGTGATAGGACAAGAGGAATGGGCCTCAACTTGTGCCAGGGGAGGTATAGATTGAGTATTAAGAAAAAAAATCTCTACTGAAAGAGTGGTGAAGCGTTGGAAGAGTTTGCCCGGGGAGGTGGAGTCAAGAAGTGTGTAGATCTGGCACTTCAGGACATGCTTTAGTTGGCATGGTGGTGTTGGGCTGGCGGTTGGACTTGGTCACCTTACAGGTCTTTTCCAACCTTAAGGATTCTGTGATTCAATGGTCTGGTTTACAATTCTTTTTGGAGAACTAAAATACTGTTGAAAACCCTTGTAAAGGAGGGTATAGGTTTAGCTGCAAGCAGGTTGGAAAACTGGCCAAAGTCATTAAAGAAAAGTGAATTTTTACAAATATCATGCTTGTAATACAGTTGTAGTTTGTTGTAAAATGCTAAATAAAAACCTTTCCAATTGGATGTTCTCATAGGCAAATATTTAGCTACATTTTCTTTTTAAGGCAATTAAGCCCTGCTATAAACTGAGTGTGACCTTTAAACAAGCTGCCTAATGGTCTTGGTGTCACGGTTATTTTCTATAAACTTGCAATTTTCAGCTCATACAAAGCTGAGCTCGTTTTTTCTGGCTTATCCATTGATCATTACTTCCTAAAAGGTCACTGCTTATTATAATAGATAATAAATAGGTATAGATAAGCAGATTTTAATATCAGAAATTACTATCAGGTCATGTAACCCAAATTCTTTTGTGATAGAGGCCAATATTTTTATCTTTTTTTTTTTACAAAATAGAGTTATTTTGTATTTGTTTGTGTAATTTACTGAAGGTTTTTTTTGGTGGGAGAGCAAGAAGTCTTCCAGAATTTTAAATCAAGAGAAAGGGTGGTGGTGGTGATTTCTGTTTCTTTTGGCGCTATTTACTCATGGTAAATCAGCTTTTTAAAGAAGAATATGGAATCATAGAACGGTTTGGTTTGGAAGGGACCTTAAAGCCCATCCAGTTCGAACCCCCCTGCCATGGGCAGGGATACCTCCCACCACACCAGGCTGCTCAAAGCACCATCCAACTTGGCCTTGAACACCTTCAGGGATGGGACACCCACAGCCTCCCTGGGCAACCTGTGCCAGGGCCTCCCCACCTTCATTGTGAAGAATTTCTTCCTAACCTAAATCTTCCCCTTTCCAATTTAAACTCATTCCCCCTCATCCTATCACTACAAGCCTTGTAAAAAGTTCCTCCCCAGCTTTCCTTTAGCCCGTTCTGGTACTGGAAGGTTGCTATGAGGTTCTCCCAAAGCCTTCTCTTTTCTTCCCTTTTCAACTATTGAGATATTTGTCTGTTGTTTCACCTTCCAACTCTTATTTCTTGCTGTAGCTCTTGTCCACACCTCAGTCCCTGCCAAAAGAAGAACATTGGGGAGCTCTATTACCTATAATTATCTTTGTGTCCAGGTTCTCACATACAACACCGTTATCTCCTCCAACCTCCCATCCTCATAAAAAAATAATAACCACTCATTCATTTCCATTTAGTGAAGCCCGTGGGTGTAAGAAAGAAGCTTGAAGCACCCTGAGGTGCTTTTTCTGCACCTTTGAACCACTCATAGTTCTCTTCTGTAAGTCTAATTTTCAGGTTTTCTTAAAAAGAGATGCCATTAGCAGTCTTAACCAGAGTCTTGTAGAGATAACTCTTCCCCTCTGTATACAATTCTATGTCTGTTAGTGCTTTTGTTAGGATGAATAGCACATGGTGGGTAATAGGAGTTTTAAAAACCTGGGAGCTACTTGGGAAATCTCATCTAAGCTGAGGGAGAAAAGAAAAAGGAGAAAATCTAATTAAATGTGATACCATTGCATGTCTTGGAGCATCTTTGGTTTTCATTATCCAACACAGTGAGGAGAAGGAGCAAAATACAGGGGTGGTGCATTCATTGCAATCTCAGTTCAGCGTGTGTTGGGTGGCAATGATGGGGAAAACAAGGTGTGGTTTCTTCCCTGACTTTTTAGATGACACATTGTTGTGCCAAAATGCAGTGTGTGCTGCTGTTTGGAGCTCTGCTACAAGGACAGGCTGAGAGAGTTGGGGTTATTCAGCCTGGAGAAGAGAAGTCTCCAGGGAGAACTTAGAGTAGCCTCCCAGTAGTGAAAGGGGCTCCAGGAAAGCTGGGGAGGGGCTTTTTCCAAGGGTCTGTAGTGATAGGACGAGGGGGAATGGGTTTAAACTGGAAGGGGGAAGATTTGGATTAGACCTTAGGAAGGAATTCTCCACAATGAGGGTGCTGAGGCCCTGGCACAGGTTGGCCAGGGAAGCTGTGGCTGCCTCCTCCATGGAGGTGTTCAAGGCCAGGTTGGATGGGGCTTTGAGCAACCTGATCCAGTGGGAAGTGTCCCTGCCCATGGGTTGGAACTGGATGATCTTTAAGGTCCCTTCCAACCCAGACCTTTCTATGATTCTGTGATTAGTTTTGAGTATAACTTTTTAGGCACTGCAAAGATAAAAGTAGAGCCGAATTATCTAAGTGGAAAGCTTTTACATTTTTGTGGCTTCTATTTTAGTTAATACTTTTCTGGATGTTTTGGAGCATTTTAATACTTACAGTCTGTGATGTTACTCTGTTACTTGTATAAAGTTTGTTTCCTTAATTTGAGCCTTACTAATCGACCATTAAAAACCTTCCACTCTTTAGAGTTCAGAAGTACCTTTGAAGCACTAATAGCTTTCATAAATCTGGTTACTGTGTTTGTTCAAGTGATGGAGTTATATGACATAGCAGCTATGTAGGCTGGTCAGAATCACCTGGTTGGAAAAGGCCTTTGAGATCGAGTCCAATCATACCTGCCCACTACTGAACCAGATCCCTGAGCACCTCATCTGCCCATCTTTTAAACACCTCCAGGGATGGTGACTCCACCCCCTCCCTGGGCAGCCTCTGCCAGGGCCTGACCACCCTTTCGGTGAAGAAATTTTTCCTGGGTTGACCAATCTGAACCTGCCCTGGTGCAACTTGAGGCTGTTTCCTCTTGTCCTGTCACCTGTCACTTGGGAGAAGAGACCAACACCCACCTCACTACAACCTCCTTTCAGGGAGTTGTAGACAGTGATGAGGTCCCATCTCGGCCTTCTTTTCTCCAGCTTAAACAGCTCCAGATCCCTTAGCTGCTCTTTCTAAGAGTTGTTCTCCAGCCCTTTCACCAGCCTTGTTTCCCTTCTCTGGACACACTCCAGCCCCTCAATGTCCTTCTTGTAGTGAGGGGCTCAAAACTGAACACAATTCCTGAGACCTCCAAAGCTTTTCCAGCTACGTGATGACATCTCTTTAGGCAAATAAAATTTAAGCCATTTTCTCCCCATTTATAGAATTGGGAATAATGTTTTTTTTGTGTTTCTGTAATGAAAGAATAAAGACAATCAAACATCATTGTCAGGAGCTTTTTGTAACATTTTTCTACTTGATAATCTTCCTGGTTTGTGATAAACTGTGCTTTGATTTTTATTTAACGAACTGTGTTTTAATGAACTTGTTTTATGTGTATGCTCAAAACATTTGAAGACTGCTCATTAAATCACAGTTGATTTTGTAACAGGCCCTTTTATATATTGAGTTTTCTTTTAGCAATAAAAATAAATTAATGCTACTTAAACATGTTCTGCTTTAAAAGTGTTTACGGATGGAATGACTGAATTATATGATTGGTATTCAGACGCTCCCCTAATCAAAGCGTCCTGAGAGATGAATGAGTTAACATTTAGAAGTTGTCCTGTCTGTTCTCATTCCAGGTGTCAGCTGTGGACTCCTTGGAGGGTCCCCTTCTTCAGGTGGAGGGGTTGAGTGATCTGCGGCTGGAGCTCCACAGTAAGAAGATGAACATGCACTTGGTCCTGATAGATGAATTGCACCGTCATCTTTACATCAAGTCTACCAACCGCGTAGGACAACGCAGCAAGGAGAAAGGGAGAATGAGGTGGGTTTGGTGGGATGCTAACTGAGGGCAGCAGGCCTGGGAGGGAGGAGGAATCCTAGAGTGGTTTGGTTTGGTTTGAAAGAGATCTAATGATCATCCAGTTCCAACCCTCCTACCATGGGCAGGGACACCTCCCACTAGACCAGGACAGCGTTCCCACTTTCATAAGTAAAACTTCCTTGGAGAGTGCCATTGACTTTCACCTCAGCCTTTCATTTTCGGCAAGCAAGTTTCTCATGCTCATGGCTGTGGGGAACAGGAGAGCTCCCACTATGTTGATGCCCCTTCGAGCCTATGAACAGCCTGTTCTTATTCTTTCATTTCTGATTCTGTTGGATTTTTGCTGCTTCCTACAGAATCATGATGAGGTCGGTTCCTTTTAGCATTCTTTTCCTTCTCTGATGCGCATACCTTTCCTACAAATGTCATGAGCACGAGGCTCAGGTCAAGCAAAGGGGAAAATTGCTCATCTTTTCTAGCCAACATCCAGGGTTTAAAAGACTTTAAGGTGACCATGAGGTTACAGCCAGAGGCTGAAATTCTGAAGTGCTTGAACAGCATCTTGACTGTGCTGTGTTTTAAAGATTTTGAATCTTCATAGTTGGTTGGTGCCTCTGATCAGTGCAAACTCAGCTTAAGTACAGATTTTTCCTAAGTGTGCAAATTCTAAGCTTGAGGGCAATAGAGTTTTTGGGATGGAAGGAAGGTACTGGGTAGAGAAGAGAGAGACAGTACTGGAAAGTAACTTTCATAGAGTAGGAGAGGTAATGAGCAGGGGTGGGGAGCAAAAGGGGAGCCAGTGTAGGAGAAAGATGCAGAGAAAAGATAAATTAGCATTTTATTATGAGAAGGAATAAAAAATGCTTCCCAAAAATAAGAGGAGAGATAGTAAGTTACATTAAATGAGTTTATGAACTAAAGGATTGATTGAAGTTGAAATTTCTAGGAAGGAGGGTTGCCAGCAAGTCATCAGTCTCTTCCTTGCTCATCTTGTTAATTAAAAACACACAAAGCTTTGGTGTCCTGAGCCTGGGCAACTGCTAATTAACTGCTGTTTGGTGCAGTTGCTACAGGGGCCCTTATCTTTTTCTAGTTTCCTGTCTCCTTTTCATATTCCCTGTTTCACATCACTGATATTTGATAACACAGACTCTTGCATAAAGGACAGTCTGGTTGCTTTGTTTTAGTGTCCTGCCCTGGACTGGCTGTTGACCAGGTTGCAGTGATGTTTATAATTCTTTCTTCTATCTAACATTGTTAAGCTGGAATGCATCAATAATCCCTGCAAACGTAGTGTGAACATCCTCTCAGCTGGAAGGAACCCACAAGGATCATCCAGTCCAGCTCCTGTCTCTTCATTGAACAACCCCAACATTCACTCCGTGTGTCTGAGGACATTGTCCAAATGCTTCTGGAATATCATCAGGCTTGGTGCTGTGACTGCTTCCCTGGGGAGCTGTTCCAGGGCTCCACCACCCTCTGGATGGAAAACCTTTTCCTAATACCCAACTTTACCCTCCCCTGGCCCATCTTCCTGCCATTCCCTCAAGTCCTGTCATTGGTCACCAGGGAGAAGAGATCAGCACCTGCTCCTCCTCCTTCCCTTGTGAGGAAGCTGCAGACTGATGAGGTCTCCCCTCAGCCTCTTCTTCTCCAGGCTAAACAGGCCAAGTGATTTCACCCACTTTCATATGGCTTCCCCTCTAGAACTTTCACCAGTTTTGTGGCTCTCCTTTCTTGTGTTCCCCTGGTCCATTCAGCCTTTCATTATGCCGCTGGGGCAGCGTGACATCTTTTTGGCAAATCATACTATGTGACTTTATGATGAAGATGACTGAGTGGAAAGCCTTCCCTTTTTGAGTAAGAGAGTTGATTTGGAGAGGGATTTGTGTAGGTGTGCACGAAACAAGGATTTGAAGGGGAGTAAAGCCTGTGTCCTGGGTTCATCAGAAGAAACGTGGCCAGCAGGGCGAGGGAAGGGATTCTACCCCCCTGCTCCACACTCCTGAGACCCCACCTGGAGTCCTGTGTCCAGTTCTGGAATCCCCAACAGAAGAAGGATATGGAACGTTGGAATGGGTCTGGAGGATGCCAAGAAGATGATCTGAAGGCTGGAGCACCTCTGCTATGAGGACAGGCTGAGAGAGCTGGGGTTCTTCAGCCTGGAAAAGAGAAGGCTTTGGAGAGACCTTAGAGCAGCCTTCCAGTACCTGAAGGGGCTACAGGAAAGCTGGAGAGGGACTTTTTCCAAGGGCCTGGAGTGATAGAACGAGAGGGAATGGCTTTAAACTGGAAAGGGGAAGATTTAGATCAGACATTAGGAAGAAATTTGTCATAATGGAGGTGGTGAGACACTGGCAGAGGTTTCCCAGGAAAGCTGTGGCTGCCCCATCCCTGGAGGTGTTCAAGGCCAGGTTGAATGGGGCTTTGAGCAGCCTGGTCTGGTGGGAGGTGTGTCCCTTCCCCTGCCAGGGGGCTGGAACTGGATGGATTTAGGGTCTCTTCCAACCCAACCCGTTCTATGATTCTGTGATTCCCATTCGGATTCACCGATGGGCTGTTCTTTAAGTTGTTTTATAAACCTCTTCGATCAGGTGTATCTTTTGCTTAGGTCTGAGAATTTCAGAAATAAATGGGTTGTTAGTTGTGAACTGATTGTAAATATTAGTAAACTACTTATTTTCTTTTCTCTCACACAGTTCCCTTGTGAAAGATGCCTCTCCTGTACCTCTTATGGACGTTACTAACTTATCTACACCTCGGAAGTTTCTTGAAGCCTCCCAGTTCAGTACTCCTGGAAGCTCCAGCAGTGAGTATTTGTCATCTTCCTCACAAAATTAACTTGTATATCTTCACCTAATTTTGCAAGAATAGTAGTAGGCATATAATCCCCTCTTCTTGGATGGTGCTGATGTCCTGAGACGAACAGCGTGGAAGGGATTTGTGCAATGTCACGAGATGAGTGAGTGCTTTGTCCAGGGGCAGAACTTGCCCATACCTGTATTTTGCTCTTGGCAAGTCGTGCTTCCTCCCACCTCCCCCACATCCACTTCAATTAAAACCACTTAGTTTTCCGTGCCTATTATGATCTTGTTCATGCTCTTGATATCTTTGGTTGTTGTGGCAATTCCAAGCACAAGTTCAGGCTGGGTGGAGGATGGGTTGAGAGCAGTTCCTAGGAGAAGGACTTGGGGTTGCTGGTTGAGGGAAAGCTCAAAATGAGCTGTCAATGTGCGCTCACAGCCCAGAAAGCCAACTGTGTCCTGGGCTGTATCTGAAGAATTGTGACCAGCAGGGGGAGGGAGGGAATTCTGCCCCTCTATTCTGCTCTGGTGAGACCTCATTCAGTTCTGGAGTCCTCAGCACAGGAAGGACTTGGATCTGTAAGAGGGGGTTCTATAAACTGGAGCACCTCTGCTATGAGGACAGGATGAGAGAGTTGAGGTTATTCAGCCTGGAGAAGAGAAGGTTCTGGGGAGACCTTCTGGTACCTTTCCAGCACTGAAAGGGGCTCTGGAAAAGCTGGGGAGGGGCTCTTGATCAGGAAGGGAAGGGATAGGATGAGAGGGAATAGTTTTAAGTTGAAACAGGGGAGAGTTAGATTAGATATTAGACAGAAATACTGCGAGTGGTGAGGTATTGCACAGGATGCCTAGAGAAGCTGTGGGTACCCTGAGAAGTTGCGGATGCCTCATCACTGGAGGTGGTCAAGGCCAGTTTGGCTGAGGTGTTGAGCAGCCTGATCGAGTGGGAGTTGTCCCTACTGAAGGAGGGGGCTGGAACTGGGTGGTCTTTAAGGTTCTTTCCACCCCAGACCTTTCTGTGATTCTATGATCTTGGTCAGAAGATCTCTTTGCAGTCAGTTCAGTTTATGTAGAGATTTCCTCTACCTTTTATGTAGGTAGGCAGTGTTTGTGGATGTTGCAGAAGAGTTTTATTGCTGTGCTGAAGCCAAAGTTCAAAGCATTTCCTTGTAGGAACTTTGACTAAGGGTCTGACCGTGCACAGGAATAATCTGGTGGTGATCTTTAAATGCCTGTTAACTACAACAAGCACTGCACAAACCATGCAGTTTCCTTAGTGCTTTTGTGTGAGGCTTTGAAAGGGCTGCACAGATGGGGAATTAATCCTTGTATTGTTTCAGTAGATTAATAAGTGGGGTTGTCCTTGTTTAACACATGAATAAAATGAATAATACAGAGGTGACCTACATCTGTCCCACCTTCCTTGTCACTTAGCCCTGCTCAGGTTGGCACTCTCAGAGCCTGAGGCTGTATTTCTACGTAATGGAGGTTTGTGAGGAGTCACTTGTGCCCTTCCAGTACAAATTTACAGAACTGGAAACTGCAGCTGGGTTTTAGAAACCTGGAAGAGAAGAACCTGTTCTTTTCCCCTTTGATCAATGAGAAGTTCTGTTCGATTTCTAACTAAAAGACATAAGACTTTGAGGAGCTGAGGAAATAAACCACAGAAACCTGAATCCCAGTCTCACCACTGTGAGTGTTAACCTGCTTCCTTGTCCATAAGTTGATTGTATAGAGTCTGCTGTTATTTTCCACCTAAAATAATCATTCTTTGTATAGTAAGAAAAAAATAAGTCTGGAGTTATGGAGCTGGTGGGGATCTCCCATCGTGCCTTGTGATGGGAAATGGACAGCAGGAGGTGTTCTCACAGAAGAATGGAAATGCTGTCATTAATTCTGGAGTTCTCAGTGACTGAGTGAACTGGGGTTGTTTAGCCTGGAGAAGAGGAGACCGAGGGGAGACCTCATCACTCTCTACAACTCCCTGAAAGGAGGTTTTAGCGAGGTGGGTGTTGGTCTTTTCTCCCAAGTGACAGGTGATAGGATGAGAAGAAATGACCTCAAGTTGCACCAAGGCAGGTTCAGATTAGATATCAGGGAAAATTTCTTCTCTGAAAGGGTTCTCAGGCACTGGCAGAGGCTGCCCAGGGAGGGGGTTGAGTCCTCACCCCTGGAGGTGTTTAAAAGGTGGGTATATGGGGTGCTCAGGGATCTGGTTTAGTAGTGGTCTGGTACAGTTGGACTCAATCTCAGATGTCTTTTCCATCCAGCTGATTCAATCATGCTGTCCTCACCCCCAGTACACCAGTATAGCTCAGTTGAGAATCAGCCTTCAAAATTCTCATTTCTGCAGATCTCTTCATGCCCAACACACCGGAAAATGTCTTACCTGGCTCCTGGTTACAGTCTGTATCATTCAGTGAAGTGCTGGACAAACGTCCCTCAGCCTGGGAGAGCTGTAGATGATAATATAAAAAATATGATATGCATAAAGTCTCATATGGTTTTGCTTCAAGTGCACAATGTTCTTATGTATATTTTTTCCACATAATTTTATTTAAAAGTAGCCTTTTCCAGGGCTTCAGAACTGCCAGAGAATTAAAAACTTATGTGTGTGCATAACGAAAGCTGTTTCTGCCTTGAGTCATTTAAGTTCTTTGGGTTTTATTGATGAAACAAAGTGGCTGTGCATATTAATATGTGTCGTTACAAAGCACTGACTCATTTAACCCATCTCAGCAACGATGCCAAAATTTGGAGTAATTTCTGCATTCACTTCCCAAAGGACGTGTTACCTTGTGCCGTAGAATCTTCATAAGGAAATTAAAGCTGTTCCTGCTGCACTTAAAACAAACAAAACCTTCGGTAACGTTCACCTGAGGATTGTGGATACGGAGTTCACCGGTAACAGTTTCCCTTCATGTCAGTTCAGAGAAATAAATTCACTTTTAAATTATATTTCTCTGCTTGAACCTTGTGTACTCTGAAGAGTATTTATGCCAGTTCCCGCGTTGCCAAGCTCTTCTTGGAAATGTTCTCACCCAGAGCACAGCAAACCCAAGAGTGCCTTTGCCTGAAAATGTCCTGAGATGATTGCTTTTTAAAAGCCCAGCAGATGATGAGCTGGGGTTGTGACAATGGATATTGTTATTAATGGCGTGTGGAAGTGTTGTGCTGAACTGTGGGGAAACCTTAGAGCAGCCTTCCAGTACCTGAAGGGGCAGCAGGAGAACTGGGAGGGACTTTTTGCAAGGACCTGAAATAGTAGGACAAGGGAGAATTGTCTTAAATTGGAAGGGGGAGTGTTTAGATTAGATGTTAGGAAGAAATTCTTCACAATGAGGGTGATGAGCCACTGGCACAGGTTGCCCAGGGAAGTCAGGGATGCCCCCTCCCTGGAGGTGTTCAAGGCCAGGTTGGATGGGGCCTTGAGCAGCCTGGTCTGGTGGGAGGTGTCCCTGCCTATGGCAGGGGCGTTGGAACTCGATGGTCTTTAAGGTCCCTTCCAATCTTCTTCCCAGAGTCTTCTCTTCTTCAGGCTGAGCAACCCCAACTCTCTCAGCCTGTCCTCATATGGGAGGGTTCCCCAGCCCTCTGACCATCTCTGTGGCCTCCTCTGGACCCGTTCCAACAGTTCCATATCCTTCTTATGTTGGGGATTCCACAACTGGACACAATATTCCAAGTGGGGTCTCAGGAGAGTGGAGTAGAGGGGCAGAATCCCCTCCCTCGCCCTGTTGGCCACAGTTCTTTTGATGCAGCTGAGGGTATTCTTGTCCTTCTTGGCTGCGATTGCACATTGGCAGCTCCTGTCAAGCTTCTCCTCCACAGCACCCCAAGTCCTTCTCTGCAGGGCTTCGCTCAAGCGTGTTATCACACGTCCTGTATTGAAACTCTGGATTGCCCTTATCCAGCCATGGGACTTGGCACTTGGCCTCGTGAGGTTCTTTTGAGGTTATTCTTCCTGTATAATTCTATTTTTTGGTCTTATTAAGATGTTTGACTACCATCTTCTTATGTTTTTTTTATTTCCAGGCTTGGTTTTCATGCCCTTGTGGATTAGAAGGGATTTTAATGTTGCTTACAGAGTTGCTTTACACAATTTTCTCAGCATGAGATTGCCTTAGAATGGGTTTGAAAGGTGGCCTTGTCAAATTAAAATACCTCTGTTTTTGAAGGACTAACATCCTTAAAAGTATAGATGGAATTGTGTGAACAACAGTTTTAGAAAGAGGATATTTGCCTTGAGGCTTTGAGGTTATTGATCTTAGTCCCATTTTCTTCTGGGCTTGGTAGAAAGTTGGAGTAGAAAATAACCAACATTTTTAAAGTACCTATTTCTATAGCAACTCTCCGTTTGTTGGGTATTGTCTCGATGGATAAGAAGGAGGATTCAGCACCAGAAATTAGCAGGTGACATTCCTTCAAATCTTAAATTATGCCTTTGGGGCAGTGTGAAATTGTATCCTTTTCTCTAGAAGGACCAAAGGCAGAGAAAATATGATCAGAAAGGCCATAAATCATGGAAAATAGTACATTAAATTTTACTATTTGCCCATAAAAGCACACAGCTAATGAAATCTTCTTTAATGAGTAGCAGCAAATTTTGACCATTCATTGGAATGAAAAACAAGACCCAGGAGACTGTTCTTTAGCTGCTTTGCTTCAGTGAGTTGTCAGCGTTGGCTTTTCTGGGCATCAAACTGGAGGTACTAAAATGTTCCTTGCAGCAGGTTTCCTTCTTGTGAAGTGGCAGGACTGTACAAACGAGGGTATGGTCAATCAAACAGACGTTTTTAGAGGACATCATCAAGCCAGGGAGCCACCAGAGAAGTCTCCACCTTTTTAACTATGGAAGTGATGAATCACTGATGCACACGATTCGGCTTTCTAGTGATTGAAACTAGGGGGGTGATTTTTGAGTGCTTAAACACTGGGGTGTGCATTTACAGATGCCTCGTTTCCATGATGAAACATTTTTGAAAATGGCTGCAGATTTCATTAGAGAAGGTGGCAAAGTCACCACTCTGTAGCTTGTTGTCTCAGGAGGTTTTGGAGAAACCATATTTAAATGTTCTGCTTTGTAAGCAGTTTTCAGAGGTCATTAGAACAAGGAAATCTTCAGGAGTAGTCAGGATGGCTTCACCCAGGGGAATTCATGCTTGAGCGACGATAAACAATGAAATACGTGGCCTGGTGGACAAGAGGAGAGCAGTGAATGTTGTCTGTAACTCTTCAGTAAGGCCTTTGATGCTGTCGTAGAATCGTGGAATGTTTGGATTGGAAGGGACCTGAAAGCCCATCCAGTTCCACCCCGCCTTCCATGGGCAGGGACTCCTCCCACTGGATCAGGTTGCTCAAAGCCTCATCCAACCTGGCCTTGAACACCTCCAGAGAGGGGATATCCACGACTTCCTGGACAACCTGTGCCACGGCCTCACTGCCCTCATTGTGAAGAATTTTTTCCTCCTGTCCAATCTAAATCTTCCTCTTCCAGTTTAAAGATGTTTCCCCTCATCCTATCACGACAGGGCCTTGGATAAAGTCCCTCACGAGCTGTCTTATAGGTACATGTTTCAGTTTCGAGAGCTGATCTTTAGGGACAACCTCTTTCACCCATGGAGCTCCTCTGCCTGCAGAGAACACAGTGTGGAATTTGAATTGTAAATGTGAAAGTCTGTATAAATCCCTGTCTACTTTAATACCTTTTTGGAAGAAACAGGGGCCAAGGAGGGGCTGGTGTCTGGGCCAAAGCTTTGTGGTCAAATAACCCCTTGATGACATGAAATGGCATAAGGTGATGTTTGAAGTGGGGAAGAGGCAGAACATCCTCCATTACCTGGGGTTGGGATCTTGTCAGATCTGACAGATCAATGGGCCCCCCAAGCTACCCAGGATATCTGTTTAATAGGCAGAGTGTGCAGGAATGACAGTCCCTACTGTTCTATCAAAAGACCAGATCTAACAGAACTTCTGTACTGGTGCCTTGCTGGTGGATATTGAACTATTGACTTCACTGTTGTTTGTAAGAGATGTAAATCAATGTCCTGGCCATTTGAGGGTGTTCAAAATTGGTTTGCTCTTTTGAAAATGGAAGAGTATTCATCTTCATGCACTGGCAGAGGTCTCAGCAAGATTGCTGCCTTTAGTCCTCTTAAATGCTGTTCTCACATTTGGATATAGCAACGTTTCCTCCCTCTTGGGTTTTAGTTGTGTGGTGTTAAAAGTAATTTACAGCCTTCTTTACAAAGGGGCTGCAACGTAATGGTGGGACCTGTCTTCTGAAAGGTTGTTTAGGCTGTGAAATCTTTACATTAAACTCAGAGCAAAAAGATACTTGGAGCTTTTTAAACAATAAGTTAAAACCTTTCTTCCTTGAGTGTTTCCAGTGTTGTCATTCCCACAGCTCCTGTTCCAAAGAGCTCGTTTTCTGTGTTTGTGCCTGCATGCTGTGGTTTTCTGAGAAGAACAAGGAGCAATAACAAAGTGGGTTGGCCATGTACGCAGCGCACAAAGGGCTCTGCAGCCTCGTGGGTTCAAAGGTGTGGAGAAGATGAGAGTTTGGAGCAGAAATATGCAATACAGGGTGGAAGATGGTGTGGTTGAGAGCAGGCCTGAGGAGAAGGACTTGGGGTGCTGATGGATGAGAAGGTTGACTGACATGAGCCAGCAATGTGCTGCTCAGAAGGCAAACCCTGCATCCAAAGCAGTGTGGCCAGCAGGGTGAGGGAGGGGATTCTGCCCCTCTGTTCTGCTCTCATGAGACTCCACTTGGAGTCCTGTGTCCAGTTCTGGAATCCCCAACGTAAGAAGGATGCAGAACTGTTGGAACGGGTCCAGAGGAGGCCACAAAGCTGATCTGAGGGCTGGAGCACCTCTGCTATGAGGACAGGCTGAGAGAGGTGGGGTTGTTCAGCCTCGAGAAGAGAAGACTCCATAGAGACCTCATAGCAGCCTTCCAGTACCTGAAGGGGCTACAAGGAAGCTGGGAAGAGGCTCTTGATTGGAGAGTCAAGGGATAGGATAAGGAGGAATGGTTTTAAATTGGAAGGGGGAAGATTTAGATTAGACGTTGGTAGGAAATTCTTCATGATGAGGGTGGAGGGACACTGGCACAGGCTCTTTGGGACCTCATTTTCTTGATCTTGTGCTATCCTAACAGGGTGCTGATGTTCTTCTGTTCAGTGTCAGAGCTTTAGACAGGCATAGGGCTGTGTGATGTTCCATTTTCCATTTCTGCCATGTCATTGAAATCCTTTTGGATCTTCTGACAGTTATTGAGATTTTTGCCTAAGTTCAGACTTAAGTATAAAATCTGTTCAACAGTCAAAACCACGGGAGTCACCTGTCATCTACCAGCCCTTTTCAGAGCTCAGTACCAGTAAGATGAGGCAACTGTTAGGGTGTAATTTTTCCTTGAGGATACGGTAGGGTGGATGGCACAGCTTCAGCCATGTCCTTCGGTGCCGTTTGCCCATGTACAGCCACTCCCGCTGTGAGCAACTTCCCTGACTTTGGGTCTTCCAAGATGCTTTAATTGAGTTTGCCTTGAAGACAATTCAAAGTGTTTTATTATATTTATTAAATGTTTCACCCCATCTTTAACCGAGACGTGCTTTTGTTGTTCCTGGTGTTATCTGTAAATTAAGAAATGTTCCTTAATGAACATACTGTAACAGGGACAGTACTTATTGCTTTTCTCCTCTTGTTGCTTAGCAACAGAATTTCTCCATGTGCAATCCCTGTTACTTTGGGAGGACTGGATCCACAGTAAAGAATCACAGAATGGTTTGGGAGGGATGTCAAAGATCATCCAGTTCCACCCCTGGGACACCTCCCATTGGATCAGCTTGCTCAAAGCCCCATCCAGCCTGGCCTTGAACACCTCCAGGGATGGTGGAGGTGTTCCATCAGCCACAGCCTCCCTGGGCAACCTGTGCCAGGGCCTCACTACCCTCACAGGAAAGAAATTTCTTCCCAAGATCTCATCTCAATCTCCCCTCTTTCAGCTTAAAACCATTCCCCCTCGTCCTGTCTCTGAACGCCCTGAGAAAGAGCCCCTCCCCAGCTTCTCTGTAGCCCCTCTCAGTACTGGGAGTCCACTCTAAGGTCTCCCTGGAGCCTTCTCTTCTCCAGGCTGAACAACTCCTACTTTCAGCCTGTCCTATGGGAGGTGCTCCACCCCTCTAATCATCTTCATGGCTTCCTCTGGACTCACTCCAACAGATCCATGTCCTTCCTGTGGTGAGTCCTCCAGAACTGAATGCAGGACTCCAGGTGAGGTCTCAGTAGAGCAGAGCAGAGGGGCAGAATCCCCTCCCTCGCCCTGCTGGTCACGCTTCTGTGGATGCAGCCCAGGAAATCCTCTCTATCTTCTCCTTTCAAGAAGCCTTGCTAAAACATTTGAACAACTTCATCCACCCCTTGACAGATGTAATAAAGCAGAAGAGTTACAGTAAACCATCTTTGACTTTGTAAATGTAAACTTTGCTGAATTAATCAGAAATCTGTTAAGCCTGATAGTGTTTATGATGAAAATGCCTCTCTTGTGAAGAATATAGCGAAGAAAAACAGCTAGGTTAGGAATTGAGGACTTTTAGCTCCTTCAAACACATTGAGGGGATTTTTATTCATGTAATATGTTCTCATTTATGGACATCTTAATTCTGTTCCTGAACTAATATGTAACCTGCACCACGATCCTTGTTTCTGAAGCAATCGAATGCACAGGCTGTTCTGTCTATGTACAGGGAATCCCTGAAGCAAACAAATCTCTGCTGCTTCCCCTCAAAATGAGTGATGCTGGTTTCCTTCTTTATTCCTTGGTTGCTCAACGTGGTGGGAGTTCTGTGAAGGCAAAGGAGTTTATATGGTTCTTCACAGAATCACAGAATCATAAAATCATTTGGTTTGAAAAGTCCTTTGAGATCGAGTCCAACCGTACCTGTCCACTACTAAACCACATCCCTGAGCACCTCATCTGCCCATCTTTTAAATACCTCCATGGATGGTGCTAATTCTGGTTTTTAGTATT
Organism: Dromococcyx pavoninus; assembly: GCA_033558185.1. Lineage (NCBI taxonomy): Eukaryota > Metazoa > Chordata > Aves > Cuculiformes > Neomorphidae > Dromococcyx > Dromococcyx pavoninus. Next base: position 57,998 of record JAUMJL010000253.1, read on the forward strand.
TGAATCTTGAATTGTGCCTTTTAAAATCTATTTCAGTGCGAGAAACAACCCTTCTGGAAATTAAAGAAGATACGGAACTGGATCCAGAGGAGAACAGCACTGTCTTCATGGGTATCCTCATCAAAGGGCTGGCCAAGCTGAAGAAGATCCCTGAAACTGTGAAAGCCATCCAGGATCGCTTGGAACAAGAACTGAAGCAGATTGTGAAGCGGTCCACAACCCAAGTGGCAGACAATGGTTACCAGAGAGGGGAGAATCTGTCCCAGGAAAACCAGCCTAGGTAAGGATATTTCAAGCACTGAACCTTGATTAAGGAGTCCTGCAGGAAGGCTGGGCAGGGGCTTTTTATCAGGGAGTGCAGGGATAGGACAAGGGAGAACGTTTTTAAGCTGAAAACGGAGAAATGAAGATGAGATTTTAGGAAGAAATGTTTTCCTGTGAGGGTGGGGAGGCCCTGGCACAGGTTGCCCAGGAAAGTCATGGATGTCCCCATCCGTGGAGGTGTTCAAGGCCAGGCTGGATGGGGCTTTGAGCAACCTGATCCAGTGGGAGGTGTCTCTGTCTGTGGAAGGGGGTGGAACTGGATGGCTTTTAAGGTCCCTTCCAACCCAACCTATTTTATGATTCTATGACTGGTGGCTGCAAAAAAAAAAATCTGAAGAAGGCACCATATCTGTTAATTTCAATCAGAAGGGATGACAATAATGTTTGTGCAGTGGCAGAGATCTGAAATGGTAAAATTTGCCACAAATGCCTGTGTCTTGCTGTTCCTTGAGCACCTGAAAGACTTGGGATTTTAAGAAGTGTGCTCAGAAGGGGAAGGCATTGTTGCTTTTTAGCTAAGGGAGATGCTTCCTTCTGTGCTTGGCCCTAGAAGAGAAACTTTTGGCTAAGCAGATGTTCGAAATGCAGATTTGAGGATGGAAGCACAGTCAAAGCCAGCATTATTTAACAATCAAGAGGTGCATTATGTTAAGTACTTCATTTTATTTTTTTTAACCTAACCTTTGGTTTTAAGTGGCTTTACAACAGCTTGAATTGTGAGGCTGTCTCAGATTGCACAGGGTAGAGAGCACTTGGTGCCAAAACAAATACATCTTCTTTTGTTGCCCTGAATCATGAGTTTATGCTGGTGCTGATGCCAAAGAAATGTTTAAGTTCCTGCTTAATATGACTTGAAAAGAGAAGATTCAGCTCAGTTATTTATTTCAAGTGTAGTAGCATCCAATTAAGCTGCTGCAGGTGCAGAGCTTTGAAATCATATATGAAACTAATTATATGAGTAAATATATGGCCGAGCTTCTAATTGGTTTGCAGCCTCATTTACATTAATAGCAAGGTGTGCAAGCCAACCAAGAGCTGTCTTTCTGCTGTTCTTCTGCATTCACTGGGAGTGTTCTTTGGTAAAGAGAACTCCAAAAGTGGTGCTGCACACTGTAACTATCACTGTCCAAAGGGAATGAAAACAAAATGGTTTTAAGCTGAAAGAGGGGAGGTTTAAATTAGATGTTGGGAAGAGATTTGTTATTTTGAGGGTGGAGAGGCCCTGACACAGGTTGCCCGGAGAAGTTGTGGTTGCCCCATCCCATGAGGTGTTCAAGGCCAGGTTGGATGGGGCTTTGAGCACCTTGATCCAGTGGGAGGTGTCCCTGCCCACCGCAGGGGAGGGTGGAACTGGATGGGCTTTGAGTTCCCTTCCAACCCAACCCATTCTGTGATTCTTTGTTTTGTAGTGGAAAATCATTGGCTTGAAAGAAAACTTTGGCTTGATAAAGACTTCTTTTTTAAGTCCTATCATTAAGATTGCTGTGGAAACAGTAATGTTTTGAAGAATTCATAAAGTTCTGGTGCTGATAACTTGGTCAAATTACAGCAGGGTTTTTGGGTGGGTCAGGAGGCTGCACTTTAGGTTCTGATGCCAAGAGGGAGCCTGGCGTATGCTTGATACCTATTTTATCATAGAATCAGAGAATGGTTTGGGTTGGAAGGGATCTCAGAGATCATCCAAGTTCCAAGCCTGCTGCCATGGTCAGGGACACCTCCTGCTAGACCAGGCTGCTCAAGGCCCCGTCCAAGCTGGCCTTGAGCACTCATGAATCAGTCTTGAATGGTTGTATGGCTGCTGGTTGTCCATTGATATTGATAAATTGAGTCAGATTTTATTTTAATGTCATCAACATGCCCAGAGGGCTGGGTAAGGTGTAAGAAAGTTTAATGGGCTTTGACATGTACTTAATAGGAATTTGTGAGCCTTTAAGATGTTTCTAGAGGTGTGGAAAGCACCTTGAATTCTTGTTGAACAAGGAGATGATTAGAACTGACTCTAAGCCTAAATCCCATGTGAAGTTTACAGCAAGCAGGTGAATTCACTTATATTGAAAAGGATAAATTATATCATAGAAAAGTGTGCCACCCCTTAAATTATCTACAGGTTTAAATCAAAACTGAGCAACTTCCCTGCTATCAAGAGGAAAATAAATCTGAACAGCAAGGTCCTCCTGTTTCAAGAGAACCCTGCAAGCCCCCAGATTTGAGCAGGAGGCAGCACCCAAAGCTGCTTTACTGTTCATTAGGCTGTCAGCCTCGGTGCTTACCTGAGCTTGGGATCCAGTGAGTAAAATGTTCTTCATTTCACCTGAAAAAGAGTCACACTGGATGCCTCTCAGCCTCCATCACTGAGCTCAGTGCTGGTGTTCACCTACTGCTCTTTAAATGTTATCTGTACAGACTCCACTTTTGGCAAAGAACGTGACCTGTAAGACATCAAAGAGGCCTGCAGGGTCTGAGGTTGTAGGTTGAGTCTTCTTCTGGCCAGGCTCCCTGTGACCTGTTTCTGATGCTCAAAGCAGTTCAGTGCATTCCTTCGTTGTGCTGTGGTGGCTTTCAAAGTTTGGCTCATGTGTTTATCTCATCAAAAAGTAAACACAAACACAAATACAGACTGAGTGAGGATTGGATTGAGAGTAGCCCTGAAGAGCCTGTCCTCATCACACAGGTGCTACAACCCACTGAGTGTGGCCTCCTCTAGACACGTTCCAACAGTTCTGCATCCTTCCTATGTTGAGAATTCTAGAACTGGACACAGGACTCCAGGTGGGGTCTCACGAGAGCGGAGCAGAGGGGCAGAATCCCTTCCCTCACCCTGCTGGTCACAATTTTACTGATGCAGCCCAGGACACAGTTGGCCTTCCTAGCTGCGAGCTCACATTGCTGGCTCATGTCCAGCTTCTCATCAGTCAACACCCCCAAGTCCTTCTCCTCAGGGTTTCTCTCAGTCCCCATCCTGTAATGAAACAGTGGATTGCCCCAACCTAGGTCTAGGACCTTGTACTTGGCCTTGTTGAACCTCATGAGTTTCACACAGTCCCACTTCTGCAGCGTGTCCAGGTCCCTCTGAATGACATCCCAGCCTTCTGGTGTGACAACTGCCCCACTCAGCTTGGTGTCATCTGCAAACTTGCTGAGGGTGCACTCGATCCCACTGTCTATATCATCAATGAAAGTATTAAGCAGCCCTTGTCTCTGGACCTCTGAGGGCAACCATTTACCATTGTTCTCCATCTGGATGTTGAGCTGTTCACCACTCTTCTCTGAATGTGACCATCCAACCAATTCCTTATGCACCAAACAGCCCATCCATGAAATGTAGACAGAAGGAGGTTGTGGTGGACTGGGTCAAAGGCCTTACAGAAGTCCAGAGAGATTACATGCATTGCTGTTCTTGAGTCCACTGATGTGGTCACCCCATCATAGAAAGCCATGAGGTCAGTTGGGCAGGACCTGCCCTTGGTGAAGCCAAGCTGGCTGTCTTGAATGCCCTCCCTGTCCTCCACGTGCTTTGGCATAGCTTCTAGGAGGAGCTGTTCCGTGATGTCCCCAGGCACAGTGGATAGGCTGACAGGCCAGTAGTTCCAAAGGTCATCCTTTCTACCCTTTTTAAAAATGGGCAGAGTGTTGCTCTCCTTGCAGTCACCAGGTTGCTGAATTTACAAAAAATCTCTCCTCCGAAGTGACAGGTGATGGGATGAGAGGAAATGACCTCAAGTTGCACCAAGGGAGGTTCAGATTAGACATCAGGAAAAATATCTTCACCAAAAGGGCTTTCTTTCAGGCCCTGGCAGAGGCTACCAGGGAGGTGGTTGAGTCACCATCCTTGGAGGGGTTTAAAGGATGTGTAGATGAGGTGCTCAGGGACATGGTTTAGTAGTGAACAGGTATGTTTGGACTTGATGATTTGAAAGGTCTTTTCCAACCAAGGTATTCTATGATTCTATGTGACAAAATTTTGGTAGGGTGCATTGCCGTAGTTCTAATTGAAAATTGTCTCAGGAAGAGGAGCTGTGTTGACAATTCTATTTGTAAATCCTTTTGATTGGTTACAGTGTGCTTCTCTCTACGTGTTCATAATACACTTGTGGCTTTGTACCTCATCTGGAGTTTTCAAAATACATTCAGAAATTATCAACACTCCAACACTGACCAGGCGAAGGACGTTACAGCTGCTAAAATGCATGAGTTGTCGTTGGCGACCTCATTCAGGTGTCAGCAGTCACTCCAAATCAAGTCATTCTCCGTTAGCACCCAGACAATAGGACTTGCTTCAGGGTGTGGGTCACTGTCTCTCAACAGATTTACCCTATTTCTCTGCGAAGAGGTTATGAAATTGCTTTGGCAAATTGCCTAAGCTGATCTCCTGTCATTCTCTGTATGTGTTCTGCTTAGGTCATTTGGTGCCACAACCCCATGTGCATAAAATCTAGGCCATATTATTTTATGCTGTTTTGTCTTGTTGGCTGTCTGACATGGATTGTGTCTCTGACTCTCTTGGGTCACCTCATTTCAAAAATGACCTGACAGAAGACTTCTAGAGAAAAGAAAATTAAGGTAATTTGAAAATAGGGAGATGTGGAAATGGGATGTGTTTGGGAATGGAAAAGGTAATGGAGTGCAGTTTTGGGTGCCACAGGTTAAAAAGGGTCTAAAACTACTGGAGAGAGTCCAGTTGAGGCCATAAAGTTGGTGAAAGATTTGGAGGAGAAGTCATATGAGGAGGGGCTGAGGTTACTTGGTCTGTTCAGCCTGGAGAAGAGGAGACTGAAAGAGAATCTCGTAGCTGTTCACTATGTTCTCACAAGGGAAGGAGGAGGAGCAGGTGCTGATCTCTTCTCTCTGGTGACCAATGATAGGACCCAAGGAAATGGCAAGAAGATGTGCCAGGGGAGGTTTCAGTCAGGTGTTTGGAAAAGGTTCTTCCCCCAGAGGATAATGGAGCACCCAGGGAAGCAGTCCCAGCCTGACAATATTCTGGAAGCATTTGGCCAGTGCCCTCAGCCCCACGGGGTGAATGTTGGGATTGTCCTGTGCAGGGACAGGAGTTGGATTGGATGATCCTTGTTGGGTCCCTTCCAACTCAGGTCACTCTGTGATTCTGATTCTGTGGCACCTCATGAGCAGTTGCTAACTAACACAGAAGACTGAAATGTGGTGCTTAAGGAGTGGGTGCAACTCCAGTTCTGCTGCAGATCTTCTGTCCTGCCCCGGGATATCAGCTCCTGATGGAAAGACACAGTAAGCATGTGGTGAGTCCTGAGCTGCTGCAGTTCAGTGTGATGGAGCCTGTCTGTCAGAGCTCGGAAGTGCCTACCAGATGGATTTGGGAAGTGTTATCATCACATTTTGTTGGGGCTGCATGTGCACTTGGATTGCTCATTACGCGGCAGGGAACTTGATCGGAATTCTTCTTTTTTCAAATAATAAAGCATGTGAAGAGTCATTACCTCAGCACAAAGTATTTAGGACTTTACAAAGGTACCTTAATTACAGTAATTGGGCAGTAGGGAAGCCACAGGAGCAGGTAAGGTGAGTTTGTAGCTGTAGCATCTTCCATGTAGTAACAAAGTGTTCATAACTGGCACAGTTGGTGGGGCTTCATGTTTTAGGTTTTGGTCTTTCATGTTGTTTAAAAGCTCCCACGCTGCTCATTGAATAGTTCAAAATGAATATCTTGTATTCTGTTTGTAAAGGTTAAGTCCATTTTTATTGACTTGAGACTCTTAATTTCTCTGGGGAAAGAGAAGGGAGGTCTCTATCCCTGTCTGAAGCTTTGTCTGGAATTTCAGATGGTCTCTAATATCAAGGTACTGAGGTGTGGTCTCTGTGTAGTTGCAAATCATAGAATCATGGAATGGTCTGGGATGGAAGGGATCTTAAAGATTGATCGGTTCCTACTCCCCTGCCATGGATAGGGTCACCTCCCACTGGATCAAGGTGCTCAAGACCTCAATCCAGCCTGGCCTTGAACACCTCAAGAGATGGGGCATCCACAACTTTTCTGTGCAGCCTGTGCCAGGGCCTCAGCACCCTCGCGGGAAAACAGTTTTTCCCAAGGATCTAATCTAAATCTCGCCTCTTCAGCTTAAAACCATTCCCCCTCGTCCTATCCCTGCTCTCCCTGATCAAGAGCCCCTCCCCAGCTTTCCTGGAACCCCTTTCAGTACTGGGAGGCTGCTCTAAGGTCTTCCTGGAGCCTTCTCTTTTCCAGGCTGAACAACACCAACTCTCCCAGCCTGTCCTTTTCTGGGAGGTGCTCATTGTGAAGTAAGATTCTTCTGACTCCTGGCCTGCTGCATTACTGTGTGCCCTGGGTGTGCTCTAGAAACTGATTGGGCTTGTCTTGGTGGTTTACAGGTTACTGCTGGAACTGCTGGAGCTCCTCTTCGACAAGTTCAACGCTGTGGCTGCTGCGCACTCTGTTGTCCTTGGCCACCTTCAGCAAACAGTGGCCTCTCCTTGCAGCCAATACGATGGTGATATCAAGCTCTATGACATGGTTGATGTGTGGGTGAAGATCCAAGATGTCTTGCAGGTAAGAATCCTTCAGGTGGGTGCTTTTTCAGCTTGGGACATCTTTTATAACCAGAACACCAGGGAATACCAGTACTACACAAGAGTCAACCGTGGTGGCTTTGTCTTGGCTTTTGGTAAGTGCCTACATCTGTAACAGACTCTTAAACTCCTGAGAGCTTCAATGTCAGCAAAAATACTCCTGTGGATTCATCCTTCTGTTGTCTGGAAAGTTTGATTCCTTTTGCCTTCCAGGTGATTTATCCAAAGCTTTCAAGCAGTGACATTTTTGTTCTGTGTTACCATGTCATGTCTGTCTTATAAAGTGTCACATCTATAATCGCTTGTCTTCTCTTGTCACCGTGGCTTGGTTATAGTCAGTGAGACACTTCCTGCCAGTATGTTTTCAGGGGTTTCTGATTTGATTCTAATTCTTAACTATAGTGTATTAAAGCTGCACCTTGCTTAGGCTCTATTCTAGTTCCATACCTGTCACCTTGGTGTCTGAGGCTCTTGCAAGGAGCAGAGTCCTCATCTGTCACACGTCTGTTCTCTCATTCTTGCTGTGAGACCAACACTTGCACATTAAGAGTTTTTTACTAGTTTATGTTGGAATTCCCTTTCTATGTAGCACACAGGTGTCCACCTCACTTGCATTTGGTAGAGGAGGTCAAAGAAATGAGCCTGGCATTGTTTATCAGAGTTGGTAAGATTTATGATGATGGAATCATAGAATGGGTTGGGTTGGGTTTCCTGCTGTCCGGGAGCCTTCCAGTACGTAAAGGGGCTACAGGAAGGGTGGGGAGGGGCTCTTTGTCAGGAAGTGCAGAGGTAGGATGAGGGGGAAAGGTTTTAAGCTGAAAAAGGGGAGATTTAGATGAAATATTAAGAAGAAATATTTTCCTATGAGGGTGGTGAGGCACAGGCACAGAGTTGCCCAGAGAAGCTGTGGCTGCCCCATCCCTGAAGGTGTTCAAGGCCAGGGTGGATGAGGCTTTGAGCAACCTGATCCAGTGGGAGGTGTCCCTGCCCATGGCAGGGGGTTGGAATGGGATGGGCTTTGAAGTCCCTTCCAACCCAAGCATTCTATGACTTTAATTACTGTAGGAGCAGTTACTTGTCTGGAGAGAACTGTGAGCTGTGTTACAATGACAGTTAACGATGTGCCAACAGGACAAAGAAGGGGAGGTGGTCTGAATTTTTCTGGCACAATTAATTGTAAATGCTGCATCCTCCTGTCCCAAATGAGGAAGGCTGTGCTGTATGAAAGGCACAGCGCTGTCCATGCTTGGGAAGAAGGCAGAAGGTTTTGGGTGCAGCACAGTCTTTCTATCACAGTATCACAGGTTTGGAAAAGACCTCTGAGATCATCAAGTCCAACCTATAACCTGTGTTACTTAGTCTAGGCTAAATCTCTTTAGCCCAAATAAAGACTTTTCCATCCTTTTGTGTTAGTGCTGGGAGACTGCTGGACCTGTTGTAGCAGTCACTCATACTTGGTGTGATGGATCTTCAGTGCTGTCATCTCCAGCACAGAACTTTTGACGGTTCGTTCACCCTTTTTTTTAGCACTGGTTTTATCCTGGGAACTGCAGGTTTCAGCTGCCTCAACCACAGGGTGGAGTTGCACCACAAAGTACCCATTCATGTGAAAAGAAGTTGTTTTTCCTCTTATCTTGGGTGGATCAACACAGGTCTGTGCAAACCCCTTGCTAAAATGGCTTGTGATGTTAAGAGCAGGAACTTAGGGATGATGTCCAGTTGTGAGCTCTCAATCTTGATGCTGTCTGACTCTTCAGTTAAATAAGTGTGTCCTGGAATAGGTAACCAAATCTCTTTTTGCTGAACCTTTGCATTTAAAGGATGGATGAACTATTTGTGACACAGTTAATACCTGTAAAGTAAAATAAGGTTCTTGGATGAGAGGTGTTAGCGTTAATGTGCCATAAGTACTGGTGGAAATGTCAGAGCAATGTATGAAATTGCTGTTGCATTCAGGAAGTTCTCCAGGTAATATGTTGAACCTAAAGTAGTGTTATTTTTCAAAAAGTCTCTTTACAGAAATTGAATGGTTTTGTGGTTGTCCTCAAAACATCGTGCCTGACAGCACTTCTGCTTCCTCCTAAATGCACTTAAATGTGCAGAAGTGATGCCCTTGGACTCCGGGCTGGTTTGTCTCGTTAATGCTCATCCTCATTTAGCTGAGAGGATGATGGTCACGAAAATGATTTGGCTGCAGCTTTTGAAGAGTTTCAGTCAATCTTGGGTGTAAAAGGTGGGCGAGAGAGTGTTCTACTCTTCAGGATGCTGATATTTAAAAATGGAATTTAGATAATTCAACTAGGACACACGGAACTTGTTTTTTAGCCCTGCCTCTAATTTGAAGTGAACTCAGAGCATGCTTCAAGAAATCCAGCTCAGTGACAGTTACACAACTCAAATGTGTGCAAATATGTGCCACTAAGAGCGTGAGAATCTCTGTGAGACTGTATGCTGCAGGAAGAGTGTCTTCTCTCTGAAGCTAGGAAGGGATGAGATTATTCTAGATTAAATTATATTAGATGTAAGAAAAACATTTTTAATTGAAAGAGTGGTGAAGCATTGGCAGAGGCTGCCCAGGGCAGTGGTGGAGGTGTTGAAAAAGCCTGTAGATGTGGCACTTTGGGACATGGTTCAGCAGGCACGGTGGGGTGGTGTCGGGCTGATGGTTGGAATGGGTGATCCTAGAGGTCTTTTCCAATGTTAATGTTTCTGTGATTCTGTGGTTTTGCAGGAAGGTATTTCGTTGAATTTTGGCCTTGACAAGAAAGTATGGAACGTCCCACCTCCCCTCTGTTCAACTCTCCGGTAGATTTGCTACATTTTACCTAATAATTCAAGTCTTCTCCTTACCTTTTGAAACAGAAAGTAATTTTGTACCTTTTCTAAGCTCTTAAGAAGATGAGCTTGGAATTCAGGATGATGGAATGTCATGAATACCCCCTCCCTGGAAGTGTTCAAGGTCAGGCTGGATGAGGCTTTGAGTAACCTGATCCAGTGGGAGATGTCCCTATGCCTGGCAGTTGGAACTGGATGATCTTTAAGGTCTCTTCCAACCCAAAACATTCAATGATTGTATGAAATTGCCTTGATGAGCCGAAAAACTGTCAGCAGTTGGGCTTATGCAGCTAGAAATGCGAAGAATGAGATAGCGGTGGCACGCTGTCCTTTTAAAAACAAAGGATATGGAGTGGAATGCACAAAATGGATCTGGTTTTAACTGAATGGTTCTGGCTGCAGTGAAGTGTGTTTAAAACAAACTGAATTGTGTTGGTAGCAGGTAGCTGGAAGAGATCCAGAGCGGAGCTGGCGGCAGATGTCGGGTTGTTGTCTTTCCCAGGAATGGTGCCTGTTAACTGACCTGTGCTCCATTAGCACGGTGACACAGCAGAAGTTTGTGTGAATCCTGTTGTGGGAACAGCTTCTGTTTTGGGAGTCATTTTTATCCTGGAGATGTTGATCCAGTGCGTTCTATAAACACTAACATTTACTCTAAAGTTCAAAGAGAGAAAGCCCCGCGTAAAAATGAATTGTTTGAACAGTGTACAGTCACTGTGAAGTTTATGGCAGAAGAGGTCACTGAGCTCACAGTTTGGGAGATTTAGAGCAGATGAGCTCATTTAATGAAATGTTTGCAGGTGTATGAGCAAGGAATAACCTCATCCTCTTTTGTCCAGGCTGTAGAACATCAAAATCCTTTGTACTTGAAGGGCTCTTCAGGTGGATTTTTGTTTTAATCGTAGAATCATAGAATGGTTTGGATTGAAAGGGACTTTAAAGATTATCCAGTTCCAATCACCCTGACGTGGGCAAGGACACCTTCCCCTGGATCAGGTTACTCAAAGCCTCATCCAGCCTGGCTATGAATACCTCTAGGGGTGGGGCATTCCACCATCCTGAATTCAAAATGCATCTTATTAAGAGCTTAGGAAAGGTACCACATGACTTTCTGCTTCAAAATGTAAGAAGATTTGAATGATAAAGTAAATTAGACGAAATCTGTAAAAGTTTTTAACAGAGAGGAGAGTTGGGTCATTATGTAACTTCTTGTCAAGACCAAAATTCAACAAAATACATATCTGCAAAATCAGAACCATTAAGGTTGGAAAAGACCTCTGAGATCATCCATTCCAACCATCAGCCCAACACCACTGTGCCTACTAAACCATGTCCTGAAGTGCCACCTCTACACACTCTTTGAACACCTCTAGGGATGGGCACTCAACCACCTCCCTGGGCAGCCTCTGCCAGTGCCTCAGAACTGTTCCAGTGAAGAATTTTTCCTGATGTCTAGTCTGAAGCTCCCCTGGTGCAACTTGAGGCCAGTTCCTCTCATCCTGTTGCCTGTGTGCGGTATCTTTAATTTCCCGAGGTTCTTCAACAGCTTTGTTGGGTCTGGTGTGCTTTATTTCCGGTTGCTATCAGTGTCTGCTGCACTTTATTCCCACTGTCAGGTAGAACCAGGAGAGACTATGAGTAGTTCATCAGCATTTGTAGACGAGTTTTATAGGACTATAAACCACGTCTCTTTTGATGTGCTGAGCTTATTCACACTTAGTCCCCGTGTGACCGGCTTTAAAGGCAGCGGAGTCGTACTCTTACTGCCATCGTAAAATTACTGTGAGTGGGAAAAGGCCAAACGCTCATCATGTCCTCTCTGCAAAAAGTCTCCTCTGGCAGTGGTGCTTGAGGGATTCATGCAGGCACATTCCTGCTAATGTTAGAGAATAGCTAATGCTCTTCCCTTCTACTCTGCTCTTGTGAGACTCCACCTGGAATATTGTGTGCAGTTCTGGAATCCCCAGCTTAAGAAGGATGTGGAATTGTTGAAGCGGGTTCACAGGAGGGCTGCGAAGATGGTCTGAGGCCTGGAGCACCTCTGCTGTGGGGACAGGCTGAGAGAGTTGGGCTTGTTCAGCCTGGAGAAGAGAAGACTTCAGGGAAACCTTATAATGGCCTTCGAGTACCTGAAGGGGCTCAAGGAAAGCTGGGAAGGACTTTTTACAAGGGCCTGGACTGACAGGATGAGAAGCAACAGCTTTAACTGGAAGGGGGAAGATTTAGATTAAGTATTAGGAACAGATTGTTCACAGTGAGGGTGGTGAGGCACAGGTTGCCCAGGGAAGCTGTGGCTGCCCCATCCCTGGGGGGGCAGGTTGGATGGACTCTTGAGCAAACTGGATGATGTTTAAGGTCCCTTCTACCCTTTACACATTTAGCAAGTTTGCAGATGACACCAAGCTGAGAGGCAGTGTTGATCTACTTGAAGGAAGGGAGGTGCTGCAGAGAGATCTGGACAGGCTGAATCCATGGGCTGAGACCAACAGGATGAGGTTCAACAAGGGCAAGTGCCGAGTCCTGCACTTGGGACACAACAACCCCTTGCAGTGTTACAGGTTTGGGGAAGAGTGGCTGGAGAGCTGCCTGGAGGAGAAGGACCTGGGGGTGTTGGTTGACAATGGGCTGAATATGAGGCAGCAGTGGCCCAGGTGGCCAAGAGAGCCAATGGCATCTTGAACTGGATCAGAAGCAATGTGGGCAGCAGGAGCAGGGAGGTGATTGTGCCCCTGGACTGGGCACTGGTGAGGCCACACCTCGAGTACTGTGTTCACTTCTGGACCACTCAGTATGAGAAGGATATTGAGGTGTTGGAGTGTGTCCAGAGAAGGGCGATGAGGCTGGGGAAGGGGCTGGAGAACAAGTCCTACGAGGAACGGCTGAGGGAACTGGGGTTGTTTTGCCTGGAGAAGAGGAGGCTGAGGGGAGACCTCATCACTGTCTACGGCTCCCTGAAAGGAGGCTGTGGCAGAGCGAGTGTTGATCTCTTCTCTCAAGTGACAGGTGATAGGACAAGGGGAAATGGCCATGAGTTGTGCCAGTGGAGGTTCAGACTGGATATTAGGAAGAATTTCTTTACTGAAAGGGTTCTCAGGCCCTGGCAGAGGCTGCCCAGGGAGGGAGGTGATTGAGTCCTCACTCCTGGAGGTGTTTAAATAACGGATGGATGAGTTTTTGAGGTACATGGTTTAGGGGATGGTGGGTGTGATTGGACTCAACAATCTCAAAGGTCTTTTCCAACTTGAAGATTCTGTGTTTCCAACCCAAACCGTACTGTGATTCTATCACTGTGATGCTTGGGGGTTTGTACATGGCTGGCAGGGCGTGGTTATAAAGTATTTAAACACAGAATCAGCCTTGATATTTTTACTTAATTACTTAGTTTCCGTTTATTTTTTGGCTTAGGGAAGTTCCGCTGTGCCAGGCTTTCACCATGTTTTACCCCCACAACTCAGCAGCAACAGAACACAGGCTCTGGTTCTGTCTGTATTGTGCCAATGTGTGTGTACAAACCATTGGATGTGGCTGATGATTCACTGGAGATCTCTGGACAGAGAGAGCCTGAAGAGCTCAAAGCACATTTGTGTTGCAGGAAATGACAAACTCTCAGTCTCTGTTGAGAACAGAGAACCCCCTTCATCCCCAGATCCTTCTTTTATAGAACCATAGAATCACAGAATGGTTTGGGTTGGAAGGGACCTTAAAGATCATCCAGTTCCAACCCCCCCTGCCATGGGCAGGGCCACCTCCTGCTGGATCAGGTTGCTCAAAGCCCCATCCAACTTGGCCTGGAACACCTCCAGGGATGGGGCAGCCATGACTTCTCTGAGCAACCTGTGCCAGGGCCTCACCACCCTCAGAGGAAAACATTTCTTCCTAAGATCTCATCTCAATCTCCCCTCTTTCAGCTTAAACCCGTTACCTCCCGTTCTGTCCTTGCACTCACTGATCAAGAGCCCCTCCCCAGCTTTCATGGATCCCTTTCCAGTACTGAAAGGCTGCTCTAAGTTCTCCCAGGAGCCTTCTTTTCTCCAGGCTGAGCAACCCCAACTCTCTCAGCCTGTCCTTATATGGGAGGTGCTCCAGCCCTTTGATCATCTTCATGGCCTCCTCTGGACCCATTCTATCAGCTCCATGTCCTTTGTGTGCTGAAGACTCCAGAACTGAACGCGGGGCTCCAGGTGAGGTCTCACGAGAGCAGAGAAGAGAGGAGAATCCCCTCCCTCGATGTTCTGATCACACTTCTTTGGATGCAGTTTTAAATGTGAAGGCTGCAGTTCTCCACCTGATTTGCATCATCATTTGGTGGGTATTTCTCTTAAGCACACAGCATGGTACATCTGCGTGTTTTGACTGGCCCAGAGCCAGCAGTAGGTAATGGAACTTCATGCAGGGATTTACATAAATTCTAAATAAATGTACAGTGTTTCTGCAAACCCTGTTTCCCTGGCAGGCTGTGCTCAGTGGAGCTCCCAACCCATATGCCTTCCCCAAACACTGCTACCAAAATAGGATTTAGAGAGATCAGGAGAAAATGATAGCAGAGGAGCCCAAATCCTGACCCCATGGAAGCAGAAAAAGGGTATTGATTTAGTCAGTACTGCTGGGTTTCAAGGTACGTGATTATTTTAATTCAGAATTTTTTCTCATGCTGCCCCGTCTGGAACACTGGAGAAAATATGGAACAGGAGAAGTGAGCCTAATGATTTCCTGATGTCAGTGACCCTACAGGTTTGGTAGGGGGAGGACCTCAGGGGGTTTTCTAGTTTGGGAGAGTAGAATTTCAGTGTTGGCATTTCAGGTGGCCAAGATGGCATTTTGGCCTGGATGAGAAACTGTGGCCGGCAGGACCAGGGACGTGATTGTGCCCCTGCTGAGGCTGCACCTCAAGGCCTGTGTTCAGTTTTGGCTCCTCACTCCAAGAAGGACATTGAGGGGCTGGAACATGTCCAGAGAAGGGCAATGAAGCTGGTGTAGGAGCTGGAGAACAAGTGTTATAAGAGGAGGCTGGGGAAGCTGGGATTGTTTAGCCTGGAGAAGAGGAGGCTGAGGGGAGACCTCATCTCTGTCTACAACTCCCTGAAAGGAGGTTGTGGAGACGTGGGTGTTGGTCTCTTTTCCCAAGTGACAGGTGATAGGACGAGAGGAAGTGGCCTCATGTTGTGCCAGGGGAGGTTCACATAAGACATCAGGAAAGATTTCTTCACTGAAGGGGTGGTCAGGCACTGGCGGAGGGACGTGGTTGGGTCCCCATCCCTGGAGGTGTTTAAAAGACAGGTAGATGAGGTGCTCAGGGATCTGGTTTAGTAGTGGACGGGTATGGTTGGACTTAGTGATCTCAAAGATCATATCCAACTGAACCATTCTATGATTCTCTGAAATGTGTGTTACTTGTCTTTAAAGATTTAGGCTTGAAGATTTGCCTCAAAAGCCGATTGCTCTTAACCATTAAAAGGAAAGCTGAGAATCTTCTGTAACCACCCTGGTTTTGCAAAAGTGATAAAAATAATATTGATGGCTCCTTATTTTTGACCGTTCTGTCTTGTGCTTGTAGCAAATACCTTGTGCCTATAAGGAGGAGTAACTTGAAAACATTTTGGTTTTACTAGATATGAGTTTCTTATTCTTGTCTTTCCCTTCCCTCCTTTCTCAGTGGTTCCTCCTGTCCTGATGTGCAAACTTCAGAGCAATGGTGACTCTTGCATTGGTTTCACATGCAGATTTTTTTTCTGCTGTGATCATCCCTCTTGAACTTCCAAGCTTGATGAGGTTGCTTTTCAGATCCACATTACAGAATTTGTTTGCTGTATTTATGGTTAATTAGTCAGTAATCAAAGTTGGCAAGACTGGATCTTGGGTTGTGCCAGCGGCGGTTCGGATTAGGCATCAGGAAAAATTTCTTCACTGAAAGGGTTGTCAGGCACTGGAAGGGGCTTCTCAGGGAGGTGGTTGAGTCACTGTCCCTGAAGAAGTTTAAAAGACAAGTAGATGAGGTTCTCATGAATCTGGTTAATAGTGGACGGGTACAGATGGACTCAGTGATCTCAAAGGTCTTTTCCAACTGAATGATTCTATGATTTCATGCAACAAATAGAACTATAGAATGGTTTTGGTTAGAAAGGACCTCAAATACCATCCATGTTTACTGATTAGTTACTCATTTTCGATCTCGATATGTAAAGGTGTGACAGGCCTGCTGATAGGACACTTTTCACAGAATTATGGAATGGTTTGGGTTGAAAGGAATCTTAAAGATCATCCAGTTCCAACTCTCCTGCCATGAACAGGGACAACTCTCTCCGGATCAGGTTGCTCAAAGCCTCATCCAGCTTGGCCTTGAACTCCTCATATAGAGGGCATCCACAACTTCTCTGGGCAACCTGTGCCAGGGCCTCACCAAATCCAAGGGGTAGTAGCCCTCCACGAGGCTGCTGGTAGGTGGTGGTCTGTAGAGAAGCCCTTTACTGTTATTTTCCATGTTCTTTTGAATATGGATCTTCAGCTCAACTGTATACATAGTTTCAAATATCAGAGAATCACAGAAGGTCCTGAGTTTGAAGGATGATCCACAAGGATCATTGAGTCCAACTCCTGTCCCTGCAGAGGACAACCCCAACATTCACCCCGTGTGTCTGAGGGTATCGGCCAAATACTTCTGGAATATTGTCAAGCTTGGTACCATGACTGCTTCCCTGGGGAGCTGCTCCAGTGCTCCACCACCCTCTGGGTGAAGAACCTTCTCCTGATGTCCCTCCTCACCCTCTCCTGGCACATCTTCCTGCCATTCCCTTCAGTCCTGTCACTGGTCACCAAAGAGAAGGGAGCAGCACCTGCTGCTCCTCCTCCTCTTGTGAGAAAGCAGTAAAGAATTGTGGTGTAAGACCTCCCTGAAGAACAGGAAGAACCTTTATCTACCAAAATACAGACTATTTATGCAGAAATAACAGCAGTATTTATTCTGAACCCCCCTTGTTAATTGTTGCAAGCAAAGAACTGGAAAAGAGAGCAACTTGTGTCCATGTGAGGAACCATGGAAACCCATTTTCACGTGAGAAAAGGGGGAGATGGGGGAATTAGTTAATTAAATGTGCCCTCTATACAGTCGTTCTACTCTTAGTACGTAATTAAATGCCTTGTAAAGCTCTTTGGGGTCCTTGTTTACTGGAAAAGGCCTGAGAACTGTGTGATTGCTGGTGAAGTTGGGAAGCTGATTAAAATAATAATAAAATGTGTTGCATTGTTAATTCATTCTTTCCTGTAATAAATGCTGGACTCCCTCTGCTTTGCATTCATGAAGAAAAACATCAAAGAGCAGCCCTAGGAGAGGAGAATGAAAAATCCATGTGGCTCAGCTTGGATGTGGTGGGTTTGAGTGATGTGGGTCTGGTGATTTTATTGACTGGAGAATTACCTTTTATTTTTAGTATTAGAGAGCGATGTAATGGCACTGATCCCTTCTTACTGTGGTTTCTGGGGGTGAACTGTTGTTTCCCTTTTCTACTGGAAATTCTGGCAGTGGTGCCAGTGGTTCCCAGTGTGGCAGTGGCTGAGAGGCCTTACAAAGTGCTATAAAAACAACTCTAGAATTCCAGAACAATTAAGGTTGGAAAAGACTTGTAAGCTCATCCAGTCCAACCATTACCACAACCCCACTGTTCCTCCTAAACCGTGTCCCAACGTGTCACGACTAAATGTTTTTTGAACACTTCCAGGGATGGTGACTACACCACCTCCCTGGGCAGCCTCTTCCAAGCTTCACCACTCTTTCAGTGGAGAAATTTTTCCTAATATCCAATCTAAACCTTCCCAGCACAACTTGAGGCCATTTCCTCTCATCCTATCCCTTGTTACTTGTGAGAAGAGACCAACACCCACCTGTCTACAACATCCTGTTAAGTGGTTGTAGAGAGTCATAAGGCCTACTCTGAGCCATGTCTTCTCCAGACTAAACAATTTCAGGTCCCTCAGCTTCTACTCATGGGACTTGTTCTCTGGACCCTTCTCCAGTTCCGTTCCCCTTCTCTGGGTGCTCTCCAGCCCCTGAGTGTCTTTTCTGAGCAGCTCAAAACCGAACCAAGGATTCAAGATGCACTCACCAGCACCCAGTGTAGGGGCATGATCCTTTCCCTGCTCCTGCTGGTCACATCACTTCTGATACAAATGAGGATGCTGATGGCCTTCTTGGCCACTTGGGCCCTCTGCTGGCTCATGCTGACCAGCATGGCCGGGTCCTTCTGTGTCAGGCAGCTTTTCACCTGCTCTTTCCCAAACCTGGAGCATTGCATGGGGTTGTTCTGACCAACAGTGCAGGAGCCAGCACGTGGCCTTGTTGAATCTCATGCAGCTGACCTTGGCCCATCAATCCAGTCTGTCCAAGTCCCCCAGCTGAACCTTCCTGCCCTAGATTGAGATTACCAAGTGATTTGGTGTCATCTGCAGACTGACTGAGGGAGCACTCGGTCCCCTCATCCAAATCATTGTTAAAGCTATTAAACAAGACCAGCCCCAGCACTGAGCCCTGGGGACACTGCTTGTGACTGACCACCAACCATCAGCCAAACCCCACTGTGCCTACTAAACCACATCCTGAAGTGCCACTTCCACGTGTTTTTTGAACACCTCCAGGGATGGAGACTGTAGAAAACGTGTTCAACTGAGAACTTGTATTTCTGAAGTTCTCATTGAGCCTTCCTTTGAATTTCTGTGATGGATGGGGTTTTCCAAAAGAGCCAGAGGCACTTAGGTTCTAACTCCCATGGCAATCCAGTGAGACCTGGGTAACTAATTACTTCAGATACATTTGAAAATCCCAGATCTAATTTTGCATTATAATAACATGATTTTAGAGGGGGGTAAAACTTCAAGAAAAATAACACTTTCTGTAACTTTTTACTTTTTTTAATAGAATCCTGGAATGGTTTGGGTTGGAAAGGACCTCAAAGCCCATCCAGTTCCAACGCCACTGCCGTGAGCAGGGACATCTCCCACCAGACCAGGCTGCTCAAGGACCCATCCAAACTGACCTTGAACACTTCCAGGGAGGGGACATCCACAACTTCCCTGGCAACCTGTGCCAGGGCCCCACCACCCTCATCATGAAGAATTTCTTTCTAATGTCTAATCTAAATCTTTCCCCTTCCTATTTCAAGCTATTCCTCCTCATCCTGTCACTTGAGGCCCTTGTAAAAAGTCCCTCCCTATCTCTCCTGTAGCTGCTCTAAGGTCTCCCCAAACCTTCTCTTCTCCAGGCTGAACAACCCCAACTCTCTCAGCCTGTCTCACAGCAGAGGTGCTCCAGCCCTCTGATCATCTTCCTAACCCTCATCTGAACCCGTTCCAACAGTTCCATATCCTTCTTCTGTTGGGAATGGAGCTTTTGCCTGGCTTTGGTGATTGCTGAATTTTTTGTGTTGAGCCTCCTTCAGAAGGGGCTCAGAGCAGCAGGAGGTCAGGCAGAAGTGTGGAGGACGAAGGCTTGGTTGCTGTTTTTCCCAAGGGCTGACCTGTGGCCTTGTGCAATACCCGAGATGAAAGCGTGAACAGGACTCTCATCTGCCACTTGGTAGATTCATTCCAGTTGCAGAAAGGTTAATTGTGTCATTAATTTTCTTTCCTAGGCTTAAGTGGTTGGAAGTTGCTGCCTATGACAGGGGGAATAATCCAAAGCAGTTACACCTCCCAGTGGGTTGGTAAATACATAAATCAGAGAGCACCCTTAAGTATAACATCAAAAATCTTCCCCTTTTTACTTACAGAGGACGATGAAGTAAACCAGTAGATTTAAACATAATTAGGTAGGACACAATAAAAGGATGATCTCACTTGGTCTGGTGCTCTATTCCCTTGCTGTTTAATCAGCTTGTCACGTGCCTGGTGCCCCCTTGGAGAAACTGCATTTCCCAGCCACGTTACCTGCCAGAGTGATAAACGATGCTGCCTTTGAATTGTTCTCTCACACTAACATCTCTTGATAATTTACCTTAATTCACAGTGGTGTCTTTCCTTAACAGCCCATCTTGGGCCTAATATGGAAAAATTAAGACATACCTGAAGATCTGAAAGAGGGGAAGATTGAGATGAAATATTAGGAAGAAATGTTTTTCTGTGAGGGTGGGGAGGCCCTGGCACAGGTTGCCCGGAGAAGTTGTGGATTCCCCATCCCTGGAGGTGTTCAAAACCAGGTGGGATGAGGCTTTGAGCAGCCTGATTCACTAGAAGATGTCCCTGCCCATGGCAGGGGGGTTGGAACTGGATGGGCTTTGAGGTTCCTTCCAACCCAAACCATTCTGTGATCTGTGGATGTGACAGCTGTGGTGGAGAGTGTTCTGAAACCTTTTGAAGTGTCACTGTGGTGGTGCTGTTGATAACTCATCGTTAGGATGCTCAGATCCTTGCGTTTGACAAAAGATTAGAGGTGGTGATGTCCTTCAGTTTGTCTGCAGCGTGGTATCAGACACGCAGTTCAACTTCTGCAGTTCCATCCAGGGAGAGCAGCAGTGGATGTGTTGGCATCAGAATGTTATTCTTAAAACTGTGTTTCCTGTAGCTCTTCAGTGTCCTGCAACACAAGAAGCTGCAGATTTCAAACTAACCTTGTTTTCACTCCAGAAGCTTCATCTTCCTTTTGCGTTGCAAGCTGAATGCAGTTGGGTAATGTTTTGTAAAAGGCACACTTGTTTTCATTGGGAGTGGTTTTCACAGAATCCTAGAATGGTTTAGGTTTGAGGGCACCTCAAATCCCATCCAGTTCCAACTCCCATGCCATGGGCAAGGACACCTCCCTGGATCAGGTTGCTCAAAGCACCATTCAACCTGTTCTTGAAGAGCTCCAGGCATGGGGCAGCCATGAATTCTTTTGGCAACCTGTACTAGTGCCTCACCAACCACAGAGTAATGAATTTCTTCCTAATATCTCATCTAAATCTCCCCTACTTCACCTTAAGACCATTCCCCCTCGCCCTGTCCCTGCACTCCCTGATAAGGAGTCCCTCCCTGCCTTTCCTGTAGCCCCCTGAGGCATTTATCTCAACGTGTTGATTGTTCAGTGTTCTGCATGTCTTGCAGTTCTTCAGCAGTGAACATCCACTGGTTAGGCAGTTAGAAAAGAGGTATGTAAATGTAAATGAGGGCTCTGCAGAGGGACCTTGATAGGCTGGAGAGATGAGTCCAACGGGATAAAGGTCAACAAGGCCAAGTGCTGGGTCCTGCACTTTGGCCACAACAACCCCCTGCAGTGCTCCAGGCTGGGGACAGAGTGGCTGGAGAGCAGTCAGGTGGAAAGGGACCTGGGGGTGCTGATTGACAGGAGGATAAACATGAGCCAGCCGTGTGCCCAGGGGGCCAAGAAGGCCAATGGCATCCTGGTATCAGGAATAGTGTGGGCAGCAGGACGAGGGCAGTGACCCTTCCCCTGTACTCGGCATTGGTGAGGCCACACCTTGAGTCTTGTGTTCAGTTCTGGGCCCCTCAGTTCAAGAAAGATACTGAGGTGCTGGAGAGGGTCCAGAGAAGAGCAACAAAACTGGTGAAGGGACTGGAGCACAAGTGCTATGAAGAGAGGCTGAGGGAGCTGGGGTTGTTCAGCCTGGAGAAGAGGAGGCTCAGGGGTGACCTCATCACTCTCTACAACTGTCTGAAAGGAGGTTGTAGACAGGTGGGGGTCGGACTCTTCTCCCAGGCAACAGAACAAGAGGGCAGGAGCTCAGACTCTGCCAGGGAAGGGTTAGGCTGGATATCAGAAAAAAAGTTCTTCCCAGAGCGAGTAATCAGGCATTGGAATGGCCCAGAGAGGGGGTGGATTCACCATCCCTGGAGGGGTTTAAAATAAGGCTGGATGTGGCACTTAGTGCCATGATCTAGTGATCATGATAGTGTTGGATTAAGGGTTGGACTTGATGATCTTGGAGATCTCTTCCAACCCAGATAATTCTATGATTCTATGATTCTATGTGTTTCAGATATTCTGCACTTTTGCCTTGGCTCTTAGGTGGAAAAAATAAGGATTCTGGAGGATGGAACACTTGTAACAACACTTAAAACTGTGAAAATTTGGTGCGTGTTTAGGGTTTGGTTCTGCAATTGGGAAGTGGATAGAAAGCATCACGCTGCAGTCTAAATTTAAACATCTTTCTGATTCAGCTTTGTAGTGGGAAGGAGTAGTGAAAGAGAGAGAATTCCATCACTGACTTAATGTGTGGCGTGGTTCACGACAGGATGGTCATATCATCACAAAGTTAGTGCTTAAAGGAGAGCTGTGATTCTCTTTATGCTTACACTAGTTAATAAGTTGTGTTTTTCAAGTCTTGGTGTCTCAGAGTTACATGGAAGGAGGAATAGAATCATAGGATCGTAGAATTGCTTGATTGGAAAAGACCTTTGAAATCATTGAGTCCAGCTGTACCTGTCCACTACTAAACCAGATCCCTGAGCACCTCATCTACCCATATTTTAAACATCTCCAGGGATGGGGACTCCACCAACTCCCTGGGAGAATAAACCATCTACATCTCAGGGCAACAGGTTCTCTAATGTGTCCGAGTCTGTGTAGATCACAAGATGTGATTGTAGGTTTGTATGGCAACTGCAAAGTCCATTTGCTCTGACCAGCAACGTGTGTGACTCCTTCAAGTTCTCCGAGGTTGTAGTTTGTATGAAGCAGGTTAGAATTTGGTCACTGTATCCCCAAATCCCACTTCCCTTTTCATAGAATAATTTGGGTTGGAAGGGACCCTAAAGATCATCCAGTTCCAACACCCCCTTGCCAAGGGCAAGGACACCTCCCACCACACCAGGCTCCTCAAAGCCCCATCCAGCCTGGCCCTGAACACTTCCAGGGATGGGACATCCACAGCCTCCCTGGGCAACCTGTGCCAGGACCTCACCACCCTCATCATGAAGAATTTCTTCCTAATGTCTAATCTGAATCTTCCCTCTTCCAATTTAAAGCCATTCCCCCTTATTCTATCACTATAGGTCTTTGGAAAGGTCCCTTCCCAGCTTTTCTGTAGGTACTAGGAGGCTGCTCTAAGGTCTCCCCTGAGCCTTCTCTTCTCCAGGCTGAACAACCCCAACTCTCTCAGCCTGTCCTCATAGCAGAGGTGCTCCAGCCCCCGGGTCATCTTCATAGCCCCCCTCTAGACCTGTTCCAACAGTTCCATGTCTTTCCTATGCTGTTGATTCCAGAACTGGACACAGGACTCCAGCTGGGGTCTCATGGGAGCAGAGAAGAGGGGGGGAATCACCTCCCTCAACTTTTCTTAGCAATGATTCTTTCAGCATAATGTTCTTTGATTTAGTATTATTCAAAGCCTCAGTTTGAGAAATGTTCTGTGTTACTTATGCTTCATATCTACTGTTAGACCTGTATTCCCTTTGCTTTATATGCTTTCTGAAAACCAGCTAGATGTTAATCTGAATTTTACACTGAGAGGCTTAAATGCATTCAGTAGTCAAACAGCAGCAGCAGCAAAAGGATTTCCTAGTTCTTATGGTCCACCTAACCACGTATTGACTTTCTCTGCAAAGTCATTTGAACGAAAATCCAAACATCAAATACCCGAGTGAAGGGATTCTGGAGGTGCAGATGAGAATGAGATTAGGAGCCTTATCTCCAAGGTCAGAAAAAATGTGTTCTGCCTTTTGAGGAGTCTTTGTTGTAGCGTTGAGTGGATCGTTCGTCGCGTGCTGTGGCTGGTGCTCCGTGTTCCCAGCAGCTCGGCCTCCTCTGATTAGTGGGAAGTGCTGGCCTTTTATTTTCTGTTAGTGCTTTCTTAAGAGCCAAGGGTTCAGGTTGAAGGTTCTGTTAAACATTTTCCTCTTTTGCATTTAGTTTTGCTGTGATCTGTGTAATTAACAATTTCCTTAAAGATGGAGTTAAAGGTTCACATATTAATTGATGGTATAAAAACCCCGTCTCCTGCACAAGTTGTAATAGTTCTTCATGGTCTGTGTAAGGTTATTGCTTGATCTATTAGGAACGTGTTCTTTTAGATGCATAATATTGTACTGTATTAATGATCCTGAGAGTTCTTGGCTTCATTCTGAAAGGTTGTGTAGAAAGAATGTGAATGATAGAATGAGGGGGAGCAGTTTTCAGCTGAAAGAGGGGAGACTGAGATGAGATCTTAGGAAGAAATGTTTTCCTGTGAGGGTGGGGAGGCCCTGGCACAGGTTGCCCAGGGAAGCTGTGGCTGCCCCATCCCTGGAGGTGTTCAAGGCCAGGCTGGATGGGGCTTTGAGCACTCTGATCCAGTGGGAACTGCCTCTGCCTGTGGCGGGGGGGTTGAAACTGGATGGGCTTTAAGGTTCCTTCCAACCCAAACCATTCTTTGATTCTATGACTTCTCAGCTACAGCTCCCTCAGAATTGTAACTGGGTGTCTGCTGAAGGTGTAAGTTCTGGAAAACGAGTATGGTAGCGAGCAAATACACTCTGAGTAGAGCAGTACAGTTCACTTTAGGGGAAATTTATTAATTTAGTCTTTTCTCTTTTTTTCTAGCTGGGGAACAGACATTAGTGTGTGTTTTCTGTAGTGTAAACCAAAGATGGAACGTACCATTAGTTACAAAAAGCAGAGGAGCACAGTTCTAGAAGTAAAGATCCCTCAATTGGTCCCTACGATGCTTTGCAGGATGGATGTTCTGGAGGAGATGAGCAGTTTCAGGAACTGGTCGGTCCTTCTGCTCAATGGAGTCCTGAGTTATCCACATAACTCCTGTGTCTGCACACCTGCTACACAGACATGGTTTAGAGCTTGGGATGAACTGTCTGGGTTATGTGCAACCATGAGTGTGTTTGGCAAGAGAGGGCAAAGGAGTGGGTGCTATTTCAGTGAGGGTTTTGTGTTACGTTACGAACTTTCAGGATAACCTGTCTAGTGCTGAATGGTTTAATCATAGAATGGTTTGGGTTGAAAGGGACCTCAAAGCCCATCCAGTTCCAACCTGGGCAGGGACACCTCCCACTGGATCAGGGTGCTCAAAGCCCCATCCAACCTGGCCTTGAACACCTCCAGGGATGGGGCAGCCACGACTTCTGTGAGCAACCTGTACCAGGGCCTCACCATCCTCCCAGTAAGCGATGTCTTCCTAATACCTCATCTAAATCTCCTCTCTTTCAGCTTAATTACTGCTTGCAACACTTCCAGCTCAATGAAGAGGTAGTTTAGTAGTAGTGTAATTATACTCTCAGTTCTTTAAAACTCCCCTTAGCACGATGGCAGTGGAAAAACAAACTTTCAAAAAATGATGTAAAATTTTTGCCACCTCATGGACAAATGATCTTTTGAAGAGCTTCTCTACTTATCCACTTTCTAGTTCTTTTCTGTGTTGAACAGGTTTTTCACAACCCCCAGCTTTCCTGTTGTCATAGAATTGTTTGGGTCAGAAGCAACCTTAAAGATCATCCAGTTCCAGCCCTCCTGCCATGGGCAGGAACTCCTTCCACTGTATGAGGTTGCTCAAAGCCACGTTCAACCTCGTCTTGAGCATCTCATCGTGTGTGCATTCATTCTACCTGCTGAAACTAGGGTTATATTTTCATGATATTGGAAAGGTGGAACCTCTTGAAGGTGTGTGGAGTACTTAAAATATTATAAGCACAGCATCAAAACTTCTGGAGCTCAGCTTATTGCAAACTGTTACCTGCTTTGAGAGGCTCTGTGTGGTGTTGAAGGAGCTGCTCTAGCCCAGTGCAAATGCTTATGTTGTGCTGACAGTTGTTGCAGGGATTGTTGCTCCTTTTGAGCTTCAGAGTGACAAATTTGGGAGGGTTGGGTGTTGTGTTTATGTAGCACAATGGAACAGAAAAAAATAGTAAGATCTAATTCATTCATGGGAAATGACTGATCATTTTGGGGTGGATGTGAACTTTTTTACATGCACTGGGCTGTGCTTGAGTTCATAGTTGTCCTTTTTTGCCTTACTGAAGAGTCTGATGGTTGTTTCTAAATAATATCAGCCCCAACACCTCAGAAAGTTCCTGATGATGCTGGCATTTATGCACCTGCTTAATTTGGTTTTGCAAGTAAGGCCAGCAAGAGACCTCACTTAAATGAGGTGCTGGCTTAGCAGAATAAGGCTGACTTGGTCTTCTTAATGAATCTGAAAATGATTTCCACAAAGTATTTGCTGAACCTCAGCTTATTTTTGCAATCTTGGAAATGGCTCATTAAATGCTGGGAGATTGACTGTCCCTTTGGACAAAAGAAGTTTGGTCCAAATTACGGTTTCTCTCAAGCAGAACTGGCTTTGTCTTTTTGGTCAATAGTAGAGTGGCTCCAGGTCATTGCATTTGTTTTAAAGGAGCATTTGGGTTTAAGACAGCTTTTTTCCCCCCCAATTGTCTTCCTCATTCTGTCATCCCAGTTTTCACAGAATCACAGAGTGGTTGAAGTTTCCAGGGAGCTCTGGAGGTCACCAAGTCCAACTTCCCTGCCCAAGCAGGACCACCCAGAGCCATGTCATGTCCAGACGGATTTTGAATGTCCCCAGGTTTGGAGACTCCACAACCTCCTGGGCAACCTGTGCCTGTGCTCAGTCGTCCTCACAGTGGAAAAGCATTTCCTGATGTTCAGAGGAAACCTTCTGTGTGTCAGTTTGTTCCCATTGCCTCTGGTCCTGGCACTGGGCACCACTGAACAGAGCTTGGCTCTGTCTTCTTTGCACCCTTTCTTCAGGTATTTATACACATTGTTAAGACCTGCCTTGAGGCTCCTCTTCTCCATGCTGAACCGTCCCAGCCCTCTCAGCCTTTCCTTGTATGTGAGAAGCTCCAGTTCCTTAGTGATCTTCCTGGCTCATCTTTCCTTTAGAGCTTGTCTTGGATCTAATGTGGAAAAATTAAGACGTTACCAATGATCTGAAAGAGGGCAGATTTAGATGAGATCTTAGGAAGAAATGTTTCCTATGAGGTTGATGAGGCTCTGGCACAGGTTGCCCAGAGAAATCGTGGATGCCCCATTCCTGGAGGTGTTCAAGGCCAGGTTGGATGGGGCTTTGAGCAACCTGATCCAGTGGGAGGTGTCCCTGCCCATGGCAGGGGGTGGAACTGGATGGGCTTTGAGGTCCCTTCCAACCCAAAGCATTCTATGATTATCTGCGTTGGTGATGATTTCCTGTTCTGAACACAGCTGGGAAGGATTGAAAGTAATTAGGTTTTGTGCTTCCTATGGTCTAGAGGACCATTTGACAACTGTTCTGTAAAGTGATTCGAAGCAGTTTGATATTCATGTTTGTTGAGTTGTCATTTTATTAAGGCCCCTTTCCTGTCTCTTTGGTTGGCTTTGTTTTCAGCACGATGTGAAAAGCTGACTTGTTTTTTATTAAAAAAATCTGTTATATTATGAACTGAATTTAATTTTGTAATTTGAGGTTCCTCTACAAAACATTTACTGAAAACAGAACAGCAAAGGTTCAATTCAGTCTTTGCCTGAGCAGTTAAAACGTTCTTGTGCAGACTTTAAGGAGAAAGGAGCATTTTTAGGTGGAGAGAGATTTATTTGTGACTATTGAGATGCCAGTTCTGAGTCGCAGAGATAATTTATTAATCTATGGGCCTAATGCCATCAGAATTTGAATGGGTTCTTGTTAAATGCTTCATTCCTAGTTCAGAACTAATAGTTTAGAAATTATCTGTTATTATCTGCTGTTCAGATTGATAAAGCAGCAGTTGGGAACAGCCTGCAAGGATGCTGCTGGAGGGTTTTTTTTGTCAGAGCTTCTCATGCACGGGGCTATCAGTGTTGTCAGCAAGGTCTTGATCTACGATGTGTTGAGTGCTTTGGCCCCAGTCCAGGAAGGCAATTAGATGTATGGGGCGATGGGGACCGTTGGCGTGTTCGGAGTCGTGCGTGTGCTTAAGTGCTTTGCTGGCTCACGGCCAGGCTGCCCAGCACCTTGCAGGAAGAAGACAGTATTGTCATAGACTCATTGAATTGCTTGGTTGGAAGTGACTTTTGGGATCAAGTCCAACCATGCCTGTCTACTGCTAAACCAGATCTCTGAGCACCTCAACATTTAAACACCTCCAGGGATGGGCACTCCACCACCTCCCTGGGCAGCCTCTGCCAGGACCTGACAACCCTATCAGTGAGGAAATTTTTCCTGATGTCTAATCTGAGCCTCCCCTGGTGCAGCTTTAGGCCATTTCCTATTGTTCTGTCACCTGTCACTTGGGAAAAGAGACCAACACCCACCTTGCTGCAACCTCCTTTTGGAGAGTGGTGAGGTCTTACCTCAGCCTCCTTTTCTCCAGCTAAACAGCCCCAGTTCCCTTAGCTGCCTGTCATAGGACTTCTTCTCCAGCCTCTTCCAAAGCCTCATTGCCC
Organism: Dromococcyx pavoninus; assembly: GCA_033558185.1. NCBI lineage: Eukaryota > Metazoa > Chordata > Aves > Cuculiformes > Neomorphidae > Dromococcyx > Dromococcyx pavoninus. Next base: position 86,043 of record JAUMJL010000253.1, read on the forward strand.
TTCTCGGGATGCACTCCAGCCCTTCTTGTAATGAGGGGCCCAAATAATAGTGTAATAAGCCAAGGTGGAACCTTTTTCCATAGGTGATTGAAGTTGATTTCCAAATCTTAACTAGGAAATAGCCCTCCCTGAATCTCCATGGTTCAGTGTAGCCTGAGGGAGTTTTGTGTGTTTATTCAGTATCACTGTCACTTCTGGACTATGAGGATAATGAATAAAGTTGTCATTTATATTCTGCTATTTGTCAACTTGCAAATGGGGTGATCTGCGGATAACAGTTCATTATGTGTGTAACAAAATCTGTCATGTTGGGGATTAAAAATGTCATTCCTCAAAAACTGAGGGGTTGGGTGTGCTAATAGAGCCAGGCACCTGTGTCAGTGCTGTGTTGTTCCCATATGTGAATGGGTAACAACATTTTCTCCTCAGCTTTTGGATTAGTATGCAGTGAAAATGGGGAATTGATTTTTAAGACATGGGCATCTTATTTGCTCCAAGAATTTGAGTGTTTGGTGTTTGTGCATTATTCTCATCAAAAGGCAGGCTTTCTACACAGATGCATCAGGAAGCTCCTGCTGAAATTGAATTCCTGTCCTGCTGATTCCCAAGAAATCACAGTCCTACCTGAAATCTAAATAGACCAGAGAAAGAACCTAAATAGGCGAAAGAAGAGGCAGAGAAACAGCAGAATTATGTAGAGCAAGTACTCAAATTTTTGACCATGAGGATGGTGAAACTCTGGCACAGGTTGCCCAGGGAGATAGTGGGGGCTCCATCCCTGGAAACATTCAAGGTCAGGTTGGATGAGGCTCTGAGTAACCTGTTCTGGTTAAAGATGTCCCTGCTCCTGCAGGGGGCTTGTTACTGGATGACTTGTAAAGATCCCTTCCAACCCATCACATTTTATGATTCTTTTAAATAACCTGGAAGAACATTGTGGAAAAAGCAGAAATTGTTGAGAGCTTTATTGTGGGGTTTATTTTCTTAAATACGGTTTTATTCTCCAGACCCATGGGGTCTTTTCCCCAAAAGAGAAGACTTTTTGAGCTAAAAGTTATTCAGCTGCCATCACAGTCATGTTAAGGCATTTCAGAAGTACTCAACTTAAAAAGAATGGTAAGGGTTGAGAAAATTCCATTGAAATGGAACATTTTGCACAAAACTTGCTAAAGAATGTTTGTAGCAATAAAAGAATCCTGGTATCACAGAATCATTAAGGTTGGAGAAGTCCTCTTAAGCTGCAGTTCAACCAATAGCCCAACCCCACTGTGCCCATTAAACCATGTCCTGAAGTGCCAAATCTACACGTGTTTTGAACGTCTTCGGGGTTGGAGACTCCACCACTGCCCTGGGCAGCCTCTGCCAGGGCTTCACCACTCTTTCAGTAAAGGCATTTTTCCTGTTACCCAATCTAAACCTTCTCTGGTGCTACTTGAGGCCATTTCCTCTCATCCTATCTCTTGTTCCATGGGAGAAGACACCAGCACCCACCTCACTGCATCCTCATTTCAGGGACCTGCAGAGAGCGATGAGGTCTGCTCTCAGCCTCCTCCAGACTAAACAATCCCAGGTCTCTTGGCTGCTCCCTGTAACTCCTGGGCTCCAGCCCCTTCCCAGCTCTGTTCCCCTTCTCTGGATGTGCTCCAGCCCCTCAATGTCCTTCTTATTGTGAGGGGCCCAAAACTGAACCCAGGAGTTGAGGTGGGGCCTCACCAAGGCTGAGTCCAGGTGGAAGATCCCTTCCCTGGTCCTGCTGCCCACACCATTTTGTATACAAGCCAGGATGCTTCTTTGTAATAAAATCTAAGACAAGAGTATTCAGTGACCAAGGAGATTAAGGGCATAGAGTGAAGGTACTTTTGCTTATTATTTTTTAGAGAAGGCAAGTATTTTTGTTTTAAAGAGGAGAAAAAGAATTATGGACGCTTTCAGCCAGCATAACTTAAATTTGTGGTCTTAAAGATAGGTGGGCTGAGACAAACAGCAAATTCCAACGTTTTCCCTCTTTATATCTTTGCATATTTACAGATGAAAATGTCTAAAATACGTGATGGCCCTTCAGTCAGAAGGGGATGAACGAGATATTCTGTGGCTGCACTTAGTTGTTGTGATAATTCAAGAAGGTCTATTTTCTTATCCATCTGAAAATTGGGTGGTGATAGATGTCAAATATTTGTCTTCAGTAGTGAAGTAAATATTTGCTCCCGAACTGTCCCCTTCAGCGAGCAAATCGCTTGCAAACAACAACATATTGCGAGAAGGAGGGTGCATGGAGTCATGTAGAAATTAAAGACAGAGCAACTGAATGAAAAATAGATTCCAAATAAAACTAAAGCCCAAGTTAAATAAAAAGGAGGTGGCTGGATTCCCTCGTGAATGAGAGAACCAAATTATAGAGCGCGTTTTGCAAAGGTGGTGGAATGACAAATGTCAGTGGGAATCTGTAAAGCTGTTTGCAGACTGTGCATGGAAGACAGACTGTTTGTAGGAGGTGGAGGAACATGCCTTTATATAAAGAATTCCTCTGTCTAGTGAGATGAAAATTCAGAGTAGAGAGGATCACATACAGGGACAACATCACTGCTGTGAAAGTGTATTAGCAGGGTTTGTTTGTCTGTGGATTGAGGAGTGGAAATGGAGGGGAAATTTATTTTTTATTTATTTAAAGAGATCAGTGACCAGCCCTTGTTCATGAAATTGTGGTGGCTGCCATCCTTCATTCCTGATGTTCAAGTTGGGAAAGTTGGCCAAGAAGGCCAATGGCATCCTGGCCTGCATCAAGAATAGTGTGGCCAGCAGGAGTAGGCATGTGATCCTTCTTCTGTACTCGGGTGGGACTGCACCTCCAGTGCTGTGTTTGATTTGGGGCCCCTCACTACAAAGGAGGATATTGAGATGCTGGAGCGTGTCCAGAGAAGGGCAACGAACCTGATGAAGGGTTTGGAGAAAAACCTTATGAGGAGTGGCTGAGGGAGCTGGGGTTGTTTAATCTGGGGAGACTGAGCAGAGACCGTATCGCCCTCTACAACTTCCTCAAAGGAGGCTGTAGTGAGGTGGGTGTTGGTCTCTTCTCCCTGTTAGCCAGCGACAGGACAAGGGCAACCGGCCTCAAGTTGCAGCAGGGGAGATTTAGGTTGGATATCGAGAGGAACTTCCTTACTGAAAGGGTTGTCAGGCATTGGAACAGGCTCTCCAGGGTGATGGTGGAGTCCTCATCCCTGCAGGTGTTTGAAAGATGAGTAGATATCACACTTGAGGACATTGTTGGACTCAACCATCTTAAAGGTCTTTTCCAACCAAAACCATTCTGTTACTCTGTGGAAGAGTCAGAAGCTCTTGATGGAGACCTTGTCTTTGACTGGCTCTTGCAACGGCTGCTTCAGGAGCCCACAGGAGGAGGGATGTCTTAGGTTAAATTTTGGATTGTATCATAGCTGCTTCAAAATGAGTCATTTGAGCTCTGTAGTAGTACTTCCTAGGTTATAATCATAATAAGCATCCAGATGAGCAGGTTGAGTATCCAATAATAAAGTGGAGTACAGTAAAAGGCTAAATTCCTAAGTTCTATGCAGAGAAAGGAAACAAAATTCTTAGTTGGCTGCTGGTTTTCACTTGTCTTGTCATGGAATTCTGTTCCTTTGAACAGAAAGAAAAGCACCAAATAGATAAACTTTACAGCTGCCAATGCTGAAGGTGTGTTTATTTGGTGCAAATCACTTTAAATTTAGGACCCAAGCCCTGGAAAAGATAACGTGACTTCTCTGGGCAACCTGTGCCAGGTCTTCTCTACCCGCATGATGAAGAGTTTCTTCCTAATCTCTAATCTATATCTTCCCCCTTCCAATTTAAAGCTATTAAAGAGAGAATTTAGAGTGTGTAGATGAGGAAGCTACCCAGAAAATCTTCTCTTCAGATAATAAAGAGGCAGAGCCTAGAGGCTTTATAAGGAACTTTAATTTAAGCTCAAATACAGTGTGTCAGCAGGCTTTCTTAGGAAGGGGAAGTGTGAAGTCACTGAGATGCCAGGAAAAATAGGCAGCATCTTGTTAAAGCCTCCAGCTGAGGGCTGGAGGATAAGCAGAAATGTCTTGTTTACACATACAAAACATTTTAAAAATTATTGCTATAGGGGAAAAAAATAGCTCTTCTCAGTGTTTTTCGTTTGTTTATTTTTTTTAATAGTTCACTTGGGGCTCTTGCAATGGATAAAGAACCTTCCAACCAGTCAAAGTAGGCAGCGGTTGAATCATAGAATGGGTTCGGCTGAAAGGGACCTCAAAAGCCCATCCAGTTCCAATCCCCTGCCATGGGCAGGGACACCTCCCACTGGATCAGGGGGCTCAAAGCCCCATCCAACCTGGCCTTGAACACCTCCAGGGATGGGGCAGCCACCACTGCTCTGGACAACCTGTGCCAGGGCCTCCCCACCCTCACAAGACAACATTTCTTCCTAAGATCTCATCTCAATCTCTCCTCTTTCAGTTTAAACTGTTCCGCCTCGTCCTATCCCTGCACTCCTTAATCAAGAGCCCTTCCCCAGCGTTCCTGGAGTTCTCTTTCAGTACTGGAAGGCTCCTCTAAGTTCTCCCTGGAGCCTTCTCTTCTCCAAGTTGAACAACCCCTGGTCTTTCGACCTGTCCTCATGGGAGGTGCTGTCACGTGGGTTGAATCAGCTGTAGAAATGAGTGCCATAGTAAACCAAGCAGTTATGGGATACATTTTTTCTGCACTTCAGTGGTTTAAAGGTGGGTTTTATTTTGCAACATGAAAAGGGGCAAAGCTGCTAAAACTCACTGATTTATTCTTTCAAGATATGTATGTATTTCTTCTTCCAGTTACTCCTTTCTTTGTTATGTGCTGACTACAGAGTCCTATTCTACAAGGTCTAACCAAGGATTGAGTTGCAGCAAAACTTTACTGGGCTTTCTCTGTGGATCTGGTCCAGTTTCCCCTTCCTTTTAAGAATCCTACTGGATTTGTCCCGCTCTGCTCTGCACTGGTGTGGCCCTACCTCGAGTACTGGGTGCAGTTTTGGGCACCACAGGATAAAAAGGACATCAGACTACCGAGAGTGTCCAGAGGAGGCCACAAAGCTGATGAAGGGTGTAGAGGGGAAGTTGTATGAGGAGCAGCTGAAGTCACTTGGTCTGTTCAGCCTGGAGGAGACTGAGGAGAGACCTCAATAACTGTTCACTGCTTCTCACAAGGGGAGGAGGAGGAACAGCCACTGATCTCTTCTCTCTGGTGACCTATGATAGGACCAGAGGGAATGGCAGGAAGATGTGCCAGGGCAGGGTTAGATTGGTTATTGGGAAGAGGTTCTTCCCCCAGTGGGTGGTGCCAGCTCCCCAGGAAAGCAGTCCCAGCACCCAGTCTGCCAGCATTCCAGAAGCATTTGGCCAATGCCCTCAGTCACCTGGTGTGAATGTTGGGAGTGTCCGGTGTAGGGACAGGAGTTGGACTTGATGATCCTTTTGGTTCCCTTCAAACTCAGGTCATTATATGATTCTGTGATTTAAATGAAAGTGTTTGAGGACTTGTGGTAATTTATCTTATTTTTCTCTCTCCCTTTTTTCTTCCCTGCCCCTAACCTGCCCTTCATCATCATCTTTATTATCCCTTCTGCCCTGTAGTACTCATACCTTCACCCAAGGAGAATAACGTCTTTCAGAAATCTCATCTGGAAATCCATGAAAAGGAAAAACTAGACACAACCTCTTAAAAAAAAAAGGAGTCAGGGAGGCAGAGGGAGAACCCAGAAACTTCTAAAGCAGTTGTTTTAACTCTGACTACTCAAAAAAATATAGAAACCCATAAACTAAATAATACATAAAATCAGAGGAGGTATTTCTATTGCTGTACGTCAAGAATAAGCTGTCAACTGATTTAATTTCCTTCTGAGAGCTGGTGGAGGGGATTGTGGGAGAGAGGAGCAGCGGGTGGCCTTTGTCCCAGTGACAGTAAGCATTGTATTAGTGTTTCAGATGCTTTTCCTCATAACTAACTTGGGGAACTATGGTGTTGATAAAACTGTAATGATGTGAGGTAAAACAGCTGGCTAGGAAAGAAGTTAGTAAGAGTTTGCTATTATGGGATTTAACTAATGGCTCTTTTGAGTGTCTGGGGCTTGGTGCTTCTCAATATTTTTGTTAATGTGTTGAATAAATGCAGTAGAGGATCATAAAATGTGCACTTACCCTGCTGGAAGTTGAGGCTTGGGAGCATCTGGGAGAATACAGTTAGGGTTTGGAAGATCTGAAACTAAATTGAAAAAGAGGGGTGTGCATTTGGTTGTTTTGTACAATCATTGAATGGTTTGAGTTGGAAGGGACCTTAAAGCCCACCCAATTTCAACACCCCTGCCATGGCCAGGGACACCTCCCATTGGATCAGATTGCTCAAAGCCTCATTCAGCCTGACCTTGAACACCTCCTCACTCCACGACTTCTCTTGGCAACCTGTGTTCTTCCTAACATCTCATGTAAATTTTCTGTCTTTCAGCTTAAAACCATTTCCCCTCATCCTATCCCTGCACTCCTGGTTAAGAACCCCTCGCCAGCTTTCCTGTAGCCCCTTTCAATACTCAAAGGCTGCTCTAAGGTCTCTCCAGAGCCTTCTCTTCTCCAGGCTGAATAATCCCAACTCTCTCAGTCTGTCCTCATAGCTTCAACACTCTCATAATCTTCATGGCTCTCCTCTGTTTCCTGTTTCCGTGTGAAGAGTTGGGTTTGTCTCATCTTTGGCCTAGGATTCACGTAACAGATGAGTTTACAAATGGGATGTGGGTCAGTATATCACAAAAAACCCCTCAGGTCTTCCCAGCTGAGTACCAGAGGAGCATGGCCTGCAGAGTTTCCAAACACAGTCATGTTTGAGTCATTTCAGGTGGTTTCAGGTGTGGACCTGTGTCCTCTTTGACCATGATCTGAAGGAAGATGCCAAGGAATAGAGGAGAAATTCGAAGGAGATCAACCAGCATGAGGACAGGCTGAGAGAGTTGGGGTTGTTCAGCCTGGAGAAGAGAAGGCTCTGGGGAGACCTTAGAGCAGCCTTCCAGTACCCGAAGGGGCTTCAGGAAAGCTGGGAATGGACTTTTTCCAAGGGCCTGGAGTGATAGGGTGAGGGGAAATGGATTTAAATTGGAAGGGGGAAGATTTAGATTGGACATTAGGAAGAAATTCTTCACGATGAGGGTTGGGAGGCCCTGGCACAGGTTGCCCGGGGAGGTGTGGTTGCCCCATCCCTGCAGGTGTTCAAGGCCAGGTTGGATGAGGCCTTGAACAGCCTGGTGTGGTGGGAGGTGTCCCTGCCCATGGCAGGGAGGTAGGAACTGGATGATCTTTAAGGTCCCTTCCAACTCAAACCGTTGTGTGATTAGAGATTTAGGAAAGAATTGACTTGAGAAGACAGAGGTTTAGCGCGACCTTTGCTTTTGAATCTGTCAAGAGAGTGGAATCACATGTTTTCCAGGATGTGATCTGATAGGAAGTGCTGAGCTGAAAGACTGGCAAGGAAGACTTAAACATTTCTTGTCTTTATGTCTCTCGTGGTGGCTGGAGGTTGTAAGCAGGGAATGATTTAGGGATGTTATATTGTTGGTGTGCAGCATCCTTACAAACTTCCAGGCATCTGTCAGGCATGACAACATAACTGGTTCTTTGGGGCGTGGGGATGGAGTAGGTGATCTCTTGAGGTCTCTTCCAATTTTCTGTGATTCCAGGAAAATCACTGGGATTATAGTCCTGCCATCCCCAATGATGGATAGAATGCTAGAGAGCCAATCCACTGGCGTGCGGGCTATCAGCGCGTTGAAACTTTGATTTAGTTGTAAATACTGCCTTGGAAGTTGGGATTTGGAAGAACAAGACATTGCAATTAAATGTAGAATTAACGAAAGGGGGAGGGGATGCACTGCATTTAACTTCACTCTTCTGATTTAAGTGCCAGAATTAAAATCATCATCTCCCTGTGTGGTCCCCTTATTTGTAAGAATTCAAGTGACATTAAAATTGGATTAGTAATGAGCTTTTGGTTGAAGGACCAATATAAAAATCAAGGGAATCTAAAGCAGGAGGGAGGGGGAGTGGTGGTTTCCTTGTGAAATCTCTGTTGGCGGGGGTGAACTGTGTGTTTTTATGGATATGCACATATCTTCCTCCTCTTGAAAGCTTCATCCTCATGTCAGCCATGTACTACAATCTTACTTGCCTTGATTTATAAATTATTTACACTTGGACTGTGATGCATTTAAACTTTTTTGAAAATAAAGGTATGTATTAGCCCTGCATTTATGAGTGATAGGATCGGGGGGAAAAGCAGCAGCCTAATGGAAGGGAATAAGGAAGCACTTTGGAGCTGCTGGCTCATACTTGACAGTGATTTGTGTGTCTGTAGGTTTTAAAGTGCACAGTGTAGTTTAAAATGTGCCCGTTGCCTTTTCTTTGTTTGGCTGTGACCTACCCTCACCTGTGGTTTTACCCTGGCAGGGATTGTGTTTGTAGCTGTGGTCCACGATGGTTTTGCCCTTCCTTGGAGCCACATTACAGACACATCTGTTCTCAGTGCTGTTTATCATAGAATCATGGAATGGTTTGGGTTGGAAGGGACCTTAAAGTCCATCCAGTTCCAACCCCCTGCCATGGGCAGGGACACCTCCTGCTGAATCAGGTTGCTCAAAGCCCCATCCAACCTGGCCTTGGACACTTCCAGGGATGGGGCAGCCACGACTTCTCTGGGCAACCTGTGCCAGGACTTCACCACCCTCATAGTGAAAATGTCTTCCTAATATGTGATCAAAATCTCCCCTCTTTCAGCATAAAACCATTACCCCATGTCCTATCACTACACTACGTATTTCCATCTCAGTAATATTTAGAGACTCCAGCACAGATCAGACTCCTGCTTTACTGGCACCAAACATATTCAGGAAAATCCTCTTTTAAATGTTGTTTAAGACAAAGTGTGCAACTTAAGTAAGAGGAGGAGCAAGGACTGTGCTGCAAACTGGCACATGGAATGAAAATATGCTCTAGCTCTCCGATTCGTGGTCCAGCAACTTTCTTCCATCCTGTGTGGTCTCTCCTAAGCCTCCCCATATATCAGTTGTGAATGAGAGTGACAAATCTCCCTGCCATGTTTTAGAAGCATGGAATGGTTTGGGTTGGAAGGGACCTTAAAGCCTATCCAGTTCCAGCCCCCCTGCCACGGGCAGGGGCATCTCCCACTGGATCAGGTTGCTCTGGTCCAGTTGGGGAAGGTAATTTCCCTCATCCTCCCTCTCTCTTTTCTATTCCCACTTTTGCTTTGGGGTTTTTAATTTCTGTTTTGGTTTTGCATTTGAAAAAACTCTGTTCTGTAGATGCTTTGCGTGCAAAAAGGGGGAGGGAGGACTCTTTAAGTAGCAGCTTTTTTATCCATTGAAGATAGATTGGTGTCACACATCAGTAAATAGGTACCTCTCATCGCTGCCAGCATTATTAGATCGCAGAAGACAGTAAATTTGCAGCCTCCCTCGTGAGTCACAAATGTCTTAAAAAACCCTCAGAAGTAATTATCTGAGAGGAGACAAGTTAATGCAGGTTTTGTCTGTTTGTTTCTTCTATCTCTTGCTCATGCTTAGAACCCATGCAGTACTTCAAAGTATAAAGTTCTATGTATGTTAAATGTACCGTGGTGTATCTGGACACATGGACTTGTCAAGGCCAGGTTGGATGGAGCTTTGAGCACCCTGATCCAGTGGGAGGTGTCCCTGCCTATGGCAGGGGGTTTGGAACTGGATGGGCTTTGACATCCCTGCCAACCCAAACCATTATTTGATTGTATAGATTTTGACCCCAGAGACTTAGGAGCTGGAGGGAGTTGGTGTGGAGGGCTTGGTTGAATCTGAAAAGACAGAATTTGCTGTGGTAGCAGCAGCTTTTCTTTTGAGAAAGCCAGGGCATAAATGGTAGCAAAATTGGCAGAGTTCTGAAATGTTCCTTGCAGGCATCTGCTTTCTCCGGGCTCCACCCAGTGGCATTACCCTGCCAGTTTCCCACGCGTCACATGGAATTCTGCACGAGTCTGGGATTTGATGTCAATGTGGGATTAATTCCTAGCTTTTTCAAGAGTTAAGATGTCATGCAAACACACTCTGCCTTTTTGCTCCTGTCCCAACCAGTGCAGATTTTGTTTGGACTTGGCTGTCCCAGTTTTTATCTTTTGCTATTCAATACTGTGCACCAGTAAAGGGAATATTCAGAGAGACTGGAGCCAGAGCTGAACCACCTGAATTCAGATACAGAATCATAGAATGGTTTGGGTTGGAAAGGGACCTTAAAGATCATTCACTTCCAACCCCCTTGCTGTGGGCAGGGACGTCTCCCACAGGATCAGGTTGCTCTTGACAGTGTTCCTTGCTGACCTGATAGATTACTCTGGTTTTGTTCCATTTATCAAAACTAACAAAACCAAATCCCTGCTTCTGTTCTGTGATTGCAGCCCAACTGAGGAATATTATCATTGAAAACTGACTGTATGGCAGAGCTGGAATTTCAGTAGAAAGGACAGGGCTTTGGGATTCCTGCTGGTGAAAACACAGATGAATTCACGTGGTGCATCTCATAGAGCCATAGAATGGTTTGGGTTAGAAGGGACCTTAAAGCCCATCAGTTCCAACCCATGGGCAGGGACACCTCCCACCAGACCAGGGTGCTCAAGGCCCCATCCAACCTGGCCTTGAACACCTCCAGGGATGGGGCAAAAACAACTTCCCTGGGCAACCTGTGCCAGGGCCTCACCACCCTCATCGTGAAGAATTTCTTCCTGATGTCTTATCTAAATCTTCCCCCTTTCCAGTTTAAAGCTATTTCCCCTCGTCCTGTCAGTACTTGTCCTTCTAAAACGTCCCTCCCCAGCTTTCCTGGAGCCCCTTCAGGTACTGGGAGGCTGCTCTAATGTGCCCTTGGATCCTTCCTTTACTCCAGGCTGAACAACCCCAACTCTCTCAGCCTGTCCTCATAGCAGAGGTGCTCCAGACCTCTGATCATCTTCGAGGCCTCCTCTGGACCCACTCCAAAAGCTTCCCAAAGATTAAAAAAGAGGCATTGTGCAGCGAGGCAGTGAAAAGCTGGACGGGGATGTCACGGAGCTGCTCAGGAATGTTTTGCAATATTGTTTGCTTTAGGTCCTATTAAAATACAAAGTGTTTTTTCATTCAGGCTCTTCACTTCAAAATGGATTCCTGTTGCTATTGCATTTCTGCTTCCTTTTGGCAATCTAAAGGAATGTTTTTACTGAAGGAAACAATGACATGCACGATTGGTTTTGATATTGGAAGCCACATAGTGATTCCAGAAGCACTTACGCTGTTCTGTTCTGAGTAAACAGAAGCGATGGGTGCGGGTGTTGCTGGAGAAATTTTATTTAAAATAATTTGAACACTTGCCAAACCGAATGTGTTTCGACCATGCATGGAGTGTTCTCAGTGCTGAGAAGTACTTCAAAAATAGATGTAGGGGTTCAGTGCTTTCCAGCCAGAGGCCTCAGGTGGGATTGCAGGTGAGTTGTCCTGATGTGTGGGTGCCAGCAGAGTTGTTGTCATAGAGTTGAATGGCACTGTCTGTTGGGATTACAGGAAAAGGAGAGCTCGGCTGGCTTTGCTTTGTGCTCCCTCAGTTCCCGTGCTGTGTCTCAGCCAGGCCTTTCAGTGCTTTGTGCTGATGGAAATGGGGGATCCAGTAAGTGGGTGCTGAAGGGATTTGGGGAAGAAGCCATCACGGCACACTGGCCCTACTGATCTGGTTTCAAGTTTGATGCTTGGTTAAAAGCAGCTTTTGTTGAGCCGAGTGCCTTTAGGACTGGCTTTAGGAAGGTTCTTTCTTTTTCTTCTTCAGCCTAGAGAATAAATGTTTTCCTGTGAGGGTAGTGACGCAGCGGAACAGGTTACTCAGTGAACTTGTGGCTGCCCCATCCCTGAACGTGTTCAAGGCCAGGCTGGATGAGGATTTGAGCAACCTGATCCTGTGGAAGGGTCCCTGCTTCTGGCAGGGTTGAACATGGATGGGCCTTGAAGTCCCTTCTGACCCAGACCATTTTGTGATTCTGTGAACTCCTCTTGTCTGAAGAGATCTGGTCGTAGCTGGTGAGTTTCAGGTTGGAGAACAGTGTGAATCAGTCCTGAGGCTTGTTTGGTTTTCTTTACAACCTTGGACAAGTTGCTCATTTGAAATTGTTGGATAGTTTCTCTTTTAATAATGTGTGCTGAAGGGAAGATAGACTGTGAAAGGCTTTGTAAAGGCTTTAAGGTCCCTTGCAACCCAAAGCATTCTATGATTCCTTCTATGATTTTCTGTTCCAGCTTTTGGCCATCAATTTGCTTTTTTACCTGCCCTTACCATAGGAGGAAAGCCAGTCTCTGCTTGGGAGCTGAAAGCCCCTTGCTTCTCCCTGCCCCTTCCTCGTCCTTATGTAGGCATTCATTTTATTGTTCCTACTGTATCCCTTTCAAGCACGGAGTAAGAAATGTCTTCAAGGTCACATTTCTCCTTGAAACTAATGGTGGTGTTTTCCTAATCCCATTACGAGGTCCCTGGTATCATTAGGTGCGAGCGGTACTGTTTAGCTTCATTTGAGAAGCTGATGAAAGGGGGAGGAAAAGGCTCCCCGATGCAGAAAGGCATTCAAGGATCCACTGTAATGGAACATCTTCAGAAACCCTCTAATCTGCTTAATGGTGGCATTTTGGTGGCCCCGTGCTGTACCTTTGTAGAGCAGCATAAAAGGCAGATCCTGACTTTAAAAGGCTGGAAGGGCTCGTGCAGGAGAGCTGTGAACAACTGTTATTGTTTCTTCCCCCAAGCCTGAAAATGAGAATCTTGTCTATGCTGTGAGCTCCCCCCTCTGGCATCAGGATATTTGTGATAGTGGCAGAGGCCTTGGGAGCGTTGCGGAGATCTGTGGCTCTGGAATAAAGTCAGAGGCGCTTTCCTTGCTCAAGTGTGAGATTAACCCCCCAAACCCAGACTGCAGCCAGCACCGCGTTGCTTCGCCCTTCCATCCGGGTGGGAATGGGAGGGATATCAAACCTTACTTATTGTGAGTTTGACAAAGAGGGTCTCACATTCTTAAGTCATTTCAAAGATATCAATGGCCTCTTAAGCTGGGCTTGAAATGGTGGCTGCTGGGCTGATGTCAAAGGGGAACGGGGTCTTTTATCAACATCTTGGAGTCACCGGCCTTATTCCTACAGAAGCCTGAAATTTGCTGCCCTACAGTTTAGCTGCTCTTTGTATAAACCCTTCACACAACTGACTTTATGGACCATTTCTCTCTCTGGGCCACAGTTGTAGATTCAGATGTGGTGGGGATCCGCAAGGATTAATCGATCAGAAAGTGCCAACATGGTTAAACATTTTTGGTGAGCCTGGAACTGTTAAACAGGGATGTTTTGTGCTGTATTCTTAGTAAAACAGTTGAAAGGCAGGAGACCTAAAAGTCTTCAAGTTCATTTTGACAAACACAAGTGATTACAGGCTGAGAGAGTCTGGGTTGTTCAGCCTGGAGAAGCGAAGGCCTCGGGGAGATTTTACAGCAGCCTTCCAGTACCTGAAAGGGGCTCCAGGAAACCTGGAGAGGGACTTTTTACAAGGACCTGTAGTGATAGAACGAGGGGGAATGACTCTAAATTGCAAGGGGGAAGATTTAGATTAGACCTTAGGAAGAAATTCTTCAGGATGAGGGTAGTGAGGCCCTGGCACAGGTTGCCCAGAGAAGCTGTGGCTGCCCTCTCCCTGGAGGTGTTCCAGACCAGTTTGGATGAGGCTTTGATCAGCCTGGTTCAGTGGGAGGTGTCCCTGCCCATGGCAGGGGGGTTGAAACTGCGTGGGCTTTATGGCCCCTTCCAAACCATTCTGTGATTCTATGATTCAGTATGGATTTACAAAGTGTAGGATTTAAAGTGCAACCTCATAGCTGTTCTTACAAGGTCTGTCTAAAAGCTTTTATACATCATAAAGAAACGACACAGAGTTTAATCATACCAGACTTTCTTTTTTTAATCCACTTTAACTCCTTCACGTGCCTGACTCTGGCTGGTGAATCACTTTTGTGGGTAACGCCTCCTCTTACAGCAGTGTTTTATGAAGAGGTGGCTGGAAGTTGCCTTGCTCGTCCTCTTTTTCTCAAGTCATGGTGATAAAGCTTTTAATTGATCTGAAAGAAGACGAAGCAACTGGTGGCTCTAGAGTTCTGTTGCTCACGTTAATTAACTTTCATTGTTTCTTACTCTGTTTCTTCCCACACTTTTATATTGCTTAGAGGCAGAGTCTGTCTGCAGCTTCCACTGCTGAATTTCTTCCATGCTTTTGGTAGGAAATGTCACAGAATCACAGAATGTCCTGAGTTGGAAGGAACCCACAAGGAATATCAAGTCCAGCCCCTATCCCCGTGTAGGACAACCCCAACACTCATCCCGTTTGTCTGAGGGCGCTGGCCAAATGCTTCTGGACTATTGTCAGGCTTGATGCTGTGACTGCTTCTCTTGGGAGCTGTTCCTTCTGGGTGAAGAACTTTCTCCTACTGTCCAGCCTTACCCTCTCCTGGCACATCTTCCTGCTATTCCCTCGGGACCTGTCATTGGTCACCAGAGCGCCTGCTCTTCTGCCCCTTGAGAGGAAGCTGTAGAGTGCTATGAGGTCTTCCCTCAGTCTCCTCTTCTCTAGGCTGAAGTAACTCTCCCCTCCCATTGTACAGATGTTTTCTTGTCTAATTTTTCTTTCCCATGCAGCTTTGCTGCTGTGGACGAGGCGTTGCTACAGCTGCTGTGTCACTTGCTGGGAAATCCTGTTCTCCTGGGACTGTATTTTGTTGTTAAAAAACGATCCAGACTTAAAATCCAATTTTAAATGTTGTGGATCGTGTCCCTGCCTGTGGCAGGAGGGTGGGAACTGGATGGGCTTTGAGGTCCCTTCCAACTCAAAACAATCTATGATTCTATGGAAGTTCCTGTATCTCTGCAAATGAATTGAAATCAGAGACTGGAATCCTTTTAATTGGAATAAATCTTATGTCAGGTTTCAAAAGGCGCTTGGGTTTCTGTCTGCCTGACGTATATGGTTTTTCTGTTCCTTGTTCTGAGTCCATAGGATACAAACATGAGAGGAAGATTAATTAAAAGCAGCAGCATGAGAGAGGGAGAGCAGGCCTTGAATTGTGAATGTCCTGGGTATCTCAAGGTCCAAGTTCTAGAGCAGAGAGCAGCATGCCTGGATGCTCTCAGTGGTATTCAGCACCAAAACATGAAGCAACAACCTGCTCACCGAGCACCGTACGAACGTACTGAGTTTACTCCCATGGAAGAAGTTTGTATAGTTTTGACTGCTGATTATTGATGGGCCATACACTCAAGGGAAATAAATCTCTGCAAGTCAGATTTATGAGGACCCTTATGTTTATTTGTCAGCAAGACACTTGTTACAGGGACGAACGGAGCGAGCAGGAGGGACACTGACGTGTTGAAAAATGTTGCATTTTCTCAATAGCAGCTTTCCAGTACCTGAAGGGGCTCCAGGAAACCTGGGAAGGGACTTTTTCCAAGGGCCTGCAGCGATAGGTTGAGGGGGAATGGCTTTAAATTGGAAGGGGGAAGATTTAGATTAGACCTTAGGAAGAAATTCTTCACTGTGAGGGTGGTGAAGCCCTGGCACAGGTTGCCCAGGGAAGCTGTGACTGCCCCATCCCTGGAGGTGTTCAAGTCCAAGTAGGGTGATGCTTTGAGCAGCCTGATCCTGTGGGAGGTGTTCCTACCCACAGCAGGGATCTTGGAACCGGATGATCTTTAAAATCCCTTCCAACCCAAACCATTCCCAGATTCTGTGATTAAGTATGAATTTACAAAATGTAGGGGTTCTTTAAGTGGGCCTCATAGCCATTCCTGGAAGATCTGTTTGAAAGCTTTTATTGATTGTGAAGCAAGAATCCTGGGTTTAACTATAGCAGATATTTAATGTCCCTTCCAACCCAAACCATTCTATGATTCTGTGATTCCACCAGTCTTCTGCACTTTTAGAGCTATAAAACTTCGCTTCTTGTTGTTTGAGACAACTGGCTTGGAGACCTCAAATATGCTCGGAAGCTGAGGATTGGGAGATGTACAGGTGCTTCCTCAGGAGAGAATCCCAGGGCATTTTTGTTCTTCAGTGCTGTTGGGATATTGCACGTTTTTGTCAAGTGGCTGATTAAGTTTGACATTTGAAAATAGAACTTCACACCGAAGTAAGTACTGTACTTCTGAGTATTTAATTAAGATGTTGAGTTCCTGTCAGGGCTGGTAGTTTCCCTTTCCCTGGTAAGGGCAACGCGTCTTCAACTGCTGAAATTTCAGAAACCTGTACTTAACCTTTACTCGTCATTCCATTTACATAGAAATCTGATTAACAACTTCTAAAGTTCAGGAGCTGCGAGTAAACGCAATTAAAGCCCTTTTGGAGTCTGTTATTAAGAGCTGGCATTTAATGAAGACTGAGGGCACACTACTGTTACCATCTACACTGTAGTGGGATGTCTTAGGCAATTAGTTGAAGGCATGAAATACACGGAGTGCGCTGTATTATCCATGAGTTAACATGGTTGGCATTTAAAGAGCGTGCTGCCTTCTCCTCCCTCTGCTGCTGCCGCATCGGACGTGCCAGTTTCAGGAGCAGAAGCTTGGAGAAGGACTTGGGGTGCTTATTGATGAGGAGATAAGAGCTGACAAGGTGCGCTCACAGCCCAGAAACCACCCATGTCCTGGGCTGCATCCAAAGCAGCGTGGCCAGCAGGGTGAGGGAGGGGATTCTGCCCCTCTGCTCTGCTCTCGTGAGACCCCACCTGGAGTCCTGTGGCCAGTTCTGGAATCCCCAACAGAAGGATATGGAACTGTTGGAACGGGTCCAGAGGAGGCTACGAAGATGATCCAAGGGCTGGAGCACCTCTGCTATGAGGACAGGCTGAGAGAGTCTGGGTTGGTCAGCCTGAAGAAGAGAAGGCTTCAGGGAGACCTTATAGTGGTCTTCCAGTACCTGAAGGAGCTCCAGGAAAGCTGGGGAGGGACTTTTCACAAGGACCTGTAGTGACAGGACGAGGGGGCATGGGTTTAAATTGAAAGGGGGAAGATTGAGATTAGACATTGGGAAGAAATTCTTCACCATGTGGGTGGTGAGGCTCTGGCACAGGTTGCCCAGGGAAGTTGTGGTTGCCCCCTCTCTGGAGGTGTTCAAGGGCAGGTTGGATGGGGCCTTGAGCAGCCTCATCCTGTTGGATGTGTCCCTGCCTATGGCAGGGGGTTTAGAACTGGATGGGCTTTAAGGTCCCTTCCAACCCAAACCATTCTATGGTTCTTTCATCAGCTGGGTTAAGCACAGCACTGTTTCTGCCCCTTTCTTTCCTGAGACAGAGGATGCTCTGAAAGGTGAGTGTGGAGGAGATGCTAAACATGAGCAAATATATCCTCTTTCTTTGTAATTTAAACCTGTTTAGCTTTATCTCTGTTATAAAAATGTTCCCTCCTCACCTCCCAAATGAACAGAACCAGTGAAGCTGTGCTAGATTATAATTGCAGAGCAGCAATCTACACTCAATTACCTGTTCAACTCTTACACTGCTCCTTGACCTTTTTAGCTGCTACATGAACAAAAGGAAGTCCAGTCAGACTGAAAGGTGCTGTGTTTTAGGTTTGCAAGAAAATACATCATTTTGTGCCATCCACGAAGGAGGTGGCAATTAACGCAGTTCTGATGAAGTTCATTGGGTTTTGGTCCATTTCAGGTCACAGTTGGCTACTTATGCATGCAGCAATGTGCCCTGGTGGCCAGAAGGCCAATTGTATCCTGGAGTGCATGGAGATGAATGTGGCCAGTAGGGCAAGGGAGGTTCTCCTCCCCCTCTGCTCTGACCTAGGGAGGCCCCATCGGGAGTTCTGTGTCCAGTTCTGCGCTGTCCAGCTCCACGAAGAGAAGGAACGGTTGGAGAGAATCCAGCAGGGGGCACAGAGATGATGAGGGGTTTGGGGCACCTCCCTTATGAGGAAAGTCTGAGAGAACTGGATCTGTTCAGCTTGGAGAAGGCATGACTGAGAGAGAACGTTATCAACACTGATCAGTATCTAAGAGGTGGGTGGCAGGAGGAAGGGGCGAGACTCTTCAGTGGTGCCCAGTGACAGGACAAGGGGCACCGGACAGAAATTGGAGCCCAGGAAGCTCCACCTGATCATGAGGAAAAACTTCTTTCCTGTGAGGATGATGGAGCACTGGACGGGCTGCCCAGGGAGGGTGTGGAGTCTCCTTCTCCAAGATATTCCAATCCTGGACATGATCCTGTGCAGCCTGGAGGTGACCCTGCTTTAGCAGGAGGGTTTTATTGGATGAGGTGCAGAGTTCCCTTCTAAACCCACCATTCTGTGATTCTGTGATAGGTATTGTTTACAAATACATCATTCATATCAGAAGAACCATAGCCTGAAGATATGTTTGTGTGTGAGTATTGGTATATATGTAAAAAATAGACACATGTGTACACACGTGTGTTTATACTCATACCCACACGTATGTTTCTACATTGTCATTAAACAGATCAACACTTCCACCCAGCTTCGTGTTGTCTATGAACTTACTAAGGGTACACTCAGTCTCTTCATCCAGATCATCTATAAAAGACATTGAAGAGGACTGGACCCTACACTGAGCCCTGGGGACACCACTTGTGACTGGGTTCCAACTGGATTTAGCTCCATTTCCCACCACTCCCTGGGACCAGCCATCCAGACAGTTTTTTACCCAAAAGAGGGTATTGGTGTGACGCAGGGGAATGGGGGAAAGTTTGTAATGGTAAGAGGACTTCTATCTAATGCTTTTGTAGTGTTAAGATGTGATCTCTCATGCTGTTGGCAGCTGACAAAGTGAATGAAATCCTCACCCTGTCCAAGGCAGCGAGTCTTCTCTCGGCACTTGTGGCAGGACCAGAGTTTTTCTTTTAATCTGTTCAGTCACAGAATCACAGAATGGTTTGGGATGGAAGGAGCCTTAAAGATATCCAGTTCCAACCCCCCTGCCCTGGGCAGGGACACCTCCCACTGGATCAGGTTGCTCAAAGCCCCATCCAACCTGGGCTTGAACACTTACAAGGAGGGCGCATCTGCAGCTTCTCTGGGCAACCTGTGCCAGGGTCTCCCCACCCTCATTGTGGAGAATTTCTTCCTGGTGTCCAATCTAAATCTTCCCCCTTCCCAATTTAAAGCCATTCCCCCTCATCCTATCACTACAGACCCTTGGAAAAAGTCCCTCCCCAGCTTTCCTGTAGCCCCTTCAGGTACTGGAAGGCTGCTAGAAGGTCTCTCCCAAAGCCTTCTCTTCTCCAGGCTGAACAACCCCAGCTCCCTCAGCCTGTCCTCATAGCAGAGGTGCTCCAGCCCTCGTATCATCTTTGTGGCCTCCTCTGGACCAGTTCCAATAGTTCCACATCCTTCTTATGTTGGAGATTCCAGAACTGGGCACAGGACTCCAGCTGGGGTCTCATCAGAGTGGAGTAGAGGGGCAGAGTCTCCTCTCTCTCCCTGCTGGCATCGCTTCTTTTGCCGCAGCCGAGGACACCGTTGGCCCTCTGGGCTGCGAGCACACATTGCCCACTCATGTTGAGCTTCTCATCTGTCAGCACACTAAGTCCTTCTCTGCAGGATAATGATGTGTCCCAGGGATGTTGGTACATCAGAGGGTTAATTAGCACACTCACAGAGAACACTGCTATTTAAATCGTGACGCTGGGTGTTCCTTACTGAAGCAAAGTCCCTTTCTTGATGGATGTGTGAGCTGCTGTGGCAGCTTGTGTGAAGAGTGGAGGAATGAAATGAGTGCTCGGTCAAGGATGTGACAGCACAGAACTGTTCCTCCTTTTGCTGTGCTGCAACTGTGAAACCCATTATTTTAGTGTGTGTGTTTCCAGTGATTTCAGCTCATCCGTACACCGAGCAGAGCCAGAACCCGTGGTGCTGCTGTTATTAAGGTGATGCCTGTGGTAGCAAAAGCTCACGAAATGAAAACGTTCTGGTTTTCAGCTCTCCGAGCAGGTAAAAGATTTATTGCCAATTAAAACAGCTTTTCAGAAGTTGTGTTTTTAAAGTAGTTTCGAGGTTCCTTCCCTCCCATCCTCCCTCCCTGGAGGTAGATGCAGGTTCCCAGGTCTACGCTAATAGTTGTGCTAATGACAACGAGCATTGATAATGAATGCAGGAGCACTCACACTGATAGTGTTATCTTAATAGTTCTGGGGTGATTCTTTACTTTTTCACTAAAATGAAGCCCAAAAAGAATTCTTGTATAATAATGGAATTGGGTGATGCCTTGAGAGAATCAATTCTGGAAGGGTTTTTATTATTATGTTTCAGTTAAACTAATTTCATGGGCAACAAGAGGATTACATAAAGCAGGTTGTGCCGCATTAAATGCTGTTCACGGTACCTAAAAATTGGTTTTGTTCTTTCACATTTCCCTTATTGCTTTGTCCTTTGTCGTGGTTGCCGTGTGTGTACTCGGCCTCTGACACCAACATGGTACAACTTACACAGAATGCTCGATGCTCTTAGAATTCAATTAACTGTTACTGCTTTTTTTAGTTAAATTCCACACTTACTGCCGCATTTTAATTTTTAGGGCTTTTGATACAGCTAATTACTGGATAATTAGCTATAGACAACTGTCTCACATAGAGTGCCTCTGCTTTTATTGCCCATAGTGATAGGATGAGGGGAAATGCTTTAAATTGGAAGGGGAGAGATTTGGATTGGACATCAGGAAGAAATTCTCCACCAGAGACCCTGGCACAGGTTGGCCAGGGAAATCACAGACACCCCATCCCTGGAGGTGTTCATGGTAAGTTGGATGGGGTCTTGAGCAGCCTGGTCTGGTGGGAGATGTCCCTGCCCAAGGCCTGCAGGCTGGCACTGGATGGTGTCCTGGCTTTATTAAGATCTCGAAATAATAAGAAGCTGTTGTCATCTTCTTGTCTGACCTCTATGTGAAACAAACCACGTCACTTTCTTGAATTAATTCCTGTTTGAAAGAGGCCACGTGCTTTACGAAGGCACTCGATCCTGCCTGAGGGTGAGAAAAATCAGTGACAGACAATAGAGCATAAACTCTGATGCAAGTGGTTAATTATGCACTGGAAATGAATGCCCAACAGTTTGTCAAAGCCTGTCCAGCTTCAACTTTCCAGCTTTGGGATTTTTTTTTAAAAATTCATTAGTGAAGGTTTTCCCCCTCCGTTCTGTGCCCTCTGTGGCACTCGCTTGCAGCCTGATCTGGTAACCTCTCAGCCTTCTCTGTGCTGAGCTAACGAGGCTGAGCTCATGGCATCTCAGTGGTTTGCTCTAAGTGATTCCTTCCAGCCTTTTA
Source organism: Dromococcyx pavoninus (assembly GCA_033558185.1). NCBI lineage: Eukaryota > Metazoa > Chordata > Aves > Cuculiformes > Neomorphidae > Dromococcyx > Dromococcyx pavoninus. The sequence continues at coordinate 107,444 of JAUMJL010000253.1, forward strand.
ATACCTTCCAGGCTTGTTTTGTGCAACCTTTTACCTGCTTTTCCGTGATCTTCTCCCTTTGTTTCTGTTCCCTTCAGCATTCCAGAAGTGAGACCAATGCAGAGCAATGCTGTAAACTTTTACTTCTGACAAAGCTGTCTGCTTTATGTAGCCTTTTCCAGTTAGCTAATTAGTACCCATCATCACAGTGGGGCCTTCTCTGCTGTTGGTTATCTTCAGTATTTCTAAATTTGCTGGAGTCACAGCTTTCCAAATAATCCTGTAGGTCATAGATGTAGAGATTGACCTCTGCTGATGTTGAAATTATCACAAAGCCATAGAATGCTTTGGGTTGGAAGAGACCATGGGCAGGGACACCTTCCACTGGACGACGTTGCTCAAGGCCCCATCCAACCTTGAACACCTCCAGGGATGTGTCATCTACAACATCTCTGGGCAACTTGTGCCAGGGCCTCACCACCCTCAAAGGAAAAATTCTCTTCATAATACCTAATCTCAATCTCCCCTCTTTCATCTTAAAACCATTCCCCCTCGTCCTCTCTCTGCACTCCCTGATAAAGAGCCCCTCCCCAGCTTTCCTGTAGCCCCTTTCTGTACTGGAAGGCTCCTCTAAGGTCTCAGTGGAGCCTTCTCTTCTCTAGGCTGAACCACCCCAACTCTCTTAGCCTGAGAGATCTAATCTTGTAATAAATAAGTTATATTATGAAAAATAATAATAATAAATCAAGAGAAATAATATTATTTTGTTAATTCTGTGTTCTCTTTATTATTTACCATTTTTCCTCGCTAACATTATAATTTACAAACCTTCTGTAGTCATTATTTTCAGAGGAGTTTGAAATGGGAAAGGTTCTGTTACATTCATTTAACGGCTTTAAATTGGAAGGATAAAGATTTAGATTGGGCATTAGGAGGGAATCCTTCACGGTGAGGATGTTGAGGCCCTGGCACAGATTGCCCAGGGAAGCTGTGGCTGCCCCATCCCCGGAGGTGTTCAAAGCCAGGTTGGATGGGGCTTTGAGCACCCTGATCCAGCAGCAGGTGGCCCTGCCCATGGGGTTTGGATCTGCATGGACTTGAAGGTTCCTTCCAACCCAAACCGTTCCATGATTCTATGATTCAGTCCAGAAGGGTTTTGCTGCAGCCACCCTTTTTGTGCCTTCATTCTCTTATTAAGCTTCTTCTAATTACTGTGGTTTTAAAAACAAAGATGGGCCAAATTTGGGCTGGAAATTAGAGAATTCCCATCCAACATAAGAGAAGAGTTTTGGAACAGCCTTGGTTTTCCTTTGGGATACAGAGGACAAGAGAAAAAGATGTATTAAGTCTTTTGGGACCTTGCAAAATCCAATATCCGTGGGTCCCTCATTTCTAGTTGTATGTAAAGCATCTTGTCACGCACCTGCCCATTTTTCTTTGAGTAGATGTGATGTTGACTTTTACTGCTCTGGCTTTTGTCAGATCCTTGGTGGAAATACAACTTTATCTCTCTCTGTTTATTTAAAGCTAAATTTGTCATCACCATGAGAATACTCCTTAGGCAAGATCTATGTCCTGTAAATCCACATCGCTAGACGTGTATTCTATTATTCACCCTTAATTCTTTTTTAATAGAGTCTTCTATCATCAGCTCTGTGATTTTGTCCCTGATCAATAGGAGGTGGAGAGGCCAGTAATTATCTGGTCATCCCATTCACCCTTGCAAAATTCATTCTGCAAGGTTTTCCTTTGATTTTCTGGACCCCCCAAATATATGAAGGCATAATGAAAATCAGTATTGATGGTGTAGAGTTTGAGACTGTCATGATTTTCTGATGGAGTGAACTGTTCATTCTACCACATCCATCTTAATTCTGAGCATGCGAAGATGTGAAATACCTTTTACAGCTTTTAATTGATGGAATAGAGCTTATTCAGAGCTCAGGCTTCCCATCTAAAACCTCACAAGAGGCACAAAGAATGAATTAATTCAGCTGTCACCTTGTGGCCAGGTGTGTTTTATTGCCTATGCTTTGTTCATAGGTCAATGTTGACCATGATAAGACATTACAACTTAACATAACTTGTGGGGCTCAGCCAAAGAATGACACTGTGGGTCTGGAGAGTCACAGCAGGCAGACACAGCAGGAAATTTGTTCTTAGAACCATGGAGTCATGGAATCATAGAGTGGTTTGGGTTGGAAAGGACCTTCAAGACCATCCGGTTCCAGTCCTCGTGCCATGGGCAGGGACACCTCCCACTGGATCAGGTTGCTCAAAGCCTCATCCAGCCTGGCCTTGAACACCTCCAGGGATGGGGAAGCCACGACTTCTGGGCAACCTGTCCAGGGCCTCACCACCCTCATTGTGAAGAATTTCTTCCTACTGTCTAATCTAAATCTCCCCCCTTCCAGTTTAAAGCCATTCCCCTCCATCCCATCACTCCAGGCCCTTGTAAAGGGCCCCTCCCCAGCTTTCCTGGATCCCCTTCAGGTACTGGAAGGTTGCTATAAGGTCTTTCCAGTTCTTGCCCTGTTGCAGTTCAGAAAGACAGTGCAGTGCAAGCTGTTATCAGATCAGCTTGATGGACAGTCTACATGTAGTGATTTGACCTTTTAACAATTTAATTAAGCCTCCAAATCCATGAATATCGCTTCTTTTAATAAAACAGTTTATATTAATTTTCATTGCCAAAGGGCACTTGGAGAAAGAGCCCTTTGTTCCCTTGCTTTATGTACAGCTTTATTTGTTTGACATTGATGTAAATACACTGCATGGATGGCAGGATTCAACCACTGAGCGGGAAGTCAGAAGTCCTTGTTACAGATGAATGGGATGTTGCAAACTTTACAGTCACTCATAAATCTTGCTGTACAGCCACGTGATTAATGTCTAACCAGGGGGTTGATTGATGGCTTAGCAACTACTAATCTGCTCTTATGGGACCAAATCAAGAAATCTCTTACTTCATTGGTTAAAGAAAGCTCCTGTACGCTCAGATGGGCAGGAAAATGTCTGGTTTTCCTTTTCTTTTCTGTTTATTCTTTTCTTTTAAGTGGATTTTAAGTTCTGCTTTGCCATGGCTGTTAATAAATACACAGCCAAGCCACAGCTTCTAACATTGAAATATGATGCTTATTAAAATCCTCTGCTAGGACTGTGAGAGCAGAACAACTGGATAAGTTGGGCTGTCTAGACGTAGGGAAGAAATTGATGACATTGGGTGAAGGCCATGCATTGCGCAACGCAACGAGGAATGAAAACTTCAGGCTATTTTTCGAGGCAAGTGACTGGCAAGATTTTCAGACTGGCCCAAATTGTGAATCCCATTGCTTATATAAATTATAAGGGTTTTAATCTTCGTGCTGTGGTTACAGGCCAAATGTACACTGCGTTGCAGATCTCTCCTGTCTTCTCTCGTGCTTGGCTGTGTGTTGAAACTGCTCAGCTGTGCTTACACTTAATTACTGCGCTCGGAAGACTTGGTGTGGTTGTTGAGTGCAAGGCACTGGAGCAGAAAGAGCTTTGAGCTGTCTAACATGGTTTTGACTATGCCTGAGTATTTTAACAATTCTCTGAGTTCATCTTTTTCAAAACCAGCTCTTTTCACTTCTTTCACAGCATTTTACTTTTTTTAAAGCCTTGTGTCTCAAGCATCTTGCCAATCCTATCTTGTAATACCATAAATTGAGCCCCCTAGTCCAGTGGGAGATGTCCCTCCCCATAGCAGGGGAGTTGGAACTGGGTGATCCTTAAGGTCCCTTCCAACCCAAACCATTCTATGTTTCTGTGATTCTATGATTCTATGAAATTGACAGTTGTGTCTTATTTTTCCTAATTTGTGGCATTTTCAGAGTTGTTTTGGATATTTCACCTCAAACTCATCCTTTATTTCTCTGTTTCACTTTCTAACCAACAGGAATAACTTGTGTTCCTACCTCAAACGCCTTTGTGGAGGGCCACAGAGTTGGTGAAGGGTTTAGAAGGGAGGTTGTATGAGGAGTGGCTGAAGTCACTTGGTCTGTTCAGCCTGGAGAGAAGGAGACTGAGCTGAGGAGGGACCTCGTTGTGGTCTGCAGGTTCCTCACAAGGGAATGAGGAGGAGCAGGCACTCCTCTTTTCTCTCTGGTGACCAATGATAGGACCTGAGAGAGTGGCAGGAAGATGCCAGGGGTGGATTAGGTTGGATGTTAGGATAAGGTTCTTCACCCAGCGGGTGGTGGAGCCCTGGAACAGCTCCCCAGTCACGGCTTGTCAGTATTCCAGAAGCATTTGGCCAACGTCCCCAGACACACGTGATGAATATTGGGGTTGTCCTGTGCAGGGACAGGAGTTGGACTGGATGACCTTTGTGGGTCCCTTCCAACTCAGGACATTCTTTTATTTTGTGAATCTCCTTTGGTTTATTGTAAGAAGTCGTGGCTGCCCCCTCCCTGGAGGTGTTCAACAGCAGGTTGGATGGGGCTTTGAGGAACCTGATCCAGCGGGAGGTGTCCCTGCCCATGGCAGGGGGTGGTGGAACAGGGTGATTTTTCAGATCCCTTCCAAGCCAAACCATTCTATGATTCTGTGGAGCCAAGTGCTGGATTTACACACTTTACATTTCCTAGTCCTCGATATAAAGTGACTCTGAAGACATGGAATCTGTTTAAAATAGGTTTCATCCATAATGGGAGAACAAATTCATAAGTGTTTCTAGTTTTTTTTTAAATGTGTTTAAGGGTTTAATTACATTTTTATGACAATTTTAAGATTGTTCAGTAGAGAAGATGAAACACAAATACGTGAATACAAATGGATTCAGCAAATTACTGTCAAAAATCAGCAGAGTGATTGTTTTTCCTCTTAACAATAAGCATACTTTGTAAAAACTTGTGCTAAGGTAAAGTTTTAATTGAGAATATTTTAGGAGCTGAAGTTTCTTTGTGTTTGTATTCTTTTTTTTCATGAGCTGTCCTGAATTGTTTCTAATTAGGGACATGGTACCATTTGCTTGGGTATTTATTTCTGTGTAATTTATTTAAACTCAGACAGCACAGAGCTGATGTGGCCCTTTCATTGCTGACATTTCTCTTTGATGGGCTTTGACTGGCTAATTATTAAAATGGAACTCATTACTAATGGTCTCCAAGTAGGTTGAGGTTTCTGAACATAAATAGGGACTTTCTAAATACACAAAGTTAATTTTTGTCCAACTTGAGACACAGGAGAATTAATAGAGAATGTCTTGGAGTCTGCTTCTCCCACGTGGAGTTGCACGGAGGAATTAGCCCTGATAGGAGTGGGGCTTTCAGGTTAACTTTGGTGCCATGAGGGTTTTCATAGAATCATGGAGTAATTAAGGTTGGAAAAGACCTCTAAGATCATCCAGTCCAACCGTCAGCCCAGCACCATCATGCCTGCTAAACCATGTCCCAAAGTGCCACATCTACACATTTTTTGAAAACCTTCCTTCAGGGATGGAGATTCCACAGATGCCCTGGGCAACCTCTTCCAATGCTTCACCACTCTCTCAGGAAAGAAATTTTTCCTAATATCCAATCTAAACTTCCTCTGGTGCATCTTGAGGCCATTTCCTCTCCTTGTATCTCTTTTTGCTCGGGAGAACACATAAGCACCCACCTCACTACAACCTTCTGTTGGGGAGCTGCAGAGAGTGATGAAGTCTCCCCTCAGCCTCCTTTTCTACAGACTAAACAGCCCCAGGTCCCTCAGCCTTTCTCATAACCCCTGGGCTCCAGCCCCTTCCCCAGCTCCTTTGCACTTCTCCAGATGCACTCCAGCCCCTCAAAGCCTTTCTTGTACTGAAGGGGCCCAAAACTGAACCCAGGATTCAAGCTGCAGCCTCACCAGTGCCTAATGCAGGTGGATGAGCCCTCCCTGCTCCTGCTGGCCACACCGTGGTTGATCCGAGTCAGGATGCTGTTGGCCTTCTTGGCCACCTGGGCCACTGCTGGCTCATGTTCAGCTGCAGTCAACCAACACCCCCAGGTCCTTCTCTGCCAAGCAGCTTTCCAGCCTCTCTTCCCCAAGGCTGGAGCACTGCAGGGGGTTGTTGTGGCTCAAGTGCAGAACTCGGCACTCAGCCTTGTGGGATCTCCTACCATTGACCTGGGCCTGTGGACCCAGCCTTTCCAGGTCCCTCTGCAGAGCCTTCCTGCCCTCCAGCCCATGGATTCAGCCTGTCCCCAGATACCTCTGTAGATCTTTGTAACAGATTGAGTTGATCAAGTAAAGTTAAACAAGCTTTTTACAAATTAGTGGCAATACCATAATAAGTCATTGGGATTTGTGAAAGTAAAGCTGGATTTCTGTCAATTGGACTTTTTGATTTTACTTATTCCTTTTCCAGTGTTACGGAGTATCCTGGACATTGAAGTTATGTTCTAATGCTGTTTGCTTTTGAATGCTGAGTTCCCCTTCCTCCTGTTTGCAGATGCTGCTGACAGAGTATCTGGACATGAAGAACACCCGCACTGCGTCGGAGCCCTCCGCCCAGCTGAGCTACGCCAGCTCGGGGAGGGAATTTGCAGCGTTCTTCGCAAAGAAGAAACCACAACGACCTAAAAACCCTTTGTTCAAGTAAGTGCTGGGACCTTAAAGCTGTTCCTAAGCTGTGTTTGATGCCTCAAGTATTGCACAGCTCTGGCTGCAAACCACAGTTTCACAGGGTGAGAGGGGCAGAAGTTTTTAGACGGAGTTTGAGCCCGAAGCTGAAGCCTCGGTGAGATCTCTGTTACGGATTTAGTGCTGGGTTTTAGAGTGTAGCTCATTCCAGGGCTCATCTCAGGACTGGGATCCCATTACAAAAGCTGCTTCAAAGCTTGCAGTGATCCATTACGCCTGTCTTTGTCCATGGAAAATAGAGGACCAGTCAAAGAGAGCGATAAAGGGACAAAGAGAATTAAGATAACTCTATAATTGCTAGATAGACTAAGCGGTTAATCCTGTCAGTAACTCCTTTAATTCAGAGTTAAGAGTAGAAAGAATTAAGTAGTTGGGAGGAGAGTGTAAGGGAGAAGATGGGAGGGAGTTGGCTGAAGAGGGGATTTGGGAGAACAAATTTGATGTACAAGAATTTGATTTATCGTGTCCTCGGCTGCATCCAAACAATGTGGCAAGGGTAGGGATTCTCCCCCTCTCCTCTGCTCTCATGAAACCCCACCTGGAGTCCTGTGTCCAGTTCTGGAATCCCCAAAGAAGAAGGATATGGAACTACTGGAAAGGGTCCAGAGGAGGCCACGGAGATGATATGAGGGCTGGAGCACCTCTGCTATGAGGACAGGCTGAGAGAGTTGGGGTTGTTCAGCCTGGAGAAGAGAAGGCTCCACGGAGACCTTCTAGCAGCCTCCAGTACCTGAAGGAGCTTCAGGAAAGCTGGGGAGGGATTTTTTCCAAGGGTTTATAGTGATAGCACAAGGGGGAACGGTTTTAAATTGGAAGGGGGAAAATTTAGATTAGATAGTAGGAAGAAATTCTTCATGATGAGGGTGGTGAGGCCCTGGCACAGATTACCAGGGAGGTTGTGGATGGCCCCTCCTTGGAGCTGTTCAAGGTCAGGTTGGATGGGCCCTTGAACACCCTGGTCTGGTGGGAGGTGTCCCTGCCCATGGCAGGGGAGGTGGAACTGGATGATCTTTAAGATCCCTTCCAACCCAAACCGTTCTATGATTCTATGAATAAGAAATGAGGAGGAGCTGTGGATGAGCAGCACTGTCAGGAGAGGAGGATCTTTTTATTGCCTCTAATTCAAGTGATCTGTGCTGAATTTTGTCATCTCTTCCTTTGACTACTCATGCTGATCATTCTCTTTGGCATCTTGAGGAGTTTGGGGGTTACCAGAATGTGCTGTTTTGGCAGGGGATGCTCCAAGTTCAAAGACTGCAGCTTCCTCAGCTCTGTTAGCAGAACTCTCTGTGTGGCTGCTCCCTGACTCAGAACTGCCAAAATGATCTTTTAAATGTTGGGTTTTTTTACAATGAGATTGTTCAGAAACAGTTGGTGAGGGAGTGAGTGAGTTTCACGGTAGGTTTGAGGGAACAACAGAGCAGAGTGGTGTTTCGGGAGTACCAGCAGCTTGAGGCATTAACTTTTTAACCAAGCTCAGCTGCAGCAGGAGGACCCTGTATCCCATGGGTCCTCAGCACCTCTCTGGACTGTAACTTACTGCAGGGCTTGGGCTGTCTTTCACCACCCATCCCAGCAGCACTAAACCTCATGAGCCTCTGCTCTCCAGGGTTGAGAGACCAAGGTTAAACAAATCAATTGGGTATTTGCTGGAGGGGAAGTGAGGGGAAGCGAGTGGGTGTTTTTCACCCCTTATTTACTGGAAATGGGAATCCATGAAGTCCTGGTGTTTCTTTTTAATAAAGAACCCCTCACAGGCCCACAGAGTTGGTTAAGGGTTTAGAGGGGAAGTCATATGAGGTATGGCTGAAGTCACTTGGTCTGTTCTGCCTGGAGAAGAGGAGACTGAGGGGAGATCTCATCGCAGTTCACTGCTGTCTCACAAGGGGAGGAAGAGGAGCAGGCGCTGAGCTCTCTGGTGACCAATGACACAACCCAAGGGAAAGGCAGGAAGATGCCAGGGGAGGGTTAGGGTGGACATTAGGAAAAGGTTCTTCATCCAGAGGGTGGTGGAGCACTGGAACAGCTCCCCAGGGAAGCAGTCACAGCCTGACAATATTCCAGAAGCATTTGGCCAATGCCCTCAAACACACGGGGTGAGTGCTGGGGTTGTCCTTTGCAGGGACAGGAGCTGGACTTCGATGATCCTTGTGGATCTGGTTGTTCTGTGATTCTGTCATTCTGTGATTGGACACAGATCGTTACGTGGTGGGGAAATATTGCAGAAACTACAGTGACTGGAAGGATGAAAGTAATAAGTGGTTTGGGGCAAGTGAGAAGGGACCTTTGTGTTCTGCATCTTCTTTGCAGATTGTTGGGGTTTTTTTCTCAAGCTATAACTAATTAGAAAGAAATTTTTACAGTGACTGCTGAGACACTGGCACAGGTTGTCCAGAGAAGTCATGGATGCACCACCCCTGGAGATGTTCAAGGCCAGACTGGATGGGGCTTTGAGCAATGTGATCTGGTGGGAGGTGTCCCTGCCCATGGCAGAGAGGTTGGAACTGGATGATCTTTAAAATCCCTTCCAACCCAAACCACTCTCTAGTTCTATGATTTCTTGGTCATCCAGAACTCCCTGTGCTCTGTCCCATGGGCACATACATCCAGTGGTTGTATTCTCTCAGTACCTAAGGCCCCAGCCAGAACCTTCTGCACTGCCCTCTTCGCTTGCACAGGATGCGCTGTCTGGATAATTTTTGTTATTAGAAGGTTAACTGTTGCCTGGCCGATTGCAGAGACTCATGGAATCTTTAAGGTTGGAAAGATCTCATAAAATCATCAAGTCCAACTGTCAGCACAACATCTCTGTGCCTTCTAAACCATGTCAGAAAGTGCCATGGCCACATGTGCTTTGAACACCTCCAGGGTTGGAGAGTCCACCACTGCCATGGGCAGCCTCTTCCAAAGCTTCACCACTTATATCCAATCTAAACATTCCCTGTCTCGAGTTGTGATCACCATCATAGATTTGACTCCTGTCTCTGTCAACCTGTGGATATTCCTCCCTACACCCCCTTTTTTCAACACTCCCAGGGAACTGAGAATTGCAGTCTTTGAAATGACTTGACTTGTAGCAAAACAGGGCTGCTCCCCTCCTCATATTGTGTGCTCTTGGGTGGACTTCATGTTTAGGGAATAAGGAGCTCTGTTAACCTACAGCAGTTTGAGGCTGTGTTCTGGTTTGAGCTAAATTAGAACCAGTTTTCTAACCAGCTCAGTCTCATCTAAGTAACTTAATGTTCTGAAAGTTAACTGCATGTTTTTAGACAGTGTTTGTCTCTAGAAGTGATCACACGGGGTGCTGGGATGCAGAAGGGCCAATGCTTACACTACTCCTCTAGAAACAAAGGCCATCCTCCAGCTGGTGGAGTGCCCTAAGTCAAAGATGAAGAAGAGCCACACGTGCAGGGAGCAGAGGATGGGACAGGTGACCCCAAACTGACCAAAAGAGAATTCCATCCAATATACACCATGCCATATACACCATAAAAGCGAGAGATCACGAGGGTCTTGCTCTCTTCTTTGTTGGCCAACATCCAGTGAAGACCTTGTCTGTCTGTTTGCCCCTGGTCTCAGATTCATGTGTTCCTGAATCCAGTTCCTGAGTCCAGCTCTCTCCTGCTGCTGAGCCCTTTCCCAACTTGCTCTGCAGCATCCATGGTGACATACAGTCTTCGAGGGGTGGGCTGGAGGTGGGATTTATTATACTCGTGTATGGCTTATTCTTTTCTTTATTATTACTGGTATTACTACTTTATTAAAGCAGATTTAGTTTAGTTTCCAGCCTGCAAGTCGTTTTCCTCTCATTTAATCATAGCATCATAGAACCATGGAATGCTTTGGGTTGGACCTTAAAGCCCATCCAGTTCCAACGCCCTGCCAAGGGCAGGGACACCTCCCACTGGATCAGGCTGATCAAAGACCCATCTAACCTGGTCTTGAACACTTCCAGGGAGGGGGCTGCCACAGCTTCTCTGGGCAACCTGTGCCAGGGCCTCCCCACCCTCATTGTGAAGAATTTCTCCCTGATATCCAATCTAAATCTACCCCCTTCCTGTTTAAAGCCATTCCCCTTCATCCTGTCACTACAGGCCCTTGTAAGAGTCCTTCCCCAGCTTTCCTGGAGCCCCTTTCAGTACTGGAAGGCCCCTCTAAAGTCTCTATGGAGCCTTCTCTTCTTTCCCTGAAGGATCTTGGAAGGGAATTGGGAGCCCAACTGCTCAGTTTTAGCTGCCAAAATCGGCTGGGCCGTGGCTAAACCCTTTAAATTCGTTTGTCAGCAGAGAGTGAAGATGCCTTTAATTGTTTAAAGTGAAGATGTGTAATCTCCTGAGAGAACATCTCTTGCCACACGTGGTCCTGTCACTGAGTCATTGCCAGCTCTGCAAGTGACAGCACCACTTATTGGGGTCTCCTATTTGGTTATCAGTCTTCTGTCAGCTGTCACTGTATCTACGGAAATCTCCGTTGAAATGGAATTTCTCAGCCCAGCGAGGGACGTTCATATTTGATGCAGTGTTAGTCTTGTCTCCTCTCCCATCTTCAGTGCTTTTCGTGCAAGGCTTTTTCTTCCCTTTCCATTACCTCCATCCAAATCAGAGGAGCATTCCACATGTCATCAAGATACCTGCTTAAATTCCCCTCATCAGGAGTCTCTTAGGACAGGGCTCCACCTTGTGTTCTACTCTCAGGTGGGTGCAGGTGTCTGTGCCGTGTCCTGTGGCAGCTTGCTGTAAGCTAATTTAATAACTAAGTACTTCTGCTAGTAGTGTGTTCTAGAAACAATGAGATGAACGAAGACTCCTCAGTTGTGTCCTGATATCTTGAAATCACCAGCTGGCATATGGAAGAGGCTTTGGATCGTTGTTTCCCTATCAGGAAACCGATGAGCTCTTCTACGAGCAACTGGGAGAAGTCTCGTGATCTCTGGTGCTTGTTCTTGTGGGAGACTTCAACTTTCCAGATGTCTGCTGGAAGTATAACACAGCAGAAAGGAAACAGAGGTGCTGCAAAGAGATCTGGACAGGCTGGATCGATGGGCTGAGACCAACGGGATGAGGTTTAACAAGAGCAAATGATGAGCAACGGGATGAGGTTTAACAATAGTCCTGCACCTGGGACACAACAACTCTCTGCAGTGTTACAGGTTTGGGGAAGAGTGGCTGGAGAGCAGCCTGGAGGAGAAGGACCTGGAGGTGTTGGTTGGCAACTGGCTGAGCATGGGCCAATGGCATCTTGACCTGTATCAGACACAGCGTGGGCAGCAGGAGCAGGGAGGGGATTGTGCCCCTGGACTCAGCACTGGTGAGGCCACAACTGGAGTACTGTGTTCACTTCTGGGCCCCTCACTGCAAGAAGGACATTGAGGTGCTGGAGCGCATCCAGAGGAGGGGAATGGAGCTGGTGAAGCGGCTGGAAAACAAGTCCTACGAGGAGCGGCTGAGGGAACTGGGGCTGTTTAGCCTGGAGAAGAGGAGGCTGAGGGGAGACCTCTTCACTGTCTACAACTCCCTGAAAGGAGGCTGTGGCAGAGCGAGTGTTGATTGCTTCTCTCAAGTGACAGTGATAGGACAAGGGGAAATGGCCATGAGTTGTGCCAGGGGAGGTTCAGACTGGATATTAGGAAGAGTTTCTTCACCAAAAGGGTGGTCAGGCACTGGCAGAGGCTGCCCAGGGAAGTGGTTGAGTCCCCATCCCTGGAGGGGTTCAAATCACGGGCAGATGAGTTTTTGAGGGGCATGGTTTAGCAGAAGATGGATGTGGTTGGACTCAGTGATCTCAAAGGTCTTTTCTTACTGGAACAGTCTATGATTATATAATATAATACAATATAATATAATGCAATATAACGTAACATAACATATAGTATAATTTAAAATAATAATAAGAAAGAAGTCAAGATGTATTTAGTTGTTTAGTATTTGCTTAGAAAAGAAAACTTCAGATGAGGGCTACTTTGGAACTGAGTTCATGCCATCTTAAACCTGTCTGTCTTTCCTGGCTTGGATCAGCCATGGTGTGGCCGGCAGGACCAGGGCAGGAATCATCCTCCTGTACTCAGTGCTGGTGAGGCTGCACCTCAAATCCTGTGTTCAGTTTTGGGCCCCTCACTACAAGAAAGACATTGAGGGGCTGGAGCGTGTCCAGAGAAGGGGAACAGAGCTGGGGAAGAGGCTGGAGAACAAGTGTTATGAGAAGAGACCTGGGATTGTTTAGCCTGGAGAAGATAAGGCTGAGGGCAGACCTCATCGCTGTCTACAGCTCCCTGAAAGGAGGTTGTAGCAAGGTGCATGTTGGTCTCTTCTCACAAGTAACAAGGGATGAGAGGAAATGACCTCAGGTTGCACCAGGGGAGGTTTAGATTGGATATTAGAAAAAATTTCTTTACTGCAAGAGTGGTGAAGCAGTGGCAGAGGCTGCCCAGGGCAGGGGTGGAATTCCCATCCCTGGAGGTGTGCAAAAATACGTGGCTGTGGCACCTGGGGACACGGTTTAGTAGGCATGGTGGTGTTGGGCTGACGGTTGAACTGGATGGTCTTAGAGGGCTTCTCCAACCTTAATGATTCCATGATTCTTCTCTTTCAAGAGGTAGCCGAATTCAGGTTAGCATCTCCCTGCAGATCAGATTTGCAAGACAAAAATTGGGCACTGGTGGGAAAGGAGTGGAATGTACAAGCAGAAACCAAACACCAACTACATCAGTGACAGGCTTGGCCATAATTCTGTGTAATTCTGTTCAAACCAAAAATACCTTGGAAGCTTTGCTGTGAGAGGATCAGCATGGGGAAAGGGGGTATGAGAATGGAGGACTTGAGTGTAAGTAGGAACGTGGGAGAAGAGCAAGTCAAGGAAACAGTGGAGGAGTGGAAATAGAAGGGGAAATTGGATGACTGTGGGAACAGAAACAGGTTGCCCAGAGAAGTTGTGGATGCCCCATCCTGGAAAGTGTTCAAGACCAGGTTGGATGGGGTCTTGAGCAGCCTGGTCTAGTGGGAGGTGTCCCTGCCCATGGCAGAAAGGTTGGAATGGGGTGGGCTTTTAAGGTCCCTTCCAACCCAAGGCATTCTATAATTCTATGAAAGAAGGCGATGTGATGAGATCCTGCAGCAAAAGCCAAGTGCAGGACTGAAGGATGATCAGAATCACTGTCTCACAGAGGAGACTGAGGTTTATTGCTGTAGTTTTCTTTGACCTGAAGCTTCTGATTTCTCTGCCTGGAGAAGACCTCTGGACTGTGGCAATAATATTACACTTAACATCTCACTAGGGGCAAAAAGGAGCACATCATAAATACAGAGCTAAGAATTTGCTGTTGGTTTAATTAAAGTCTGAAGTGTTTGTTGTACTTTAAGAGATTGTTATGAGTTCAGTTGCAGTATTGCTGACACTCACAGTCCCAATTAGGGCAGAAAAGCCTCATTAATAGCAGTACTATTAACACAAGAAGGCTTGCAAATGTTTGGCAGTTTTCTCTGGTGTGATGCTCGTGTTTCTGAGTGGCCGATCCCAAGTGGTGTCCCCAGGGCTCATTGTTGGGGCCAGTCTTGATTAATAGCTTTATCAATGATCTGGATGAGGGGATCAGGTGCTCCCTCAATCAGTTTGCAGATGACACCAAATTGGACAGGAGTGTCAATCTGCTCGAGGGCGGGAAGGCTCTTCAGAGGGACCTGGACGGGCTGGATCGATGGGCCCAGATCAATTGCATGAGGTTTGACAAGGTCAAGTGCTGGACCCTGCACTTGGGCCACAGCAACACCAGGCAACCCTGCAGGCTTGGGGAAGAGTGGCTGGAGAGCTGCCTGGAGGAGAAGGACCTGGGGGTGTTGGTTGACAGTGGCTGAACATGAGCCAGCCCAGGTGACCAAGGCGGCCAACATCATTTTGGCTTGAATCAGCCATGGTGTGGGCAGCAGGAGCAGGGAAGGGATTGTGCCCCTGCACTCTGCACTGGTGAGGCCACACCTCAAATCCTGGGTTCAGTTTTGGGCCCCTCCATAGAAGAAGGACATTGAGGGGCTGGAGCATGTCCAGAGAGGGGGAACAGAGCTGGGGGAGGGTCTGGAGAACAGGGATGTGGGGAGCAGCTGCGGGACATGAGGCTGTTTGTTCTGGAGGAAAGGAGGCTGAGGGGAGGTGTTTTCCATCCTGAATGATTCTGTGATTCTGTTCTGTGATTCCCACAATCCTCTGGGCGGCTCCGAGGCTGAGATTCACTCTTCCTTGACTTGAAGGGTTGGGGAGGGTCAACGGTATTAAAGCAAATCATGGACACCTTGAGCACTTTGCCTTCAGGAGTTTAATGGTTGTGAAAGATGCCTCTAAGTCTTGTGTCCACTTTGGCTGCTTGAAGATGCTTTGTTTCCATCAGCTGCTCCCTTCTCCCTGGTCCCCAGCACCAGTGGCAGAACTGCCCAGCTCCAGCCCGGGCACACAAAGTGCTGGTGTTTGCTGGGCAGTGCCTGCCCCTTTGCCATGTGTAGTGACCCCAGTGCTGAGCTCAGGCAGGTTGGGCAGGAGGACCTTTGACATGGGACACTTGTGATCCCATGGGCACCCAGCTCAGGGCAGGGCAAGCCCAGAGCCATCCTGAAACCCTGCACTGTCCCATCAGTGCCCATTCTGTGGTCTTCTACTGTCTATGGCAAAAATCATGTCTTTGGGGCTACAGGAGTTGCAAAATATTTCTGTCTGCCCTCTCAGATTGGCCTTTCTGGATTGTTGGAGCCATATGATAAATACTGAATAATTTATTACTCCTGAGTTTTCAGGAGAATGTTAGTTTTAAATTTTTATGTACGTAGCAGTTAGCAATTGAAACGGTGCAAGTGTATGGCTTTGGTTTGGATTTTACCTGGATTTGGGACCATTCCTTCTTACATGACTGGGTGCTCCCAGCTGATGCAGCTGGGGAACATCCCAGTGCGCTGCGGGTGGGTCTGTATCACGGGTGGTTGTTGGCAGAGCTGTGGTGATGAGAGGTGGCAGAACGTGATGCATCGGTGATGGAGGAATCATAGAATACTTTCAGTTGGAAGGGACCTTAAAGCCCATCCAGTTCCAGTCCCCCTGCCATGGGCAGGGACACCTCCCACTGGATCAGGTTGCTCAAAGGCCCATCCAGCCTGGCCTGGAACACTTCAGGGATGGGGTGTCCACAGCTTCCCTTGGCAACCTGTGCCAGGGCCTCCCCACCCTCATTGTGACGAATTTCTTCCTAACCTCTAAAAACTGTGCTTCCGTCTGCCTTGATAATTTTTCTCCAACACACAAAGGAAGTCCTCTTTGCTTAGATGGTTCAAACAAGAAGGGTGCTTCTGGGGATGGCACACTGACTGAGTTTATTCCTTATTTCATTCCAGGTTTGAGTCCTCCTCCCACGCTATCAGCATGAGCGCCTATTTGCGCGAGCAGAGACGGGAGCTGTACAGCAGAAGCGGAGAACTTCAAGGTGGGCAAATAGATAATGTGCTTGTTTGGATAATTCCATTTTGCAGGAGCTTGGATATCCCATCCATCAGGGTTATTAATTAATACCTTTATTTTCCACCCAGGTTGTCAAAGTCTCTCTGGTTTTTAAGCTCTCTTTATTTACTCTTACTGTGTTGTGAAGCAACTAGTTTTCTCTTTATTCCCTCTACATTTCCACCTAGAGGTCAGGGTCTTAAAAGATACTCATAAAACAATGATTGAAATGCAAACAATCTCACTGTGAGCACAGGTTTTGGCTACTTGGAGCTAGTGTCTGCTTCCTGCTCTACAATTTATTTCCTTCATATGTGGAATGTGATGCTTACATGGATTACTGTGGGACTTAAGCTCAGTTGTCGCATATTTTAAGGTGCAAATTTGTGCTGTCGGGGCTGAAGTGACCAATCCTTTGTCTTCTGAACACATGAAGGAGAAGAGTTACAGAGTGTTTCAAAGTGATTTTGAAGAGCTGGTCTGCTCTTGCTGGTTTACATTGCTCGTGGCAAGTGTTGTATGTAGACAGGGGAGCGTTCTGTCCTCTGAACATGGCATCATTTCATGGTGTTCTCCTGAATGGTCAGATTCACAAAAGTGCTGGTTTGGGAATAAAATCAAGGAAAGATCTTAAAGCTGCCATGATAATACATGGAATCATAGAATCACTTGGTTGGAAAACACCTTTGAGATCATCGAGTCCAACCGTACCTGACCACTACTGAACCAGATCCCTGAGCACTCTTCAAATAGTGCAGTGATGGACAAGGGTGAAATTTCTCCTTCAAATCTTACTCATGATAATTTTAATTTGGCTTTTAACTTAGGATGTTTTACAGTTTACAAGAGAACTTTTGGATGACTTTGTGTGGTTGAGTTGTGCTGAGTTGTGCACTTGGGACACAAACACCCCCTGCAGCATTACAGGCTTCGGAAAGTGTGGCTGGAGAGCTGTCTGGAGGAGAAGGACCTGGGGGTGCTGATTGACAGTGGCTGAACATGAGCCAGCAGTGGCCCAGGTGGCCAAGAAGGCCAATGGCATCTGGGCCTGTGTCAGAAATAGCGTGGGCAGCAGGAGCAGGGAAGGGGTTGTGCCCCTGGACTGGGCACTGGTGAGGCCACACCTCGAGCACTGGGGGCAGTTCTGGGCCCCTCAGTACAAGAAGGACATTGAGGGACTGGAGAGTGTCCAGAGAAGGGCAATGAGGCTGGTGAAGGGGCTGGAGAACAAGTGTTGTGAGAGGTGGCAGAAGGAACTGAATGCTTTGGGTTCCAACCCCCCTCCCACTGGATCAGGTTGCTCTAAGCCTCATCCAACCTGGCCTTGAACACCTCCAGGGATGGGGCAGCCACAGCTTCTCTGGGCAACCTGTGCCAGGGCCTCCCCACCCTCACAGCAAAAAAATTCTTCCCAAGATCTCATCTCAATCTCCCTTCTTTCAGCTTAAACCATTCCCCCTCGTCCTGTCCCTGCACTCCCTGATGAAGACCCCTCCCCAACCTTCCTGCAGCCCCTTTCAGTACTGGAAGGCAGCTTTAAGGTCTCCTCAAAGCCTTCTCTTCTCCAGGCTGAACAACCCCAACTCTCTCAACCTGTCCTTCTATGGGAGGTTCTTCAACCCTCGGATCATCTTCATGGCCTCCTCTGGACTCACTCTAAGAGATCCAATTCCATGTGTGTGTCCTCCTGCCAGGTGCCTTGTGGCTGAGATCTTATTATTTTTGTGGTTACCATTGCTGTCAGTCTGGAGTGAGGTTTTTAAATTTGCTGAGTTCAGCACTCGTTACGGATGCTCACAGTCAAAAGTCATGACAGAGTGAGTCCTTATTTCTAGAAGACAAATCTCAAGGCATCATTTCTCATGAACAGGAGGTTGTGAGTGTTTTAAAGAGAGGAGCTTGCACAAGAGAGCTGTGCAGGCTTCCAGCTGCTGAGCTAGTGCAGGGTTGGGAAGAACAAAGCCTACGAGCTGACAAAGAAATAGAGGACAAAATGTAGGAATTACTGTGGATAGGGACAAGATTCTTTCTGGGAGAACTGGAAGATCCTGAATATGATGCAATAGGTGACCAAAAGGCAATGTGGGAAGTCAATAGGGACAATAGATGAGCTGACTTGGCTGAGAAATCTCTGCAGTTTAACCATCAAGCAAAGTTTCTCTTTGAAGTTTATGTTAAACATGTCCTCTCTTTCTATTAAAAGCTGTTTTTCCCTTTTAGGTACCTCGTTAATCTTCCCGAATCCCAGACCACAGCAAGATGTGCATTTTGATTTCTTTTCTTTTCCCCCCTTTTAAAGAGGAACACAATTTAATTGTTCAATCAGATGACTGGAAGGCTGCATGTGACACATCTTCTGTGAGGGCCACACACTCTCTCTTCCCAACACTGTATCCACAGGGATGATTTTTGAGGGGCAGCAGGGGGAAGGTGGCTTGTTAGGAAATCCTTTTCCAAAAAAAGTCTTCAAAGAAAGAGATGCATGAAAAATAAGGGCTTTTAAAAGTTTGGCTCATGCCAACACTTTGAAATAAGGATTTAATTTAAATACCTTTAAAATGTGTGAAGATCAGAGCGATGCTTTGTCATTAACCTCTTTTTTTTTTACTGAAATAGGGCAGTGCAGAAGATAACTATTATCCCTCCATAGGAGAAAGGGATCTGCTGTAAGTGATGCAGAGATGGAAGGGTTCATTCTTGTATCTTGTTCCACTGAAATCCGAGGAGGAAGGCTTAATCCATGTATTATTCCCTTCGTGCTCAGGGATGTGGTTTAGTAGTGGACAGGTATGGTTGGACTTGATGATCTCAAAGGTCATTTCCAACCAAGTGATTCTATGATTCTAT
Source organism: Dromococcyx pavoninus (assembly GCA_033558185.1). Classification (NCBI taxonomy): domain Eukaryota; kingdom Metazoa; phylum Chordata; class Aves; order Cuculiformes; family Neomorphidae; genus Dromococcyx; species Dromococcyx pavoninus. The sequence goes on from JAUMJL010000253.1 coordinate 126,365, forward strand.
GAAGTGGGACACACAAGTTGTTTGAGAGTTCTTATTAAAAGAGGGGAGGGGGGAAGCAAGTACCTAACTGAAAGATCTCCTTCTGGACTAACAGAGATGTGGTGCCCAGGATGTTGTTGAAATGCAGTGTCACAGGAAGGACAGGGATCTATTCGAGCGAATCCAGAGGAGGCCATGAAAATGATCTGAGGGCTGGATCAGCTCCTGTATGAGAACAGGCTGAGAGAGTTGGGATTGTTCAGCCTGGAGAAGAGAAGGCTCTGGGGAGACCTTAGAGCAGCCTCCCAGTACTGAAAGGGGTTCCAGGAAAGCTGGGGAGGGGCTTTTACTCAGGGAGTGTAGGGATAGGACAAGAAGAAACGAGTTTAAGATGAAAGAGGGGAAATTGAGATGGGATATTAGGAACAGTTGTTTTCCTTTGAGGGTGGTGAGACCCTGGGACAGGTTGCCCAGGGAGGTTGTGGCTGTCCCATGCCTGGAGGTGTTCAAGGCCAGGTTGGATGATGCTTTGAGCAACCTGATCCGGTGGGAGGTGGCCCTGCCCATGGCAGGGGGAGTTGGAACTGGATGGGCTTTGAGGTCCCTTCCAACCCAAACCATTCTATGACTTGGGTTACTCTCCATCGTGCTGTCCACCCGTTCTTGATCCAAGCCTGAAAATTTCTTACCATACATTTTTTTAAGGAATTAAGGAAATCAGCAAAAACCACTGCTAATTAAGATTTTGCTACCAAGAAATAGCAGCGCAGGCAAATGAGATCTGATATGACAAGGGCACAATGTAAGGCCAAGTCCGGGGAAAATGCCGTTATTTGTAGGTGCCTTGTTCCATTTGTATTCACCAAAGGGCTGCTGGAGGGATCCAGCTGTGTTCACTGGTGACAAAAACGAATCTTGACGTTTCGGATAATGAAAGCTCGGTTCAGCACCTTTTAGAGATGTGTATGATAATGTGCTGTCAGTCAGAGGCAAGGGGGGGGAAGCAATAGAATTCTTGTCTGCTTGAAGGAGACTTTATGACAAGTGGAGAAGTGCTGGTTAAAGATACCCTTTGGAAAAGCATGAGGAATAAAATCATAGAATGATAGAATGGTTGGGGTTGGAAGGGACCTTAAAGATCATCCAATTCCAACCCCCTACCATGGGCAGGGACACCTCCCACCAGACCAGGCTGATCAAGGCTCCATCCAACCTGACCTTGAACACCTCCAGGGAGGGGGCAGCCACGGCTTTCCTGGGCAACCTGTGCCAGGGCCTCCCCACCCTCATTGTGGAGAATTTCTTCCTGATGTCCAATCTAAATCTTCCCCCTTCCAATTTAAAGCCATTCCCCCTCATCCTATCACTACAGGCCCTTGGAGAAAGTCCCTCCCCAGCTTTCCTGGAGCCCCCTTTCAGTACAGGGAGGCTGCTCTGAGGTCTCCCTGGAGCCTTCTCTTCTCCAGGCTGAACAACCCCAACTCTCTCAGCCTGTCCTCACAGCAGAGGGGCTCCAGCCCTCGGATCATCTTTGTAGCCTCCTCAGGACCCTTTCCAACAGTTCCATATCCTTCTTATAATGGGGATAACCAGCTGAAGAACCAGCAGGTTGGTTGTGCTAAGGAGGGGGAGAGGATTTGCTGTCCTGAACCTCCCGTCACGCAGCTGCTTTTGTCAGCCCGTGACGCGCAGGATCACAGTTTGCTTTGAGCTTGGGCGGGCGGAGAGGGGAGCGAATCGCTTTTTCGTGGTTTGATGGTGTTATTGCAATCATCCCGTTCAGACCTTGTAAGCCCACTTATTATTTCCTCTGCGTGTGTTTTTTCTGCTTTAGCGGATTAGCCGCACCGGCTCTTCAAAGGCTTTCCAATCAAGGAGGGGTTATTAAAACCGGGGCGCTTTATGACTGAGAATTAATTAGAGCAGCATTTTCATGCAAAACATCCAATTTTTTGATTAGCAATGGAGCAGGGCCGCAATTAACACTCTAGGAAGCTTAAATTTCCAGCGTTTTGATTCTCAGGAAATGAGATTATCAAACCGGGGTCAGGCTCTTGACAGCAAAAGGGGGATTAGGTGTAAGAAAATAATTTGTTTCTTGATTTTGTCTCTGAGATTGTTATTGAAGCTGCAGCAAATTCAGAGGGAGGCAACAAGAGGAGGGAGATGCCTTAAAATGTAAGTGGGAGAGACCCTTTGCTTTGTTAGTGCCCTCCTCGCTGTGCAAAGAGGTTTCCTCATCGTGGTGTTGGTGAGAGCGGGCTTTGCATTTCATGTGTTACAGCAGGTTTTCATTGCTTTCACGGAATTCATTCACCTTTTCCCATTGATGTGTCCTGAGAATCCTGCGTGGATTTTTAAATATTCAAAATGTTTGTATGCAGGAGAATGAGGTGATCATGGAATCATAGAATTGCTTGTTGGAAAAGACCTTTGAGGTTGACTTCAGCCATGCTTTTCCACTACTGAGCTGTATCCCTGAGCACCTCATCTACTCAGGGAAGTTGTGGATGCCCCCTCCCTGGAGGTATTAGATTAGATAGTAGGAAGAAATTTTTCATGATGAGGGTGGTGAGGTCCTGGCACAGGTTACCAGGGAGGTTGTGGATGTCCCCTCCTTGGAGCTGTTCAAGGTCAGGTTGGATGGGGCCTTGAGCAACTGGTCTGATGGGAGACGTCCCTGCCCATGGCAGAGGGGTTGGAACTGCATGAACTTTTGGTCCCTTCCAACCCAAACTGTTCTATGATTCTGTGATTAAAGGCTGCTCTTGGCCAGCTGTCAGGAGCTGTGGAAACAAAGAATCAAAGAATCATAGAATCACAAAATGACCTGAGTTGGAAGGATCCCACAAGGATCATCAAGTCCAGCTCCTATCCCTGCATAGGACAATCCCAAGAAGGTCATCTCCATCACTTGTAGAGAACACTTAAAACTTTGGGGGAGCTTATATCTCCCAATTAAGTCTTCTCACTTCTTGGGTGTTGAAAATCAGACTTGGGCTGTGGTTCCTCAGCTTGCATCAGGGATTTTGAGCAGGCTGAGGCAGTACAGGTCGTTATTGCTGGCTGATGAATATTTGCCGATGGTTCCTGCAAGAGAGCAGGAAATCAGCCATCATCCACCTGCTTTTTAAAAAGACCATACAGTTCTTTTTCTTACTGCTGCATTTGCAGTGAAACTGTTCACAAAAGCAGATATTGTGGAGGAAATTGTTTCTAACAGCCCCGTTAGCTGCGTTCCTGAGCCTTGGTCAACGCTTGTAGCTATTGCGTCCTTTTCATCAGCAGTCACTTACTAAGACAGCTCACTCTTGGCTGGCATCTTCAATTTATCTTCACACCTCGGACCTTACGCAAGCCTGGTGAGGCACCTGAGTTGTGCTTTGCTTTCTGGTGGGGCTGTGGTAATGGACTGTGACATTCAACCATAATGAACTTTGGTATTTGATTTTGGGTCCGTTTAGGACTTACGATTGAGTCCTTGCTGTTGACTTGAGACTCTTCATTCTTTAGTCTTTGGCCCCATACACTGGTTCCCTTCACTTCAGAGCCCAGGGCCCTCTGGTCATCTACTGAGCAGATTGTCAGACGCCGTGTGGTCCTTTTTTAAAATATGAAAAAGGAAGAGTACCAGGGCATTAAAGTGGTGCATCCATGGAGAAACATCTCAAACAAAGACTGAAAATCAAAGATGATGGAATCGGTTGTGGATTTCTTCATCAACTTGGATTTTAGAATCATAGAATCAGAGGATGTCCTGATTTGAAAGGGACCCACAAGGATCATCGAGCCCAACTCTTGTCCCTGCATAGGACAAACCCAGAATTCATCCCATGTGTCTGAGGGCATTGGCCAAAATGCTTCTGGAATATTGTCAGGCTGGGACTGCTTCCCTGGGGAGCTGTTCCAGGGCTCCACCACCCTCTGGGGGAAGAACCTTTTCCTAATGTCCAGCCTAACTCCCCCCGGCACATCTTCCTGCCATTCCCCTGGGTCCTTGGTCATTGGTCACCAGAGAGAAGAGATCAGCGCCTGCTCCTCTTCCTCCTCTTGTGAGGAAGCAGCTCTGAGGTCCCCCCTCAGTCTCCTCTTCTTCAGGATGAACAGACCAAGTGACTTCAGCCACTCCTCTCCTCTAAACCCTTCACAAACATTACTTTTCCAGCTTCATGGTTCTCCTCCTAATACTAAGCTTTACTCCACTCTTTCCACGAGTAAGGACACTGAAGAAAAGTACTTAGTTTATAAAACACCCCCACAGATGGATGATTTCATCTTACCAAGGCTGCTGTGACCAGATCTGGTTCATGTTGTGTTGTTACAGTTCTGGGCAGAGAGACTCAGGTTTTCTGGGACTCGCTGGGTCGCAGTGTTCCTTGTTTAGAAGGAAATCATCGATTTTCAAGGTACTTATTTACAGCCTCTTTACAGCTGTGAGTTTTGGATTGCTAAAGAATTTGAGGGCTTTGTGGTGAATTTACAAAGACTTTGTGGAATTGTCTCGTATTATGGAGATTAAAATAGAATAGGTAGGAAATGTTGATGCCTGTGAACTATAATATCCTGTTTGGTCTGAATTTGTGATTCTTTTCAGGAGGACTGGGCTTTTGGAGGTACTGAGACATCTCAGTTTTATTTGGTTTTAAGGTGCAAGAGGAGAGATTTAGAGGAAATCTTAGGAAGAAATGTTTTTCTGTGAGGGTGGGGAGGTCCTGGCACAGGTTGCCCAGGGAATTGTGACTGCCTCATCCCTGGAGGTGTTCAAGGCCAGGTTGGATGGGGCTTTGAGCCCCCTGATCCAGTGGGAGGTGTCCCTGCCCATGGCAGGGGGGTGGAACTGGATGGGCTTTGAGGTCCCTTCCAACCCAAACCGTTCTATGATTAAAATCAGTCTGTGTTTCCATACGTTTAATTTCTAGTTGGGTGTAACTTAACCTTAGTGAACATTAACTGTTTGGGATTTAGGGGCAAATAAAAGGAAGCACCTCTCTGTAACTTGAAATATCTGAATTGGTGAGCACCTTCTCTCCTTTTTTCCCTCGTACCATCCAGTCCAAAGCTGTCTGGGCCAGTTTGTGCCAGACAGCGAAACCGTGCTCTGTCCGTGCATGAGATGTGTCCCAGGCTGGGACAGAGCAATCATGGAATGGTTTGGGTTGGAAAGGACCTTAAAGATCATCCAGTGCCAACCCCCCTGCCATGGGCAGGAACACCTCCCACCAGACCAGGCTGCTCAAGACCCCATCCAAACTGGCCTTGAACACCTCCAGGGATGGGGCAGCCACAATTCCCTGGGCAACCTGTGCCAGGGCCTCCCCACCCTCATCATGAAGATTTTCTTCCTAATGTCTCATCTAACACACTTTGCTTTTCTGAAGGGCAGGGGAAACAGTTCATTAATGTAACCAGCACTAAAATAACTCTGACACAGCTGAACAGGTCCTCTTCTTTCTGTGATCTGAAATGATACGCTCGTCCTTTCTGTCTGTAAAAGAGCTTCATGCTCGCCTGGAATTTGTGCTTTTGTGTCAAGTTCAGTAGTAAACCATTTATTTAAAACTGTTCCATCTCACTGTTTAGGATCAGGAGTTTCTCAGTGTGGTATGAGCAGGTCTGGCTTCTTGCGAATCTGCTCTGCTTTGAGGAGTGTTCATCACTGCACTGGTGAAAGTGGGCTGCAGTGACCCGAGAGAGGGAATAAGGGTCCATAGGTTGTTAAGTGGATGGTACTGTTGTCATATCTTCTAAAATTGGAATAATCTGAAGCCAAAATTCCATTTGTGAGCTCTGGCTTTCCTTAGGACATTATTTACTGCAGAACCATTTCCTTGACTCATTTATGGAATGATTTGAGGTTGCTCCCATGTTGGGTTTTTGTTTGCCTAGCAGAGCATTCCAGTGTGTTGTTGGTAGCCCAGGTTTAGTTTCCTTCACTTACCTTCTGTTATTGTTCATGATAATAATTTACAGCTGTTTGAATCGGGGTTTGGCCGTTGCCAAGTGCTCAGCAAGGTCAGAGAGCTCAGCTGTAAAATGAAGAATAAAAATACCCAGTGGGAATTCGAATTAGCTGGGTCAGATTTCGACCTGGCAAAGCTGAGGCAGTTAATCCTGTTCTTTAGGGATCTTTAGAGACCAGGTGAGTCAAGACTGTGATAAGTGTCCTTCAGGAGGATATAGACTTCTTGAAAGAGATTTAGACCATATGGATACTTTCTAGAGTCACAAAATGGTTTGGGTTGGAAGGGACCTCAAAGCCCATTCAGTACCAACCCCCCTCCCATGGGCAGGGACACCTCCCACTGGATCAGGGGGCTCAAAGCCCCATCCAACCTGGCCTTGAACACCTCCAGGGATGGGGCAGCCACAATGTCTCTGGGCAACCTGTGCCAGGGCCTCCCCACCCTCACAGCAAAACATTTCTTCCTGAGATCTCATCTCAGTCTCCCCTCTTTCAGCTGAAAACCATTCCCCCTCATCCTATCCCTGCACTCCCTAATCAAGAGCCCCTCCCCACCTTTCCTATTAGGCCCCCCTTTAATTAATTACATCGTTGCTGTGATGACATTGTGTGTGTGTATATATATATATTCATTTTAAAATCTGGCCTTCTAAATAGTGAAGATTTCAAAGATGCTCTCAGGTCCTGATGTTTTGTGCTGAAATCTTGCTGACATATGGATTTTTCAGCAAGTTCTTGCTTTTCATATTTAAATCTGTCCTGATCCATTTTTTTAATGAGGGTCAAATCCTTGTTTCCTTGTCTCTGATTCCTTTGTTTTCCTCAGCTTCATTAGCAAGACCATAAATACATTGCTGAAACACTGCTTTTATTTCTCCTGCTTGATTCAGTAGCGACTCCTAATTAAAAACAATCAAGTCAAACAGGATTTTGTCTGGAGACTGAGCTTACTTTTTGCCTTTTCTTCAAATTGTGTACGCTTCAAGCTGCTGAAAGCATTCAGATATCACAGGGAAAGGCAAATTACAACACATACCTTGAGGGGGAGTGGTAGCAGTAGCTGTTGCTCTGGTCTTGTACCTGTTCCGAGGGTAAAGAAGTGTTTAATCTCTGCCCCTGTCACCCTAATGTCTCTAATCTGTATTTGAAGTCCCTTAAAAGTGTGAATACGTTGTTTTTCAAGTAACATCAAAAATTCACCAGGGAGTGCTCTATTAGCATTCAGATTCTCTCCTTTGGCTTTGACAGGTGGATATATACATTTTTTTACACTAAAGAGTTTTTTTAATATTGATAATGTAGAAATGAAACTTTACAGCGATGGAGTTGTAGGCACCTTCAGAAAGCTCTGCTTTCAAGTAGTGGTAAAGCCATTTAGGTGAGCATGAATTAACATTTCCCTTGTCTTGTAAAGGTCACCCTTTAATTGAGATTCACCACGTTCGGTCCAAAGCCTGGGTTCGAGGAGACCTCTCTTCACAAAGAAGGCACAAATTGGAAGCATAATCTCATCAGAGGCTTAGGTTATATGGTAATAAATCATTTCATTCAAAGTGAACAGAACTGCCACGGAGCATAAAACACGGCAGGTGCTTGAAAGACTTCGGTGGCTTAGAGTTTGAATAACAGTTGGAGGAGCTGTGGATGTCTTGAGTTTTTCCTAATAAGGAAGAAGTGTTGGGAAGGAAAAAAATCTCACCTAATTAAAGGATTAATATATTACCCATTTGGTTTGATGTCAGCTGCTGTTTGTGTTATCTGACTTATGAATCCAAGGTGTTGTGTTGCTATCCTGTGCATCTGGTTGGGTGTGAAAGTTCAGAAATCATAGAAACATGGAATCATGGAACATCCTGAGTTGGAAAGGACCCACAGGGATCATTGAATCCAACTCCTGGCCCTGCACAGGACAACCCCAACATTCACCCCGTGGGGCTGAGGGCATCAGCCAAATGCTTCTGGAATATTGTCAGGCTGTGACTGCTTCCCTGGGGAGCTGTTCCAGGGCTCCACCACCCTCTGGGTGAAGAACCTTTTCGTAATGTCCAACCCAACCCTCCCCTGGCACATCTTCCTGCCATTCCCTCAGGTCCTGTCATTGGTCACCAGAGAGAAGAGATCAGCACCTGCTCCTCCTCCTCCCCTTGTGAGGAAGCTGTGAACTGCAATGAGGTCTCCCCTCGGTGTCCTCTTGTCCAGGCTGAACAGACCAAGTGACTTCAGCTGCTCCTCTCCTCTAAACCCTTCATCATCTTCACTTTTCCATCTTAATGATTCTCTTCTTAATGCTAAGCTTTGCCCCACTCTTGAAGGGTGCTGAAGAAAAGTACTCATTCTATAAAATACCCCCACATATTGATGCTTCTGTCTTATTGATATTTCATGGAGTCTGCCATCTGGTTCGTGCTGTGTTTTTATAGTTCTGGGCACAGAGACTCCCAGGTTTTCTGGGACTCCCTGTGTCACAATGTCCCTTGTTTAGAACATTTTCCTAATATCCAACCTAACCCTCCCCTGCCACATCTTCCTGCCATTCCACTGGGTCCTGTCATTGGTCACCAGAGAGAAGAGCTCAGCACCTGCTCCTCCTCCTCCCCTTGTGAGGAAGCTGTAGACTGCAATGAGGTCCCCCCTCAGTCTCCTCTTCTCCAGGCTGAACAGACCAAGTGACTTTAGCTGCTTCTCCTATGGCTTCCCCTCTAAACCCTTCACCACCTTTGTGGCCTCCTCTGGACACTCTTCAGTAGCTTTAGATCCTTTATATAGTGTGACACCCAGAACTGCACCCAGTGCTTGAGGTGAGAGTACACCAGTTGGGAGCAGAGCAGGACATTCCCCTATTATTGCAAAGAAAGAATGAATTATTATTATAATGAATTACTTTTGCAACAGGTTTTGTAAATCCATTACACCCTGCATTTCCTGGAGAGACAAATGTGTGTTGAGTTCTGTAGAATAAAGATGTAACTTTAATAAATGAAGTGATATAATTTAGAGTTCTGAAGATGCAGAAGCAAACCATTTCTGAAGGGCTCTTTGGGCTCAGTGCATAAATTGTTGTTGAAGGTTTTTTCCTTAATATATCATGTATGGTATTGAATATTTATTATCAGAGGACAGTAATGTGAATATTTTTCAGGTGAGGAGAGTATTGTAGGAGAAGGTTTTGCATCCAGGAGTAATCATAGAACCATAGAATCGTTTGGGCTGGAAGGGACCTTAAAGCCCATCCAGTTCCAACGACCCTGCCGTGGGCAGAGACAACTCCCACTGGGTCTTGTTGCTCAAAGCCTCATCCAGCCTGACCTGGAACACCTCCAGGGATGGGGCAGACATGACTTCTTCCTACCCTGTCTCCTCCTGTAATTATGAAACACCTTTTTGCTTATGACAACTGGAACCTTTTCACCAGTGTGTTCACAGTTACAGCAAATCCCAACGCTGTCACAGAATCCTTGGGTTTTTCTTCTCTGGTGGCGATCAGGATCAGACCAATTGGCTCATTTTGGGAGTCTTCCTTCCCAAGGATTTATCCTTTGACTGTACACCGAACAAAGGCTGGTCCCTCTTTCTGGAATTATAGAATGGATTTGGCTGGAAAAGAACTTTAAGATCATTGGGTCCAACCATTGGTCCAGTCCTACTAAGTCTGCCTGTAGACCGTATCCTCAAGTATGACATCTACACATCTTTTAAACACCTCCAGGGATGGTGACTCAACCACCTCCCTGGGCAGCCTCTGCCAGGGCCTGACAACCCTTTCAATAAAGACATTTCTCCTAATACCCGACCTAAATCTCTCCTGACACATCTTGAGGCCATTTCCCCTTGTCCTGTCACTGCCTACCAGGCATAAGAGACCAACACCCACCTCGCTACGACCTCCTCTCAGGCAGTTGTAGACAGTGATGAGGTCTCCCCTCAGCCTTCTTTTCTCCAGACTAAACAACACCAGTTCCCTCAGCCGCTCCTCCTCAGGCTTGTGTTCCAAACCCTTCATCAGCTTTGTTGCCCTTCTCTGGACATGCTCCAGAGCTACTGTGCCACGTTGATATGCCATGTTTGTATATGATTTCATAAAGAATAGAGAACAGGGAGGGTAACCAAGCTCTGTGTTAAAAATTGCATTTTCAGGTCCTCACGTGCATGGGCACACTGGGATCTCAGTTTAAATTCACGCTCTCTATACAGATGTCCCAGATTTTCACGCTCCCATTGCCAGTCCTGGAGTCACCACAAAGGTGGAGAACTTGTTGAAGCCAGCTTTTTCTGTTTTTTTTTTTCCTCCATATTAAACTTGTGCATCTACCTTAAAGAGGTTGTTCAAAGTTTACTGGAGAAACCCAGACGGATTCTTTTTCCCTCTAAATATTGGGTGCAGCAAATCCTCGCTGAAGATCTCATTAGTGTTTTCATATTTCGTTGTAATTACTTAATAGTATAATAGCAAAGACTTGGATTCTTTTACATAATATCAAAAATATTCTAAGTGATTGGGGGCTTAGAGTACATCTGGGCGCCTCTTTGGGAATTTTAATTGCACTGATCATGTGGTTGTGTTTGACTTAATTGACATCAGGAGTTATTGGATGAGATCCCGTGCATAAGCACAGTATTCACTGTACCTCAATGGCATCAAGAAATGCGTGAACAAATGGCACTTTCTTTGTCTGCTTAATGAATATGTGATTTCAAACGGCCTCTTCCCTCGACTCTTAACTATCTATTTCTTTCATAATGGGAGATGTGTTGATATTGTGTGGCAAAGCTATAGTTCCAGTAATAATTGGTTTATAGTGCGCTCGGTGCTTTTCCCTCAGCAAGGGAAGAGGCCAATTTGGTGTGACCCCAGGGTGAAGTAAGGAAGAATCATGTGCCCAGCGTGTGGTTTTACGATGTCACGATGCTCAGGGTTGTTTTCAGCCATGGGAAATGAGTGCCAGTGCTTTCATAGCATATCCTGGGCTGCATCAAAAGCAGTGTGACCAGCAGGGTGAGGGAGGGCATTCACCCCCTCTGTTTCGCTCCGGTGAGACCCCACCTGCAGTCCTGTGTCCAGTTCTGGAATCCCAACTTAAGAAGGATATGGAACTGTTGGAATGGGTCCAGAGGAGGCCATGAAGATGGTCACAGAGCTGTAGCACCTCTGCTGTGACAGGCTGAGAGAGTTGAGGTTGTTCAGCCTGGAGAAGCGAAGGCTTCAGGAAAACCTCATAGCAGCGTTCCAGTAGTGAAAGGGGTTCCAGGAAAGCTGGGGAGGGGCTTTTTACAAGGGTCTGTAGTGATAGGATGAGGGGGGATGGCTTTAAATTGAAAGGGGGAAGATTTAGATTAGACATTAGGAGGAAATTCTTCACGATGAGGGTGGTGAGGCCCTGGCACAGGTTGCCCAGGGAAGTCATGGAAACCCCATCCCTGGAGGTGTTCAAGGCCAGGTTGGATGGAGCTTTGATCAGCCTGGTCCAGTGGGAGGTGTCCCTGTCCATGGCAGTGGTGTTGGAACTGGATGGGCTTTAAGGATTCTTCCAACCCAAACCATTTTGTGGTTCTGTGATTGTATAAGGAAGCAACTTTCTGTTGCCAAAATAACAGCCTCGACCGTTCCATGTGTTGTTTCTATCTTTTTTTCTTCATTTTAATGAGTTAATTTGTAAGGGAAGCATTGTTGATACACAAAACACAAATTAAATAATTCACTGAGAGTGAGTTATTGCATTATTCCCCTTTCTGACTTAAATCAACCTTTAGATGATTCTAAGTGCAAGCTTCACCTCTGAATCTGGATACCAATGTAGTTCTTGCAGCCTTTTGCTTTCTAATTAGTTCCCTGGAAGAGAAGAGCTTAGGACTTTATTAGTGGTGCCTGTGTGCATAGAGAGGAGATGATGTATTGTGGGATATGTAAATATCCATCAGTTGTGGTGGTGCTAATACATGTCTGTTATCCCTAATTGATGAGGTTGGGGCTGTGTTGGATATTTCATGTATCTGGGGGGAAAAAAAAACAGCTTGCTTGATAACTGCAGGCAGTAGATGTTTGTTTAGAGGTGTGATAAGGAGGATGCGGTGTCTGAATACCCAGTTGCTCTCACAAACACGGATGTCAGGCTACAGCTGACTTTAGGAACCTGATATTGGATATTAAGAAAATGTTCTTCACACAGAGGGTGGTGGAGCACTGGAACAGGCTCCCCAGGGCACCAAGCTTGACAATAGTCAGAAGGCATTTGGCCAACGCTCTCAGACACACTGTGTGAATGTTGAGGTTGTCCTGTGCAGGAACAGGAGTTGGAGTCAGTGATCCTTGAGGGTTCCTTTCAACTCAGGTCATTCCATGATTCTGTGATTCGAACTTTTCCTTTCAGTAGCCCACCTTGGCATTATTACATTAGGTAATCCCAACTGACCACTTATCTCCACTGTTATACCACGTTTGTAATTCTGTAGTGCCTTACGATGGGTGTGGATCGGGTTTCTCAGAGCCTCATCTGTCCTGGCCTTGAACACCTCCAAGGATGGGGCATCTCCCATGTCTCTGGACAACCTGTGCCAATATGTCACCATCCTCACAGGGAAAAATTTCTTCCTTGTCATCTAAATCTCCCCCCTTTCAGCTTAAAACCATTCCTCCTCATCCTATCCCTGCACTCCCTCATAAAGAGCCCTTTTCTGTAGCCTCTTTGGGTATTGGAATGCTGCTCTAAGGTCTCCCCAGAGCCTTCTCTTCTCCAGCCTGAACAATCCCAACTCTCTCAGCCTGTCCTTGTATGGGAGGTGCTCCAGCCTTCCTCTGGACCCGTTCCAACAGATTCACATCCTTCCTGTGCTGAGGACTCCAGAACTTTATCCAGGACTTCAGGTGAGATCTCACCATAGCAGAGCAGAGGGGCAGAATCCCCTCCTTTGCCTTGCTGGTCCCACTGCTCTGGATGCAGCCCAGGACACTGTTGGCTTTCTGGGATGCAAGCACACATTTCCAGATCACGTTTAAATTCTCATCCCCCAGCACCCCCAGGTCCTTCTCTGCAGGGCTGCTCTCAGTCCATTCTCTGCCCAGCCTGTATTTGTGCTTGAGATTGCCCCAACCCCAGTGGAGGACCTTGTGCTTGGACTTGTTGAACTTCATAAAGCTTATTATATTTCTATATACATATATAGTCCTGTAGTTGAATGCTCTGTGATCTCTCTGAATAATAATCGTCAGTTACTTGCTGGTTTTTTGGAGTCTACATTTTTCATCCAGCAATAATGACTCGTTCACACATCTGTGTGCCTGAACTATTCAAATTCAGACCAAGGGGCTTTGTGTTTGCCCTGCCTCATGGAGTTTGTGGCAGGGGTAACGTTGGATACCATGCTCTGTGTAAATAGTGCTGTGCAGTCTGTGCACCTCAGCTCTGCTTGGCATCTGCAGGTGAGAATCATTTGTGTAGCTAAAGGGTTTATTTTTAGGACCGTTTTTGTAACCAGAGGATCCAATTTAGGAATTTAACAAGAAGTCACCCTCTGCAGCTTGGCCTTTACCTTTGTATAACAGAAGGCGCTTATCCTGTTCCAGGTGGTGCCACAACTACAAAGGAAAACAGGGAGAATAATTCTATTTTCTTGTCTTGAGTGGAGATGGAGAGCTGAGATACAGAGATACATCAGGAAAAAATACAACAGCTCTTGTCTGGAAGCTGAAAGAGCAGATTCCCCAGGGATCAGTGTTGGGGTCCAGTTCTGTTTAACATCTTCACCAATGATTTAGATGAGGGGATTGAGTCCATCATAAGTAAATTTGTAGTTGACACCAAGTTGGGAGGGAGTGTTGACCTGCCAGAGGGCAGGAGGGCTCTGCAGAGGGACCTTGATAGGCTGGAGAGATGGGCTGAGTCCAACGGGATGAAGGTCAACAAGGCCAAGAGCCGGGTCCTGCACTTTGGCCACAACAACCCCATGGAGTGCTACAGGCTGGGGACAGAGTGGCTGGAGAGCAGCCAGGTGGAAAGGGACCTGGGGGTACTGATGGGCAGGAGGCTAAACATGAGCCAGCAGTGTGCCCAGGGGGCCAAGAAGGCCAATGACATCCTGGTATCAGGAATAGTGTGGCCAGCAAGACGAGGGAAGTGACCCTTCCCCTGTACTCGGCATTGGTGAGGCCACACCTTGAGTCTTGTGTTCAGTTCTGGGCCCCTCAGTTCCAGAAAGATATTGAGGGGCTGGAGAGGGTCCAGAGAAGAGCAACAAATCTGGTGAAGGGACTGGAGCACAAGTGCTATGAAGAGAGGCTGAGGGAGCTGGGGTTGTTCAGCCTGGAGAAGAGGAGGCTCAGGGGTGACCTCATCGCGCTCTACAACTGTCTGAGAGGAGGTTGTAGACAGGTGGGGGTCGGACTCTTCTCCCAGGCAACAGAACAAGAGGGCAGGAGCTCAGACTCTGCCAGGGAAGGGTTAGGCTGGATATCAGGAAAAAGTTCTTCCCAGAGCGAGTAATCAGGCATTGGAATGGCCCAGAGAGGGGGTGGATTCACCATCCCTGGAGGGGTTTAAAATAAGGCTGGATGTGGCACTTAGTGCCATGATCTAGTGATCATGATAGTGTTGGTTTAAGGGTTGGACTTGATGATCTTGGAGGTCTCTTCCAACCCAGATAGTTCTGTGATTCTATGATCCCTATTCCCAGTCAAATGATGTCTCAATAAGTAGATGGGGGAATTGCCAGATCTTGGAATTGTGTCCTTCTGCGTGTGGATTTGAAGATCTCCAAGGTCTTTTCCAACCTCTGCTTTTGTTTCTTTGGAAAACAAGAGTTCTCTTTGGGAAAAACAATGGCTTTAAGTAGTCTGAGTATCTAAGCCACATAGCAGAGTCGTTAATAGCTGCCCATGTTCAGTTGTAGTGCAGTTGGTAGTTGAGTGCTTCTCTGTTTAATATTGTATATGCTGTCTGGATGGAGTTTGGTCTGTGCAGGCAGCAAGGCACTGAAGTGAAGGTCTTCATAATATATAGAGGCAATCCTGCCTGGTGTGCTCCAGGAGGTGGAAGCAGCTTGGGAAGGTAGTAGGTATGGCCTTCAACATCCTTCCTGAGGTACCATTTCTGATACTTCTTGCTTTACTTTGTCACAGTGTTTATACAAATTCTCCTCAGGCAGAAGTGATAAAGAAGTTAGTTTGAATACTACATTCTTCTGGTTTAATACTTGCTCTTCCATTCCAGTTGGTGGTCTCAGCACTTCATTTACATCCATTTCCCTTGTTGTCAGTCTTTAGACCGAACTCCCCCAGGAACGGGGCATCCACAACTTCTCTGGGCAACCTGTTCCATGCTTCTCATCCACCAACACCCCCAATTTCTTCTCCTCAGGGATGCTCTCAATCCATTCTCCACCCAGCCTGTAATTGTGCTTGGATTTGCCCTGGCCCACTTGCAAGACCTTGCAGTTGGCATTGTTGAACCTCATGAGGTTCGCACAGCCGCACCTCTCATGCCTGTCCAGGTCCCTCTGGATGCCATCCCTTCTCTCCAGCTTGGTGTTGATGGCAGACTTGCTGAGGGTGCCCTCAATCCCACTGTCTATGTTTGTGACAAAGATTTTAACACCAGTCCCAATACCGACCCCTGCGGAGCACCACTCGCCACCAGTCGCCACTTGGACATTGAGCCATTCCTTGACCAGAACTCTTTGAGTGCAACCATCCAGCCAATTCCTTATCCACTGAGTGGTCCATCCATCAAATCCATGTCTCTCCATTTTAGAGAGAAGAACGTCGTGTGGGAAAGTCTCAGATGCTTTGCACAGGCCCAGTTGATACCAGTTACTCATCTCTTACCCACCAGTGGCTGTAGCTCCATTGTAGAGGGCCACCAGATTTGTCAGGCAAAATTTGCCCTTAGTGAAGCCTTGCTGGCTGTCACCAATCACCTCATTTTCCATGTGTCTCAGCAGAGTTTCCAGGAGGATCAAAATCCACTTACCCTTTTTTTGATCACACCAAGAGGTTCTGCACCATAAAACGAACAGCACTAAGAAATTAATGAATAAAATGTCTGTTTTGATACCTAGAAAATTAAGAAATTACAGTGTCTGTTGAGTACTACGTCTGTATCTGATGGACAGCTGGAACCACCAAGCTGATGCTCTTAAGAACATTCAGAAATGCTTCTTGCAGGCATCACAAGTGAGGAAATAAAGCAAATGACAGTGCAGTGATGGGCAGTAATTTGAAGACAATTAAAATTTAATAGGAGATGAACATTAAGGCTACTTCAGGTTAGAAATAACAGCAATGTCTTTAAAACACAGAAATGAACTGGCATTTCGTCCTGTCAGCTTCCCAGACAAGCTAAGGAAAACAGATGATGAGAAGATAACATCTCATTTGCCCAGATCTCCAGAGGACCAAGCTGTTTTCCGACACGCTGTCTCTCCGCATAGTATGAGTGATGGTATTGAAATGCAAAAGATATGTCCAATATCAAACTCTACACTGAGAATTAGGCAAAACTCAGCAAAGCTTTAACATTCCTGTTCTTTGGCAACACCTGATTCCTGCTGATGTTGCCTATGGATGCGCTGTCACTGGTTTTGTCACTTAGCCCTGCTGAACCAGTACAACTAAGAGAAAATGAGACTATTTCTGTTCCTTCTGAACACCAACACAATGCTCTGTCAGCTCCCAAGCTGTTGTACGTGGGCAGATCTGTGCAGATGCCACTGACAGCGTAAGCAGAAAGCAGTCGGCTTCCAAGGCTTTGGTTAACGGCATCGCTTCGACTTGTTTCTGCAGTGGCACCAGGATGACAAAGGTGAAAAAATCCAGCTTGTACAAATAATAGAGTCACAGAATCATAGAATCACTTGGTTGGAGAAGACCTTTGAGATCATCAAGTCCAACTGTACCTGTCCACTACTAAACCATATTCCTAAGCACTTCATCCACCCATCTTTTAAACACTTCCAAGGATGGGGACTCCACCCCCTCCCTGGGCAGCCTCTGCCAGGGCCTGACCACCCTTTTGGTGAAGAAGTTTTCCCTGATGTCTAATCTGAACCTGCCCTGGTGCGACTTGAGGCCATTTCCTCTCATCCCATCACCTGTCACTTGGGAGAAGAGACCAACACCCACCTGGCTCCAACCTCCTTTCAGGGAGATGTAGAGAGTGTTGAGGTTTCCCCTCAGCCTCCTCTTCCCCAGGCTAAACAACCCCAGTTCCCTCAGCCGCTCCTCTTAGGACTTGTTCTCCAGCCCCTTCCCCATCTCTGTTTCCCTTCTCTGAACACACTCCATCCCCTCAACGTCCTTCTTAAAGAGAGGTGCTCAAAACCGCACCCAGGATTTGAGGTGTGGCCTCATCCGTGCCGAGTCCAGAGGCACAATCACTGCCCTGCTCCTGCTGGCCACGCTGTTTCTGATAGAGGCCAAGATGCCATTGGCTTTGATGTGCCATCCTACAAAATGATAGCGTTGCTTCAGTATCAACAGCAGATCCTGCAGCTGAATAAGGTTTGCCAGGAACCAATTGAATCACAGTATTGTTTGGTTGGAAAAGACCTTTGAGATAATCATGTCCAACCGTGCCTTGAATTGAAGGTTCAAACAGGATCAAGAATCTCATTCTCTCCCTTCACAGTTGCATCATGTGATGCAGAAGGAGGATGTGATACCTATGAGGGGAACCAGAAGTCTCTCTGTTGGCTTTATATTGTACGTGTTCTTGCCAACTTTGCTCTTTAGAAGACTCAAACAGGTAAAGAAAAGCTTTGCAGCAGCATAATAAGAAAGATGGTACCAGAAAACAGTTTGGAAGTCAAGCTCAGCAATTTTCCCTGGGTAAATCTTTCAGTGTGAATCCCTGCTGAGCTCTCCATGGGAACACCAGCCACTGGACCCCAAGTGCACTGCACACGGCTATTTTCCAATTTAAAAAACTCCATGTTTCTAAGAAGAGAGAGAAAACGTGAAGTTAAAACCCTCCCACCCTTCGGTTTTCTGCATCAGTGCGATCAGAAAGCATTAAGTGGGTGATACCCATTAGATCACTGTAATAATCTGCACTCTGAGTGCAGAGAAATGGAGTCTTGCATCAAGGTCTGGAATTAACCTGCTTAATTTCACTGGTATTACATCCACCACATCCACCCCTCGTTCTGCTTCAGAACCGCGTCATTAACTTCCTATATAGACAATCCAACCTATCTCTCCAGCTTGGCACTTTTTCATCAAAATGTATTATAATTTGCTTATCCACTGCCATTTGCATCAACTTCTTATTAAAAGAGAGAGAAAGAGGTTTCAATCTTCTTTCCTCACGTTAATTCAATTGTGTGGCGTTACTTATTTTTAACAGCTCTTCTCAGTGCATAAGATATGGTTTATGGCTGGTTTGGAATAATTCAGAAGCTCCACACAGTAAGGGAAAAATGACTGAAAGAAGTAAAAATGAAGCATTTTCTATACTGGGAAGAACGTATTGATGGTTGTACCCCCAGTTAGAGTGAGTCCAAAGATGATCCAGGGGTTGGAGCATCCCCCATGCTGAGATGGCTGAGAGATTTGGGGATGTTCAGCCTGGAGAAGGCTCTGGGGAGACCTTAGAGCAGCCTCCCAGTACTGAAAGGGGCTCCAAGAAAGCTGGAGAGGGGCTCTTTTTCAGGAGGTGCAGGGACAGGATGAGGGAGTGCTGTCTGTCAAGAGAGATTTGAACTTCTCTCAACCACTCCCTTGGTGGTCTGCCCTCCTCTGTATGACCCAAGCTCCACTAATGTGTTCAGTCCAATGAGTTATGTTTCTCAATATATTTCTGTTTTTAATTAAGGAGCTGTTTCAAATGGAAGATAGAAAGCAAAGTCTCCTTTTCCTTTTGGATGGGTGATGCAAGAACACTGACAGGACCAGATGGTGTCTCCTCAGAAAACCAGACAAAGCAAATGCATCCATAAATGTCCAGAATGTCAGATTGAGGCATCAAAAAGAAAAGGTCCAAGCAAATACATCCAGCTATTGCCTCTCAGAGAGGAGGAACAATTGCCAGTCCTGTCAAAGAACAGATTTATATAATTTTCCCTCTCTGATACCCTGAAATTTCCAAGCTGAAAACAGAGGTGTCTTGGCCTCACCAGGGAAATCATTTTCCACAGCTGATTTCATCTGGGAAAACATTAACCTAAGAGTGGCAGCTGTGCTCAAAAAGCAAAGGACTTCTCTGAAACAGGCAAGTCCTGTTAGAAAGCCTAAAAAACCCAAACAGCAAATAGTGCTTTGATACGTGGAGAAAGGGAAAGATCATGGTGAACCAGTGACTCAAAGTGTCAAAACACATGCAGTTTCCTCTCCCCTACCTCCATGGAGTAGGTTATTTTTAACTCCTTGAGGTGCTCGTGAGAGCTGTGTGTCAGAGTCAAATTGGTATTGAAAGACATATTGTTTACATAGCCTGAGGCTTATCAAAAGGTGTGTGCAGAAGTACAACTTCCTTATCACTTCTGCAACTCCCTGAAAGGACGTTGTAGTGAGGTGGGTGTTGGTGATTTCTCACAAGTGACAGGCGATGGGACAAGAGGATGGCCTCAAGTTGCAGTAGTTGAGGTTTAGATTGGATATTAGGAAATATTTCTTTACAGAGAGAGTGGTGAAGCACTGGCAGAGGCTGCCCAGGGCAGGGGTGGAGTCACCATCCCTGGAGGGGTTCAAAACATGTGAAGCCATTGCACTTGGGACATGGTTTAATCAGCACGGTGGTGTTGGGCTGATGATTGGACTGGATGATCTTGAATGTCTTTTCCAACCTTAATGATTCTATGGTTCAAGGAAAATTTTAAATGTATCAGACGCGGTGTTCTCTACTATAAATATAATTTTGATTCTAGTTGATGCCAAGGGAGTGCTGTGACCAACCTCAAGGAAATATTGTAGCCCTCTGGAGAGGGATCTGGGGGTTCTGGTTGATGGCAAGGTGGCCATAAGCCAACAGTGAGCCCTGGCAGTCAAAACAGCAACCGTGTCCTGCGGGGCATCAAGCAGAGCATCGCCAGCCGGGCCAGGGAGGGGATTGTCCCGTTCTGCTCTGCACTGGGGAGATGCCACCTTGAATATTGTGTGCAGTTTTGGGTGCCACAGTATAAAAAGGACATCAAACTACTGGAGAGTGTCCAGAGGAGGCCATAAAGCTGGTGGAGGGTCTGAAGGGGAAGTCGTATGAGAGGCGGCTGAAGTCACTTGGTCTGTTCAGCCTGGAGGAGAGGAAGCTGAGGGGGGATCTCATTGGTGTTTGCTTCTTACAAGGGAGGGAGGTGAAACAGGGGCTGATCTCTTCTCTCTTGTAACCTATGATAGGACCTGAGGGAATGGCAGGAAGATGTGCCAGGGCAGGGTTAGATTGGATATTGGGAAGAGGTTCTTCCCCCAGTGGGTGGTGGAGCACTGGAACAGCTCCCCAGGGAAGCAGTCACAGCACTGAGTCTGCCAGCATTCCAGAAGCATTTGGCCAATGCCCTCAGTCACCTGGTGTGAATGTTGGGAGTGTCCTGTGTAGGGATAGGAGTTGGACTGGATGATCCTTCCAACTCAAGTAATTCTGTGATTCTGTGATTCAGGCAGGATTATACGAAGTTTGTGATAACAAAAATGTCAACAGATGGTGAAGACTTCAGACCCTGTTTGAGGAGAAATGGATTAAATGAGGTGCATTGCTCATCAGATCAGGATTGATTGAGTTTAAATTTCTGGTTTGCATCGTGAAGTCAATATGTGAGTGTGTACCTACAAAAAATTAACTTATTCATTGGGTAAACAATATTCAGGAGAAAAAAGGGTTCTCATTTATTTGTTCTATCTGCATTTCTTCGATATGTTTGTGTCTTTTGCATTGTGTACTGCTGTGTTCTGGGACTGAATGCACTGGGGCTGCTGAAGATCTTCTATGCAGTGAGCACAAGTCTAATTATTTTGTTCACTAGAGGCAATAATTGGCTTGTTCAGAAGTAATGAGATAATTCAGATGTAAATTCATTTTTGAGAGGGGAATTTTAATAATGGATAATCTAGGAAATTATATCATGAATGAAAGAATATTTTGTTTATAAAAGGAACAAGTAATGTAACTACAGAAGGTTGGGACCATTTCGACTAATTCACAGCTGGAAAGAAAATCTGGGAGATTGCTTTTGACTGCAGTGTAAATGCTCTGTGTTCTGAGCTGTTAGTGCTGGGGTTTTAACAAGACAGTGATCATTCACAGCATTCACAGAGCTTCACTGTGAGCAGGTTGTGGAGATGAACTTTATGATGAGTCAGGAGAGTCACAGAATGACCTGAGTTGGAAGGGACCCACAGGGATCATGGAGCCCATCTCCTGCCCCTTCACAGGACAACCCCAACATTCACCCTGTGTGTCTGAGGGCATTGGCCAAATGCTTCTGGAATATTGTCAGGCTGTGACTGCTTCCCTGGGGAGCTGTTCCAGTGCTCCACCACCCTCTGGGGGAAGAACCTTTTCCTAATGTCCAACCCAACCCTCCCCTGGCACATCTTCCTGCCATTCCCTTGGGTCCTGTCATTGGTCACCAGAGAGAAGAGCTCAGTGCCTGCTCCTCCTCCTTCCCTTGTGAGGAAGCAGTAAATGTGACCGTGGAAAATAAAAACCTTAGGGAAATGTTTTAGTGAGCAGAATCCAGGCCTGAGCAGTTGTGTGTTTGGTAGATGAGAAGCTCAACATGAACCAGCAATGTGCACTCACAGCCCAGAAAGCCAAGCATATCCTGGGCTGCATCCAGAGCAGTGGGACCAGCAGGGCGAGGGAGGGCATTCTGCTCCTCTACTCTTGCTCTCACAAGACCTCATGTAGAGTCCTGAGTTCAGTTGTAGAGTCCTCAGCACAGGAAGGACATGGATCTGTTGGAGCGAGCTCAGAGGAGGCCACAAAGTTGATCTGAGGAACTGGGTGGTCTTTAAAGTCCCTTCCAACACAAACCATTCTACGATTCTGATTCTGTCAGCTTTGTGTTACTAAACTGACCAATAAAGAAAGTCTGGTACTGTTTTCTAGTATTTAAAAGGCAGTAAACCAAGTGTGTCTTGGACAAATCACACTATCTTAACTTTAAGATCTCTTCTAAGGGGGTAGGTATTGTGATATCCCATAAGATAAGGGAATGCAAAAACCTAAAAGAAGTTTTCAACTAAAACTTTGAGCTTCTCATTTCTCTGCTTTTCTGTTAACAAATCCACAGTGTTCCCAGCATGGTTTAGGTTTTTGTAGACGCATGCAGACAAAAAAAAAAGAGATGAACTTTGCAGTGGGAGGAAGCTTTGAGTTCATAGAGTCATAGAATGGTTTGGGTTGGACAGAACCTAAAAGCCCATTCAGTTCCAACCCCCTGCCATGGGCAGGGACACCTCCCACTGGATCAGGGTGCTCAAAGCTCCATCCAACCCGGCCTTAAACACCTCCAGGGATGGGGCAGCCACAGCTTCTCTGGGCAACTTTTGCCAGCGTCTGCCCACCCTCCCAGTGAGGGACACTGGATTTAATTGGAGAACACCCTTTGGCTTTCTTCAGGAGCTTTCTGCTGCTTTCTTCTCACCTTGTGATGTGTCTCACCCTCTTCTTTCTTTTTACTTTGGTGCTATCGTTTGATTTTAAAATCCCTTGGTTGGAAAAGACCTTTGGGATCATTGAGTCCAACCATACCTGTCCACTACTAAACAAAGTCATTGCAAGTTCTTGAGTCAAGCCCTTCTGCTTTGTCCTGTGCTGAAGAGCTGTGGCTAATTTTAATCAAGAACTATCATTCTGGTTCATCAATGTCACATTAGTGTCATTCCTGTTCATCAACGTCACATTTCAGTAAATCTGAACTCACTGATTAGAGTGGGTGGAAATCACAGCTCGGTGTGTGGCCAAATAGGTGCTCATCAGCAGGGCTGTTGATGGAGTCTGATAGTTTAATGCAAGCCTTAATCAAGGGCTCATAATTATTTTCTGTGCTGGTTTTTATCCTCCTGCTATTGAATTGCTTTGACAAGTGCACGTGTTCCCTGTTCTTGTTTAGCACACATCGTCAGGACCAGAGCAGAAATCTGGATGGAGGCCGAAGCGTTGCTCATGTTGATGGCCCTCAATGTTAATGAGAGAAAGTTTGAGAATTGGTATTTAAGACTGAAGATTGGCAAGGTGGGAAATCAGTACAGAGAGAGGGATCAGGAGCTGTGTATAGTGCAAAAAAAGACGTGTCAGAGCTCTGCCTGCTTAGAATCATAGAATAATAGAATCATGTGGTTGGCAAAGGCCTTTGATATCTCCAAGGCCAACCATACCTGTCCACTACTAAACCAGATCCCTGAGTGCCTCACCTACCCATCTTCTAAACCCCTCCAGGGATGGGGACTCCACCACCTCCCTGGGCAGCCTCTGCCAGGGCCTGAGAACCCTTTCACTGAAGAAATGTTTCCTGATGTCTGATCTGAACCTGCCCTGCTGCAACTTGAGGCCATTTCCTCTCATCCTATTGTCTGTCGCTTTGGAGAAGAGACTCCTTTCAGGGAGCTGTGGACAGCGATGAGGTCTCCCCTCAGCCACCTCTTCCCCAGGCTAAACAACCTCAGGTCCCTCAGGTGCTCCTCTTAAGCCTTGTTCTCCAGCCCCTTGACCAGCTTTGTTGCCTTTCTCTGGACGCACTGCAACTCCTTAGTGTCCTTCTTGGAGTGAGGGCCCAGTTATCCGTGGGATAAATCTTCTCTGCATCATTAATCTGAGTTTACTGGATGATAACCTCGATTTTTTCCCTTTTCCATGTGCTCCCTACCTCGCTCGCTTCCCCCAAATCTTGTACCAGTTTTGACCCAAACAAGCCATTAGGTCATATTTACAAACTGTAGGTCATGAGTGAATTTGATAACACTTCACTCTGGAGGTTCAAGGTGAAGCTTCTGGATTTCTAGTCCAGCCTTCCCAGCGTTATGTCTGTGGGCTCAGAGACAAAAGCTTCCAAAAGGCTTGGGGGTGTTGGTGGATGGGAAGCTTGACATGAGCCAACCATGTGCACTTGCAGCCCAGAAAGCCAACTGTAACCTGGGCTGTGTCCAAAGAAGTGTGTTCAGCAGGTTTAGGGAGGGGATTCTCCCCTTATAGTGTGTTCTTGTGAGACCTCACCTGGAATCCTGCATTCAGTTCTGGAGTCCTCAGCACAGGAAGGACATGGAGCTGTTGGAGTGAGTCCAGAGGAGGCCACAAAGACAATCAGAGGGCTGGAGTATCTCCCATAGGAGGACAGGCTGAGAGAGTTGGTGTTCTTCAGATTGGAGCAGAGAAGGCTCCTGGGAGACCTTAGGCAGCCTCCCAGTACTGAAAGGGGCTCCAGGAAAGGTGTGGAGGGGCTGTTGATCGGAGAGCACAGGGATAGCACGAGGGGGAATGATTTTAACCTTAAAGAGAGGAGACTGAGATGAGATT
This sequence comes from Dromococcyx pavoninus, assembly GCA_033558185.1. Taxonomy (NCBI): domain Eukaryota; kingdom Metazoa; phylum Chordata; class Aves; order Cuculiformes; family Neomorphidae; genus Dromococcyx; species Dromococcyx pavoninus. The sequence goes on from JAUMJL010000253.1 coordinate 150,740, forward strand.
TGTAGAGAAGGATGAGGTCTCCCCTCAGCCTCCTTTTCTCTAGGTTGAACAACCCCAGTTCTCTCAACCCCTCGCCACCTCACTTGTTCTCCAGCCCTTTCCCCAGCTTCGTTGCCCTTCTCTGGATGAGCTCCAGCCCCTCAGTGTCCTTATATTGAGGGGCCCAAAACTGAACACTGTGCTTGAGGTGCAGCCTCACCAGTGCTGAGTGCAGGGGCACAGTCACTGCCCTGATCCTGCTGCCCACGCTGTGTCTGACACAGAACAAGATGTCGTTGTTTTCTGCTACCAAAGGAAGATGGTTCTTTAAGGATAAATAATGTGTTGGTACCAATTTGTCAAAGGGTTTAAGTGAACACAGAATCATATAAATTTCCTGGCATCTAAACAATAAATGAATGGTGTTTTGATACAGTTCTTTCTTGTAATCTGCATCATGTTTATGGTTTAAAAACCAACATTACTTTTTCTTACAATATCCGCGACTTCTGGGGAAGAACAGCAGGTTTTAGGACAATTCATTTAGCAAGTCAATTTTAGAGAGTCATCATAGAATGGTTTGGGTTTTAAGGGACCATCCAATTCCAATCCCTCTGCCATGGGCAGGGACACCTCCCACTGGATCAGGTTGCTCGAAGCCCCATCCAACCTGACCTTGAACACCTCCAGGGATGGGGCAGCCACGACTTCCCTGGGCAACCTGTGCCAGGGCCTCCCCACCCTCACAGGAAAACATTTCTTCGTAAGATCTCATCTAAAACTCCCCTGATTTATCAATGAATGGTTGATGAGATTTTCCTAGAGTGGCCGCTCAGGGGAAATGAAAAGCAATGTCACAATTTACAAACAAGAGTCATTTCACTTGTTTATACACAATTACAGCTCCACTCCCTAAGGAAACTGTTCAAGGAACATCGTCAGTTTAAGAACAGCTTTATTTTTACAAACACTTTTTTTATTTGAATTGCTGAGTTGAAGCTTTGTTTATTACCAAAAAATCCCCAGGCTTTTTGAGAACAGAACAATCTGAGCAGAAGCACAGTTCTGTTTGGGTTTGCATCCTCCTGGTTACACTCTGCTTTTCTCATCTCTCTTAAACTCATTTATGCTCTGAGTTACCATATATTATGCTACCTATACCTGCTTTCTCTGGACCTTTTCCAGGTTTAAAAGTTAAAAAACCCCTGAAAGTTAACAAAACACCTTCCTCTGAAATGCTGTCCTCATAGAAGGGCTGGTAGAATCGTTACAGAATTATTCTTCATTACTCAGTGTTAGACTTGTGTTAAGGGTCTAAAGGTTAAGTCAGTTTTACAGAATCATAGAGTGGTTTGGGTTGGAAGGGACCTCAAAGCCCATCCACTTCCAACCCCCCTGCCATGAGCAGGGACACCTCCCACTGGATCGGTTGCTCAAAGCTCCATCCAACCTGGTCTTGAACACCTCCAGGGATGGGGTCCCTGGGCAGTGTCCGCAGGCAGTGTCACTGGGCAACCTGTGCCAGGGCCTCACCACCCTCACAGGAAAAATTTCTTACTAAAATCTAATCTCAGTCTTGCCTCTCTCATCTTAAAACCATTCCTGTCCCTGCGCTTCCTGATCAGGAGCCCCTCCCCAGCTTTCCTGGAGCCCCTTTCAGTACTGGAAGGCTGCTGTGAGATCTCTGTGGAGCCTTCTCTTCTCCAGGCTGAACAACCCCAACTCTCTCAGCCTGACCTCGTATGGAAGGTGCTCCAACCCTCTGTGGCCTTCTCTGGACCCACTCTAATAGAAAAACAATAGCAGAAGCAGGGAGATATCTTTCATTTGCGTGCGATACAAATGTGTTCTATGGCCTGGCTCTTTTAGCTGAATTTATTATGTCCCAATCCACATCGTCCAAGTGTCTTGTCCAGAGTTCATGGTGGATCAGCAAAACCCATAGCTTCTCTGTAGGGGTTGAACTGCTTCCATAATATGTTACAATGGTACAAAATCCTTGATTTTAGGGTCAGTTCCTGTACACTTATGGACAGTTCCTGCTTGCTGTCTCTTACTTTTGTTTATCTGATTTCATTGTGAAGGTTCCTGCCTTCTGTTCTTTCATTTGTAAGAAGGAAGGTCCTTCCTTTTTGCCTGAACAGTGGAAGAGGATTGAGCTGAGGCAAGACTTATGCTTTCTTCATTCCACCTTGTAGCATTCCCCTCTTTTGCTCCAGCATTTTGCCTTTTATATGACCCGAATTTGTGAGGTGAGGATGAACAGGATCTGATCAGGCTGGATCGATGGGCTGAGACTGGTGAGATGAGGTTCAACAAGGCCAGGTTCTGGGTCCAGCACTTCCAATACAACAACCTTGTGCAGTGTTACAGGCTTGGGGAAGAGTGGCTGGAGAGCTGCCTGGAGGAGAAGGCCCTGGGGGTGTTGGTTGGCAGTGGCTGAACATGAGGCAGCAGTGGCCCAGTTGGGCAAGAGAGCCAATGGCATCTTGGGCTGTGTCAGACACAGCGTGGGCAGCAGGAGCAGGGAGGGGATTGTGCCCCTGGACTGGGCACTGGTGAGGCCATACCTCGAATCCTGGGGTAAGTTCTGGGCCCCTCACTACAAGAAGGACATTGAGGGGCTGGAGTGTGTCCAGAGAAGGGGAACAGAGCTGGGGAAGGGGCTGGAGAACAAGTGTTACGAGGAACGGCTGAGGGACCTGGGGTTGTTTAACCTGGAGAAAAGGAGGCTGAGGGGAGACCTCATCACTGTCTACAACTCCCTGAAAGGAGTTTGTAGCGAGGTGGGTGTTGGACTCTTCTCCCAAGTGACAGGACGAGAGGAGATGGCCTCAAATTGTGCCAGGGGAGGTTCAGATTAGACATCAGGAAAAGTTCTCAGGCCCTGGCAGAGGCTGCCTAGGGAGGTGGTTGAGTCCCCATCCCTGGAGGTGTTTAAAAGATGGGCAGATGAGGTGCTCAGGGATCTGGTTTTGTATTGGACAGGTACGGTTGGACTCGATGACCTCAAAGGTCTTTTCCAACCAGATGAATCTATAATTCTCTGATCCTGTACCCCATGTTGGCAGCAGAGGGATGAGGAGGAGGATATTCCAGTTCCACCTTGCAATGCAGCCTCTGCTGCTGGAGGAAGATCCCTGGATCTCTCTGCTCCGACAGGCAGTGAATGGATGTGGAAGAACTTAGTTCTCTGGATTAGCACACAATATTTTGAATTCCCTTTGAAACTGTTCCCAAAGGATTCAATAGGATTGTGACCTATTTTTGGTATTGCTGTCTTGAAAGAATCAAACGATACTACCTGTCAGCAGGAGCTTTTTTATATTTAGCTGCTGAAAGCAGCCATGTAGGATAAGTCAGCAGCTATGATACAATTTTCCTCCTCATTTCTATTCTGTTGCCCCAAATATAGTGCTTGGGGAAAAGCTGAGTACAAATTCCTATCTGTGGTCAGGTAAGAATATCAGATATTACCAACTAATCAATGCATTTTAGGACCAGTGGCAATTTCTACATCTCGAGTGACCTGAAAAAAACAGCCTCTCTGTTTTCTTTCAGCCCCATCTCTCTAATCCTTTCAATATGGGCATAAATGGATTTCTTGCAAAACTCTTTTTGGCACAGTGACCCCTCTTAGTGATTTCCACCAAACACCCATTTGTGTGAAAGCTGTTTCCTTAAATTCTCCAATTCCAACATCTTGATTTCCGAGTGCCTGTTTCATTTTCCCTTTCTTTTTGTTTGCCATTAACAGGAATTTCTGAATACATCTCCAACAAATTAAATGAGGTTACAGCTCGGTGTCCCATCTGTACAAGAGCTTCAGCTCTGCTTTGTGTCTTGAATCTTTGAACTTTGGCTTTGTCCTTTTGGTTGTTGTTCTCTCAATGCTCTGGCACGAGGATGAAATTAAAAAGCACTTCAGCTCTTGCTGAATGGTGGGTGATGTCGAACCCTGTTCTTGAAATGGAAATTAAAGCCCAGTCTTTTTTACATTCCTTTTCTTAAGCAACAGGATATTGATCTGCTGGGTTGAAGTCTTTAAAAAAATGCTCTGTTATCTTCCCAGTTTATTTTTGTGGAGGAGCATGTTTTAGTTATCGGTGCGTTTAGCGATATGAAAGAACATGGAGATCAGATTTAGGTTATTAGGGGGATAAATCTTGTGCTTCATTCTGTGCTTTCTTATTCTGCCTTGTACCGGTGATAAAAGCGAGGGGATCTGAAGCTGAGCTTTGTGTGAAAGTATTTTAGCTGTGAAAAAGGTTCCTGTAAATGTCTATTTGAGATTAAAGTGAAATGCATGAAAACCTTGTATGTGTAGAGCCCAAGCATGCGACTTTAATTCCTATTTTGAGTTTCAATGTCTTCTATTAGTGAAGTTGTTTTACTGCAGAGTAATAACCACTGAGTGCAATCAGCATAAAAGCCCAAGCTTTCCAATATTCTGTGAAATCAAGTTTTACTGATCAAAACAAGAAAGGTAACAAATTATTAGTAGTGATTAACAAGTTAACAGCTTTAAAGTTTTTTAGAGCAGCCTTCCAGTACCTTAAGGGGCTACAAGAAAGCTGGGGAGGGACTTTCACAGGGGCCTGTCTTGATAGGACAAGGGGCAACGGCTTTGAATTGGAAGGGGGAAGATTTAGATTGGACATTAGGAAGAAATTCTTCATGATGAGGGTGCTGAGGCCCTGGCACAGGTTGCCCGGGGAAGCTGTGGCTGTCCCATCCCTGGAAGTGTTCAAGGCTGGGTTGAATGGAGCCTTGAGCAGCCTGGTGCACTGGGAGGTGTCCCTGCCCATGGCAGGAGGTTTGGAATTGTGTGATCTTTAAGGACCTTTCCAACCCAAACCATGCTATGATTCTGTGATTCTTACTGGTAAAAGCATAGCAAAATCCTTCATGACTTGGCTCTGTCACTCCCTGCCCAGTTCTGGTGCTTTCACATCATAGAATCATAGAATGGTTTGGGTTGGAAGAGACCTTGAAGATCGTCCAGTTTCAACCCCTCTCCCACTAGACCAGGCTCGTGAAGACTCCATCCAACCTGGCCTTGAACACCTCCAGGGAGGGGGAGAACACCCTCATCACAGAAGGAAGTGTGGGCCCTTCTATACTTGCTGTCTTGTGCAGTATTTTTAATGCCTTCTGTAGCACGGGATTAGTATTTCAATACTCAAGGTCAGTTGGAGAAAGAAGGAAGTAATGCATCATCCCTCAGTTGTTGTGTGACCTGAAAGGAGGTTGTAGTGAGGTGGGTGTCTCTTTCTCCCAGGTGACAGATGATAGGGGAGGATCAGATTAGACATCAAGAAAAATTTCATCACTGAAAGGGTTCTCAGGCCCTGGCAGAGGCTGCCCAGGGAGATGGTTGAGTCCCCATCCCTGTAGTTGTTTAAAAGACAGGTAGATGTGGTGCTCAGGGATCTGGTTCAGTGGATGGATTCAATGATCTCAAATGTCTTTTCCAACCAAGTGATTCTATGATTCTATGATCTTATCCCACTATCCTCTCACAGCTGATGCAGTGCCAAAGCATATGGATCACCATATGGTGCTTCTGGGTTTCTGCCACCTGTAGCCAAGCTGATTTTCAGTTGCTGAATTTGCCCAAGAGATAAAGCACAATGAGTATGGCAGTGAAATAAGATTGCAGTGGTAAAGACTGAAGTTCTACATGACTCACTGTTGTTAACACTAATTACTAGAAGAAGGAAAAAAATAAACAAATGGATTTAATGAGCATATCAGTAATCCAGGAACAAGTATTTCCAGCACATTAATGGGAGTGAGGTGGGCTCCCTGTGCCTTCATGTCTGCAAAAAGATAAAGTAGTTTTTGTTGTGACTCAGCTACTGTTAGAAGATGGAATTAAAGCAGGTTGGATGTCTTTAAAAGTAAAGCTGCAAACTGATTGCAGTGTGTCTTTGTGCTTCATAAAGAGTGATGTGGTGAACTGTAGGAATACTTAGCTCAACAGTGAGGTGATGGAGTAGGTCGACACCCTTGTTACATTTTATTGGGCTTGGAATGTCACTGATAGGAGAATTCCCATGGGCAGAGTGTTGAGTAAAGAGGGAGTGATGTTGGACACTCCCGTGCCGGTTCGTGTCTCTCCAGGTATCCTGGAATAATAGCGTCACGGGATGGTTTGGGTTGGAAGGGACCTCAAAGCCCACCCAGGTCCAAACCCCTGCCACGGGCAGGGACACCTCCACTGGATCAGGGGGCTCAAAGCCCCATCCAACCTGGCCTTGAACACCTCCAGGGATGGGGCAACCACAACTTTTCTGGGCAGCCTCTGCCAGGGCCTCACCACCCTCACAGTTAGAAATCTCTTCCGAAAATCTTGTCTAAATCTCCCTTTTTTCAGCTTAAAACCCTTCCCCCTCGTCCTATCTCTGCACTCCCTGATCAGGAGCCCCTCCCCAGCTTTCCTGGAGCCCCTTTAAGTACTGGGAGGCTGCTCTAAGGTCTTTGGGGAGCCTTTTCTTTTCCAGGCTGAGGAACCCCAACTCTCTCAGTCTGTCCTCATTATGAGGTGCTTCAGCCCTCAAATCAGCTTTGTGGGCACCTCTGGACGTGCTCCAACTGATCCATGTCCTTCCTGTGCTGAGGACTGCAGAACTGAATGCAATGCTGCAGGTGAGGTCTGGTGAGAGCGGCGTAGAGGGGGGAATCACTGTATAGAGGACAAGTTTTAATGCACCAGTCCAGCCTTCACGTACCAGGAGATGTTGCTCCACTGCACAAAAGGAGCAAATTGTCTGATTGCCCAGGAAGAATTCACTGAATATTTTAGCTTCTGCTGTTTGAAAACGAGCATGACATCTCCGAGGAAGGGTCTGGAGGGGTGTTCCTGTAAACGCTGCGCTGTTTGTGTACGGCTGCACATAAAGTCATTAAAATACAGGCAGTTACCTGCCTTAGTGGATTGTTGGTCCTCTAATGAAACCCAGCCTCACTGAATCTCTGAACTTGGTTTCTCCAGGAAGACTTTACAAGGACCTGACAGATCACCTTTCCGCCGCTTCTAGACGTCCTGGCTCTCTAATTCTTCTCCATAACGAGTTTTGTGCTGCACGATAAAATATTCATGTTCAAATAGGTTCTAAACTAATTATCTGAGCCGGCAGTTGCCAGCACAGTCATTTGCTGTTAGCTTGGCTCAAGTTAATGGCTTGTATTTCAGTACAAATAGTCCCTCCTGGCTGTTTCCTGTCACTGATTCTTATCCTAAATAGAATTTCCATATGGATCTTGGAGCTAATTCTTCAGACCTCCAAAGGAGGTTTCTCCTTCTACTTCTGCATCCCTTTTCTAAAGAGGAGGATGTGTTATGTATTATGCAGTTGCTGCAACTGCATTTTCCTTAGAAGTGATCATCTTTTTCACAGCAGGGGGTGTTTTATGCTCTGAGCTTTCTGTTCCTGTGTGCATTTTGAGCAACAATAGAAAATAGATGTTCTACATACGGTGACCGTTCTGTTGGGGTATTGTTATACAGCAATGAATGGGGTCTGGAGCACCCTGATCCAGTGGGAGGTGGCCCTGCCCATGGCAGAGAGGTTGGAACTGGATGATCTTTAAGGTCCCTTCCAACCCAAACCATTCCATGAAAAATAAAGCAGGCTGGTTTACTTTACAATGGAAAGATACACAGGTAAAATCATCTCAGCTTTTATCTGGAGGTATCACATTAAACTGGCGTCATTAGAAAATCCTGACTGGGTTGATTCAGAGCTTAAAAATGCCCTTAAATATGAATATTGTAGATGGAAGCTGAATAAAATGGTGCTGGGTTCCAAAAGGGCTAATGATATTTTTACTTTTCAATATAGCTGCATGTGGTAATCAAAACCTTCAGGGTTTTTTTCCTGCCTCTTCTTCTCAGAGATAAGCAACTATGAAAAATATTGACAGATTTTAATCTCTCAATATTACCATATGTCCACATACTCTAAAGATGTCACTAAATCTATATAAGTCATTTTGACTAATGACGTGTCCGTATGCCTAATTGTTGGTGGGATCAAGGCATGCGAGTCCTAACATGGAAATAATTTAGATATCTTTCTTATTTCTTTAAATCTTTGTGTTTGCAGCAAGTAATTGAAACAGCTTGCAGGAAAAAAATCATCTGCTCTAGCCTGCACTAATTTTTTTCCCACATTAATACTAATGGGACTCTTGGAATGTAACACGTTGAAGAAATTCATTTAGACATTGAGGCTTCCTGCAGATTCGCCAGTGTGTGTTAGAGAAATGAAGACAGACTCTTGCTACAAGTGTGTGAAGCTGTTTGATATCTGAAAAGCTTGTTCCATTTTGAATTAAACTTCATCTGACAAACACAGGCTTCACGCAATCCAGGCGATCATCTTCAGCTCCCCTGGTACCCTGTGTGGATGCACCCTTGATGTGCCTTATGGGAGCAGAAGGGATTCACCTGGGGTCTCTTGGGAAGGAAACATCTGCAGAATCGTTGTCATCTGCACTTTCACTCCACTCATGAAAGATGTGCTCATTTTCCAGTTACATTGTGTTCATTGTTCAGGTGTTTCACAATTAAACCAAGGTTTGAGTTTGGTGAGACAGGGCATCGTCTTCAGCTTCGGGCAACTTTCACAGCCCTTCGGAGGTCTCTTATTTGTGGAATCTGGGCATCCTGTGGATCACAGAATCATTAAGGTTGCAAAAGACCTCCAAGATCATCCAGTCCAACCGTCAGCCCAACCCCACCGTGCCTACTAAACCGTGTCCCAAAGTGCCACATGTACATGATTTTTGAACACCTCAAGGGATGGAGACTCCACCACTGCCCTGGGCAGCCTCTGCCAGTGCTTTGCCACTATTTCAATAAAGAATTTTTTCTAATATCCAATCTAAATCTCCCCTGGTTTATCTCGAGGCCATTTCCTCTCATCATATCACTTGCTACTTGGGAGAAGAGACCAACACCCACCTCACTTCAATCTCCTTTCAGAGAGCTGTAAAGGGTGATGAAGTCTCCCCTCAGCCTCCTCTTCTCCAGGCTAAGCAACCCCAGACCCCTCAGTTGCCTCTCATAAGACTTGTTCTTCAGCCCCTTCACCAGCTCCATTCCCCTTCTCTGGACTTCCTTCAGCACCTCGATGTCTTTCTTGTAAGTGAGGGCCCCAAAACTGAACCCAGGATTCGAGGTGCAGCCTCACCAGTAAGGGAAGTCTTACATTCTGTAAATTTTAGCATGAGGGATTTTTTTACCACTATCAATCTGATATATATTGATGCTGAATTTTGCACATCTTCCATATTTATGAAATTAAGGAGCAGTTAAAGGGAAACCATTCTCCCAGCATTGCAGATCAGTGTATGTTGGTTTTGTTTCCTTTCTCCTTGACTCTCTTTTCCAAATAATTCTTGTCCCTACAGAGTGTGAATGTCCAGAAGAGCATTAAGCGATGCAAGTTGAATCTCTCATGCAAGGAGCACTCCTTTATAGTGGGACTTGAAGGAATACAAGTTTTTTTCCTGTATTATTTTCTATTCTTGAATGCTCTTGTTTCATAAATGCAGAGTTTACTGTGTGCTCTTTCTGAAATGCTCATCCCTCTACAAGTGGTACTGAAGTGATGATTTTCTGTGGCATGAAAGATGACTGATAGAAGGTAGAAACTGATATCTTGATTGTGGTAGTGCTTTCAGGGTTTTGATCACTCATATATCAGTGATAATTTCTTCAATATCCTCTTGATTTGGGAAAAAAATAACCCTGTCTTTTTAGAAGTGAGTGGAATGAATGTTATCTTTACCAAGAGATGAATGTGGATTTAAAATTCAGTTGATAGCAGCTATTTTATGGTTTTAGCTTGATTTTCTAGGAAATGAGTCTTATCAAAAAGGAAATGAGTCCTTTATGATTATTCTGTCTGTCCCTCCACGCTAATGTGACGGATATCAGCCAAATCTGAGAGGAGAAGAGGCAAAACCATGTGCAGCTCATGGAGAAAAAAAGACTTGTGAACTTGAGCAGTGGCACGGAAGAGAAATGCTCTTGTGGGACCTCACTGGGAATCCTGTGCCCAGTTCTGGAGCCCTCAGCACAGGAAGGACAGGGAGCTGTTGGAGCGAGTCCAGAGGAGGCCACAAAGATGATCCAAGGGCTGGAGCCCCTCTGCTCTGAGGACAGACTGAGAGAGTTGGGGTTGTTCAGCCTGGAGAAGAGAAGGCTCCAGGGAGACCTCACAGCAGCCTTTCAGTACTGAAAGGACCACCAGGATAAGCTGGGGAGGGGCTCTTGATCAGGGATAGGATGAGAGGGAATGGTTTTAAGCTGAAAGAGGGGAGGTTGAGATGAGATCTTAGGAAGGAATATTTTCCTGTGAGGGTGAGGAGGCCCTGGCCCAGGTTGCCCAGAGAAGCTGTGGCTGCCCCATCCCTGGAGGAGTTCAAGGCCAGGTTGGATGAGGCTTTGAGCCCCTTGATCCAGTGGGAGGTGTCCCTGCCCATGGCAGGGGGGTCAGAACTGGATGATCTTTAAGGTCCTTTCCAACCCAAACCATTGTTTGATTCTATGAAAAGAAGTGAGGGAAGAGCAGGTCAAATTTGGCCACTTTGGGTAGCAGAAGAGAAGAGACACAGAGCTTCAGTCTACCCTGGCTGATGCATATTGTCACTCAGGAAGCTTGAAGGGACAAAGGAAATGGGTCTGATAGTCTCTAAGTGTTGATCCTTAAATGTTTTTTGGAACTGGAAGTGGAAAGGTATCTTTTATTATGGACTTTGGGCCTTATTTTCCCTGTGTTCAGCATCCTCCACTATACTCAAAACAAACTCAACACACAGAGTAGAAGTGTTCAGCGTGTCTGAAGAGGATGAAACATTATGTTTCTCAAGTCAGAACTGACTCCCTCATGCACTCTTCTCCCTCCCACCCCGGAACTGTGGTTTCTCACCAACCTGTATATGCATCTAAAAATTAACTCTTGCTCCTTGAGAATCAAATACCTTGATTTCAAGAGGCTGCTGAGCCAGCACACCATGCTGGCACTCTTTGAAGGACAGGGGCATTTTAGGGACTTGTGGCCCCACTGCAGTACCCTTAAATGTGCATCGGTGGAGTATTTGGCAGAGGATTTGGGGACTACATTTTTGCTTTGGGCAGATTGTAGCGTGGAGTGTGGGCAAGACAAAAGTCATGTCAGTTGCTGGCACAGTGTGGTGCTCTGTGAGCAGCATTAAACCCCATTTTCTGTGTTGCTGACTGCGTGAATGACAGAATCATGGAATCATCTGATTGGAAAAGACCTCTGAGTTCATTGAGTCCAACTGTACCTGTCCCTTTACTAAACCATGTCCTTAAGAAATTCATCTACCCACCTTTTAAACACCTCCAGGGATGGGGACTGAGCTACCTCCCTGGGCAGCCTCTGCCAGGGCCTGACAACCCTTTGAGTGAAGATTTTTCCTGATGTCCAATCTGAACCTCCCCTGGTGCAACTTGAGGCCATTTCCTCTCATCCCATCACCTGTCACTTGGGAGAAGAGACCAACACCCACCTCACCACAATCTCCTTTCAGGCAGCTGCAGACAGCGATGAGGTCTCCCCTCAGCCTCCTCTTCTCCAGGCTAAACAACCCCAATTCCCTCAGCCACTCCTCGTAGGACTTGTTCTCCAGCCACTTCTCCAACCTCATTCCCCTTCTCTGGATGCCCTCCAGCCCCTCAAAGTCCTTCTTGCACTGAGGGGCCCAAAACTGAACACAATGTGTGAATGTGAGTAATGGGTGCCTTTTTAGTATGGTTTAGGCATGTCTTAAATCCTCCTATGAGTTTGTCCACCTCCACGTTGTCTCAGTGTGTAGGTGTGTGGCTCATCTGCCCCCTTTCCAACTGCATTCAATAAGAGGTCTTGCAGGAACAGCCATGCATAAACAGCTCTCTCTCATCCTATCACTTGGGAGAAGAGACCAACACCCACCTCACTACAACCTCCTTTCCAGGATGAGGTCTCCTCTCAGCCTCCTCTTCTCCAGACTAAAGAAGAGACTGTTGCTGGGGTGCTGCAGTGAACACTCACTGGTCTGAGTTTGTTCAGACTGGAGGAGGATGAGCCTCTTCCAAATGGTGCATGCTTTTATGAAGGAAGCAAAAAGCTTTATCCAAGTCAAACAACAGCTGCAGCATGGGGAATATTCAGAGTTTTAAGGAGCCTCAGCTTTGACTTCACTCCCCTCATTAGCCAGTATGGCTTAAAGCAGGTTGAACCTAGACTTGCTTTGGTATTTAAGGCCAGATATCTTCTGCTGGAGCCTACATGAAGGTGGCCGTTGCTGACCTTTCACGTCTGCTTTGTCTGACTGTCCTTTGAGAGAAACCACTCAAGTACCCTGAGCCATAATTTCCTTATGGGTGTAAGAGAAAAAATGATGCTAATGACTTCACTGACTGATTAGTTAATGCTTAGAAATCTTTGAAAATGCTCTGTAGTGTAGGATTTTATTAATAATGGCTCCTTACATGAATGAAAATGTTGGTCTCACCTGTAGGATTTCAAAGAGGGAGGAAAAAAGAGAATTAAAATCAGTTCGTGGGTTAAACTGAAATAATCCCCGGTTAGTCAGTTAAAGCAGGAGAAATCCCTAGGAAAGAATAGCTTTATTTATACAAAATAGTTCCATAAAATCATAGAATCATAGAATCATCAAATTGCTTGGTTGGAAAAGACATTTGAGATCACTGAATCCTGACCACTGAACCGGATCCCTGAGCACCTCATCTACCCATCTTTAAAACACTTCCAGGGATGGAGACTCCACCACCTCCCTGGGCAGCCCCTGCCAGGGCCTGAGAAACCTTTTGGTGAAGAAATATTTCCTGATGTCCAATCTGAACCTGCCCTGGCGCAACTTGAGGCCATTTCCTCTCGTCCCATCACCTGTCACTTGGGAGAAGAGACCAACACCCACCTCACTACAACCTCCTTTCAGGGAGTAGTGGACAATCATGAGGTCTCCCATCAGCTGCTCCTCTTCTCCAGACTAAACAACTGCAGGTGTCTCAGCCACTCTTCAGAAGATTTGTTCTCCAGCCCCTTCCCCAGCTCTGTTCCCCTTCTCTGGACGGGCTCCAGCCCCTCAATGTCCTTCTTGTAGTGAGGGGCTCAAAACTGTATCCAGGATTTGAGGTGAGGCCTCACCAGTGCCCAGTCCAGGGACACAATCACTGCCCTGGTCCTGGTGGCCACACTGGTCCTGATACAGGCCAAGATGCCATTGGCTTTGTTGATAGTGGATGTTACACTGCATCTCCATTCTCTTCCTGATGTAACAGTTTCAGGAGTCCAGGAACAGAGTAAAAGCTTGGCACACTGTTATTAATTGTTACAGCTCTTAATAGGGTTTTTTTTAACATTTATTCCTTGACTCATCCCTCTTTTGTTTTTCCACTGCTGGCCCCCTGTGGCTTAACCAAATGCCTTCCTAATTAAATTGAAGAATAGAGTCAGTGGTGAGGGGTGGTGTTCTGCTGGGAGAGAGGATGCTGAGGCCAATGTGAATGGCAGAGAAATGATTTCTGGAGCTGAACAGCTCAAAACTGTGAATTCAAGCAGTGCAAGTGGAGTCAGAGGTGCTGGCTAGGAAGGGGTGAACAGAAACTTTGATTCCCTCTTTTCCTGGCATACATTAGAGTAAAAGGGCCTATAAACTTTATTTTGAGAGCCCTAAAGTGAAGTGATCTTTGCTCACCAAGTCCCAAGAGTTTGGAAGAAAGTGGATCAATTAGTGAAATTGTGAATGAGTATTCTCCTGCGAACATCTGGAAACTGTTGAGTTTAATGGAGCTGCAGCTGGCACTGATTGTAGCTGGGGGGATTCTTTTTTTTTTCTTCTACTTAGAATCTCATTTCCTTTTCCCTGTGGTTTCCTGGTGTCATTTCTTCTTCTTTTTGGCATGTCAGAAAGTAAATAATAACACACACATCCCCTTCGAAGAGCCCTAAAGAGAAGTGGGCTTATCTGGTAGAGCATCCTTTTGTGGGTACCTCTTACTGCCTGAGCATTGATGGGTTCCAGCTGCTTGTGGGGTGGAAGCAGGGTATGAAAGGTGTTTAGGAGCTTGGTTTGCTGGCTTTGTTTGCTTTTACCTTGTGGTTTTCACCATTTTTAGATTCTTTTCAGTCTTATTTTTCATTTAAACACGTTAACAGGTAGTGGTGGATGCTTTCTACAGTGAACCTCAGCTTTCAGTAATGGGAAGGGAAAGAACAAGCTCTTTTCAGCCAACTTTTTCATTTGTCTAGTGAAGATATAACAGTGGGTTTTTAGTTCTACTATTTTCCTGGCAGTTGCTTTGAAATAATACAAAGAATGAGTTTGGTTGTCATTTTCATACGGCCTCAATATTGTCTGTTGGCAGAGAGTGCAGAGTTGATGACCACAGGATGGTACAAGGTATGACTGCGGCCTTAAATTGACCTGCTGAAGATTCATGATTTAGGAGTACAATACCTGCTGAAAGGCCTTTTATTATTATTATTATTATTATTATTATTATTATTATTGTTATGTTCTCCCCAAAGGACATTGTCATTCCTCCTCACTACCTAGAATCATAGAATCTATAAGGTTGGAACTGGGTGATCTTCAAGGTCCCTTCAAACCCAAACCATTCTATGATTCTTAACAGGAACAACAAAGCATAAGAGTGCAGATGTATTCAAAACAATTAAGTTCTGCATGTGGTCTTAATTAGTGAATCCTGAATTTCATTGGAGGTCTTCAACAAGAAAACCCTGGTGGCTTCTTGTCCCCGGTTTCTTGCTTCCAGTGCTGATGTAATCACTTGACAAAGAAGCCGGTCTTTAGAAATAAGCTCAGTCCCCTGTTTCTTCCTTTCCTTTTAGGGTTTTCTTGGTCTGTTTGTAGGATATATTCAAAATCACACCCAAACAGTGCTACCTGGGATGGCATTTATAGAATCACAGAAACCTTAAGGTCAGAAAAGACCTCTAAGCTCATTCAGTCCAACCGTCAGCCCAACCTCACCGAGCCTACTAAACCGTGTCACAAAGTGCCACCTGTACACATTTTTTGAACCCCTCCAGAGATGGAGACTCCCCCACTGCCCTGGGCAGCCTCTGCCAGTGCTTCACCACTCTTTCAGTGAGGAAATGTTTCCTAATATCCAATCTAAATCTCCCCTGGCACAACTTGAGGCCATTTCCTATCATCCTATTACTTGTTATTTGAGAGAAGAGACCCAACACCCACCTGATTTTAGCCTCCTTTCAAGGAGCTGTAGAGAGTGATGAGGTCTAACCTCAGCTTCCTCTTCTGAACAATCCCATCTCTCTCATCCACTGTTCCTACTCACTATGTGTTTGTTTTTACCATCTGTTGAACTTAGAAAATTAAAATTGGCTCTGCAGACATAGGGGTTTTGCATATTTTTTCAAGGTAAAGAAGCACTTTGTAGTAGAAAAGAGCTGGATACTTTAGCATGTATTATCATTGTTAAACCCCTAAAATCTGCCCTGGATGTGAAACCTGAATTAGGAAAATTGAGCAAAAAGCATCTGTAGTTATAGAAAATAATATTTCTAGAAAGGATAGGTGGAGAGAAAGAGCTGAGGGAAAAACTCTGTAGAGAGCAAGCCAAATATATATTTACACGTGATATTAAAAAAAAAGAGCCTAGAAAACTTAATAACATTTGATGGAACATCTGGCAAGTGTGTGGCTCTTTCTTGCCAAAATATTTACTGTATCAAAATGAAAACAAACTTCTGTGCATTTTTGGGGCTCAGAATGTAATTGCAGGATAGAATAGGCTGTATTATCATATAAAACATTGTTAACTGCCTTCCCTCTTAGAGACTGATATTTCTAATTAAGATTACAGGGTTTGGAGAGCTGCCTGCATCACCACATCCAGCTCCTGCTTGTTTCTTAGGTGGTGGAATCTTTCCATTGCACTCGTAAACTTGACAAACTCCGTGGTGGTGGAGTTTGTCCTCGTATTCAATTGGAAGGGTAAAGTGGCTCCGTTCTGCTCCCGATGGGGAGAAGCTGTTTTCTAATTTCCAGCTGAAACTTGTTAATGAGCAGTTTTTACTCCAGCCTTGTTCTTGTGCCAGGAAGGATTAAGCTGTTTGTGGGAGGGATGAAGAGCAGCTGGTGCTTTTTCTTTGGAAGCAGCGTGTGATGATGCAGGCTGGAGTAGACAAACGTGAATGGAGGGGAAGCTGGCGTCACTTCAGTGGAGGAAGCAGTTTGAAGGCATCGGATTAGGATGTCCAGCGTGCTGGAAGACTGCTGGTCTAAATGGTTGCTGTTGACTGAGGTGGGACTGAAGTGACCCCTCTAGCAGCTGGGTCACTGTGGTTGCTGTCATCTCCTAAGAAATTCCCTCGCGTGAAGGAGGTTGGTGCTTAATTTGGGGGGGATTTGGATTAGTCGGAGATGGTGACTGGCAAAGCATCTCATTAGGAGGCCAGAATGGTCTGGGAGATATTTACATGGCTGAATGAAAACAAAAGAAATTTAAAATAAAAAAGGGAGGAAAAATGAAACAGGTTGAGATTTGATTCATATTTATTGACTTTTTATGGGCCATCCATATCTTTGAAGGGGAAAATAAGCAGTGAAGAGTTAGTGTGAAGCGGCTGTTGCAAAAGTCAATGGTGAAGCACAGGCTTGTGAAATAAATTTGAAAGGGAAGAGAGGAATGATTGTGGGATGAAGTTAAGAGTATAAAAATGATGAAGAAGAGTAGCCTGGAGAAGGGAGGCTGTAAATGCTTGTGCTTTCATTCAGGTGTTTAGTGAGCACGGCCCAGAAGATGGAGAGTTCGGGGACAGAAGGTGAAACATCAATAAGAATGAGGTTTATGTTTAGCAAATTGTCATACAAGTGATGTACTACAAGAAGGACATTGAGTTGATGGAGGATGGCCAGAGGAGAGCAACAAGCTGGGGAGGGGTGTGGGGAATTGGGAGAGGCTGAGGGACCTGGGGCTGTTTAGCCTGGAGAAGAAAAGGCTGAGGGGAGACCTCATCGCTCTCTGCAGCTCCCTGAAAGGAGGTTGTAGCAAGGTGAGCGTTGGTCTCTTCTCCCAAGTGAGAGGTCATAGGATGAGAGGAAATGGCCTCAAGTTGCTCCTGGGGAGGTTTAAATTAGATATTAGGAAAAATGTCTTTACTGAAAGAGTGGTGAAGCACTGGCAGAGGCTGCCCAGGGCAGTGGGGGAGTCTCCATCCCTGGAGGTGTTAACAAAAACATGTGCCTGTGGCACTTTGTAACATGGTTTAGTAGGCACAGTGGTGTTTGGCCAGTGGTTGGAATTGGTGGTCTTAGAGGTCTTTTCCAACCTTAATGATTCTATGGTTATTAAAAGGAGCTGGTGGAACAGATGTCAGAGAAAAAAATTGGTAGGGGAGGCAGAAGAAGGTAGAGGAAAGAAAGGGGACAGCAGGACAGGTGAAGGAATCTGGCAGTTCTCTGAGATCTGGCTGAACTCTGAAAGGACCACATTGAGAAGTGTAAATGTGGGCTTGGAGCTGAGGCAAACAGTAAGAAACAGATTTAATCCTTTTATAGTAATTAAAGTTTCTTCAGTTTAGAACAGTTATCGAAGACAAAAATGCTCAAACACTGAGAAAGAAAAAAATAAGGAATTATTTTAACTGATTTATTTTTGGGTAGATCTTCTTTTGCTGTGTTCTAGTTTAACATTTTTTAAAAACACTCTTTGTTTATTAACTGTGTGGTAGTGTAGGAGCAGATCCGTGTGAGATGACTGGAGATGGGGAGAACTCCCATACGGTGGTGTTCCTCAGGGGTGAGTGTCATTTTGCTGTGGCAAAATGAAGATGTTAAGCAAAAAATTAGTTAAATGTATTATTTTTAAAGATATGGGGCAATTACATCTGAACGTGAGGCAGCAGTGGCCCAGGTGGCCAAGAAGGCCAATGGCATCTTGGCTTGGATCAGCCATGGTGTGGCCAACAGGAGTATAGAGGGGATTGTGCCCCTGGACTCGGCACTGGTGAGGCCACACCTCGAATTCTGGGTTCAGTTTTAGGTCCCTGAGTACAAGAAGGACATTGAGGGGCTGGAGAGTGTCCAGAGAAGGGAAAGAGGCTGGAGAGGAGTGGCTGAGGGACCTGGGGCTGGTTAAGACTGGAGAGAAGGAGGCTGAGGGGAGACCTCATCATTCTCTACAACTGCCTGAAAGGATGTTGTAGCAAGGTGGGTGTTGGTTTCTTCTCCCAACTAACGAGTAATAGGACTAGAAGAAAAAGGCTCAACTTGTGCCAGGGGAGGTTCAGGTTGGATATTAGGAAAAATGTCTTTACTGAAGGGGTTGGGGAAGCACTGGCAGAGTCCCTGTCCCCTGGAAGTGCTTCATGACATGGTCTAGTCAGCACGGTGGGGTTGGGCTGGTGGTTTGACTGGATGATCTTAGAGGTCTTTGTCAACCTTAATTCAGTTATTAAGTGGATTTGTACGAGTTGATCCATGCTGTCCCCCATCTGCTCCTGCCTGTTTGTGCTTTACAGCACAGGTTTCACTGAAATAAGCTATGGACCTGAAAATAAAATGGCAACAGAATTTCATAGATCAAAAAGCTGATGTTGAGCTTTTACCCCTTGTACATTTAAGTGGCTGAGGAGTGGTGAGCTGGTGGCAATAAGCAAAAGGCTGATGGGGAATCAAAGAATCATCAAATTACTTGGTTGTAAAACACCTTTGAGATCAAGTACCTGTTCAGTACTAAATCAGATCCCTAAGCACCTCATCTACCCATCTTTTAAACACCTCCAGGGTTTAAACCACCTCCCTGGGCAGCCTCTGCCAGGGCCTGACAACACTTTTGGTGAAGAAATTTTTCCTGATGTCCAATCTGAACCTCCCCTGGCACTGCTTGAGGCCATTTCCTCTTGTCCTGTCACTTGGTTGAAGAGACCCACACCCACCTCACTACAACCTGCTTTTGGGGAGTTGTGGACAGGGATGAGGTCTCCCCTCAGCCACCTCCTCTCCAGGATAAACCACCCCAGGTCCCTCAGCTGCTCCTCATAAGAGTTGTTTTCCAGCCCTTCCCCAGCTCTGTTCCCCTTCTCTGGATGCGCTCCAGCCCCTCAATGTCCTTCTTGTAGTGAGGGGCCCCAAACTGAACACCATATTCAAGGTGTGGCCTCACCAGTGCTGAGAGGGCTTGCTCTGAGAGGGGTGGTTCCCCAGCCAAGGATGACTGATGTGTCTTTTTCTTCTCAAAAGAGGCAAAATCTGCTCAGATGTTTATTGGCCAATGTGCTGTGGGGCCGTTGAGTGCAGTGGTAGCAGCTCATGTGTTTTGAAAAGAGAAGCCAAACAAATGCTGGGTACTGGCAGGGATGGGAACTGTTGCAAATCACAGCTGTGTTAACTCAAAGGAGGAGAGGGATTTCTTGATGAGATGCCTTTTGTCCTAAAGTTTTCTCTGTTCTAGCTGAATAAAATGATGATCCTCGTAGTCCTAACGACCAGAGCTTTCTGGAAATGTAAAATTACCAGCTCTCATTAATGCTGGGCTGTATCATTCATCAAAGCTCTTCTTATGCCTCATGCTGACTCCTTTTCTCTCCTCTTCTTAATCTTTCTCTCATTATAACGATGTGTCTGCCCTTCGGACCTATCTGCTTCCAAGGAGTTGACACCTGCAGAGATATTATTTGGTGAAGACTTGTTAACTCTTTAATAGTTGAAACGCTGAGGTAGGAGCAAAACAATCTGGTGGAAGCTGCTTTGCAGAGGGAGCATGGCTGTAAATACACCAGTAACAAAGAGAGAGCAGCTGATTGCACACTAAGGGGAGGAAGTTATTTGTGTACCTGTGCAGCGCTTTCTTCTGCGAAGCCGTTACTCTCCTTGTCAACAGATCTTTACAAATGCAGTTAATGGCATCCACTTTTCTTTTGCAAAGATTTTTGGTTGCTTTGGAGACTTGCTCACAACCTAATGTGTTTTTCATGTGTGCCTGGATAACTGGAGAATAAAGAGTTCAATAAAAGCCCAACTGCCATGAAATTAGACCTGGCCCAGACAAATGCCTTTGACGTGTAGGAGAAAGCTGCTTCTCTAGGTCACAGAATTGTTTGGGTTGATAGGAACTGTAAAGATCATCCAGTTCCAACCCCTCTGTCATGGACAGGGACACCTCCCACCAGACCAGGCTGCTCAAGGCCCCATCACTTGAGTCGGCAACGTGCGCTCGCAGCCCCGAAGGCTGAGTGTATCCTGGGCTGCATCAAAAGAATTGTGGCCAGCAGGGATTCTCCTCCTCTGCTCTGCTCTTGCGAAACCTCACCTGAAGTATTGTGTCCAGTTCTGGAATCCCAACTTAAGAAGGATATGGAACTGTTGGAAGGGTCCAGAGGAGACCACGAAGATGATTTGAGGGCTGGAGCCCCTCTGCTATGAGGACAGGCTGAGAGAGTTGGGGTTGTTCAGCCTGGAGAAGAGAAGGTGCCGGGAAGACCTTAGAGCAACCTTCCAGTACCTGAAGGGGTCCAGGAAAGCTGAGGAGGGACTTTTTCCAAGGGCCTGTAGTGACAGGAGGAGGGGAAATGGCTTTAAATTGGAAGGGGGAAGATTTAGATTAGGCATTGGGTGGTGAGGCCCTGGCACAGGTTGCCCAGGGAAGCTGTGGCTGCCCCATCCCTGGAGGTGTTCAAGGCCAGGTTGGATGGGGCCTTGAGCAACCTGATCCAGTGGGAGGTGTCCCTGCCCATGGCAGGGGGGTTGGAACTGGATGATCTTTAAGATCCCTTTCAACCCAAACCATTCTATGATTCAAAATAAGCCCAAGTGCCATAAAATTAGACCTCAGTGGGGACAAATGCCTTGGACGTGTACGTGAAAGCTGCTTCTCCAGATGATGCTGATAGTTCTGCAGCACCTTTTGTCTAAAGTGAAGCACTTTGTGAACACTCACATTACAGCAGTGCTCACGAATCAGATATTTTAACCAAATAAATACTGTTTATATAGAAATTTTCCAAAGAGCTTTCAGAAATACCTGTCACTGCTTCAGCATCTTTAAGCAAGGACTGAAGCTCTTCTCTCTCTCAGTAGGGGATGCCAATTTACTGATGTACTTTTCAGTGAAAATCCAAGTTCCAGAAGGCAGATCAGCAGTCAGAAAATGCAAGTCTCTTTGGGGGGGGGGAAATGGATTCTGAAAGTTGTTTTGAAGTCGATTCTGTAATAAATGAGCCAGTTTAGAAGATGTAGCACCAGATACAAAAAGAGTCACTGGGAATTGCTCAGCCCATGATGTTCTGAGACCCCCACCTATCATGCAAAGAAGCTGAGAGTTCCCATTTTCATCCTTTCTGCCCTGCATCCATCTGTTCTTGCCTTGAATTATATTTCCTTTGTGAGCTCCTGGGGCATCACACGTGGTTTTGTTGTTATGCAATGAGGAGCACACGAATGTTCTGATCAACATCCAAACTCCTAGATATTCACACTACAGGTTTAAATTACTTAATTCAAAAGTATTATTTCTCATTTAGTATTTGCCAAGCTTTTGACAGCCAATAGTTATAGGTGATATATCATAATAGAATCATAGAATGGTTTGGGTCAGAAGGGACCTTAAAGACATTCTGTGATTGTATGATAAGTAATCACCAGGGAAAGCTTTTATGGGCAGGTGTTAGTTTGTGTTAGCATAAGCTTCTGGATTCTGTAGGAGTTTTAGCCTGGCTTCTTGAAGAAACAAAACTTCTACATAACTGCCTAGTGATTAATAAGCATACTTAAGCAATTTTCTATTTTCTTCTGTGCCTTTGGAAAGTATAAAGTGGCTACCAATAAAAATTTGTGGGTATTAAGATTTACAGAGTGGAAAACGATTATGGCATCGTGGAGAATGTTCTGGCTCCTTTGAGAACTGTCATTTATTCTGACTTTGGTTTTATGCAACCGGTAACAGAATTGTAGTTGTGGAAGAGCTGAGTGTAAACCACTCTTTCCCAAAGGCAGCAACTCTGAAGAAGAGTTGAGTGGTCATACCGGTGCCTAAACTGCTCCCTGCACTTCTTAATACAGGTGAAAAATTACACAGAATCACAGGATGACCTGAGTTGGGACCCACAAGGGTCAGAGTCCAACTCCTGTCCCTGCATAGGACAACCCCAAAACTGGATGTGTATAGATAAGATCTAATTGCTGTTAACAAATACAGCAAATACAGTCTCTCTGCTGTCTCCAGGGACCAAAAAACTAGTAATGGAAAGAAGATGAAGTGCCTTCAAAAGGAGAAAATACTGAGTTCTGAGAGGTTGATCCTTTCTTTGGTGCTCAAAGATTTAAGAAAATCGAAGGTTAAGAGAGATGAATTCAAATTGGATGCAGTTTTTAAACATGAGCTGATGTAGCACTGCTATTCAGGCACAGTGGTGTTGGGCTGATGGTTGAGTTGATGATCTTAGAGGTCTTTTCCTAGCTTAATGGTTCTATGATATAGCAAAGTAGTAAGAGGAGAGATGGGTTCTCTCTCTGAATCATCTCAAGATGCTACAGAGATCCGGTTAAAAACAAGCAATTGAGTAAAACTGAATGGACTCTTATCTACAAGAAGCAAGTCTCAATTATCTAATGATCCTTCCCACCCCTGAGCTCCATGAATACATTTGACTTCATGAATTTCCATTAGGAAATGTTTGGGAATTTTGCTCTGTAGGGGTTCAGCAGTTCTTTAACAAGATTATTCTGTAGTCTGGTGCATTTTTTTTCTGTTTTTGTGCTGCAGCTCAGGCTGGAGACACAAAAATTAAAAGCAATTAGAAATGTCAGTAGTTTTCATTTATCTTATTAGAAGATTTGACAGTTCTCTGCAATTAAAACATGTCCTGTGCTGAAGGTAAAGAAGAGGAAGAGTCTATCTGGACGTGATTCTGATGGGCCATAGTCTTGAAGTCCTTGAGACAAGTTGGTAAAACACTGGAATGAGTTGCCCAGAGAGGTAGTGAAGATCTCATCCCTGGAAACATTCAAAGTCAAGTTGGATGTGGCTCTGAGCAACCTGATCTGGTTGAAGATGTCCCTGCTCACTGCAGGGGGGTCGACTAGATGACCTGTGAAGGTTCCTTCCAATCCAAAGCATTCTATGATTCTAAGTTCAGCACTAAACTTTTGAGTGACCTGCCAACACCTTTGTAAACTCTGACCAAGTCCTTATTGCCACCATCCTTGAAGCGTCCTTTACCTTTTGCTTATCCTCTCTTGCTGTGCGGAATGGGATGGAGAAGGGTAACAAAGTTGGTGAAGGGGCTGGAGAACAAGTGTTATGAGGAGCTGCTGGGGGACCTGGGGTTGTTTAGACTGGAGAAAAGGAGGCTGAGGGGAGACCTCATCACTGTCTACAACTCCCTGAAAGGAGATTGTAGAGAGGTGGGTGTTGGTCTCTTCTCCCAAGTGACAAGTGGTGGGATGAGAGGAAATGGCCTCAAGTTGCCCCAGGGCAGGGTCAGATTGGACATCAGGAAAAATTTCTTCACTGCAAGGGTTGTCAGGCCCTGGCAGAGGCTGCCCAGGGAGGTGGTGGAGTGCCCATCCCTGGAGGAGTTTAAAGGGTGGGTAGATGAGGTGCTCAGGGATGTTGTTTAGTATTGGACAGGTACGGTTGGACTCGATCTCAATGATCCTTTCCAACCAGGCGACTGATTTTCAGGTGGTGGTTGCTCCCCAGCACCTCTCACCTTCTCAGGTGGAGCGATCCCATCTCCCATAAGGGCAATCTGCTTTCACAGTCCTCAGCTTGATTCCTCTTGGCAGCCAGACTGGATGTGGTTGACAGATTATGTCTGAGAAGGGCTTCAGTAATTGCTCGTTCTGTTCGGTGACTGTGTTGGTGACAGATGGTCACACTGAATGTTTAAAATGTTCAGGACCCCTGGGTGATCCCTACGCTTATGAACAACAAATTTGCCAACATTTCTTTTCCATCATCAGAAGAATTTAAGATATTGCCTTGCATTACTATTTATTCCCCTCTGACTTAGGCGAGTTTTGCTGGGTTCGTGCTTCCCTGAAACATTCTCTTCTTTCAATTTTTGTCTTATTAAAGAAAGCCTCAAGATGTTGGGACTGACTGGCAGAAGCCTGTGCCAACTGCTACTCCAGACTTGTTAACGAATTTATTTTTGCCTGAGAATGGCACATATGGCCCAGAGCAGAAATATTAGGGTCTGGAGTCTTTGTGAGTGCTGGCAGATATTGTCTTTGAAGAAACAGCTTTTAGGTCAGTCATAAATTTCATTTTATTTTATTGCTGGAAGGACATTTCATTTTTATTTATTATTTTTTTTCCTAAAGTGATGGTCTTCAGTCATTTAATGGTTCTGTGACAGCTCTGGAGTTGCAAAAAAGAGGGGATGGGAAAGCAGCTGATTTATTTATGGCATCCAAACCCAAGCTCTTCTATGGCTCTATGATTCTGTGATCCCTTTATTGCAGTTTAGTAGCTGGAAATAAGGTAACTCAGCTGATGTGGCCCACCTGAATTTCATAGGCCACAAATGGCCTTCAAACTTTGGTTTGGATGGGTTGGATGACCTGCAGGGTGCACAGTTGTTACTTTTTCTACTGTACACTGCATCATTTTTACAAGGCTTGTAAACCCACCTTCTGAGGACTTCTGATTTTTGGTCTGGAGAAGAGGAGGCTGAGGGGGGAGACCTTATTTCTTCTACAGCTTCCTAAAAAGAGGTTCTACTGAGGTGGGTGTTGGTCTCCACTCCCAGGTAAAAGGTGATAGAATGAGAGGAAATGGCCTCAAGTTGTGCCAGGGGAGGTTCAGATTGGATATTAGGAAAAATTTCTTCACTGCAAGAGTGGTGAAGCCCTGGCAGAGGCTGCCCAGGGCAGTGGTGGAGTCCCCATCCCTGGAGGGGTTCAAATAATATTTGTATGTGGTTCTTCAGGACATGGTTGAGTAGGCACAGTAGGGTTGGGCTGATGGTTGGACCGGATGATCTTAGAGGTCTTTTCCAACCTTTTAAATGATTTGGTATTGTTTTCTTTTCTAGGTAGCTTTTCAATCCCATAAATTCTTAAAACAAAATACTGGATTCTTAAATTCTGGTGGTTTTCTACAAATTCCTTCACTCCTCTTGTTCTGCTGAGACCAATAATGTGATTTTCTGGCACGTTTCTCTTCTGGATTCTTCTTCCATGTCAGAATATGATGAGGTTTGTGTTTGTAGAAGGCTTCTGATAGTCTTTTAGAACACACCCAGGTTCTGGAATAACATCTGCTGCCAAAGAGGAAGTGCTGGGCAATGACCATGGACCAGGATGGACAAATCTTAGGGCTCAGTTTCTTGCTCTGCTGTAATAATCTCCAGCAAGTTTATCACACTGGATCAGATTTGTGTATTCAGCTCGTGTACACAGCAAACTGGCTTAAAAATGAGTTTCTTGCTGTTAGGAGCCCTTCTGATGGATGTCTGGATAATTGTCCTATCTGCATATGTGAAAAGGAGAGGAAATTATTACATCCCTGACCTTATTTAAAGGAGTGAAGGTTGTTCTGATGATCTGGAGGGAGGAGATTGACGCAGCTAGGATACATTTAAATCAAATCAGTAAATTAATCAACATCTTGTTATGGTTGTGTGGTGTGCTGGATTTAATTAGGGGGGAAAAGGGGGCTGGTGAGTATATATATGTGGATTTAGAGGAATATTTCAATATGGGTGGACTATGATTGCCTGAGATACGAGGGGAATCAGGCCAGAGGATGGGTAAGTTTGCCAGCAGGGTGAGATGCAAGTGGATTCAGAGCTCGAGATGTCTCTGACCAGAGCACATTGGCAGCTTTTAGTGCTTTGCTCTGATCTGGGGGCTCTGGGTGTGTTTGGGGAGTTTGCTGTTTGTAGAAGACCTGTGGCTCTTTCTCACTTGATTTCATGGATTATTTTCTCTGTGCTCTTCTTGTCCTTGGTTTGGAATTTTCAGTCCCTATGTTTTTTTCATCTAGTCAGGAAGTCTTGAGGCAGGTAAGAGTAATCTTTGGTGCTTCTCTCAACTGCTTTTATTTTTATTAGAAGCCAGTTTTGGGCAGTTAAGGACTTGGATTTCCAAGTGCTTCCTAAACGAGTGCTTCTGTTAGAAGCGGATACTTAAATCAGCACCAATTGCATCACCTGAAGGGAATCTTGCTGAAGGCAACCTGGAAGGAAACACATTAAAATACATTCCCAGCTGAGAGATGGAGGATCCTTTTTGTGTTCTCCTGGTATTTCACAGCTTCTTTTGCATCAGAACTGTTGAAAGTGTGAGAGCTTTCCCATGTGAGGGAGTGGAGCGTGATGTTGAGACAGCCCTTGGTAGACCAGCACATTGGCATGGACAGACACCCTTGCTTTGCTCATGGGCAGGTCTGGAGAATACTGTGGCCTGGATATGGTCATCCTGCTTCTTCTTTGCAGATCCAGCTTGCCCAATACCTTTTTGGGCATCTCTGTACCCACCTGACCTCAGTAATACAGACCATAACCCACTCCTACAGAAGCTCCTTTGCTAAAAGCCTGAGTAACTTGAAAGCCTATTTTCATTGCTTCCTTTGAGACTCCAGTGTGTGCTGAGATTATCAAGGACGAGATTCACCTTCAGGGAGAGAAGTGATGGTTAAAAATACTCATTGTGAATAAACCCTGTGCAGATGTGGAAATGGTTGTTTGTTTGAAACACTCTGGGAAGGATCTGTTATTGTGGTACCGGTTATGGAGCCAAACCAGACACGGTGAAGCTCACGAGGAGATGTCCAAGTGTTCCAGCTCCAGCAGTGATCCCAGAAGTTGGCAAGAGGCAAAATACTCAGCAGCTGTTGTCCTCTTGCCATGGTACCTATCTTAAGCATCTTTGTGGTGGAGGAGACTGGAAAGCGCTCTGGACACCTCTGGGAAACCCTTTGTGGTTTGACAGTGTCAAGTGTTTAAGATACTCTTTTCTTCCCCAGCGTAGCTGTTCTGAATTATTTGATCTGCTCTTTTGGATTGTCACTTGTGGGGTTGGTGGCTCTGCAATAAACTGACTCTTCCAGCAAAGACTGCTCTGTGTCACCACGCTGCTCTTTGTTTTCTAAGATAATTGGAGAGAGTAATGACTTTTAAAAGTCACTTTTTCTCCCAAATAAAACCAAGGAGAAGGGAAGAATGGACCCATCTGGTTTACCCAGCAGGATGTGAACATTGTGAAAGACTGCCATGAACAACCCATTTTAAGAAAATCCAATAACACCAGTCCAAAATTGAAGTCAGGTGCTTTGGATGTGTGGCAACCACCTGACTGTCACTTGCATCTTGGTGGCTGAGTGGTTTTATGAAGAAAATATTCCAAGTAGGAAGTTCATGTTTGGATGAGCCAAGAGGCAGTGTAAGGCTTTTAATCATCTTCTTTTCTTTACTTGCAACTTGGAGCTATCTGCTGGGATGGAGTAGTTGTGCTTTTCACAGCAGTGCCAGGGTTTACTGCAGGATCTGTTGTAACCAAACTTATTGGATTTTAAGAACAAAAGTACTTTTCAACTGTTTCTTGAGCTTTTTGTAGTGCTGGTGTGGTTTTGGGAATGCTTTCCTTCTGTCAGCAGCTGGACACTCCAACCTGAGGTGCTGAAAGGAGGTTGTAGCAAGGTGGGTGTTGGTCTCTTCTCCCAAGGAAAAGGTGATAGGATGAGAGGAAATGGCCTCAAGTTGTACCAGGGGAGGTTTGGATTAGACATCAGGAAAAACTTCTTTACTGAGAGAGTGGTGAAGCACTGGCAGAGGCTGCCCAGGGAGGTGGTTGAGTCCCCATCCCTGTAGGTGTTTAAAAGATGGGCAGATGAGGTGCTGAGGGATCTGGTTTGGTAGTGGATGGGTATGGTTTGACTTGATGATCTCAGAGGTCTTTTCCAACCAAACAATTCTATGAATCATCCCTCCCTTATTGTGTCATTTGGGGTCTCCAGTTCTGTAAGAGATCACGTTACTCAAAATTGTCAAAGTTGTCTCCAATATTGTTCTCAATGGTAGTATTTAATTGGTAATCTGTTACCTGATGCCTTTTGCTGGCCTCCAGGACTCTGCTTTCTTATTGTATTCGATTTGGGAAATATTTTAATGACTCTGATTCCTTACAGCGATGGCCACCACGGTGGCAATGATGAAATAACCAACAGAAGCTGGATGACCTTAGAAACTGCAGTAAAAGAAAGGGGATGACAGCTTATTGGACATGAGCCAGCAATGTGTGCTTGCAGTCCAGGAGGCCAAGTGTTGCCAGCAGGTGGAGGGAGGGGATTCTCCCCCTCTGCTCTGCTCTTGTGAGACCCCACCTGGAGTCCTGTGTCCAGTTCTGGAATGCCCAACAGAAGAAGGATGTGCAACTGTTATAAAGGGTCCAGAGGAGGCCACAAAGATGACCCCAGGGCTGGAGCACCTCTGCTGTGAAGACAGGCTGAGAGAGGTGGGATTGTTCAGCCTGGAGAAGAGAAGGCTCCAGGGAGACCTTCCCGTACCTGATGGGGCTACAGGAAAGCTGTGGAGAGACTTTTTACAGGGGCCTGTAGTGATAGGATGAGAAGGAATGGCTTTAAATTGGAAGGGGAAGATTTAAATTAGACATTAGGATGAAATTCTTCACATTGAGGGTGGTGAGGCCCTGGCACAGGTTGCCCAGAGAAGTCATGGATGCCCCATCCCTGGAGGTGTCCAAGACCAGGCTGGATGGGGCTGTGAGCAACCTGGTGCAGTGGGAGGTGTCCCTGTCCATGGCAGGGGGGTGGGAACTGGGTGGGTTTTATAGTCCCTTCCATTGCAAATCATTGTATGATTCTATGATTCTGTCAATTCAGTAGCAGGGAGATGCTCCTGGAGCTGATAACAGAAATTGTGACTCTAAATTAGGAGCTACTAAATAAACAATGACAGAGGATAAGAAGTGATGGTTAATTGATTACAGAACAGTGAGCTGCCCAAGTGATGCTGCAAGCACTACCCAGGCAGGGTATTTACTGCCAAGTATTAATGTCACTGTACACATCTGTGATTGGAAGTCGTGTGAAATGCAGGATGCAGGGTTTGGATGTTGATTTTGGGGGGGAAAAAAGGCTCATTTCAGTCTGAAATGTGATGGAGATGCTTACAAAAGGTGTTACAGGGCACCTTGAAAGGGTGGTGAAGAGCTGTTGCCTGAAAGTGGTGTTGCCACAGATAGAAATAAACTGGCCAAAAGGAAATTTAATGTGGAGTTCAGAAAGTGGTTTCAAACAAATAGAGATGTGAGGTCTGCAAGTGAGGATAAGAAACTCAGTGTTTGAGCTTGAGGGAGAGTTATTGAGGAGGAGATGTTGGAGTTTATAATCAGAGCTGAAGGATGAACTTAAGGGCCATGGAAATCCCTTCCAGTTTTTTATCCTTGTTTTAGGTGCTTTGGGTTTTTGGGTCAGTTTGTATTTAACTGGGGGGTTTCAAAGCACTGACAAGGAGGACATGCTGGGATAATCCATAGTTTTCTGTTGGTTGTAGCTGCAAATGAAAGTAATATTATATTTGTTCTGAAAAAACAGCTACTCCTCTTGTCTCTTGTAGAAACCAATACATTTTTGTTGTGAAAGAGCATTCTTGAAGTCTTGAGAAATGGTGAAATCTTTAATAACTTTGTGCTTACCTGAGTTCTCCTGGGCTTGTGGCAAATACCAGGTGTCCATGGTGCTGTTGAATTTAGCTTGGAAACAGAAGTTGCATCGTACCCAACCCACCCCCCATGCCCCCAAACATCCTCCCAAAGTGAGGAGAGGTTGGTGACTCCGAAATAACCCATAATTACTGAATCTGGAACTGAGAAAACCCCATTAGGACCTCTTCTTGATTTGGAAGAAACAAAAAGCCAAAAAAACCCCAGGATTACATAAATAATGAAAGAGCTGAAAATGCCTTGGTTTTGTAATGTAGATGAAGGCAAGGTGTCATGTCAGGAGCACATTTACATATTAGAATTATTTAATTATCGTATCTTGTCCTCTAAAGAAGCAAAATGATCATGAATATTCATGTCTTCAATTAAAATATTAATGGTAGAGGGAGACTTTGGATTTTAGGTCTCCAACCACCCATAAACAGGTTTATTTAAATGCAATGAAGTGTGGAGGGCGAAAAGGAATTGCCTTTGTGCTTGCAGGTTGCAGAGAGCCTGGTGTTCTCCTTGAAGGCAGAAGGACGTTATTTGTTCCATTTTAGGTTTTGAAAAGAGTCTTGTGGGTACCTCTGCTGTGCCCCCACATCCTGCTCCAGCAGCATTCCTGGCTGAGGACCTGGGGAGATCCATTTACCCTTAAATGCCGACCTGAAACCGCCATCAGAAGCGTTGCAGTGATGTGGTGTTTGCATTTGCAGTCTGTAGGTGCAAGGTGTTACTGCCCCTGATGAGATATCTCTGCAGGCAGCTTTTTCTTGCAGTTCTTGGCTGGTTTTGAGGATTTGTAGTACCTTCAACTGTACCCATTTCCCAGCTTTTCAAGTGTCATTGCAATGGATATGCTTGGTGTCATCAGAAAAATTAAAATAAAGCATTCTGCTGGCTTCAAATTAAGGAATCATGGAACCATAGAATGGTTTGGGTTGGAAGGGACCTTAAGATCATCCAGTTCCAACCCCCCTGCAATGGGCAGGGATACCTTGACCAGGCTGCTAAAATCTTCATCCAGCCTGACCTCAAATACCTCTAGGGATGAGGCAGCCACAACTTCTCTGGGCAACCTGTGCCAGGGCCTCATCACCCTCACAGTCAAAAATTTCTTCCTAGTATCTCATCTCAATCTCCCTTCTTCCAGCTTAAAACCATTTCCCCTCATCCTATCCCTGCACTCCCTAATCAAGAACCCCTCCCCAGCTTTCCTGTAGCCCCTCTCAGTACTGGAAAACCAACTTCTCCATGGAACCATCTCTTCTCCAGGCTGACCAAGCTCAGCTATCTCAACCTGTGCTGGTATGGGAGGTTCTCCAGCCCTCAGGTCATCTTCATGACCTCCTCTGGACATCTTGTATGTGGAAGTCTCCCCGGAGCCTTCTCTTCTCCAGGCTGAACAACCCAAGTCTTTCAGCCTGTCAAGAACATTAAAGTATTGGAACTGCTTCCATACTGAGCCATTTTGCAGGTTTTGGAGGCAAGATATGGCCTTTTTTTGCTTGTAAAGAGTTAAATGTAGTTCTTGACAGTGTGAGCACGAGTTCTGCAAAGACATCCTTCCATTTGTTTTGAACTTTAAAAAACAACATTCTGATTAGTTGGAGCAGGTTTTCCCTAAGGGGAGACTGTAGAGTGTAATTTCATTACAAAATACAGTGCTTGGAGATGAACTGGAGTTGGAATTTGCCTTTTTTTTCCCCCACCCTAAGGCATTTGACATTTCTATTTCTTGACATTTCTCTCATTGTTAGACTGGCTCCTTTGTGCTGCTTTTTATTTTCCCCTGCCCTGGTGAAACTGTAGCTGTATCCTTGAAGCTTGGAGTGCGTCGTATTGTGGGGAAAACCGGTAATAGTTTTGAGTGAGCTCAACAAGCAGATGGTGGGAAAGGAGGCTGCACTGGAGTGTGGAGCACTGGGATGTGTGAATGAGTGCCAAAAAGAGAATGAAGCAATAGTGGGCATGTCTAAAACTGCCATTAGGAGAGGCTTTTACTTGGTAAAAAGAGAGATGTAAAAATATTATGGTAATGGGTTACTCGGAGGTCTGGCTTAAGGTATGTTAAGCAGGTCAAAAGTAGACAGTTTTGCTCCTGGAGCCCATTATTTTAAGAATAATACGTGTTTGCATGGTATTTTTCTAGTTTTAGCTGCTTCTCTTTGCTGTTCTTCTCTGCAGTCTTTGAGTTAAGTGGTAGCGTAGCAAGGCAGCTCATGCGATGCCTTGGAAAGCTTTGTCATTCATCCGCAGGGGAACAGAGGGAGTAGTTTTCCACCTTCATCAGTGATGATCCCATGAAAGATGTGTCACGTTGCATTCTGGTAATGGGCAGTGGGCTTCTGGCAGAGTTTACAGCGTTCAAGCTTTTCACAGCTTGCTGTTGGCACAGGGATATCAGTTAGGAATGTTAGGGAGTCTTATCCTCCACAGTCTCCGCTGTAATTATAACTCTATAGGCAAAGCTATGCTTTCAACCAGTCATTGCATGGCTTACTTGCTTTAATCATAGAATCATAGAGTGGTTTGGATTGGAAGTGAGCTTAAAGCCCATCCAGTTCCACACCTCTGCTGTGGGCAGGGACACCTCCCACTGGATCAGGTTGCTCAAAGCCCCATCCAACCCAACCTTGAACACCTCCAGGGATGGGGCAGCCACGACTTCTCTGGGCAACCTGTGCCAGGGCCTCCCCACCCTCACAGGAAAACATTTCTTCCTAAGATCTAATCTAAATCTCCTCTTTCTGCTTAAAACTGTTCCTCCTCGTCCTGTCCCTGCACTCCCTGATCAGGAGCCCCTTCCCAGCTTTCCTGGAGCCCCTTTCAGTCCTGGGAGGCTGCTCTAAGGTCTCCCCAGAGCCTTCTCTTCTCCAAGCTGAACAACCCCAACTCTCTCAGCCTTGTATAGGAGGTGCTCCAGCCCTTGCCTCATCTTTATGGCCTCCTCTGAACTCACTCCAACAGATCTATTTTACATCACAGAATCATAGAATTACCTGAGTTGGAAGGGACCCAAAAGGATCATTGAGTCCAACTCTTGTCCCTACATAGGACGCTCCCAACATTTCAGAACAGGTGGTTCCCAGCCTTATTTTGATTCCTCCTAATATTTCACCTGGTCAAGTACGATAGAGGGTTTTTTGCAGTTAGGAGAATATCTTCTCACTTCCTGATGAGGGCATGGTGTCATCTTGATGCCTAAA
Organism: Dromococcyx pavoninus; assembly: GCA_033558185.1. NCBI lineage: Eukaryota > Metazoa > Chordata > Aves > Cuculiformes > Neomorphidae > Dromococcyx > Dromococcyx pavoninus. The sequence goes on from JAUMJL010000253.1 coordinate 183,631, forward strand.
TCCTACGCTTTTCACTGCTCTGGAAAACTGAGCCAAGCATCAGCCCTACAAAAAAAAAATCTAATTATGAAAAAAGTATATTAAGTTCTTCCTTTAGAAAGAGCAAACAATTTTTTGATGGTGGACTTCCTGTTTTAACTCATATTTAATTTTGTGGGTTGAAGCATGGTCATTGTGATTGCCAAGGCCATGCTTGTTGGGCTCCCTCGCTTGCTGGTGGCCTTGGGGTGCAGCGTACGCTATGGAGCGGTGCCTGCTCAGCACCACCCAACAACTTCTTGATGCCCCACAACCCAGCACCTTGCCTGAGTATGATAGAGATCTCAAAATTCGATGGGAGTTGGGAAACCTTTTAGATCTGCAGCTTCTCCTGTGTTGTGGGACCCTTTGTATTCCTGAGCATCGCTCCGAATACCACAACCCTTTTTTGTGCGTTCCGAGTTTGGCTGCTTTCCCCAGTTGTAGGAGAAAAACGGAGAGGGGGAAGTGCTCTCTGAATACTCCCTCCATCACATAAGGCTTCTCCTGGTTCTGATTTTTCTTGATGAGCAGTACTTTTCAAAGCCAGTTTTGTGGCTGTTTGAAGCTGACAGGTTCGGCCCACAGCAGAGGGGGACCTCTGAACTCAGTTCTGCTTTCAGATGCAGAATGGCTCACATCTATTTTTAAAGAGAAAAGGATGGAGTTCCAGACTGCACTTATAGGTGGTAGAATGCAGCTTGGGGATACTGTTGTCCAGACTTCACAGTTTTACTGCAAGAAGAAGCTTCCATGCTTAGTGAATAAACTCTGAGTTGTAGGAATAGGTTTGCTTCGTGCCTGTTCCTCTGATTTCTTTTAATGTTTGCACCTGGTGCCGAGCTTAATTTTTGCTTTTGCCATTTCTGTTGCTCCATACGAGTGCACTTCTGTTTCTTAGGCTGGAACTAAAGAGCACAGATTTCTTCTAATTGTGAAATTTTGATACAGAGTATTTATAGAATCACAGAATGGTTTGGGTTGGAAGGGACCTCAAACCCATCCGGTTCCAACCCCACTGCCATGGGCAGGGACACCTCCCACTGGTCAGGTTGCTCAAGGCCTCATCCAACCTGGCCTTGAACACCTCCAGGGATGGGGCAGCCACAACCTCCCTGGGCAACCTTTGCCAGGGCCTCAGCACCCTCATTGTGGAAAATTTCTTTCTAATGTCTAATCTCAATCTTTCCTTTCGAATTTAAAGCCATTCTCCCTCATCCCATCACTCCAGGCCCCTGTAAAAAATCTCTCCCCAGCTTTCCTGTAGCCTCTTAAGTACTGGGAGGCTGCTCTAAGGTCTCCCTGGAGCCTTCTCTTCTCCAGGCTGAACAACCCCAACTCTCTCAGCCTGTCCTCATAGCAGAAGTGCTCCAGCCCTCTGATCATCTTTGTGGCCTCTTCTGTTCTTGCTCTAACAGATCCATATCTTTCTTGTGCTGAGAACTTCAGAACTGAACACAGGACTCCAGCCCAAACCATTCTGTGATTGCTCAGGAGAAACTTTAAGTGTTCTGGACATAGAAATGCATGGAATCATGCATGGAAAGGACCAGTCACTCTTCCTTCAAGAGTTTTTTATATTAGACACAGTGTGATTCTGACATGGTGGCTCCTATGAAACTCTTTTATTGAAGCCTCCTTGTTATTCTTGTAGCATCAATGGCTTTGATGAGGGTCGTATCCTACAATAACAACCTTCCTAAATCACTGGCTGCATTTGAAAGCCTTGTGATTCAAGTTCTGGCTGTTCTCCTGCAGCTGCTGGTGTCTGCTGAGGTTGAGTTCTCTTCCTTTTTGTTGACACTTGAGTTCTGGTCCAACCCCATGGGATTCCATCGCTGCCAGTCTCCAGAGGGAAGCAGTTTTCCCATTAAAATGCAAAAAGTAAAAGCTGAAGCAAAATTAACAAAGGGGTCTAGAATTTCCAGTGTGACTTAATAGCAGTGGTGTTGGTTGTTTTCTAAAGTCTAATTCGTCTTTGATTGAATTTCAGGCAAAACAAAGCGAGGAGGATAAAGAGGTGGGGAAACCCATCTAAAAGAGATTATGGATGAACAGGTTGAAAAATGCTGCCTGACAGGTCGTGCTCTGAGCAATCTGATAATTCCTGCCGGCGCAGGGAGTTGCTTTGTGCATTTTGTGCACTGGTGTGGACAATCCATTTTGGTTCCCTTGGGGAAAACCCGTGTTATTAGTAGGGATCATTCTGCATATTACTGGAAAATGAATTAATTCCCACTAAGTATATGCACAGATGAGGAGTGAGGACATTCTTTTGTTGCTGTTAATTTATAGAGGCATCACAATGTTGAATAACCAAGTAGGATTTATTTTGCCACATTCTACATGCCAGATTTGTAACATTTTCAAGACTTGTCAAAAGACTGGCAGGTTTGTCTTCATTAGAACTGATGCATTCACTAATAAGTGGAAAAGGAGCCTGTGACATCTTTCTTGGAAAGCACGATGGTTCCTGTAGTCACAGCTATGTAAAGTTTCTAAATCATAGAATGGGTTGGGTAGAAGGGACTTTAAAGATCATCAATTTCCAAACCCCCTGCCATGGGCAGGGACACCTATCACTGGATCAGGCTGCTCAAAGCCTCATCCAGACTGGTCTTGAACACCTCCAGGGATGGGGCAGCCACAGCTTCTCTGGGCAACCTGTGCCAAGGCCTCACCAACCTCACAGTAAAACATTTCTTCCTAATACCTCATCTAAATCTCCCATCTCTCAGCTTAAAACCATTCCCCCTTGTCCTGTCCCTGCACTCCCTGATCTAGAGTCCTTCCCCATTTTTCCTGGAGCCCTTTTCAGTACTGGGAGGCTGCTCTAAGGTCTCCCTGAAACCTTCTGTTCTCCAGGCTGAACAACTCCAACTCTCCCAGCCTGTCCTTGTATGGGAGGTCCTCCAGGCCCCTGATAATCTCCAGAGCCCTTCTCTGTTTCCATCATGTGCTGATGTTAAAATACAGTTTCTGTAGATCTGTTCTTCTTGTAGAAGATTGTTCAAAGTTTTACACTGTTTATCTCATTATTTCTCGTACCAGGCTCAGAAGAGGGGCTGTTAACAGAAGTGCCCCATCTGAGATGCGGGTGAGCATAGATGCAGCCTTGTCCAATGTCATGCCACGAGCCTACGGCCTCGCCACATCTATAGAATCATAGAATGGTTTGGGTTGGAAGGGATCTTAAAGATCATCCAGTTCCAACCACTCTGCCACGGGCAGGGACACCTCCCACCAGACCAGGCTGCTCAAACCCCATCCAACCTGGCCTTGAACACCTCCAGGGATGGGAGATCCACAACCTCCATGAGCAACTTGTGCCAGGGCCTCCTCACCGTCATCGTGAAGGATTTCTTCCTAGTGTCTAATCTCAGTCTTCCCCCTTTGAATTTAAAGCCATTCCCCCTCGTCCTATCATTCCAGGCCCTTGGAAGAAGTCCCTCCCCAGCTTTCCTGTTGCCCCTTCAGGTACTGTAACGCCGCTCTGGGGTTCCCCTGGAGTCTTTAAGGATGGAAAAGACCTCTAATGTCATCCAATCCAACCATCAGCCCAAGCTGTATCTTTCCATAGCTACCAATTCCTTTGTCTAAAATGACCATGAGCTTTCAAGTATTAATAAGAAAGATGAAAAGTTGGAAGCTTGAGTTAAACATTTTATAAAAACATAAAACAACAAATGACTTTTTGTCAAGAAATGTCTTTTTCTTATTTCACTTTCTTTCTCTGTTTGCTCACTTTTTTTTTCCTTCTGACATTAAAACTGAATAGAAAACATGTCAGGAATATAAAAAATTCAGGTAGGAGCTGTGAGATAAAGGAGCCATAAGATAAAGGAGCCATTAGATAAAGAAAGCAAGCTTTGAGAGGGAAAGAGTAGGAAAGTGAATGCAGCGTGTAAGTGATCACAGTTCATTAGCTTCGATGTGTTTTCTGGCTTTGGAGAAGGATTTATGATGTGCTTTGGAAGAGCTCACATCTGGATACAGGAGTTGGAGGGAAACCACCAAAATAGTAAATATGCAAGCTGACAAATACATTAATCAAAGTGCCTACTGCTGAGTCGCTTGGCCTGGGAGGAAAAAAAAGAGGAGGAGAAAGAAAATATGCATTTTAAACAATTTGTGTAGCTGAAAGGAGACTTTACATATGTGGCTGACACACTGATCAGATGATAAAGTGGAGTCAAATTGAACCCCAACCTTTTGTACAGACTGTGAAAGCGAAGGCACGCAGCAGTTTTTCAAGGCAGATGGAGTGTGAGCAACTAATAAATCAGGTTTTGAAACATTAAAGAGCGACTTATTTAAATGCATGTGGTGCTGGGTCTCTGAGAAGACAGTGTAGGAGAGCATAAAGGGATTGGGCATGGGAACATCAGCAGAACATTGTGTCTGAGCACCAGTGGAGTGACTGCATTCAAATCAGCCTCTTGGGCTCAAGTCCTGCTATGAGGTAAGTGAAGGGTGATGGCAGTTGGTCAAAAGCAAGGGGGAGAAGCTGGTTCAGGCACAAATTTGAGGTGGTGAGTGGAGTAGACGGTGCAGTCTCATAGAATCACATGGTTGGAAAAGAGCTTTGAGATCATCGAGTCCAACCGTACCTGTCCACTACTAAACCACATCCCTGAGCACCTCATCTGCCCATCTTTTAAACACCTCCAGGAATGGGGATTCCACCACCTCCCTGGGCAGCCTCTGCCAGGGCCTGAGAACCCTTTTGGTGAAGAAATTTTTCCTGATATTCAACCTAAACCCCTCCTGGTGTAACTTGAGGCCATTTCCTCTCATTTTATCACTTGTTACTTGGGAGAAGAGACCAACACTGACCTCGCCACAACCTCCTTTCAGGGAGGTGTAGACAGTTTGGTGAGTTGGAACCGTGTTCTATGTTAAATATAAAGCTGAAATCTAAAGCTTGAATTTGAGAAGAGTGAATAAAACCTTTATTCCTTTTTTTCTGCAGTGTTTCTCAAAAACTAGCGTTGTCAGAGGAAGGCTGAAGTCACTGCTTCAATTCCCCTTTTGGGAACCTGAAACACAGAAACCTCATCAAGGTCAGAAAGGCCATATTAGACCCATGACTTGAATCCAGATCTGCAGTTGAGCACTAGTAGAAATTTCTGTGTGAAGTCTGAGTTGCGTGATCGGTGTCAGCTGCCTGGTGGTTTCTAGGCTGATTTTCAGGGTTTAGATAGGGGGTTTTGTGACTGGGAACTCTGTACCTGTACAGAACAAAACACCATGGTGCTGTCATCATAGAATTCTTTGGGTTGGGGAGGGACATTTACAAGTCATCTCATCCAACCCCCTGCATTGAGCATGGACATCGTCAACTCAGGTTGCTCCGAGTCCCATCCAACGTGACCTTGAGTGTTTCCAGGGATGGAGTTTCCACTACCTCCCTGGGCAACCTGTGCCAGTGTTTCACCTCCCTCACTATAAAAACATTTCTTCCTTATATCCAGTCTAAATCTCCCCTCCCTTAGTTTAAATCTGTTGGAAGGACTTGTTCTTGTGCTCCCGTTGAGCCGAGAGGCAATTTGTGGCACTATTGCCACTGCTGCTTTTGGGAATTATTGTTTGGTTTGAAGCCAAGTGAGCTCTACAAACTTGAACATGAGCTACATCTCTCTTCCTTCCTTTCCTAGCTGGAAGGGGCTCTGGTGGTCCAGCCTTCTGAATTAACTTGACACATGGCTGGGGGTTTGTAACATGATGATCTTTGATGTCCCTTCCAACCCAATTCTATAATTTTATGAGTTTACAATGGTCTAAAACCTCCAGCTGGCGACTGTCATGGTCTCAGCCCCCCAGGAGGCAGGCTTGGTGCATATTTTGGAAGCTCTTGACTGCTGTGGTTGTGTGAGTCCCCCTGGCACAGCAGCTCTTTTGTTCCATGAGGCAAACTGAGGACCAGCAAGGAGCCCTGCCTGAATGCATGCACATCTGTGTTTTTCAAGTGAAGGTCTGTTAGGTTGGACAGTTGCTCTGCAGCCTATGTTAGGGAGCATCACCTGAACTGCTGCTTTTGGGAGAAGTGCTGAGAGTTTTTTCACTGAAGGAAACATTACAGAACTGGAATGTTGTGTACTTTATAACCTTAAAGGTTAGCTTTCTTGTCTTTCTTTTCCCACTTCATGTTTGTTTTGTCTTAATTCCCACCCCGTTGCTGTCAAAGGTGGAAAAATACTGACTGAACAGACCAAAGGATGTAGTCCTTGTGGACTGAGGGTGCAGCTCTTCTTGGCTACAGCAGTGTTGGTATCTCCAGTGCCTGTGACAAGTGATGGGCAGCCTGGAGGCTGAGAGCAGTCTACTGCCCTTTGAGACAGTTAATCATCTCAGAGCTCCCTTCCTACCAGTGCAGGGCCCTCGCCCCAGGGACTGATATCTAGTATTTTACAAGCAGTAAACCACCTAATTCCCATTGATTTTGAGTCTCTTGTAGTGCCAACGTCATCATCTCTCTGATCTCTGTTGATTTTCGTAGAAGGCAGAGTGCCTGTGTGTTTTTACACATCTGTTCCCTGGCTCCTGATGGTCTGGTCTATAAATTCACAGCTGCCCTGATTAAAAAAAAAATGTGGTTGAGAAACAAACAAGAAATGCACTTTCCTCTATCAGAAACCTGTGCTAAATTGCTTCTCCCCTCAAGCAAGGAAGCAATCAAGTATTGGCTGGAGCTTATTCTTGTCTGTCTTGATAACATGTGGATATTTCTGTCTGATGCATCTCACCTCTTTCCCTCCTGTTGAGAGAGAGGGAATAGGAGCCCCACGTGCTGTCAGTGGGCAGGGAGGTGACTGCCAGGAGCAGCAGCCTCCTAGTGCTCTCTCTGCTGCAGTTTGTGGGTGAAGGGGACAGAGAGAACATCTTCCTACACAGGAGTAGGGAGAATAATCTGCCTAAAATAATCCACTAGATGCCACTAGAAGATGAGATCTCTCTTGTGTAGTCCTTGGAATTCTGAAGTGGTTGGTGTTTGAAGGGCTTTCTAGAAGAATTTTGTGTCATTTGCTTATAAATAACCTTTCGTAGAATCCCTTGGTTGGAAAAGACCTTTGAGATCATCCAGTCCAACCATACCTGTCCACTACTAAACCAGATCCCTGAGCACCTCATCCACCCATCTTTTAAACATCTCCAGGGATGGGGACTCCACCACCTCCCTGGGCTGTTGACCTTCACGTAATCAAGAACTTTTGGGAATGACTGTAACATCTGACCTGGTTCCTTTTCTCCTGTGAGTTTGCTCAGAGGTGCCATTGATTTGCAGGCTGTGTTGATTGCTTGATTGTTGTGCCTTCAAAGCCTTTTTCTTTATTCTTTTTATGGTTGCATAGATTAATGTGAAGTGGCTCCCTAGGGAGGATGCTTTGATCACAAAGAGGGGCTGAAAAATTGTTCACTATGTGTTTGAGACATCTTTACCTGAAAACTTTGTGGTCACAAAGAGATTGATGAAACTGTGATAGGACAGGAGATGGGAGAGGAAGAGGGCAAACAGAGGCCCACCTGTGGTCTTTGTGGGTTTTGGTTTCTTGTGGTTTCTGTTGAGACTAAATTACTATTCCTTGGATGTTTAGGAAGTAATAATTTAATTATTAGCCAACCATATCTGTCCACTACCAAACCAGATCCCTGAGCACCTCATCTACCTGTTCTTCAAACATGTCCAGGGATGGGGACACATCCATCTCCCTGGGCAGCCTCTGCCAGTTCCTTGAGAACCCTTTTGGTGAAGAAATCTTTCCTGATGTCCAACCTAAACCTGCAACTTGAGGCCATTTCCTCTCATTTTATCACTTGTTACTTGGGAGAAGAGACCAACACTGACCTCGCTACAACCTCCTTTCAGGGAGTTGTAGACAGTGATGAGGTCTCCCCTCAGCCTTCTTTTCTCCAGGCTGAACAACCCCAGTTCCCTCAGCTGCTCCTCATAAGATTTATTCTCCAGCCCCTTCACCAACTTTGTTGCTCTTCTCTGGAAAAGAAGAAATTCCTGTTTTTCTGAGGAGATCCCTTCTGGGAGAAGAAGTCTTGCCATGATGATGGTTGAGTTGCTATCCCTGGAGGTGTTTAGAAGACAGGCAGATGAGTTTCTGAGGGTCATAGTTTAGTAGTGGACATTATCACAAGGTTGGAAAGGACCTCTGAGAGCATCAAGTCCAACCTATAACCCAACACTAACACCAACCCATCATCTACAGTTGGACTTGATGATCTCAGATGTCTTTTCCAGAGAGGTGATTCTGTGATGCTGGTGTCTCTCAGGCTCCTGCTCTGTAGATAGGTATCAGGGCATTAGCAGTAATCGTGGCATATCCGTGCTGAATGTTTCCCTCAAGTTTTAAAACACCAGGCTCAATGGATAACTTGAGGCACTCTTAATGTTTGTTCAGACTTCAAATGTGTGCAGAGCTTTCTTGGTAATGTAATGCTTTTTTCATATCAAAGTGTGACATTTTAGGCTCCATTTCAGAGGCACTCAGCTGCGTTCCTAATGGACCCATCTCTGACTCCCACTCGCAGCAGTGTTCAGGTGGGCACACGTCATTGCTAGCACAGCGTGAGGGTGGCGTTAACAGCATGACAAATTTCACTTCACTTCCAAAGTTTTTATTCTTTCTTTTTCAGTCTTGTAATTTATTGCTAGAGAGATTAAATCTGAGCTGCTGCTCTTAAGAAGGAGCTGCTACACCAGCGCTGCTTTCTGACAGCTGGGAAAGTTCAGTTTTGTTCGTAGTATCTATGAAAACATAGACTCATAGAATGGTTTTGGGGAGAAGGAACCTTAAAGCCCATCCAGTTTCAGCCCCCTGCTGTGGGCAGGGTCATCTCCCACTGGATCAGGGTGCTCCAAGCCCCATCCAACCTGGCCTTGAACACCTCCAGGGCTTTCCTGGACAACCTGTGCCAGGGCCTCCCCACCTTCACAGGAAAGCATTTCTTCCTAAGACCTTATCTCAGCCTCCCCTCTTTCAGCTTAAAACCATTCCCTCTTGTCCTATCTCCACACTCCCTGATTAAGAGCCCTTTCTAACTTTCCTATAGTCCCCTCCTTTAAATACTGGAAGACTTCTACAAGGCCTCCCTGGAGCTTATTCTTCTCCAGGCTGAACAACCCCAACTTCGTATGGGAGGTGCTTCCGCCCTTGGATCATCTCTGTGGCCTCCTCTGGACTCACTTCAACAGCTCCACGTCCTTCCTGTGCTGAGGACTCCAAAACTGAACACAGGTGGGGTCTCACCAGAGCAGAGCAGAGGGGCAGAATCTCCTCCCTCACCCTGCTGGTCACACTTGTTTTGATGCAGCCCAGGATGTGGTTGGCTTTCTGGGATGATCTCATATGATTTTATTTCATAAAATTGCTCTAGTGTGGTCTTCTCTCCAGTGCCTATTCTAACAAAACTACTGTGTTATAAATTGTAGTAAATGGCAGTATTTTCTTGCTTGTGCTGTGGTGATGTAGCTCAGGGTCTGTAGATCTACAGTGGCAGCGTCGTGAGAGGCAGAGTTAGGAGGTGCAGTGCAGGCTGCTGCCATCAGCAAGAGCTCTTGCAGTGCTGGGTGGTTGTTGGTATGAACAGGGCATCATCAGGAATAACATTTACATCTCTGTATATTTTTCAAAATGAAATATTCAGAATCATAGAACGGTTTTTGTTGGAAGGGACTTTAAAAATCATCCAGCTCCAACCCCTCTGCCATGAATAAATACAAACAAAATCACTTTTCCTTCTAGCTCACGCCTACATGCAGAGGACTTGTTATTATTAATTGAAAGCTAAGAGTGGAGATGATGTAGAAACATATTTTTCTCTCAGTGCTGATTTTCTTTTCATCACAAATCTTGCGTAATACGGCCAAGCAGCCAAGACAGATTGTTTTATTCTGTGCTACGGAGTTCATCCCAGTCAATAATATTGATTAGTGCGGGATGACTTGATGTAACAAGAATAACACCTCTTCCTTAATTTGAGCCTCCATTTCCTAGTTCATGCCTCAGTGGTTGATGCGTGGATGAACTCTTCAATAAGTCAGTTAAGACACAGACCCCACTGGAAACTCCAGGGCCTGACATTAACAGGGGAAATGAATTATTTTCTTTTCCTAGAAGTTGTGCCTCTTTTTTTCCGTGATTAGACTGTCACATTGTGCAGGTAAACGTTAGAAAATGTGAAATGAAATTCCCAAACTTTGTTTTCTTGTTCTGTCTCTCAGTAAAGGTTTAAAAAATTCTGTCCTCGGCTGCTTCTTTGCGCTTCGTGAATCATGGAATGGTTTGGGTTGGAAGGGACCTTAAAGCCCATCCAGTTCCAACCCCCTGCTATGGGCAGAGACACCTCCCACTGGATCAGGTTGCTCCAAGCCCCATCCAGCCTGGCCTTGAACACCTCCAGGGATGGGGCAGCCACAGCTTTCCTGGACAACCTGTGCCAGGGCCTCAGCATCCTCATTGTGATTAATGTCTTCCTAATGTCTAAGGAAGACATAATGTTTAGGTTGGGATGGGATTTATCAAGAAGCTTCATATCCTAACAGTGCATTTGGGGAGCTGAGTCAGCTTGTGGAAATACCATGGTGGCAGATATCCAGAGTTTGCATGGAATTCCCACTCCACAGGGAATTTAGTATTGCCCTGAAACAGCATCTTTGAATGTTCACCAGTGATGTGAATTCTCACACAAAGCACTCCTGATGTGGAGGGACCATTTAGGGTATGGAGGAACTGGTGATGTTGACTTGCTTGGTCTTTGCACGTTGCTGTGAGGTTTCAAACAGGAGGGTCCATTGCATCAAGTCATTGAAGTAGTTTATTTTTGGATTGGTTGCAGCTAATGGCCTAAAGCACATGAACTTCACTTTGAAAACGTGATCGGAGTCGCTTGCTCTTTGACTGTTTTCCTCACACTTTTCAGTTTTGAGACATTCTTCTTGTTCCAAGGCAGAGAGATGTCAGGGTCAAAAAAATCAATAATGTGCTTGTGGTGTTTTGATTTCGAGTACCTTGTCATTTCCCTGCCTGTAAAGCTCTCACGTTGATGTGATTGGGTTCTGTATTTATTATTATTCAGTCATTAAGGAGAGTTCATGCAAAATGGAAAGGCCTTGATAACGTTTGGGATGTGCAGACTTTGCCCAAGATCGTATTTGTGGTTATTTGAGGCATTTAGCCCCAAACCACACTTGATACAATTACTTGTCATAGAATGGTTTGGGTTGGAAGGGACCTTAAATCCCATTGGGTTCCAACTCCCCTGCCATGGGCAGGGGCACCTCCCACTGGATGAGGTTGCTCAAAACCTCATCCAACCTGGCCTTGAGCACCTCCAGGGATGGAGCAACCACAGCTTCCCTGGGCAGCCTGTGCCAGAGCCTCACAAGGGATGAAGCATTTACAGACAGACCAAAATATTTAATTAGCCCCTGGTATCTAAATTCCAATGGATGTTCCAATCTATTAAACAACTTGTTCCATGTTATTTTACAGGAGGACCAGATGATAACTTAATTGAAGGTGGTGGATCCAAGTTTGTCTGCAAACCAGGAGCCAGGAACATTACTATCATCTTTCATCCCCTCCTCAGGTAAGGAAGACTTCTCTACATATTTCTGCAGGCGCAAATAATTGGAATAAGTAGAATTAACCTACTTTATGGGCACTTTATTGCTGCTTCAGAGATACCATCCCACCTCGTTGGGCTTGCTGGAGTGTTGTTGATGTGCACACGTGTAAGAAGTAGTCATCAGTTGAACTTGTTGCCAATCCTCTTTAATCCTTTTCAAACTTAACGAGCGTACGGAGCGCGATCGCTTGCCAGGGTGAGCCCTTTTCATTGAACAGTGTAATTTGTTATTGACCCGCCTTGGGAAGAGTGGAGTTGCAGCCTGTCACAAGTTGTTTATCACTTGCTGTCCCTTCTGCTTATTAAAAAGGCAGAAGGATCCTTTATGAACTGCGAGGTAAGTTCATTCTTTGATAAAACAAGTATGGTCTGTGGAGTGGAAATTAAATGCCTGATCTGAAGTGCAGTGGCAAATGTTGGAAATTCACGGCTCATCAAGGATTGTTGAAACTTTAAAATGGAGCAAGTCTATAATAAGCCTCTTCTCTCCAAGTTATTCACCTCTGGTACTTTAATTTTGCTCTTTGAACTTTACAATCTAGCAGTTCATCTTCTTGGTTTTGCTGGAATTAAAGAATATGTTGTTCTTCTCGGTTCATGTCAAAACTTCCACCTCTGCTTTTCCTTGGAGGGTTTTCCTTTATCATCACACTTGTCCTTTCGTGTTCAGTGCGAGCACCTTTAGAGAGCATTTCCCTCCTTGGCTCTGTTTATATTACTCACAATCATGAATCACTTAGGCAACGGGATGTGTTTCTCCAGAGCTAAAACAAAGCGATAATAAAATAGTAATGAGAAGTAATTGGTATCTGATCCCCAGATGAAAGAATGTTCCGAGTGCTGTCTTGGTAGCTGAGAAATGTGGTCATTTGTGGCTTCTTAGGACTTAAAAATGTAGAGGGAAGAGTGTGAATTCCTCCAAATTTAAATTTCTGATGTCATGACACCGGGTATTGGAATAAAGTTTAGAACAGTACCTGTTGTGGGGAAGTATTATAATTTATTAGGGGTTTTTAGAACTTTCCTTGAAAAAAGGGGTGCGCCCATTTTATCCTCTTCACTTAGAATCATAGAATCACTTGGTTGGAAAAGGCCTTTGAGATCATTGAGTCCAACCGTGCCTGTCCACTACTAAACCAGATCCCTGAGCACCTCATCTATCCATCTTTTAAACACCTTCAGGGATGGGCACTGCACCACCTCCCTGGGCAGCCTCTGCCAGGACGTCACCACTCTCAGTGAAGAAGTATTTCTTAATATCCATCCCAAACCTCTCCTGGTGCAACTTGAGGCCGTTTGCTCTCATCCTATCACTTGTTACTTGGGGGAAGAGCCCAACACCCACCTCGCTACAACCTCCTTTCAGGGAGCTGTAGACAGTGATGAGGTCTCCCCTCAGCCTACTTTTATCCAGGGTCAACGACCTGAGCTGTTCCTCATAAGCTTTGTTATCCAACCCCTTCCCCAGCTCTGTTCCCCTTCTCTGGACATGCTCCAGCCTCTCAAGGTCTTCATTTCTTGCTCGATGCCCTTAACGAGATGGATAATTTCATAAGGACATTTTGTTTCAAGCTCTCTCTTTTAAAATGGAAGAATTATCCTAAGAATAAATTTCCTAGAGCATAATTTATAGTTTTCAGCCATTTTATTCTGAGCAAAGATAGACTTTGGTCACGATGGAATACGCTATTCGAGATATGTCCACTATGATATGGACTTCAATCTCTTCATCTTTAATAATTTCACAGGTTTCTTTCAGGCACAGAGGGGGGTGATGATGCTCTTATCTTTATTGATGAGGTACTTCACATTGATTTAGCAACTGGTGAAAATGCTTTTTTCTTTCTATTTGCCTTCCTGCTTAATTTCCCCCCCCCCCCTTTTTTGCCATCCGAGCCAAACACGAGTGCTCTGCTTTAAATAGCACTTCTCACAAACACTTCACTTTCATTACCAGCTTGCAAGACAGGCAGTAGAAATAATTTGCCTCATAAAAAATAATTGCATCAAGGTTAAGGTATCTGTGTACAATATATTTTTCCTGCCAACCATCTGTAACATCTTAACTTCCTTGCATGGAGTAGTTCAGTATTAACTGTGCACGAGAACGAAAATACTCCATGACCCAGTTTGCCCTTTTCTCACTGCAGAGTGAGGTGAGTTTGAGTGTTGGTGAAGGCTGTAGAAACTTTTAATGTGATTTGACCTACTTTAATGATCAATGGTAAATGTGTGAGTCCTTGGTATCTTAGATTTAACTCCTGATCCTCAGCTTTGCCATGTGTGTGATGCTTGGGATGCAGCGTATCTGAGATGACCATAGGACTGGGTATCTGTTGCTGATAATAATTCCCTACAGGGACTATTCCTGATGGGAGCCATAAAATCACGGAATCTTTAAAGTTGAAAAGACCTCTAAGATCATCCAGTCCAACCACCAACCCAACACCACCGTGTGGACTAAACCATGTCCCAAAGTGCCATATCTTCACGTTTTTTTGAACCCCTCAAGGGAAGGAGACTCCACTGTTCTGTTTCATATCTGAAAGATTGTTCTGTTTCCAATTAGACTTCATCCAGCATTCACAGTTGATCTTCTTCAGCTCCCTTTGTATCCCATGTGAATGCACCCTTGGTGTGCTCTATGGAAACAGAAGGGATTAACCTGGGACTTGTTGGAAGGGATCTGCAGAATCATTGGCATCTGCAGAGGACACTCCACCTCATGAAAGGTCTGCTCATTTTCCCATTACATTGTGTTCATTGGTGTAGTAAGGAGACAGGCGTGGTTGGACTCGATGATCTCAGAGGTCTCTCCCAAACTTGTGATTCTGTGATTCCTTGTTCTGGTATTTCACTATTAAAGACAGGGCACTGTCTTCAGTTTCGGGCATCATTAACAACCCCATTGTGTTCTCTCATTTGTGGAATCTGAGCGTTCTATGAATCACAGAATCATTAAGGTTGGAAAAGACCTCTAAGACCATTCGGTCCAACCATCAGCCCAACCCCACCTGCCTACTCAACCATGTCCTGAAGTGCAACAGCTACACGTTTCTTCAGCACCTTCAAGGTCCGTCACCTCCCTGGGCAGCCTCTTCCAATGCTTCACCACTCTTTCAGTGAAGAAATTTTTCCTAATATCCAATCTAAATCTCCCCTGGCACAGCTTGAGGCCATTTCCTATGATTCTGAAATGCTGAATGTTATGGATTTGGTAAGGTATGGACCTTTGCCATCATTTCTAGCACATCATCTGCAGCATTACAGACTTGGGGAAGAGTGGCTGGAGAGCTGCCTGGAGGAGAAGGCCCTGGGGGTGTTGGTTGGCAGCAGCTGAACATGAGCCAGCAGTGGCCCAAGTGGTCAAGAAGGCCAATGGTATCTTGACCTGTATCAGGCACAGCGTGGGCAGCAGGAGCAGGGCGGGGATTGTGCCCCTGGACTGGGCACTGGTGAGGCCACACCTCGAGTACTGTGTGCACTTCTGGGCCTCTCACTATAAGAAGGACATTGAGGGGCTGGAGCACATCCAGAGAAGGGAACGGAGCTGGGGAAGGGGCTGGAGAACGAGTCCTACGAGAAGAGGCTGAGGGAATTGGGGTTGTTCAGCCTGGAGAAGAGGAGGCTGAGGGGAGACCTCATCACTGTCTACAACTCCCTGAAAGGAGGTTGTGGTGAGGTGGGTGTTGGTCTCTTCTCCCAAGCGACAGTGGTAGGATGAGGGGAAATAGCCATAAGTTGCACCAGGGAAGGTTCAGATTGGACATCTTCTTAACTGAAAGGGTGGTCAGGCCCTGGCAGAGGCTGCCCAGGGAGGTGGTTGAGTTCCCCATCCCTGGAGATGTTTAAAAGACAGGTAGATGATTTTCTTAGGGACATGGTTTAGTAAGGGGACAGATACGGTTGGACTTGATGATCTCAGAGGTCTTTTCCAATCAGTTGAATCTGTGATTCCATGATGTTGGATTCTTTGTTGACCAGGTCTTTGTTACCCTTTTATAGACATTGCTGTATTGAGTGTCCACCTCTCGAGGAGGCAATTGCTGCAGAGGTGTGAAGTTTTCACGTTCCTAATTTCCCATTAGTTGTCAAGATTCTTTCTGGCCTGCCTCCATCATCTTTCATTGATGTCATTTGTACAGACTCCTCTTTGGAACACAAAATGATCAATGTTTTATTTAGAAGGGTGGTTTTATTCTTATTTTCTTCAAGTCTGTATAAATATGTTGAGAGGTTTTAGCACTGCATGGGCCAACTGATTTTATTAGGAAGCTGAGTGCTTCTGAAAGTATTAAACTAACTGGATGACTGAGAAAGCAGAGACTCGAGTGATGATTTAAAGCCCGAGCATCCCATTAAGTGGTGGCTTTAAAAATGTCATTCAATGCAGTAGTGGTAGGTGGAGAGTTTAACCAGAACATTCATATTTATCAGTTGGAATTTCTCTCTTTTGTACTACTGATAGGAAAGGTGTCACTGTCTATCACATCAGAGTTGCACAACCACAGTGTTCAGTGTACTGGGTATAATAGCCTTTTTTTTTGATGTGTTTACAAACTGAGGTTGAGTTTGGCTCCAGATCCTTTGGAAAAACAGAGTCATCAGACTTGCAGACTTCTCCAATAATGAATGTTTGTTCAGGGAAACTCCTAAGTTGCAACCGTGGAGAGCATAAGGGCAAGAATGAGCCAACAGTGTGCACTTGCAATCCAGAAAGCCAACCCTGTCCTTGGCTGTATCCAAAGCACTGGGACCAGCAGGGAGAGGGAGGGGATTCTGCTCCTCTGCTCTGGTGAGACCCCACCTGGAGTCCTGTGTCCAGTTCTGGAGTTCTCAGCACAGGAAGGACATGAATCTGTCAGAGTGAGTCCAGAGGAGGCAACGAAAATGATCCAGGGGCTGGGGCACCTCCCGTACAAGGACAGGCTGAGAGAGTTGGGGTTGTTCAGCCTGGAGAAGGCTCTGGGGAGACCTCAGAGCAGCCTCCCAGTACTTAAATGGGGCTTCAGGAAAGATGGGGACAGACTTTTTAGCAAGGCCTGTTGTGAGAGGACAAGGAGTGATGGTCTTGAACTATGGGAGGCTGAATTTAGACTGGGTATAAGGAAGAAATGTTTTCCTGTGAGGGTGGGGAGACACTGGAACAGGTTGCCCAGAGAGGTCATGTAAGCCTGATTCCTGGGGTGCTCAAGGCCAGGTAGGATGGAGCCTTGAGCAGCCTGGTCAAGTGAGAGGTGTCCCTGCGAAAGGGAATGGGGGTTGGAACTGGGTGATCTTATGGTCCCTTCCAAACCAAACCATTCTATGATTTTAAGAAAAATTTTAAAATGAGGGTGGTGAGGCACTGGCTCAGATTGCCAGGGAGGTAGTGGAGGCCCCATCACTGGGAACATTCAAGGTCAGGTTGGATGGGGCTCTGAGCAACCAGATGGAGTTAAAGATGTCCCTGCTCCTTCTGGGGAGTTGGATGAGGTGACCTGTAAAGGTCTGTTTCAAGCTAAAGCATTTTATGATTCTAAATAATAAGAATGCTTTTTCAAAGTCTTCCTACTCTCAAATTCCTTTATAATAACAAGCCTGAGTTGGGAAGTGAGATACTGTGTTGTTTGGGATACAGGTCCCTGATTTCCACCAGGACAATTGAGACACACCAAACCCCAGATTAATTACCAGGACTTAATGACACCACCACACACATAATAAATGAATAGTGAATTTTTGCCAGACAAGTGAGTGTTGTAACAGAGATGATTCCTGGGAATACATTTAACTAACTACATCTGAAAACTAATTGCACTTAGAAATTAAAGAGGAATACACATCTGATTTCCCTTAATTACATATTGTGGGAGGTGTCAAAGTATCAAAGTTACCAAAAGAGCCCAGTTGCTTTCTTAGAATCATAGAATGGTTTGGGTTGGAGTGGACCTTAAAGATGATCCAGTTCCAACCCCCTGCCACGGGCAGGGACACCTCCCACTGGATTAGGGGCTCAAAGCCCCATCCAACCTGGCCTTGAACACCTTTGGGGAGGGGGCATCCCCAACTTCCCTGGGAGTATTCTTCATCCTTCACTGCTCACCACTGCTTGGATCATGGAAGCGCTGGTGTTATTGGTTTATGGGCTGAAATCTCCCGCTGGAGGAAGGAAAGATCCAGGACCAATACTGAAACCCTTACACTGTGGAATATTGAACAGCCTGAGTGATGTCTGTTGTAACATTTGTTTGGTGGGGATTTTTTTTAATGTTTATTTGTTTCAGCTGGCATTTGAAAGGCACTTGGCTCTTCAGGGTAATAATCATTTTACATATGCTTTATAGAGTCTGTTTATTACCAGACAATTGAAGAACAGATGTCTGCAGTCTTGAGGCTTCAGGGGGAGGGGCAGGAGGGACCAGAGATGGCGTTCGGCATCATGGAAGCGCCGCTGATGCTAACTCAGTGGAACATTATTTGAATATTGGGTATTAAGGCCGCAAGGATGGCCATTTATTAATATCAGCCACACTTCATTAGGATCAAGCAGCAATTAAAAGGGTTGTAGGATGGAGGAGAAAGCAAAGTGTTCACTGATTCGGAAGAAGTAGGGAGTGCAGCGATACGAAAGGGGGGAATGGGTTTAGGCTGAAAGAGGAGACATTGAGATGAGATCTTAGGAAGAAATGGTTTCCTGTGAGGGTGGGGAGGCCCTGGCCCAGGTTGCCCAGAGAAGCTGTGGCTGCCCCATCCCTGGAGATGTTCAAGGCCAGGTTGGATGGGACTGTGAGCAGCCTGATCCAGTGGGAGGTGTCCTTCCCCGTGGCAGGGGGTTGGAACTGGATGGGCTTTGAGGTCCCTTCCAACCCAAAAGCATTCTAAGGAGGTTCGTGTCCTCATGAAGAAGTGAACTGGAGAGGCTAAATTAACTCGGCACCCTTTGCCTCGCCATGGAATGGGCAGTGTCTCCATTGGGGGATCTCCAAGATTTGCCAGAGGGGAAGAACTGCACCGTGGCAGTGATGTTCTAGTCATTGCCTTTGATTTCAGAGTCTGAAGAGTACAAAAGTGAAAAATCAAGTGTTGATTTATCAGAGTACCAAAAAAAAAAAGAAAGAAGGAAAGGTGAAATTACTGATTTGACTCTGCTGCTGATGTTTGTTTAACACTCAAGTGTGTGCGTGGTCCAAGACATTGCAGACTTTGCTTATTCTTGGTGTTTCAGATTGGATAGAGGTGGGGGGAGACGAGCATGTAATAATGTGACATTTTAATTTGACAATTAATTGATTATATTCATCTATACTGGTCTCCCTCATTTAACACAGTGGCTTTTTACTTGATAGTATTTTGGAATTTCCTTTTTCTTCCCGTTATGTTAATGCTAATAAAAGAGTGATTGCCCTTTTAATACAGAAAAGAAATGCTTTAGGGAATAATCAAGGAGGATGGTAATTTACTGTTGCTGTCTGATGCTGTCAGGATGTTCCTCACTGACTGGCAATCAGCTCTGAACTGCTGAAGGTCAGATTTCAGACTTCACTGGTAACCTGTCCTTGGGAGGGAGATGCACAGCAAACAGAATATGTACATATATGCAGGTGCATATTTAGTAACATATTTAGTGATGGTTTAGGTTTCCATGCATTGGGAAAATTCAAATCTAGCTTCAGTTTAATTCAGGATATGTCAAGATAAAATGTACTCCATGCAGAATCACAGAATTACCCAAGTTGGAAGGAACCCAGAAGGATCATCCAGTCCAACTTTTGTCCCTACATAGGACAATCCCAACATTCACCCCAGGTGACTGAGTGCATTGGCCAAATGCTTCTGGAATGCTGGCAGACTGTGCCGTGACTGCTTCCCTGGGGAGCTGTTCCAGTGCTCCACCACCTGCTGGGGGAAGAAACTCTTCTTAACATCCAACGTAGAATTTAAATCCTCTGTTTCTTTTAAAAATATTGGGAAGAGATGGCAAAATTGTCATTGGTTCCTGTGGGGCATCCGTGTCCTTTGGGCTTTGCGAGCATTTGAGCAGTCATCGTAACGACAGCACTGTAATTCATGGAATGATAGAATATCCAGAGTTGGAAGGGACCCACAAGGATCATTGCATCCAACTCTTGTCCCTGCAGAGGACAACATCAACCTCGACACCACATGAATTGATACAAAGCTCCGTATATAACTAAGAACCCATAAGTACCTCGCTGATAATCCCTCTTATTAGCATATTTGTACAGCTATAACAATAAGCTGGTGTTTTTCATCTTGAAATACACTGTAATATCTTGTAGTTGTGTATTATGTAGTTTATTATTTTTAATTAATATTTGATAATATATGGAATGTGTTATTTCGGAAGAAGAAAGAGTATTTTTCAGTTTATGAGTCACATTTACCGTGTTTAGGGTGTGTTAAATGATACCAAGTCAGGTACAAAAAATAGGTGGCATTTCATCAGTCTAAGGTGTGTGCATTATCCTCTTGGTCAGGGAGTGCAGGGATAGGACAAGGGGGAATGGTTTTAAGCTGAAAGAGGAGAGACTGAGATGAGATCTTGGGAAGAAATGTTTCCCTGTGAGGGCCAAGAGGCCCTGGCACAGGTTGCCCAGAGAAGCTGTGGCTGCCCCATCCCTGGAGGTGTTCAAGGCCAGGTTGGATGGGGCTTTGAGCCCCCTGATCCAGTGGGAGGTGGCCCTGCCCATGGCAGGGGGGCTGGAACTGGATGAGCTTTGAGGTCCCTTCTGACCCAAACCATTCTGTGGTTATTGAAGTAGATGGAAGATGTCAAAATGTCAGGGCACACAGTGCTAGGTAACGAGAGCTGATCTCTCCCACTTTTTGAAATCAAACCTAAAATACTTCATTTTAGAGACATCAGTAAGGCCAGCTCAAGCTGGGAGATGGACTTAGAATATTGACTGCTTAAATTTTCTGTTTCAGATTCATAGAATTGCAGATTTATTTGTGGTGGGAAGGACCATGAAAGTCATTTCATCCAACCCTCCTGCAATTGAGCAGGGACTGACTCTGATTTCTCAGAGCCCCTTCCAACGTGACCATGAATGTTTCCAGGGATGGGACATCCACCACCTCTCTGAGCAACCTGTGCCAGGGTTTTGCCAGCATCAGCATAAAAAAATATTCTTCATAATATCTAGTCCAAACTTCTGCTCTTTTAGTTTAAAACTAAACCCCTTGTCCTAGTGCTACAGTCCCTGCTAAGAAGGTTGTCCTCATCTTTCTTAATAGCTGCCTTTAAGTATTGAAAGGCTGCAGTGAAGTCTTCTCAGAGTCTTCTCTTGTCCAAGCTGAGCAATGAAGATTGAATAATATTCAGAGAATAAGAGGTCAGGGAAAAAAGAAGTGTGAATGCTGATATGTGACCCTTTTAAATATAACCATCCAGATATCATGACTTCTGGTTTTTAAGTCTTGTGTTCAGACATAAACCCTTATCTTGGTTTAGTAGTGGACAGGTACGGCTCGACTCGATGATCTCAAAGGTCTTTTCCAACCAAATGATTCTGTGATCTTCAGTGAGAGTGGACAAATATCCCTTAGCTGGTCTACATCTCCCTTCTTCAAGGTCATATCTTCCCTTCAGTGAGGGTGGCTGTTGAGGCCAGCAGTTGGTTCCTCTCCACAGGCTTTGGGGCACAGTGAGACAAATGGGACTCAGCTCAGGAGGTCTCGACTCCTTCCTCTCGTTACGGTACCGGTAGTGACCGCAGTGCTTAATATTCCCATCTTTATTTTGGAATTGTTAAAACTCATCTTTGAGTGTGACAGATGCTTGATGCAACTTTTCATACACTTGCTGTTTACTTCAATTGACCTGAATCGAAATCTTAAGGGAGCAATTTGACACCCACCTACTGATTTTTTTTGTCTCCCCCCCTGTTTAATGAATGTTTAGAAGACATTTAGTTGACAAGTCCCTTGCTGTTGACATTTAGTACTTTCTATCTGTCAACAGCAGGAAGGAATGTTTCTTGAAGGCGAATCCAAGCTCTTTTTCTCTCTGACAAGCTCTCGGAAAGTCCGCGGCGCTGAATCATAAACACACGTTTCAGCAAAGCTTGTTGTTGTGACACTGCTAAGAAAAGGTTCAGCTCTGACTGAGGCCACCATAGAAATGGGACACAGGAAAGGGTTGGGGAACAGCTTCATATTTTGTGCTTTTTCTTCTCCCCCCCCAGTGCTTTATGAGAACTGACAGTCTTGCTGTGTGTGTCTGATTAAAGATGACAGTTTATAAAAACCTGAAGGTAAGGCTGTTCATTTTCAATGACAGAAAATAAAGCAATTCCCCCCCCTCTCCTCCCACACAAACAAAAACTCTTAAGTGCCAAAACACCCCTCTTAATACGTGATGCATTGATTTTATATTGTCTGTCAGAGAACGTGCTTCAGCAGATCAGTCAAGTTCTGAGTTTTCAAACATGCTTCATCTGTACAGAAAATCAACAGCCTGTCAGAAATTTCACATGTCTGCAGCCCCTCCTCTCCTTCAGATGAAATACAACGTGGAGGAACACAGAGATTTTGACATTTGCAAGAACTTAAGCTGGGAAGAGTGTTAATTCAATTCCATGGTAATGAGTTACTTCTAACCCATATTACATTCATCAAGCCAACAAAGCTCATTTCTTAATAGTTCAGTCCTAGTGTTTAACTCATCTGGCTGAAGTCACTTGCTCTGTTCAGCCTGGAGATGAGGAGGCCGAAGGGAGACCTCATCGCAGTCCACAGCTTCCTCACAAGTGGAGGAGGAGGAGCAGGTGCTGAGCTTCTCTCTGGTGACCAATGATAGGACTTGAGGGGATGGCAGGAAGATGTGCCAGGGCTGGCACAGGTTGGATATTAGGGAAAGATTCTTCAGAGGGTGGTGGAGCACTGGAACAGCTCCCCAGGGAAGCAGTCAGGGTGCCAAACCTGACAATATTCCAGAAGCATTTGGCCAATGCCCTGAGGCACACGGGGTGAATGTTGGGGTTGTGAATGAGAAGTTGGATTCCTTTTTGGGTCCCTTCCAACTTGGGACATTCTGTCATTCTGTGGTTTTTCTCATGGAGCAGGATTAAGTTTCCTCATGTTGCTGAAAACTTTCTGTTACAGTGTAAGTAGAGATTTATGATGTCACATGGGTTTTCAATGATTTATTTATTCCTTTTGAATACTGTGTCGCAGGACTCGAGTGATGTCTTACAACAGAGTAGTTCCAGTTGGGAGGGACTTAATGATCATCCAGTCCATCTGCCAGACCACTTCAGGGCTGACCAAATGTTAAAGCATGGTATTAAGGACATTGCCCAAATATCTCTTGAACATTGATAGGCTTGGGGCGGTGACCACTTCTCCAGGAAGCCCCTCCCAGTGTATGACCACCCTCTTGGTAAAGAAATGCTGCCTGATGTCCAGTCTAAACCACTCTGGTGCAACCTTGAACCAATCCCATGAGTCCTACCAGCACCTCCCTTTGTGTCCCCTCCTCAGGAGAGAGCCGTGAGGTCACCCCTCAGCATCTTTCTCCAAAGCAGACAAACCCAGTGTCCCCAGCCACTCCTCACAGGACACACTTCCTTCCAGCCCCTCCACCAGCGTTGTCATCTTTGTTTGGACACATTCACTTACCTCAACATCCTTCTTAATAGCAGAACCCAAAACTGCACAGGGTGCTCAAGGTGAGCACTATTTTCACATTGCAACTGAGGCTGAAGGAAAGGAGCTGTGGAAGTAGCACAGACCAAAAATCACACTTCTCATTATTCTTTTTTATTTATTTTACTAGTTGAATGCTAATGTGTTATATGGAACATTATGCAAAAGTTTGTAGGTGTTATATTCGTGAAATGAAAGGTTAAATGTGATTGAAATGGGTTTTACATGCACTGAAGTTTAAAGACATATTTTTTTTGCCTAGTTTCTTTTCCTTTTCTGCTGTTTCTCCCAACAGAAATGGGACTGTTCTGGTACTTAAAAATCTATTGGTCAGTAAAGTATTTAGCCAAGCTAGAAGGGGAGAATGGATCCAGTTAGTTAATTTAACCATCTTAAGTATGAAATAGCTTTATCTATCAGTTTACTACCTTAACTAAGGGAAAGGAGGCTGTCATGAGGCAGGTGTTGGTCTCACAAGTAACGAGTGATGGGATGAGAGGAAATGGCCTCAAGTTGTGCAAGGCAAGGTTTAAATTGGATATTAGGAAAAAACTCTTTACTGAAAGAGTGGTGAAGCACTGGCAGAGGCTGCCCAGGGCAGTGGGGGAGTCTCCTCCTCTGGAGGTGTTCAAAAACATGTAGATGTGGCACTTTGGGACATGGTTTAGTAGGCACGGTGGGGTTGGGGGTGACAGTTGGATTTGATGATCTTAGAGGTCTTTTCTAACCTTAATGGTTCTGTGATTTTGAGTGTTCTTGGTGGTTATTTGAGTATATGGACACCAGTGAATAGTTCTGTTCCTGAGGAAAATCCAGACAGTGACATATCACCTGGAATTTAATTTTTGAAATGGACCTTTAGATGCATTTGCTGCTCATGATGGTGGCAACTTGACATTTCAGGAGCTCAGCAGGAGCAGGTAAGGCTATTGCCTTGGTTCCATCTGTACCTTCAGGTCAGTTGGTTTCTGGGGGATTTTTTGCTGTGGAAAATGAAAACAAATGTTACAAAATAGCAGAATCTGACAACATCTCTTCTGTTTGGGTCTTTATTGTGACTTAAGAAGCAGTCTCTGCAATAATACTTAAAACCAGCGGAGTGGTGGTACCAAGGATGCTAAATTATGCGATAACACCTCTGAACACAGAAGCACTTTTTCTTATTTAGGTTTTATCTTTGCTGCCCTGACTGGTTTATCATAAGATAAAAAGACAACGTTCTAGCAGTGCTATGTATACTGTAAAACTTAACAAGGATCAGATTGTGACTGAAACTCTTAGTGGCTTTAATAATTTTTGGTGACTCTCTTCAGTAAATTCATTACCTCTGCAGTAGCAGTAAGAGAGTGAGAGTTTTCAAAGTAAAAAAATTAATTAACAATGTTTACACCCCAAAAGGTCAAATAACATTGCAAAATAAATGCAGATCCCTCAAAAAATTGTCTATTCCTTGATTTTGGGATCCCCACGTTGATAATTTTCAGTCCTGACTCAGGTAGGTGGTTCAGTGGACGCGAGGTGTAATTGTTCCACGTGCAAAGTAAAACCGGAGGCCTTAAAGAAATGACAGTAAATACAGGAAGGGAGAAATGTTGGGAAGTGCCAGACTTGGTTCTCTTCTGAGAGATCTCCAGAGCTCTCATAAAAAAGTTAGCATTCAGCTGCTTTTCAAATAGGGTGAGTGAGATGGTGGAGAGACCACAGCACAGAATGTCAGAACTGCTGCATGGAGTAGGAAAATAGAAATGCTCTGAGATTTTATAGTACTGCAGGGAGGAAAGAAAACCATCCTCTTTTGCTGCATCTCTACAAAGGTGGAAAGAAGTCTTCAGTCTAGAATCATTCTTTGTTATGTTTTACAGGGCTGTGCAGTTTATCATAGAATCATGGAATGGTTTGGGTTGAAAGGGACCCTAAAGATCATCCGGTTCCAACCCCCTGCCATGGGCAGGGACACCTCCCACTGGATCAGGGGGCTCAAGACCCCATCCAAACTGGCCTTGTCATTGCAATTCCTTCTCATTGTAAAAGTCATTGCTCTTGAATACATACTTTGTCATTGCTTTTAATGAAAATGGGTCTTGCAGTTTGCTCTGAAAATCACACTGCGGCTGCACCACGTGGAAATAGTTAATCTGAACTGAAAGCAAAGGCTTGTTAAAAAATATTAGAAGTGAATTATTTGTGAGGAATCAATTTGTATTCTTAACATTGGTTGCACTGGGTGCAGCCCGACGTCGAGTACTGGGGGCAGTTTTGGGCACCACAGCATAAAAAGGATCTAAAGCTCCTGGAGAGTGTCCAGAGGAGGGCACAAAGTGGGTGAAGGGTTTAGAGGGGAAGTCGTATGAGGAACAGCTGAAGTCACTTGGTCTGTTCAGCTGGAGAAGAGGAGACTGAGGGGTTGCAGTTCACAGCTTCCTCACAAGGGGAGGAGGAGGAGCAGGTGCTGAGCTCTTCTCTCTGGTTCCCAGGGATAGGAACCAAGGGAATGGCAGGAAGATGCCAGGGGAGGGTTAGGTTGGACATTAGGAAAAGGTTCTTCCCCCAGAGGGTGGTGGAGCCCTGGAACAGCTCCCCAGGGAAACAGTCCCAGCCTGACAATATTCCAGAAGGGTTTGGCCAACACCCTCAGCCCCACGGGGTGAGTGTTGGGGTTGTCCTGTGCAGGGACAGGAGTTGGACTGGATGGGCCTTGTGGGTCCCTTCCAGCTCAGGACATTCTGTGATTTTGTGATTGGTATTTTGTGCTCTCTCCTTTGCCTGGCCCCTAAATTATTGTTTCATCTCCTTCCCAGACAACACTATTCCCAGTTCTTCATGACTCTGCTTGACTATGTGGGAGTATTTTATCCTTCACATTCATCTGGGTCAGTCTTTCTTCTAGATAAGAGGTGCCAAACTTGTTGCCTGTATGATCTGATGATAAAAAAGTTCATGCAACCTCCACTCAGCTTCCTTTTCCCCCAAAGTCCCCACCACTGCCACGTGCCTGGTCACTCAATGGATGCATCCATTCCAGTTTTTCATTGTCTAATGGGAGGAGATCTGCCATGTGCATCCCTCAAGAACCTCCTAAAGAAAATGTTTGACACCTCTTCTGTGTTAAAAAGAAAAACAAAACAAATAGAAGTTGTCAAGGACGGAGAAGTATTGTTGAAGGAAGCAGAATGGGTACTTATTATCAGTTTTAGGTAGGCCCAGGCCAATAGTTAAGTGGTTTTTTCTTGTTAGTTTGGTGAAGGGCAGTAATGAGTTTAATTGTTGGTTGTCATTTGTAATGTAGTATCTGCAGTATTAGAATTATTCTGATAATGCCTTGTAATTATCTCCTATCAAGCATTTTACAAGGTTTAAAAATACATTTTTAGAAGTAATGAAGCTAAGTTCTTTGAATTGAAGGCAATAGCTATTGAGAGCAGAATATCATTTAAAGATGTCAGTCAGGTCCATTAGATAAACAAAATTAAGGTGGTGGTTTTTTTGCCATAAATTCTTCTTATGCCTTTAAACATTCCCGAAAGCTTTGCAGAATAAGCAACACACCTGGAGAGCTGATAAAGAAAAGCTATTTTAGAGTTGCCTGCATGAGCACCTGGTTGGAAAAGTATTATCATAGAACCATAGAATGGAAGGGACCCCAGGGATCATCTGCTCCAACCTTTTGGGTGATCTATAGTTTAAATGAGGTGGCCCAGAACCCTGTGAAGCTGAGCCTTAGAAATGTCCAGTGGAGAATCTCCCACTTCCCCGGGGAGATTATTCCAATGTTTAACTGTTCTCATGGTGAAAAACCTGGAATCCAATTGGAACCTCTCCAGGAGCAACTTCTACCCATTACCGCTTGTCTTTTCATGTGAATCCTTGTAAAAGTGGACTCTCATCCTCTTGGTAGACTTGGTAATAAGGTCTTCCCTAAGCCTTTTCTTCTCAAGGCTGAACAAACCCAGCTCTCTCAGCCTTACTTCGTATGGAAGGTTTCCCAGTCCTCTGATCATCTCTGAGGCTGTTCCCCGGGCCCTCTCCAG
Source organism: Dromococcyx pavoninus (assembly GCA_033558185.1). NCBI lineage: Eukaryota > Metazoa > Chordata > Aves > Cuculiformes > Neomorphidae > Dromococcyx > Dromococcyx pavoninus. The sequence goes on from JAUMJL010000253.1 coordinate 210,969, forward strand.
CCTGTCCTCATCTTTTCTGTATAGCAGGGACCAAAACTGGGTGCAGAACTCCAGGTGTGTCCTGACAGGTCCTGAGTAGAGTGGGATGATGATTTCTTTATTTCTGCTGGTGATGCCCTTAGCATCCTGTTGGCCTTCTTCGTGTGCCTTGCATTCAGGGCTCTCCAGAAAGAGTCTTTGCGTCCAAACCTGGAGGGATAATGATTCATTTTGGCTTTCCTGTAGCAGGAGAAGAAACCTCTCTTAGGTAGCATTTCCCCTAATTCTACCTGAGAAATGATTGTGCTAAATTGTAGAAGGGGCAAAGTTTTTTAAGAAGGCAGAGGTTTCAGTTTGCATCGACTTTATCTACGTGCGCAAATGAATCGACTGATGCAAATGAAGCAGAGGGGAGTGAGCTACCAAATTTGTATTCTTAGTGTGCCTGACCTGGCAAAGATGGGGTGGGAGAGAGTAAAAAACCTTAAAGTCTGCTGAATAGAAGTATGGCTCCCAATGACCTTTACTGACTGTTAGAATTTTGATGTAGAACCAAATTCTTGAAGGTGTTTAATCAGCAAAGTTGAATATTGATGAAATCACATGCCACAGCCCCATTAATGCTGCGTAAATTAATTGTAATTTATAGCAATATTCTTGATTCATAAGGATTAACACCAGTGAACTGTCACCTTCTCACATTCTTTCCATCCTAGGTGTTGCAAAGCTTGATATGAGATGGTATTGTCCCATGGGAATGGCAGGAAGATGGGCCGGGGAGGGTTAGGTTGGACATTAGGAAGAGGTTCTTCACCCAGAGGGTGGTGGAGCACTGGAAGAGCCCACAGAGAAGCAGTCCCAGCCTGACAATATTCCAGAAGCATTTGAGCAATGCCCTCAGCCCCACGGGGTGAATGTTGGGGTTGTCCTGTGCAGGGACAGGAGCTGGACTGGATGATCCTTGTGGGTCCCTTCCAACTCAGGTCATTCAGTGTACATGTGTAAGTCTCATAATGGTACTCAGATCATTGCAAACCCTCTAATATCACAACCCAGGCTTTCCCCTAGTTTCTCTAATTCCATAGACTCATAGAATAGTCTGGGGTGGATATGTTGCCTGAAAAAGAAAGATGAAAAGACCAGAGGTGTGCCGATAGTGACAATTTTTTTCTTCCAAAAAGAACATTAAATAAATTCTTTCTAATAATTCTTTCAAATTCCTGAAGCTCAGGTGGATCTCATCAAAGATGTGTTGCATTGATGTTGTTTGCTGAATTTTAAAGGCGGTTTTAAGTAGGTTATTTTCCTCCCCTCTTCATACAAAATCAAACTGGGATAACCAAGGTCGATTTTTGCAGAGTTTAAAAGGCATAAATCTCTCTCTTGATGGAATTAGCATCAGGCATGGAGAGCCTGGCTCAGGGAGAAGATGATGTCAGTGTCGCTAACGGGCATTTTCTAAGAGTTCCCTGTGTTTGGTGGCAAATCCCAGCAGCTCAGCACAGAAAAAAGTCAAATTGTCAAAAGTCATTAGTGGTTGTCACTTCGTAGACCTTCACACTGGAGTTCCCCCTTTGGAATTGCAAGGGAATGATATGTTTTTTTTTTCTTCAAGTAAAGTAGGACAATCGGATGTTGCACAAAACCGCTGGGATTTAACTCATTCATAGCTTTTTGGTTATGGCTGCAATGAAATGGTGAATCCAGGAGCCTGCAGATCAGTTAGAATCACAGAATCATACAATCTTTAAGGTTGGAAAAGACCTTTAAGATCCTCAAGTCCAACTGTCAGCCCGACATCACCGTGTCTCAATGTATTTCTTGTTCTGAGAGGTCCAAAACTGAGCACGGGATTCAAGGTGCGGCCTCACCAGTGCTGAGTAGAGGGGGACGATCCCTTCTCTCCTCCTGCTGGCCACACCATGGCTCATCCAAGCCAAGATGCTGGATCACGTTCAGCCCCAGGTCCTTTTCTGCTGGGCAACTTTCCAGCTCTTCCCCAAGGCTGGAGCGTTGCATGGGGTGGTTGTGACCCAAGTGCAGGATCCAGCGCTTGGCCTTGTTGAATCTCATACAGTTGACCTCGACCCATGGATCCAGCCTGTGCAGATCCTGCTGCAGAGCCTTCCTGCCCTCGAGCAGATCAACACAGATGTGTTTTGAAGCTTCTTTTCATCAGAAATACAGGTTTTTGAAGTAGGGGTAGATAAGCTTTGCTGAAAGGTGTTGATTTAGAATCTACCATCATCCATGCATCAGACCATTTGATTTGTTGCATTTCTACCTTGTTTCACTGCTGTTTTTTTTCAGGTGGTCTCCAAACATTGTTATTTTAGTGACATAACATTTTAAGTGATTTGCCTAAGAAAGAATTGCAGTTGCTCTGTTTCCATTGCTCTTTGTGAAACTAAACAAGGTGGTACTGAATGGTGATCACTGGTGCTGTGACTGCTTCCCTGGGGAGCTGTTCCAGTGCTCCACCACCCTCTGGGGGAAGAACCTCTTCCTCATGTCTAACCAAACCCTCCCCTGGCACATCTTCCTGCCATTTCCTCATGTCCTATCATCTGCCTCTTGTTTATAAATGAGTGCCCATCCCATGCATTTATACTTTAGTTTCTAATTAGGTACTTCTTGATTGTTAATTAGGACAGTTTGACAATGGAAGGAGGAGACTGATTAACCAGGATGTTAATACCACAATGTCTTGTAGTATAGGGTTTGTCATCTCTCAACCAGCACCAGGAATCATTTGTCATTCGTTGTCTCCTAGAGCATGAGAACCCAGTCTTGCCTTGGAGGCTTCTTCTGCACAGCTCTGTCACGTGCCTTTTCCTTACCTTTCCAAATCAGCTGTTGTAGCAAAATCCCTCCAGAACCACACTCATAGGCCAAGATTTCTGCTCAAGGTCCACGTTGAAGCCACTCTACAATAGCACTCTAATTCTATTTCCACCATGCTTCATGCTTCAGCCTAAACACTGAACCAAAAGACTAAGAGGGTATTATTTTTAAATATATTCCATTTCTGTTCCTTTCTCTCTTAGGGGTGGATTTTGGGAGCCTTATTTAGATGTTTATTTCCAGATCAGATACAAAGCGGTGCCGCTACCCAAGAGTGTTGAAACTCTGGTTCAGAGGGAGTTATTTTTGTAGATGTTTTTTTTGCACATAGTCCTACAGAAATAGAAAGGTTTTGGTGTAGTTTATATGCTTTGAATTCCCAAATTTTAAAGAATATATTAGTAATGCTTCGATGTCCTAATTAAATACCTAATTATATTTAGCAATTTTACAGTTTTTGCCAGATTTGGATGGCTTTTACTGCAACGAACTTTGCTGTTTGTGACATTTAAATATGTTTGGGTTCTTCCATCTCCCGTGTCTTATCATTTTGTTGCTCTTTTTTAGAACCAAAATGTAACTTTTGCAAAATAATTATACAATGGGAAATACAGTATAGTTGTTAGAAAGCTGCAGAACCAGTAGAGAAAGAGAGCCATGGTGCAGCTACAGATGTGCTGAGAACAAGGAACCAGCTGGCTTTGTGAGTAGCAGGGTGACTGGGGGCATGAGAACCCTTTCCTTGCATCTTTGGTTCATAATTGTGTTTTAGTGGCCTCCTTTAGAGGCAAAATATATTGTAGGGGGAAAAAAAAGAGAAAAGCAAAACAAGAATATTGAAATCACCTTAAACTTGGCCTGGAGGTGCTGTTTACAGTAAATCTTTTGACATTTTTGATATCCATGTCATGACAAAGTTGAAGGATGAATTCCCACCTTGTATGTCAAGCCCACCCCAGAGTTGTCACAAGCTGTTAATGTTCACCATCACCAAGTGTAACGTGGCTTCTCCCTTTGTTCAGCTCCATCAATATTTATCTGGGAGGTGTGTAGAGGTGGCCAAGGGGTAGAGCAAGAAGTGAAGTTTGAAGCTCAGGGGTTGTCTCTATCATGTAGTGTCTCGAAAGCACTGTTGGCCCAGGAGGCACTTGTGTGGAATTGTTGGCAAGGAGTGCATGACTTCAGTGTCACTTTGGTTTTAATAGGGATTGTTGGTTTATAGAGATAGATGAAGCCTGCGTGCTTCAAGGGAGCCTTCTGGGGCAGGTCTTAGGGTTGGCTCATGCTGGAGTGCACCCAGAAGTGCGTGGGGGATGGATATATTGAGATGGTGTCCTCAGGCCTTTGCATTATTGAAGCTTCCCTGTGGTGCCAGCAGAGATGGGCAGCGTTCCTCAGCTGGAAAATCACTGCCTCTCGCAATTTACTGTGCTTCAACTTTCATGCTGAGAGGTTTTTTTTCCCTTTGTTTAGCTGTTTGCTGTGCAAGAAATAGCACAGCAGCTTGTAGGCCAAAAATGTTCTCCCTCTGTTCATGTGCTACTGTCCCTTCTTTTGTATATTTCTATAGAGAAAAATTTCTCAATTGCCCTAAATCTTTGAAACAACAACGTAAGAATTACCAGATTCTTTTTATTATAATACAAATCACTGGAGTAACCAATACCAATCACTGCAGTAACCAAGTGCTGATTCAGTTTCTTCTGTTTTGAGGGAATTCAGAGCTGGATGTATTAAAAAGATGTTCATGGGCAACGAGGAAGTGATGAGCTTTAGAATCATAGAATGGTTGGGTTGGAAGGAACCTTAAAGATCATCCAGTTCCAACCCCTTGCCCTTAGGCAGCGACACCTCCAACTGCATGAGGGTGCTCCAAGCCCCATCCAACCTGGCCTTGAACACCTCCAGGGATGGGGCAGCCACAGCTTCTCTGGGCAACCTGTGCCAGGGCCTCCCCACCCTCACAGGAAAACATTTCTTCCTACGATCTCATCTTAATCTCCCCTCTTTCAACCTAAAACCATTCCACCTCATCCTCTTCTTGCACTCCTTGATCAATAGCCCCTCCCCAGCTTTCCTGTAACCCCTTTCAGTACTGGGAGGCTGCTCTAAGGTCCTCCAGGAGCCTTCTCTTCTCCAGGCTGAACAACCCCAACTAGGTGGAAATTATTTCAGTGAAAGCATCACCCAACAAACGCAGAGCACTGAGGTTCTCCTGCATTGAGTTAGTGCTACAGAACTCTAGCAGAAAAAACAGTTCAGCAAGAGCAACTACAAAGGTTTGAAGGTGTGAGTGGGAGTGAGAACTGCCCAGTTTCACAACTGCGTGGAAAGAGTGTATCTGAGGACCAATTCTCTTGATTCCTCTTGTGATGTTACAGATATTCTTAACATTTCAGATTACAGAATAAGACATACAGCTTAAAATCCACCTTATTTGTAGCGTGTAAGACTTGGGTTTTGGTGCTTTGGTAGTTTGTTTCCCAGTCCCCATGATTTTCAGTGCCATGGAGCTCTACCTGTTAATTCCATGTCAGGAAAAATCTTATTGGCATGTGTTGTTTCTTAAGAGGATGGACAACGTTCATGCCGAGGTTCTGGGAAAGGGCAGTTTTGTTTGGATAGCCACAAAACAAGCCTTGTTCAACTCAAGGAAGGAGGTGACTAAAACTTTGTAATACTGCTTTAATTGAGGGGGGGGGGGTTTGCCACCAACTTATTTCCTATTGAACTTCCCATCACACTCTGTTCTTCATCCTCCTGTCTCAGAGATGAGGGTCCAGAATCTGAAGTGAACCACAGGTAGTCAGGAGCACGTCTTTAAGGTCCCTTCCAACCCAAAACATCTGTGATTCTATGATTTACTGCTCAGTCACATCATAGAATTATTGAATTGTAGAGTCATTTGGTTGGAAAAGACCTTTGAGATCATTGAGTCCAGCCGTACCTGTCCACTACTAAACCACACCCTGAGTGTCCTCATCTCATGCACAAGGACAAAGCTCAACTGATAATGAAAAGAGCACTTTTTCCTTTAGGATATTTGTAACTATGGTGAGAAATTTGCTCAGGCTTTGCATGTCAAATAGGTGGGAATATCTATTCCCACAGTTAAATTCCAGCCACGGGTAAGAACAGTATGAATATACTTTTTCACCTTCTGAATTGCTTATAAAGGAGGAAGTGTGTTCTAATTCTCTGCTTACTAAAATAAATGGCAGAAAGGACATAACCTAATCATCTTATTTCCCAATCTTCCATCTACATGAAATCTTTCAGCTTGCTGGGTGTGTTTTAAAACCACTGATTTTTGTCATTGATCCTAGAATTTCCATAATTTCAGTATTCACTGAAGAGGGCGATGAGGTACGTGTGGGTGCTGTAATTATGTGATGACATGCAAATAATGTCTTTTAGGTAAAGAATCAAAGTTTCTAATATTCATAAACTTTCAGAAAACCCCTTTGGTTAAGCTCAGGCTGTGTCAGTCCCGAGGTTTCAAGTCCAAAGTGAAACCTTGGAATCATAGAATGGTTTGGACTGGAAGAGGCCTTGAAGCCCATCCAGTTCCAACCCCCATGCACCAACAGGGACATCTTTAACTCAATGGAGTTGCTCAGAGCCACATCCAACGTGGCCTTGAATGCATCTGCCACCTCTCTGAACAACCTGTGCCAGTGTCTCACCACCTGCAGCATTAAAACTTTCTCCTAATATCTAGTCTAAACCTCTCCTCTTTTCATTTAAAACCATTGCTCCTTGTCCTATTGCTACAGGCCTGGCTAAAAGGTTTCTCCACATCTCTCTTATCAGCCTCCTTAAAGTATTGAAAGGCTGCAATATGATCTTCTCAGAGCCTTCTCTTCTCCATGGTGAACAATCCCAACTCTCTCAGCCTGTCCTCGTGGGGGAGGTGTTCCAGGCCTGTGATCATCTTCGTGGCCTCCTCTGGACCTGCTCCAACAGCTCCATATCCTTCCTGTGCTGAGGACTCCAGAGCTGGATGCAGTGTGGAGTGGAATAGAGGTGAAGAATCCCATTTACCTCATATATCTTAAACCCATTTCTCACTCTGGCTCTTCCTTTGTTGCTTGTAGCTCAAGGGAAAAAAACTAAAGCATTTTGATGAGCCAGTCTGCAAAGGGCTGGGCATTATTAATTGGAATGTTAATTATATGCAAAGGAGCTTTGAAAATGTATAAGATTTTGGAGGAGGCTTGAAATTTAATGGCTCTAATAATGTCTGTGCATTGTTTATACTTGTGTTCATTCAAATCAAGCATTTGTGTTGTTTATATAGATTTGACACTCTATAAGCTCATCAAAGCATTAGTGCAATAGTCATCATGTAAGGAAAGTTGTCTTTAATTTTATTACACCACAGAATTTTCAATACCCTTGAAAACAGAAGCATTTTCTGGTTTTGTTTGCTTCTGCTGTGCTGTACATCGAGTTTTAATGGAACCTGTGGTCTACTTTGAAAACCACATTGAAGACTTACAGACTTAGAGGGCTTGTAGGAATAGGATCAAGGGGAATGGCTTTAAATTGGCAGGGAAAGGTTTAGATTGGACATTAGGAAGAAATTCTTCCCAATGAGGGTGGGGAGGCCCTGGCCCAGGTTGCCCAGGAAAGTTGTGGCTGCCCCATCCCTGGAGGTGTTCAAGGCCGGGTTGGATGGGGCCTTGAGCAGCCTGGTCTGGTGGAAGGTGTCCCTGCCCATGACAGGGGTGGAACTGGTTGATCTTTAAGATCCATTCCAACCCAAACCATTCTGGGATTCACTGCCAATTAATTTTTTTATACGGCAGAGGAGACAGAAGCACACAGAGGAAAAGGTAAAAATCTTCATTAAGCTCAATCATAGAATCATAGAATGACCTGAGTTGGAAGGGAGCCAAAAGGATCATGGAGTCCAACTCTTATCCCTACAGAGGACACTCCCAACATTCACACCATGAAGACAGAAGAACTGGCCATGCTCATGTTTACTTTCCAACTATCCCTTAGACTTCTCCAGTTAAAGTATTAAAGCATCCGAAAATACAAAGTGAGCCTATTTGCTAAATATATTGGGATAATTTGTTATTAGAATAATTGTTCTCAGTATTTTTATGCTTAAATAAATATGTTTGAAGTGACATAGTACAGTGAGGGTGGACATTTTTATGTCTCTTGGCTGCGTATCACAATAATTAATTAAAACAAAGCTGCTTCTGGGAAGAAGGTGCTCTCAAACCCTGTAGGACTGTGACATCAGCAACTCATGTTAATCTCAGTTCCGGATGGCCTGCATCCTCATATTGCTGTTTCCCTTCCATTTGTTTCTTCCACTGGAAATCTTTTAAGGGAAGATTGGGATGGGGCAAAGAATTTGAGATTGAATTGTGTGTAGCCATTAAAGGTTGGTATTTGCTCTTACAGGATTAACCTATTGCCAAAATCAGTGAAAATAGCAGCGCCGACTCCGTTTCTCCCCCTCCCCTAATGGATTTGAGCATCTTAAGCCTTTGAGGTGTCAGTGAGATCCGCACCAGATATTTTTTTCTTTGCCTTACAAACTCTGATCCTCGGGTTTAACCAGTTGGACACCCTCCGTTGACAAGACGTGTCATCTTCACCCTGCGACAATCACCGAGTGATCAACAAAAATAACTCCCTCATTCAGGATGAATCAAAGCCACTGAAGGGTGAACGTCGCAATCACAGCCTTTCAGCCTGTGATGTGTGCGCGGCGACAAATCTCAAAGTCTCTGCTACTTGTGCTTTCTTTTATAGCTGAGCTTCAAAGAGCAGGGCAGTCTGATCCTTGACTTTAAAGGCACTTTAATAAGAAGTCCTTTCCTTCACTGCCTTCTCTGCCATTCTTTCTTCTGCCGTCTTCTCTGCACCATGCATAAATCACTGGAAATTCACAACACTTTTGGCTTGCTTTTCTTTTCAAAGAGCTGTTCACCTTCTCTGGGCGTTTTGGTACAGATGAGCATCACAAATATACTGAGGATTCATTTCTCTAAACTTTCTTTGCTGCTGTGTCAGAATGACCAGAGCAAAAGGGAGGGGGAATCATAGAATCGCAGTGTGGTTTGGGTTGGAAGGGACCTCAAAGCCCATCCTGTTCCAACCCCCCCTGCCATGGGCAGGGACACCTCCCACCGGATCAGGGTGCACAAAGCCCCATCCAACCTGACCTTGAACACCTCCAGGGAGGGGACATCCATGACTTCTCTGGACAACCTGTGCCAGGGCCTCAGCACCCTCACAGGAGACCATTTCTTTCTAAGATCTCATCTCAATCTCCCCTCTTTCAGCTTAAAACCATTCCCCCTCATCCTATCCCTGCACTCCCCGTTAAGGAATGCATAAAAAGACATTTCAAGTAAAACACATATTTGATGTTAATGACTTATTTAATCAAGAAAAGGGATCCTGCTCCTCCTAGGTGTTACTGGCAGATTTCCCACAGCTTCCATGTGTCCCTTCGGCACAAACCAGCTTTGCTGCCTCTTGTTTGCTTTTCTCCCCCGTGGAGGTTGTTTCATGTGCTACTTACTTCTGCCATGACTTCTTCATGATGAGTGCAGAACATTTTGAGATGGGAATAGTTAAAACACTACCTGGGTTTTACCATGCATCAAGTTAATGGCCTCAAGTTGCACCAGGGGAGGTTCAGATTGGACATCAGGAAAAATTTCTTCACCAAAAGGGTTCTCAGGCCCTGGCAGAGGCTGCCCAGGGAGGGGGTGGAGTCCCCATCCCTGGAGGTGTTTAAAAGACAGGTAGATGAGGTGCTCAGGGATCTGGTTTAGTAGTGGACGGATACGGTTGGACTCAGTGGTCTCAAAGGTCATTTCCAACCAAGTAATTCTATGATTCTATTCTTATATTTCCTCCCAGTGAATAGGATTTTCCTTGCCAATCTCTCCAGCAGCCAAGCAATCTTTGCTTAATGTGCATGTTCTAATAATGACTGAAATTAATTTCTTAGAAATGACACCAAAATAATTAATACATCCCTCTTGGGCTGCATGTGCCAGAAGTGATCTGAGGATGTGGAGATATTTAAGTGTCGCTGTCCTTCTCCCCACGTGTGAAATGTTATCACGAGTTCATAGCAGTCTTGCTTTATTACAGCTGTATTAAAATGAATGTATTTCACATCTTCATAGAGTGCCTATTAACAGCATTTCCTTGATTTCAGAAATGGCTCCGGTATGCGAATGCAACCCATTTCGATGAATAAATTTAGCACTTTAATGCTATTTATTTACTCCACACTGTAAAATGTAATAAGATAAATAATGGGTCCCACAGGGGTGTGGGTTACGTTGGTGATCATCCTCTCAGCAGGCAGATGAACACAGCTCGAATAAAGAAATAATGATCAAATTTCACAGTGCTCCCTGGGATGCCATTTATATACCTGAATCTAATAAAGGAAGAATTACAATGCTTAACAACGTGCTTAGCACTGGGATCTGACTGTAATGAGCCCAGCAATGAGAAAGGCACAACCCAATGGGCGAAGTACGAAGCGTCCCGTTGGAGGTGTGGACGGCGAGAGCTGAGAGCAATCTGAAGCCCCATCAGGGTGGGATTTGCTGGCTGTCAGAGTGCCCCCACTTCTTTATCAGCTCGCAAAATCCAGTCTGTTCTGTAGCTAAAGCATTCTGCTGGTTTGGATTTTAGATCTCTCCAAGCGTGTTTGGGTTTTCTGTCCAACATCGCGCAGGTCTGGGGCATTATGAGTGTGTATGAATCAGAGAATTGTAGAACTGTTAAGGCTGGAAAAGACCTCCAAGATTGTCCAGTCCAACCATCAACACAACAGTACCATACCTCCTAGACCGTGTTTTGAAGCCCCATATCTACACACTCTTTGAATGCCTCCAGGAATGGTGACTCCATCATTCCCTGGACAGCCTCTTCCAGGGCTTCACCAGTCTTTCAGTAAAGAAAATGTTCATAATACCCAACCTAAACCTCCCCTGCCACAAGCTGAAGCCATTTCCTCTCATCATATCACTTGTTGGATGTGTGAGAGACCATCACCCCCCTTCCTGCAATAAAGGTTTTAGAGTAGGTCAAGACTCAAATGCCAGCACAAAGCTGGCAGGTGATTTCTTTCTATATTTATTTATTTTCAAATAAGATGTGATTATCCACTTTTGAAACATGGTAGGAATTTTAGGGGGGTAGAAAAGGTGGCTTAGTTAGAAAGAATCATAGAATGGTTTGGGTTGGAAAGGACCGTGAAGGTCATCAGGTCCAACACCCCTGCAGTGTGAAGGGACATCTTCAACTGGGTCAGGTTGATCAAAGCCTCTCTAAACTGGCTTTGAATGTTTCCAGGGATGGGGCGTCTACCACCTCTCTGGGCAACCTGTGCCAGGGTTTCATCACCCTCAGTAAAAAAAATTCCTTCCTAATATCTAGCCTAAACATCTCCCCTTTTAGCTTAAAACCATCACCTCTTGTCCTCTTGCTACAGGCCGTGCCGAAATGTTTTTCCCCATCTTTCTTATAAACCCCTTTAAGTATTGAAAGGCTGCAGTAAGGTCTTTCTGGAGCCTTCTCTTCTCCAGACCGAACAACCCCAACTTCCTCAGCCTCTCTTCATAGGAGAGGTGCTCCAGCCCCTTGATTAGTTTTGTGGCCCTCTTCAGGACTCACTCCAACAGGTCCATGCCTTTAATGTGCTGAGGGCTCCAGAACTGGACTCTAGGTTGGGTCTCACAACAGCAGAGGGGGAGAATCACCCCCCTCAGCCTGCTGGCAACAGTTCTTTTGATGCAGCCCAGGATACGGTTGGCCTGGTCCCTGTTTTGATATAAAAGTTGGGAGTGTTGATCAAGGTGTGGCCAAGAATGGCACAAATTACGGCTGCTGCTGCAGCACTCGCACCTCTTCTGGTTTTACATTTGCTTTTTGGAGTAGATTTCTGCTCAAAAGGAAGTATTTAAGAATTTTACATTCCATTTAGGTTGTACACCCAAGAAGTCATAAGAAAAAAATACATACAAAGACTGCAAATAGTTATTTAAGATCACAAATCAGATACTCTTGGTTTAGTCTAGACAGACGTGCTGTGGGGATGAAAATAATAACAGCCTGTCTGGAGACTCTTCTCTCTATTTCTTGATCCAGCATTTGAAAAGTACAAACATGAATAACAGCATAAAATGATAATGGGGTTATTTGTATTTCCCTTTTCATGTGCTTTTAAAGCTGTCAATAATCCAGCATATCCCACATTTTAAAATAAAATGTTTTTTTTTTCTAACTATGGGTCTTTCAAATTAACTCCTTCTGGAGTTTGCTGCTTTCTGTCTCCTTCAGGAGCAAAGAATTCTGTCCCCAGTTGTTCCTGTTTCCATGAGTTTCATCTCTGCATCTATTTCTCAGCAATGCCTTCCAGCCTCATCCGAGTCAGTGGGTGTGTTTGGTCAGGAGAAATAATGCTGGGCTGGAGCACAAGAGCAAACAGAGCTTGGCCTTGTCTTTCAGTGCTTTTGACTCTTTCAGGCTAAGAGGACACAATAAAGAGTCCAAATGCCCTCCTGATGTTGACAGTGGGGTTGGTAAGAAGCTACAACTTACTGCCTTATGGCTGAGCCACCATGGAGCATCCTAGGAGGATCTGTTGGGATCAGATCTCATCACCTTGTAGAAGTCGTAAGGTTGCCTGGAGATGGAGTGAAAAATGAGCCACTTTGACTCAATTTCCAGTTGGTTTGTGTTTCCCCAGGGAAGCAGTGACAGCACCAAGTCTGCCAGCATCTAAGAAGCATTGGGACAATGTCCTCAGTCACCTGGTGTGAATGTTGGGAGTGTCCTGTGTAGGGACAGGAGTAGGACTTGATGATCCTTATGGGTCCCTTCTGGCTCGGGTGATTCTATGATTTCTAGGTGTGTGTATTTGTTTTCAGCAAAACATCAGCTTTTCATGGGAAAAAATGAGTTCTTCTAATGAAAACAAAACCATTTAGAAGATTAATTCCAAAAAACAGTCTGCAAGATGATTTGTGACCAAATTTAGTCATCAAATCTCGTTGGCTACACATCCACAGACACACAGGAGAGGCACTGAGCGAGACGAGGCCTGGTTTTGATCTTGGCCCTCTTCCAACTAGGCCTGCATATTAAAAAAAACCCCAACAAATATAATTTACATATCATTCAAGACGCTTGGAATTCCCAGTTGTATAGAAGGAGACGTGTCTTCAGTTCTTTTTTTATTCATTCTGGTTAAATAAACCCTTTCCCATGCGGGAGAGTAAAGCTTTCTGTGTGCTTCGCTGTGCAGGAGCTGTTTCACATCAGCTCTTCGTGCCGTGCGTGAAAGGCATCTTGCAGGAATAGCCTCAGTTGGTTATTTTTAGGAGGGGGGAGGATGGCATCAGCAAAACCTCTCGAGAGATCTCTTCTGCCACTGTATACACAGCTCAGAATAAAAGCAGCCAGTTGCTGCCTAATGAAAAGAGACATTGGAAGCCCTGCGCAGGCTGATTACAGGCACACAGATCCTTTTGCCAAGATTTCCACCTTCCTGGGCAAAAATGTTTTCTCTTTTTCTCTGCAGAAAAAAAGCTCTGCTGCAAGGATTGTTTGGAGAGGAGGAGGGAGGGAAATTCAGCTGCTAGATTAAGTAAATTAGTTCAGGGACGTTGCAGGCTTCCCTAATGGTGCGTTTATGGATGCTGGATGTTTTGGGAGGTACGGGAGTGAGCAAACTGGAATTGCTCCTTGGGAGAGAGGCTGATATCTGTGTGTTTGCATCATTCACTTTATGAATCACATGACTCTGCAGCCCTCTTGTCTTCTAGGCAGGACAATGGGAGACAAAGAGTGTGAGTGCAGTAAAGATGGCTGGCTTGCTCCGGTATCACCTAGAGCCCAAAAGCCTGATCTCTTGAAGGAAATAGTCTCATAGAATCATAGAGTTGTTGAGGTTGGGAAAGACCTCTTGAGACCAACGAGTCCAACCATCAGCCCAGCACCTCCGTGCCTACTAAACCATGTTGTGCAGTATCACATCTGCATGCTTTTTGAAATCCCTCCAGGGATGGTGACCACCACTGCCCTGGGCAGCCTCTTCCAGTGCTTCACCCCTCTTCTAGTAAAGGTTTTTTTCCTAATATCCAATCTGAACCTCCCATGGTGCAACTTGAGGCCATTTCCTCTTGCCCTATAATGTGTTACTTGGGAGAAGAGACCAGCACTCACCTCTCTACAACCTCCTTTCAGGCAGTTGTAGACAGTGATGAGGTCTCTCCTCAGCCTCCTCTTCTCCAGGCTGAACAACCCCAGGTCCCTCAGCTGCTCCTCATAAGGCTTGCTCTCACACCTTTCACCGGCCTTGTTACCCTTCTCTGGACACATTCCAACAACTCAATGTCATTTTTATATGAATGTGCATATTTCCAGCAAACTTGGCTTTGGATGAGGTTTCTTGCTGTTATTTTGTTTGAGAAGCAGAGGTTGAGGGAGGGAAGAAGTTTATTTGCTGTTATGGGTGGGGGTTGCAGATCTGAAAATGAGAGTGGGAGACGGTGATTCTGGAGGTGGATTGCTGAGTGTGGGACACTTGTAAATGGTGTGTTCTTGGGTTCTGAGAAGTCTTGGGCGTTCAGGAACTTTCTTTATGGGCAACAAAGAAGGTTCCTACATCATTGTGGGCGAGAAAGAAGGTTACCTGTGCTGAACCAATCCTGGGTTTATTTTCTTAGAGAGAAAGAGCCAATCTCATGAGGGAAGAAGACCCTTTCTCCAGTCACCTCCTTTCATTCCATTGTTAGGTATCTCTGATTTTGCCCTAAGGTTCCTATAATTTGTGTTTCTCTTGTATCTCAGTTTAAAATAAAATTGTGAGGTTTTGTTGTAGCCATTTGCAATCGTGCATTAAAGGAATGCTCTGGTTGGGTGTTTGGATCACTTTAGGATTGGCTCTGTGTTTAGTTCTTGCTGCTTTTAATTGGGGCCACAAGCGAGAAGTCTGTGTGGAGTGAGCTCTGCAGACTTAAAAAAATAGAAACTGAGAGCAGCAAGAGCTGTGCTACTCTCACAGAGGAGAAGTCAGTTTAATTTTGTAGCTTTTCCTGCTCAGATCTGCACAAGCTGGAAATACATCAAAGGTCAAAGATTGATGTCAGAAAAGGGGAAGCAATTTTGGCCTTTACACGATTTTTCTGCTTTCACCTCCCCCTGAAAGTTTCTCCTTTCTTTAATAATGCTGTTTATTACTGACCTACTGGGTTGCAAACCTCCTAGAAATAAAACTATGAAGCAAATGAAAACTTTCCTTTTAACAACTTGGCTGACAACCTTTCTGGCTCTGCTATAAGTTGGAAAAATCCGACTGTGATTGGTGAATCAAAATGGGAAAAGTGAGGCTTTGCTAGTTGGTTTCCAAAATATTATCTGGTCTCTTTCCATGGGTGACAAACATCTCATTGTGTTGCAGAACTGTTTCTTGTGTGAGGATAATTGAGTTTGTGAATATGTTTGCAGATGCTCTTGGGGTGATTCAAGGAGAGTATTTAAGAATTTGACCTCAAGCCTGTCCAAATCAACAAATAGTTTCCCATTTAATCCCTTGAGGATTAAGTCTTCCACATGGAGTGAGCTCACAGTGGATTGAGAGCAGAAGAGAAGGGCTTGGGGGCGCTGGTGGATGAGAAGCTCAACATGAGACGGCAACGTGTGCTTGCCAAAGGAAACCTGGGCTGCATCCAAAACAGTGGGACCAGCAGGGCACAGCAGGGAATTCTGCCCCTCTGCTCTGCTCTGGTGAGACCCCACCTGGAGTCCTGTGTCCACTTCTGGAATTCCCACCATAAGAAGGATATGGAATTTTTGGAAGGGGTCCAGAGGAAGCCACGAAGATGATCTGGGGGCTGGAGCACCTCTGCTGTGAGGACAGGCTGAGAGAGGTGGGGTTGTTCAGCCTAGAGAAGAGAAGGCTCCAGGGAGACCTTAGAGCAGCCTTCCAGTACTGAAAGGGGCTCCAGGAAAGCTGGGGAGGGACTCTTGATCGGGAAGTGCAGGGATAGGATGAGGGGGAATGGTTTTAAGCTGAAAGAGGGGAGAATGAGATGAGATCTTAGGAAGAAAATCTTTCCATGTGAAGGTGTTGAGGCACTGGCCCAGTCTTCCCAGAGAAGTCATGGAAGCCCCATGCCTGGAGGTGTTAGAGGTCAGGTTGGATGGAGCTTTGAGCAACCTGATCCGTTGGGAGGTGTCCCTGCCCTTGGCAGGGGGGTTGGAACAGGATGGATTTTAAGGTCCTTTCCAATCCAAACCATTCCATGATTCTATGATCCTGCAGTTCCTTCTGCAGCACCTTACATAGCCCAGGCCTGATTTTTAGTCATCCCATTTAATAATTTAAACAGTTTCTAGGACAAAGTCATTGTTTTTAATCCATGCTCTGAAGAAGAATGCCAGGCATTCAGGACTTCGCTGGGATCACCTTTACACTTTGCTGCTAGGAAGAAAAACATTTGTCTAGAATTATGAGGAAAACATCCCATCAGTCTCTCTGTGAACATCACAATGTACTTGGGTAAAAAGCATCCTGCAGACTTGGAATCATTAGATGAGAAGTATTTGGTCTGGAAATTTTATGACCTTAGAAAGATTTTTCAATACAAAATTTTTACGGGCTCGGAATAGATTTTTGATGAGTGTTTTTGTCAGCAGAACTCATAATCCTTAAAACCTGCTGGTATTTGCTATAAAGCCTTTCTAATTTCCTGATCAATGAGGCATCGGAACATTTTGCATTTGTACATGTGTTAAAACATGTACAGATTACCAAGTTTAGTATCTTTTTCGCTACAGATCAGGGGCTGTGAGCTCTGTGCAGACCATATGTTGTAGCTGAGGAGGGTGAGCAGGGGATGGCAGGTTGCAGAAAGGAGCAGTTGAGTTGATCAGACCCCTTTGTAGGAAGACATCTGCTCCTTTTCAGTTACACAGCTTTTCATCCTTCATAAGTTCTTCATAAGTTCTTTTCATGTTTTTTACCTCGGGGTTTAAGTTTAAATTTGAGTTGTAGAATCATAGAATGGTTTGGGTTGAAAGGAACCATAAAGATCATCCAGTTCCGACCCCCCTGCCGTGGACAGGGACACCTCTCGCTGGATCAGGCTGCTCAAGGCCCCATCCAACCTGGCCTTGGGGCATCCACAACTTCCCTGGGCAACCTGTGCCAGGGCCCCACCATCCTCCTCATGAGGAATTTCTTCCTAAAGTCTAATCTAAATCTTCCCCTTCCAGTTTAAAGCCATTCCCCCTCATCATATCACTACAGGCCTTGTAAAAAGTCCCTCCCCAGCTTTCCTGGAGCCCCTTCAGGTACTGGGAGGCTGCTGTTAGGTCACCCCTGAGCCTTCTCTTCCTCAGGTTGAACAACCCCAACTCTCTCAACCTGTCCTCACAGCAGAGGTGCTCCAGCCCTTTGATCATCTTCGTGGCCTCCTCTGGACCCGTTCCAACAGTTCCCTGTCCTTCTTATGTTGGGGATTCCAGAACTGGACACAGGACTCCAGGTGGAGTCTTGCAAGAGCAGATTAGAGGTGGAGAATCCCCTCCCTTTAGCTGCAGGCCACACTTCTTGGGCAGACTATTGTTGTTTATAATACACCACAGGTCCTTTGAGTGCTTTCCAGTGTTGAAATCAATCTCCGAGCTCCTGTGTGCATCTTGCTTACACCTTCCCCCTGCCATGATTGATGTTAACTAAATAAGCTGCCATCTATAGGAAAATAATTTCATGCTATTGATTTCATATAACTTTATTTTCTGAGGTATTTCTCGTGGTTGGACAAATTGTGATTTCAAAACCCATTTCTTTTATATATCAAACTCCCTCCAGTCTGTGGCTGCATAGGGAAGCTGGTTCAAATCCTTCAACACATGGGTATGTATGAGCATACCTGCCAGTGACAGGTCCCAATATACATCAAGAGGACCTGATTTTAACTGCTTTAAGTTTTGATGAGCTTCAACAAGATCAAGTGCCGAGTCCTGCACTTGGGACACAACAACCCCCTGCAGTGCTCCAGGCTTGGGGAAGAGTGGCTGGAGAGCTGCCTGGAGGAGAAGGCCCTGGGGGTGTTGGTTGGCAGTGGCTGAACATGAGCCAGCAGTGGCCCAGGGGGCCAAGAAGGCCAATGGCATCTTGGGCTGTGTCAGACACAGCGTGGCCAGCAGGAGCAGGGAGGGGATTGTGCCCCTGGACTGGGCACTGGGGAGGCCACACCTCGAGCACTGGGGTCAGTTTTGGGCCCCTCACTCCAAGGACACTGAGGGGCTGGAGCACATCCAGAGAAGGGGAATGGAGCTGGGGAAGGGGCTGGAGAACAAGTCTTATGAAGGTGATTGAGGGACCTGGGGTTTTGATCTGGATAAGAGGAAGATGAGGGGAGACCTCATCACTGTCTACTACTCCCTGAAAGGAGGTTGTAGCAAGGTGGGTGTTGGTCTCCTCCCCCAAGTGACAGGTGATTGGACGAGAGGAACTGGCCTCAAGTTGCACCAGAGGAGGTTCAGAAGACACATCAGGAAAAATTTCTTCACTGACAGGGTGGTCAGGCCCTGGCAGATGATGCCCAGGGTGGAGGTGGAGTCCCCACTCCGGAGATGTTTAGAAGGTGGGTAGATGAGTTTCTTAGGGACATGGTTTAGTAAGGGGACAGGTACAGCTGGACTTGATGATCTCAGAGGTCTTTTCCAACCAGATGATTCTATGGTTCTGTTCTGTGATTCTAAGCTGGTGATACTGGCCTTGCTTCACCATTGTTTTCTCCCAACTTTAATCCCTTCAGTGTCAGCTTGAGGAGAACAGAGTGAGACTGAGAATGATACAAATGTGAATCAGCCACATTAGTACAAATCAAGATGCTTTACCAAGACAAGACATTTAAATGTTAATGCTGGAGGAGTGGAAGTGTTTTGACTCATGTAGCTTTGAGGTTCAGTTTGCTTGCAGATGTTTTCCTCCCTTTATGGTTTGCTGTAATATTCCATGAAAGAGAGAAAACGAGGGCTTTTATTTGTTGAAGCCTGCCAGAGTCTTCATTCCTGAAGCGAAAGCCGGTATGAGCAGCTGAGTACTGAAACCTTCCTTAGAGGTAAATCAAAGTGGCTCTCCCAAGTATCAAGTGATAGGACGAGAGGAAATGGCCTCAGGTTGTGCCAGGGGAGGTTTAGATTGGATGGTAGGAAAAATTTCTTTACTGAAAGAGTGGTGAAACATTGGAAGAGGCTGCCCAGGGCAGTGATGGAATCCCTATCTCTGGAGGTGTTCAGAAAACTTGTGGATATGGCCCTTGGGGACACGCTTTAGTAGGCACAGTGGTTGTTTGGGTGATGGTTGGTCTGGATGATCTTGGAGGTCTTTCCCATGCTTAACCATTCTGTGATTCTATAAAGTAGGGGATGAGATCTATGTTAAGATTCCTGTGAAATGTGCAGTGGCATCACCTTCCTCCTTACTAATTTTGGAAACTTGCCCATGAGCTGCCTTTGCTGACTGCTCAGAAAGAGGAATCATCTTTGTGGCAGTAGGGTTTCAGCTGTGGCTGCTCAGGTACAATGTCTGAAATGGAGTCTCTACGAAGAACTTAAAATAGTCATGATAAAGTCTTTGGGGATGTGCAGGGTTGGGAAGCCTCACTTTTCCAAAACACTTAAAAAATCCAGAAGGGAATATGAGTAATGGAAAGAAATGCTGGTGGATGAAAAGCTCAACGTGAGCCGGAAATGCGCATTCACAGCCCAGAAAGGCAACAATATCCTGGGCTGCATTTAAAGCAGTGGGACCAGCAGGGTGAGGGGAGGTTCCTGCCCCTCTGCTCTGCTCTGGTGAGACCCCACCTGGAGTCCTGTGTCCTGTTCTGGAGAACTCAGCACTGGAAGGACATTGATCTGATGGAGCAAGTCCAGAGGAGGCCACAGAGATGATCCGAGGGCTGGAGCACCTCCTGTATGAGAAGAGTCTGAGAGAGTTGGGTTTGTTCAACCTGGAGAAGAGAAGGCTCTGGGGAGACCTTAGAGCAGCCTTCCAGTGCTGAAAGAGGGGCTACAGGAAAGCTGGGGGAGCTGTTGATCAGAGAGTGCAGGGATAGGATGAGGGGGGATGGTTTTAAGATGAAAGAGGAGAGACTGAGATGAGATCTTAGGAAGAAATGTTTTTCTGTGAGGGTGGGGAGGCCCTGGCACAGGTTGCCCAGGGAAGCTGTGGCTGCCCCATCCCTGGAGGTGTTCAAGGCCAGGTTGGATGGGGCTTTGGGCAACCTGATCCAGTGGGAGGTGTCCCTGCCCATGGGAGGGGGGTTGGTACTGGATGATCTTTAAAGTCCTTTCCGACACAGACCATTCTGTGATTCTATGAAAAATACAAGCCCGAAGTGCAGGCGCGCGTGCTGCGCTCGGAAGTAATTGTTGCCTCAGGTCCAGTAGGAAAATAACTGTTTGGTTTATTTTACTCCTTTTAGTGATTTTATTGGTAACTCTATTACCCTGGGAAATCGAGATCTTCCACCTATGTGTTTCCATCCCTAGTTGGAAGCTCTTCATGATACACCAAAAACATAAGTGAGGTCAAGTGTCCACATGATGGTGAAGATCCCCTAATGCTTGCAATTAGCCCAGGACCATTTCTTGCTAATTTAAATGAGTTTTGATGTCCAGAGTTGCCTTTGGCTAAAGTTTGAATGAATTAGTATTTCAGTATTGCCTCGTGTTTTCCAGCTCACAGTAGAATGAATTTGGAGTCAGATCCTCATTGAGTTAAAGGAAATGTTCTTCCGTGGTATTAAACAAATCTAAGCCAGCAGATGTGTGGCCTGAGGGAGAGTAAGAGGCTGCGTGGTGGGACAGGTTCTGAGTTGCATCACAGAATTGTAGAATGGTTTGGGTTGGAAGGACCTTAAAGATCATCAGTTCCAATCCCCTGCCATGGGCAGGAACAATTCCCACTGAACCAGACTGCTGAAGGCCCCATCCAAGGTCTTGAACTCCTTCAGGGATGGGGCATCCACAGCTTCCCTGGGCAACCTGTGCCAGGGTCTCCCCACCCTCATCTTCCTAATGTCTAATCTAAATCTTCCCCCTTCCAATTTAAAGCCATTCCCCCTCATCCTGTCACTCCAGGCCCTCGTAAGAAGTCCCTTCCCACCTTTCCTGCAGCCCCTTCAGGTACTGGAAGGCCACTGTAAGGTCTCCCCAGAGCCTTCTCTTCTCCAGGCTGAACAACTCCAACTCCCTCAGCCTGTCCTCTTAGCAGAGGTGCTCCAGCCCTCTGGTTATCTTCATGGCCTCCTCTGGACCAAGTTCCCACAGTTCCATTTTCTTCTTATGTTGGGGATAATGAGTAAGAACCGGGTGATGTGGTTGAGTTCAAGAGAAGAGGTTTGTACCAGGCTGGCTTTGTACCTCATGCCTGGTTGTCCTTATGCAGAAGAGAACGGAAACTAATGGATTTGCCATCTAATTGGATGCTTGGAGGAGAAGAAGTAGTTGATACAACTTTCAAATGCACATTCTTTCATGTTCAGTGGGTAGATGTAACATATCCTTTAGATGTTTGGTGTTTGGACTTTGTGAAGAAAACATTTCCATGAAGCAATATAGATCAAGGGATGGCTTTCAAAGTCAGCACTTCCACCAAATCCTTTCAATCTCCTGGTTCATTTTCTGCACACCGTGACCCTCTTGAATGTCATCTGCTCTTTTCTGATTATAAAGCCTTTCTCTTTCTCCACCCCTTTCCCTTTTGGATGTCCTCTCTTCTGAGCTCTTCTTTCTTCCTTTGTGAGCCTTCCCTCCTCCTCCAGCTGCCTCATTCGGGCTGACACCTTTTGTTAGTGTTATCAGACAGATTAGAGGACTGAGATTCACGAAGGAACTGGTGCGAATTCTTGTGGGTCAGCAGGCTTGTTGTGCAGGATCATGCTCTTTGATTGCTCACTATGAGTGAGATTGATCAATATCAACTTTGTGGCTAAGCCCAAGTGGCAACTTGTCAGGCTTTAATTAGTAATGATTTTGATAGAAATGGGGATTTGGAAGAAAGAGGAGACAGGAATTGGTGGTTGCGTTATTTTCCTCGTAATTTTACATCTTTGAGCTTTTTAATAGATGGTCTTTCTGGGCATTATGAAGTAAGAAAATCATTAGAATGATCAAGGCAGATATTTGAAATTTGGGTAGGGGAGATCTGTCAGCACCAGCTTTGCTTGTGATTCATTCCAACTCATCCAAGTAATTCTGGCCGTTCATCACAACCCATCCTCACAGATCCAACCCCACTGGGTTGTTTTCCACCGAGTCATTTTGTACTCTTACTGCACTTCCCTCTTTCGACATAAAAGAGGCTTTGCTGTGGCTTTCAGCAACCTCATCCAGTGGGAGGTGTCCCTGTCCATGGCAGGGTGGTTGGAGTGGATGGGCTTTGAGGTCCCTTCCAACCTAAACTGTTCGATAGTTCTGTGAGGCAATGACACTCTCCACTTTTTTACTGCAGGTGCTTGAATGAACGTGTCTTGACCTTGCACAAAAGGAGGGTGGGGAGGCCCTGGCACAGGTTGCCCAGGGAAGTTGTGGATTCTCCATTCCTTTAAGCCTTCAAGGCCAGGTTGGATGGGTCCTTGAGCAGCCTGGTCTAGTGGGAGGTGTCCCTGCCCATGGCAGGGGGGGTTTGAACTGGATTATCTTTAAGGTCCCTTCTGACCCAACCCATTCTGTGATTCTAAAAGGTGAAGAACTTGACTTTATATCTTTAAATGAAAGTTGAATTTTTTGAATGAAACTTTCTGGTGCAAGCTGAACCCAGCTCTGCTCTTCACCTGTAGTGGAATAAACCTCATAAAATGTTTGTGTCTGGTATTTTAGTGGGAAACAAAGAGATTATAGGTCAGGTCTTGATTCTGCAAAGCAAGATAATCTGTGCTGTGGGTTTCTCTATTTATGTGTCATTGCTGAAAGCCTGCTTATTAACAAGAAAGAAGAATCAAATCTTGTTTGTTTTATTGCTTTATTTCGTGCAGTGTAGAAGAATGAGGTTATTGCAGAATATTGTTCATTTTGCCTTATTAATGAATGTTTGCAGGTTGTATGAACTGGATAAAACTGTTCACACTCTATTCACTACTTTCATGGCTTGGAATTCAATCTGTGAATCAAGTCAAATAATACAATAGTGGCTTTTTCAGGCAACTGTGCAATTTAATAATAGCCCTCAACAAAGTAGGCTTGCATTAGGTCTGTGCCATGGTTAACCTGCACGAGAGAATTCGCAGACAAACCGGGCTGTGTTTATCTCTTTGCCTCATTTGTTTCGTGTTTCGGTGTTGGTGGGCTTAATAACATCTCTGAATCTCCTGCAGGAGCGAGATGGGGTTTGAAAAGGGGAGGAAGAAAGGGTGGGCAACAACAAAACAATCTCCCTGTGTGTTTTACTCAGAGTCCCAGTGGATTAGTGATAGTGGTTTGCATTAGCAATGACAGCACAGAGATGATTACTCTTCCCTAGAGACCGGCAGGGAGAGAAATGCTGCTCCATTATGTTGCTCGTTATTATTCTCTGAGCTAAGTGGCACAGTGACAGGGGAGCCAAAGGGCAGAGTTGAGCAGTGTTTTTAAGCTAATAAAGTTGTACGAAGCAGGAGATGGGATTGTTAAAATAAAAGCTTTGTTCCAAGATGTCTGAAAGTACCTTTTTAGTTCTCACGGAGCCGAGAATGCGCATTGGCTGCATTGGCTTTACTTGATTTGATGGAAAAATGTTTACTTTCCCTTCTGTTAGGAGTACTGAAATTTTATAGAGACATTTTCTATAGAATTGCATCGTGCTAGAGGATGTTTCCTGATTCAGATTTTTGGTCGTCTTCTCTCCCTTTTACGTAAACCAAAGTGATGGAGAAGTGGTCAGTTTTGAGCATGGGTTTCTTTAATAATTCTCATAATAATTCTCTTTCTTTAAGGAAGCCGGCCAGACTGTCACAGAATCATAGAATGGTTTGGGTTGGAAGGGACCTTAAAGCCCATCCACTTCAGACCTCCCTGTGATGGGCAGGGACACTGCCCACTGGATCAAGACTTCATCCAGCCTGGCCCTGAACAGTTCCAGGCATCCACAGCTTCCCTGGGCAACCTGTGCCAGGGCCTCACAACCCTCATCATGAAGAATTTCTTCCTAATGTCTCATCTAAATCGTCCCCTTTCCAATTTAAACCCATTCCCCCTTATCCTATCACTCCAGGTCCTTGGAAAAAGTCCTTCCCCAGCTGTTCTGCAGCCCCTTCAGGTACTGGAAGACCACTCTAAGGTCTTCCCGGAGCGTTCTCCAGTCGGAACAACCTCAACTCTCTTAAGTTTGTCCTCATGGCAGAGGTGCTCCAGCCCTCAGATCATCTTTGTGGCCTCCTCTGCACCCATTCCAACAGTTCCATCTCCTTCTTCTGTTCGGGATTCCAGAGCTGGACACAGGACTCCAGGTGAGGTCTCATGAGTCCAACTCCTGTCCCTGCACAGGACAACCCCAACATTTACCCCGTGTGTCTGAGGCTGTTGGCCACGTGCTTCTGGAATATTTTCAGGCTTGGTGCCAGGACTGCTTCCCTGGGGAGCTTCCCTTCTAAACTCTTCACCGCCTTTGTTGCCTTCTCTGGACACTCTCCAGTAGCTTTGTATTCTTTTTGTACTGTGGCACCCAAAACTGCACTCAGCAGTCAAGGTGGAGCCACACCAGTGTGAAGCAGAGCAGGACGATCCCCTCCCAGCTCTCAGTGCTCACGTGATCTATCGTCAGCTGTGAAGTCTATGGCCGCATTGCCAGTCCTATCAGCAAAGCCTAATGAAGGGGGTGGATCTGGTTGTTTCTCTAGGTCAGTTCAGTTGATGACATCAATCAAAAAACTGTGACAGAGCCTGCTGAAGCTGTGCCAGCTTCATGCCCCACACTACTGGGTGAGCTGCCAACAGCTTGCAAGGAACCACCAGGCATGGCGGTTCAATAAAACCAGAGTAATTGCAAGCGCTCTGGGGGTGCTTGAGCAGAACTGGGCAAGGCTCATGCTCCAAGGTTGGAGTTTCCATTGTCAATTCTATTTCTTTAAGACCTTGTATGTGGAGTATCAGGTCTCACTAAACATGTAGTGTCACTTTACAAACCCTGAGGCGTGGTTGTGTATTTCATAAGAATAAATGGGGGCTCACATTAAGAAGGAAAACCCAGGTGAGACTGTGATTTGTAGAGCCCTAAGTAATGCAGTTTTTCAAAGCCACTTCAATCCTGTTATTTGGTGGATGAGAAGCTCAACGTGAGCTCACAATGTGTGTTCACAGCCCACAGAGCCAACTGTGTCCTGGGCTGCATCCGAAGAAGTGTGGCCAGGAGGTTGAGGAAGGGGATTCTGTCCCACTACTCTGCTCTCGTGAGACCTCACCTGGAGTCCTGTGTTCAGTTCTGGAGTCCTCAGCAGAGGAAGGATATGGATCTGTTAGAGATAGTCCAGAGGAAGCCACAAAGATGATCTGAGGGCTGGAGCACCTCTGCTATGAGGACAGGCTGAGAGAGTTGGGGTTGTTCGGCCTGGAGAAGAGAAGGCTCTGCAGAGACCTTAGAGCAGCCTCCCAGTACCTGAGGGGGCTCCAGGAAAGCTGGGGAGGGACTCTTTATCAGGGTGTGCAGGGGTAGGATGAGAGTGAATGGTTTTAAGGTGAAAGAGGAGAGATTTAGATTACATTTTAGGAAGAAATGTTTTCCTGTTGAGGGTGTTGAGGCCCTGGCACAGGTTGCCCAGAGAAGTCGTAGGTGCCCTGTACCTGGAGGTGTTCAAGGCCACCTTGGATGGGGCTTTGAGCAACCTGATCCAGTGGGAGGTGTCCCTGCCTGTGGCAGGAGGGCTGGAACTGGACGATCTTTAAGCTCCCTTCCAACCCAAACCATTCTATGATCCTACAGTTTTTTGGTGATGTCCTCAGGTCTGGTGCTCTGTCTTTATTTACAGAGTTGAGAAGTTTGTATTAAAAGAGAAAATGGGAAAACCTTCCAAATTCTGTCCAACACCTTTTTAAAACTATTTCTAAGATAACATTCTAGAGCATGTAAGAATCTGAAAGTTAAATGTATCCTCAGTTTGTATCAGACAGTGATTGAGGCTGGAATGAGCCCTGTGTATTATATTTGCTGTTCCAGCATGTACTTAAAGGGAATTATTACTCTATTAAATATTTGAACTCTTGAAGTTTATTCTTCGCTCGCTGCAGGTAATGGAATATATTGTTGAGGTTAAAGTCTTTCTCTTGGTTTTTATAATGTAGCGTGTGCCAGGCTGCATCACGAAGGAATAAACACTTTCGATCTAACTCTGATCTGTGGCACAGTTTATATGGTAAAAAGTCTGCTGTGGTGTTAAATACTCTCATCTTTATTCATGTCCTGGGACGATTCAGCCTACATTGTGTGAATTATGGGATCAGAAGCACTTTCAGACTCTGTACTGGTGTGCACTGGTGTCTAGAAAAAACAGGGAGGTGTTTTGAGGTCTGTATAATGTGGTTGTACTTAGAATCATCTGGTTGGAAAAGACCTCATCGAGTGCAACCGTACCTGTCCACTACTAAACCGTGTCACTCAGAAACTGATCTGCCTGTCTTCTAAACACCTCCAGGGATGGGGACTCCACCACCTCCCTGGGCAGCCTCTGCCAGGGCCTGACAACTCTTTTGGTGAAGAAATTTTTCCTGATGTCTGATCTGAACCTGTCCTGGTGCAACTTGAGGCCATTTCCTCTCATCCTATCACCTGTCACTTGGGAGAAGAGACCAACACCCACCTCACTACAACCTCCTTTCAGGGAGTTGTAGACAGGGATGAGGTCTCCCCTCAGCCTCCTTTTCTCCAGGCTGAACAACCCCAGTTCCCTCAGCCACTCCTCGTAAAACTTGTTCTCCAGCCCCTTCACCAGCTCCATTCCCCTTCTCTGGACGTGCTCCAGTCCCTCAATGTCCTTCTTGGAGTGAGGGGACCAAAACTGAACCCAGCACTTGAGGTGTGGCCTCACCAGTGCTGAGTCCAGGGGCACAATCCCCTCCCTGCTCCTGCTGCCCACGCTGTTTCTGACACAGCCCAAGATGCCATTGGCCTTCTTGGCCCCCTGGGCCACTGCTGGCTCATGTTCAGCCCCTGCCAGCCAACACCCCCAGGTCCTTCTCCCCCAGGCAGCTCTCCAGCCACTCTTCCCCAAGGCTGGAGCACTGCAGGGGGTTGTTGTGTCCCAAGTGCAGGACTCAGCACCTGGCCTTGTTGAACCTCATCCAGTTAGTTTCAGCCCATGGATCCAGCCTGAGCCAATCCCTCTGCAGATCCTCCCTTCCTTCAAGGAGATCAACACTGCCACTCATCTTAGTGTCATCTGCAACTCACTAGGCATGAGCTGAGTGCTGGTGCAGTTGGGTTGCTCTTGGTTTCAATAACAACTGGTGAATGCTGTAATGAGAAGGAAGTACGAGGTTTTGCATCTCTCACATTGATGTTATTTGTTGAGAGATCAAATTTCTGTACTGAAAGGGTTCTCAGGCCCTGGCAGAGGCTGCCCAGGGAGGTGGTGGGGTCCCCATCCCTGGAGATGTTTAAAAGATGGGTAGATGAGGTGCTCAGGGATGTGGTTTGGTAGTGGACAGGTATGGTTGGACTCAATGATCTCGAAGGTCTGTTCCAACTTAGCAATTCTGTTTTAAATCCATTCGTAGCTACCGAGCCAATACCATTAATGTAAATTCCCTGCCTGGACTCCGTAAATGCTGTGTAAAACCAGAACTGGAGAAGATCAGCAGCTCCCTCTGAATGCTTTTAATAGCAGTAACTCACCTCTCTCTGAGCCACGCTAGCAGTAATTGCTGCATCAAGTTCCTTCTGTTTGTTCATTCTTACTGTAAATTAAGTGAGGATTTGGGACTCATCTAACAAGTAACTGGACGAGATTTGCAAATAGAGATGTGTCTTCAAAGAGTCATTTAGAGCAGTTGTTTTAGAGCAGTTCTTTTCTGATGAAGACAAAACAGGCTATTAAAAATAAAAAGCATAAGACCATTGCAGCAGTTATTTTCCTAATGTACTCCACTTTATGGCTTTTTAGGCCAGAATCATAGAAATCCCAGTTTCTTATAACTGTTTTTCTACATTAGCAGTGATTTTGAATTGCTGCTCCTATTACTCTGCTGGCTGGAAACCTTAGAGCTAAAGGCTGGGATATGATATCACTCTGTATTTCCAGTGATTCTGCTGCCTGCAATGGGCTGACTTGAGATCTTTCTTTTAATATTTCAGTGTTTTTATTCTTAGAAAGGTAACTCTCTGCCTTTTTAAGGAAGTTGTGTTTCCGCCAGGCAAACTGGGAGTCTGGCTGCAGCCACTACGTGTGAAAGGCAGCTGCAGTGGGACATATGGATCCTTCTGCCACGCTTTGATCACAGGCTGGTGTCTTCCTACAAGCAGATTGGACTGGGAGAGATTCAAGAACTAACACGTAGTAAGGCCAAAGCGAATGTGATCCCCAAGAAAGAGATGATGAGTCTCAGTGGATTTTTGCAAAGAGACAATAGCAGTTTATTTTCAACTATATGAGATCATAGAATGCTTTGGGTTAGAAGGGACCTTAAAGACCATCCAGTTCTAACCTCCTGTCATGAGCAGGGACACCTTACACGGGTCAGAATGCTCAAAGCCTTATCCAACCTGGCCATGAACGCCTCCAGGGATGGGCCCACCATGTTCAGCAGTGCTGGCCTACAGTACCTTTCATTGTTAATTAAAACAGAGTTTTGAGACTATGGTCATTGCTTTTACTCTTTGACAACCTCTGCCTTCCCCTCCGTAGTTGTGTTTGCCAGTTTGCATGTCTGGGAATGTGTATGGTAGTGGTGCTGCTGCTGCCACGTTTTGTGGAAACACCTCCACAACTTCTCTGGGCAACCTGTGCCAGGACCTCAACACCCTCACAGGAAAACGTTTCTTCCTGATGTCTAATCTAAATCTCCATCTCCCCTCTTTTATCTTTAAACCATTCCCCCTTGTCCTATCCCTGTAATCCCTGAAGAAGACCTCATCCTAAGCTTTTCTGGAGCCCCTTTCAGTACTGGGAGGCTGCTTTGAGGTCTTCCCAGAGCCTTCTCTTCTCCAGGCTGAACAACCCCAACTCTCAACCTGTCCTTATGTGGGAGATGCTTCAGCCCTCGAATCATCTTCGTAGCCTCCTCTGGAGTTGTTCTGGAGTTGATCCATGTCCTTCCCTTGCTGTGTGAATGAATCATAGACCATAGACAGAAACATAAATTCTTTTTATTTGCTTCCCTGAGGTTCTCCACTCGTCTTTGCTTTGGGTATGTTCCAAATGCCTTTCAGACTTTAAAAAGAACCTTCTGCTGCTCCATGGCTCTTTGAAGAATGCACAAAACCACAATGCATTTATGAGCTTCCAGAGGTCCCCTTACTGCTCTTTGCAAACAGTTAAAACATATTTTGTGGTGACCAGTGAGAGGTGGCCCTGCCCGTGGCAGGAGCGCTGGAACTGGATTATCTTTAAGGTCCCTTCCAACCCAAACCATTCTATGATTCTATGATAATGAGCTGCAGTGACAGGAGTTTAGACATTGGGTCACATCCTGTGACTAAACACAGCGATTTAGAAGCTTCTTCCTTTTGCTGTCTGATATCTGTAACCTTCACGAGTGCTGCAGTGTCGTGTTTCTCTTTACAAAAACAGGCCTGAATTGATCACTGCATCACATTACAGGATGTTACTGGGGCCATTTAAAGTTGTACACAGTTGTAGGAGTCATCAGTCTAACAATATGATATCAGAAAAAGGGGCTGAGAGAAAAATATTAGCTATGTTGTTGATGTAACAATGGGAGATAGGGTATCCATTGAACAAAAGCAGTCAAAAATGAACTGTATTATTTCTC
This sequence comes from Dromococcyx pavoninus, assembly GCA_033558185.1. Lineage (NCBI taxonomy): Eukaryota > Metazoa > Chordata > Aves > Cuculiformes > Neomorphidae > Dromococcyx > Dromococcyx pavoninus. The sequence goes on from JAUMJL010000253.1 coordinate 240,768, forward strand.
ACTCACTTGTTCTGTCAGTGATTGAGGCATTTCAGAGCACAACCAGGAAAATAATAGGTTGCTTTCACAATGGTAGGAGTTTAACAAATGCTCAGTCATTCATCCGCCATCGTCGCTGTCGTCAGGGAGAGCTTTAACGTGTGCTATTGATGCCTTGCTCCGTTCTTGTTGCCGCTTGCTTTTCAGATTCAATCTCGCCACGATGGAGGACTGAACATTTCAATTTGCTACCTGTAGAGTCGAATTGAAATGCTCAGGCTAAAATGAGAGATGATTTGGGTGAGGCTGAAAGCAGAGGCTTTGTGGAAGGCATTCCACACACAAATCCTCTGACAAGACCTGCATTCACCAGCACGTGTGTCCTACCCGAGCCTGGCACAAAGCGAGGGGATGGTATTTGTGAGTAGAATATTCTTAGTGGGTGTTGATAAGCACTTTTACATTGTGTGGATGTCTAAATCTGTGTTAACTCGACATTCCCTTTCAACTTTGAAGTTTGATTTCACAGCTTCTGTGCTTGGCTGAACTTTATTTTTGGAGTTAGGAAGCTTGGAGTAAGTTCTTCAGTCACTGTTGTTTATTCCTATTGACTTGCTTCATCTCAAAGCTTTGGGCAGCCTCGTCCAGTGGGAGGTGTCCCTGCCCATGCCAGAGATTTGGAACTGGGTGATTTTTATGTTCCCTTCCAACCCAAACTGATGTGTGGTGTTATGGTTCTATGATTCTGTGAAACACAGTTGATGTCCTCTTAATTACTTGCTAATAATATCCTTGAATTATAGACTCATAGAATGGTTTGGGTTGGAAGGGAGCACAAAACCCATCCCTTTCCACCTCCCCTGCCATGGGCAGGGACACCTCCCACTGGATCAGGGGGCTGAAAGCCCCATCCAACCTGGCCTTGAACACCTCCAAGAAGGGGGCTTTTGTATCTCTGCTGATTAGTCTGCTGACATTTAAAGGGGACAACCTATTCCTAAGGTGGCTTCTGTCTGGAGATTATGAAAGACCTGACAAGTTGATTGTTTTGAAGGATTGTGGGGGTGGGGAGGCCCTGGCACAGGTTGTCCAGAGAAGTCGTGGCTGCCCCATCCCTGGAGGTGTTCAAGGCCAATTTGTACAGGCCTTTGAGCAACCTGATCCCGTGGGATGTGTCTCTGCCCAAGGCAGGGAAGTTGGAAATGGATAATATTTAAGGTCCCTTGCAACCCAAACCATTCTATGATTCTATTATTCGTTGTCCCTGTTCTGTGGAAGGAAAAGCAAAGGTGCAGGAAGAAGCCCTGGAAAACCTGGCACAGCAAAAAGTAAAACTCTTGTCTCCTGGTACCTGCTCACTCCATCTGTCCTCTGTAGACCTTCTCCACTGCTGTGTATCTGAAGGCTTTGAAAACAATCACAGCAATGGGAGAAATAAGTTGTTGGTTTCCAGAGTGCGTACGAGGCAATGTAGTCCATTACCCTGTTCTTTCTCCAAGAGGTGACCTTTTCATTTACCTTTCCATGTAAAGGTGTTAACAAAATCTTTCTTTGCCCTGTGTCCTCTGGGCTCTACCTCTTGATTTCTCATGCACTTGTAGGAACACAGAGCAAGTTTTCTTCCAAAATGTGACTGTTTAACATGGAGATTGGAATGAATTGGAAACGACTTTGGCTGCTGTGGTGCTTTTGGAAGCCCTCGAGCATTGTGATGTTCTAGGGGCAAAAATAAGAGCTGAGAGGCAAAGAAATGATGCTGAGGAGAGGTGAGTGAGGATAACCTCGATAGCATCCTTCCCAGGAAAGCTAGAAAAGTAGGTTTTTTAGTTACTTTGGCCCCTCACTACAGGAAGGACATTGAGGGGCTGGAGTGTGTCCAGAGAAGGGGCAAGGGGCTGGAGAACAACTCTTATGAGGAGTGACTGAGTAGTTGGAGGTGTTTAGCTTAGAGAAAGAAAGGCTGAGGGGAGACCTCATCCCTGTCTACAGCTCCCTGAAAGGAAGTTGTGGCAAGGTGAGTGTTGGTCTCTTCTCCCAAGTGACAATTGATAGGATGAGGGGTAATGGCCTCAAGTTGCACCCGGGGGGGGTCAGATTGGACATCAGGAAAAATCTCTTCACTGAAAGGTTTCTCAGGCCCGGGCAGAGGCTGCCCAGGAGGTGGTGGAGTCCCCATCCCTGGAGGTTTTCAAAAGACAGGTAGATGAAGCACTTAGGGATATAATTTAGTAGTGGACAGGTACTCTTGGACTCAATGATCTCAAAGACCTTTTCCATCTAAGCAAATCTATGGTTCTGTGATTCTACCATCATGCAGAAACTGTTTCTCCCTTCAGAAAAACTTCTTCAAAGAGGAAATCCCTTTCCATGTAACTGGCAATGCGACGCTTCCAGGTATTGCAGGGGTCCATGTCCAGATTTTAGCCCAACCCAGCACAAAATGGGCTAAAATAAAAGTGATCAGCTTAGTTTGACTAAACAAGAGACCCCATACCTGCTACATCTTTTCACTTTCAATTTGGATCCAGTCCAGGGTCCTGGAGATTAAAGGCTCCGTGTGTTAAAAGCCCATTCATTATCAAGCTGAGGCTCGAGTCTTAATCACCAGCAGGATAATTTGTCCCATTAGGAACAGTAAATATCCAAGCTGGCGTCTGTGGTCCTCGTCAGGGGGTGTTCGAGGCCAGGTTGGATGGGGTCTTGAGCAGCCTGGTCTAGTGGGAGGTGTCCCATGGCACAGGGGTTGGAACTGGATGGACTTTAAGGTCCCTTCCAACCCAAACTGTTCTGTGATTCTATGATTCAGAGTTCACTTCTGTTTAGGAATTTAGTCAATTAGTTAAAAAGAACGAGGTTTGCTTGTATTCATCAGGGAAACAAGAACACAACATTCCCTCTTTGAACAGAACTTTCTTCTACCTTAATCACCATGGACCCCTGAGAGGAAGAAATGAAATTGTTAGAAACATTTTCTCTTTTTGTTGCCCCTTTTTTTCTCATTTATTTCGTATTCCTGTGCCTCGCTGTGTACAAATCAATGTAATAGCTCTTGGGTTCTGATGTAAAATTTTTAGCTTTGAATGCAGGCATTAAGTTATCTTGAAGAAGTTGTTTCGCTCTGGGCAATTTGGGTGCTCATTGCTAACATTTATCAGGTGCAATTTGTACTTCAAGACTTTGCTTTATTGTCTCTCACTGATCTTCCTCAGTGTCTCTCCCTGTGTATTTTTTCATCTCAATAATGTGGTCTAGAGGCTCTTTCCCAGGATTTTCACTCATCCAGTAGCTTCTGAGCATTTGCCTTGTTCTGGATGAGGCCACTGTGGTCTTATCTTCTAAGGAATCATTGGCGGCAGAGACCGGTGATGAGTGGTGCTCCTCAGGGATTGGGACTGGTGTTGTTAAACATCTTTGTCACAGATGTATTCAGTGGGATTGAGGGCACCCTCAGCAAGTCTACCATCAACACCAAGCTGGAGGGAAGGGGTGGCATCCAGAGGGACCTGGACAGGTGTGAGAGGTGGGGCTGTGCAAACCTCATGAGGTTCAACAATGCCAACTGCAAGGTCTTGCACCTGGGTCAGGGCAACCCAAACACAATTAGAAGCTGGGTGGAAAATGGATTGAGAGCAGCCCTGAAGAGAAGGACTTGGGGATGTTATTGGATTGAGAAGCTTGACATGAGCCTGCAGTGTGTACTCTCAGCCAAGAAGGCCAACCTTGTCCTGGGCTGCATCCAAAACAGTGTGACCAGCAGGGCAAGGGAGGGGATCCTGCCCCTCGACTCCGCTCTCGTGTGACCTCACCTGGAGTCCTGTGTTTAGTTCTTGAGTCTTTAGCACAGGAAGGACATGGCTCTCTTGGATTGAGTCCAGAGGAGGCCACAAAAGTGGTCTGAGGGCTGGAGCACCTCTACTATGAAGACAAGTTGAGAGAGTTGATGTTGTTCATCCTAGAGAAGAGAAGGCTCCAGAGAGACTTAATAGGAGCCTTCCAGTACTTAAAATCGTGGCTGCCCCATCCCTGGAGATGTTCAAGGCTGGGATAGATGGGGCTTTGAAAACCCTGACCCTGTGGGAGGTGTCCCTGATCATGACAGAGAGTTGGAACTGGATGATCTTCAATGTCCCTTCCAATCCAAACCATTCTATGATTCTGTGATCACAGATGCCTGGGGTTTAAAGTGATAGCTCAGGTTTTAGGTAGATTGATGGGTGTGAACAGACTCTCTCTACTCCCAAGGCTGTCTGTAGGTCTTGGAGAAACAGAGCCAGCAATGTTAGCGACCAGGTTTGGCAAATCTGAGCTAAGGTTGCTCCTTCCACCGCACGCTCGGCTAATCTGGAGAAGCAGAAGAGGCTCTGTGCCAGAAGGAAATCATCATCCAAGGAACAGCAACAAAAAACACAATAACCTTTTGTTTCCTGTCCCATCACATGCATGGCAGTAGAATAATCTCATCCATTGAAGGAGAAAAGTTATGGGCTTCCCTCTGATATTTTAACTGCAGGTCGCTTACCTCCTTTGTCCTATGTCAATATTTTGCCCTCTTGCTGCGGCAGCCTCGCAGAATGTGGACATTCAATTCAGAAGCAGTTTCCATTGGCATTTCTTTAATAAACTCTCATAATTTATAGGCTGTGGTTTACATTTCCTCCTCATGCCCCCAGAGTTTGTTCAAGCCGGCTATGAAGAAACGAGGTATGGAGTTGTTACTCTTCTTGATTAAGTCAATAAAATCCATTTGTCTTTTTAAGTGAGTAGCTCCATTTGGCGTGTTGTGCAATGCCAGGTTCTACATTTGGGGGTGAAAAACACTATCCAAGACAATGATTAATTGTCTAAAAATCAGAACTGACCAGCCAGTACCTCAAACCAGCCATGCTTGCCCTTAGCTGTGCCTGGATCGTGTTGCTAAGTCAGTGCAGTCAACACGACAGCTTTAGCTGCAATTTCAAGGTGATGATTGGTAATTATTAGATGATGATTGCTCTGAACACTGAAGAACATTTTGTTATTTTTAGATGACAGAACTTATCTTTTTTTATTGAAAAAAAAGTAGCATCACTGTAAAAGTTAAGCGATGGAAAAAGAAAACTACTAAATCCAGGGATGCTCGTGTTTTGGTTCATGTAGTGTCTTTCAGAATAAGCAGCCTGAGTTCCCCTTCTTGATATCAAATTGTGAGATTCCTGTATCATAAACCCTTGAGCTGTTTTGTTCTGGTTTGAAGCATTTGAATTTTGGTGAGAGCTTGGGTTGGAAGTCATGGAGCTCAACAACAGCAACCAGCGAGTCCTTGCAGGTGGATTTGTGGGGTATGACCTGTTCTTTGCTACTTTCCTAATTTAGATTAGGATCTATACATAAGGTTTTCTGAATGTCAGCTGGTTATGATAAAAAGAAATGTGACATTCAGAGTTTAGATCCTTCCAAACTGGAGATCAGGAAGAAATGTTTTGCTGTGAAGGTGGTGAGGCCCTGGCACAGGTTGCCCAGGGAAGTCGTGGATGCCTCATCCTTGGAAGTGATCAATGTCAGGCTGGATGGGGCTTTGAGCAACATGATTCAGTGGGAGGTGTCCCTGCCCATGGCAGGGGGTTGGAACTGGATGGGATTTAAGGTCCCTTCCAGCCCAAACCATTCTATGATCCTGTGATTATCTGAAAAATTGAATGAGTTAAAAAAAAAATTCAAGGTAGTGTTGGATATTGTGGATAATGACCAATTCTGTACGTCTGAAAAGACTGAAAGACAGAGAATCTGATGAGGATTTGGTCCATGTGCACACCTTGTCCTATTCCACAACACTTCATGGTGGTTTGGATTAATTTTGAATGAGCATAAAGTCCACGGTTCCTCTCTGAAAATAAGCATTTGCTTTAAATAGGGTGAATAAAAGAGGAGGATGAGTTTAGAGTGACCTGGGGGAAATCAAGGCACTCCTCTAATTTTTGGACCTCCTGTTGTGTGAGACACCATACTTGCCTGGCATTCAGAGCTTTTTAAACTCAGATAAAATGTTCTGAGTTAAGATTTTCCCCATGGTAGAGTGGATTTGATAAATGAGGAATAGAAACATCCGTAACAAATAAGCACTCTGATTATTTTCAAGGTAAATAAACCATCAAAAGAGCAGATCGAAACTCAGAACACCTCACTGCCACTTCTTCCTCTGCTTTCTGCAGGCTTTGTCTTGCTAGTGGCTCTAATTAAAGGGAAAAGAGAGGATGGGAGAGGATGAGGACTGCATGAAAACCATTCTTCCCAGTACAGAATCGGTGGTGTAGCCCTGTGATGGGAGTGTGGGCAAGTTGCACACAACCTGGCCTTCTTCTTGCATCCCGATTCAGACAGGCATCCTCACTTTGTGTCTTTATCATCTGCTGTATCACCTTGTGATCTGCAGTTTCCCTCAGCTCCTGGAAGCTTATTATAAACCAACTTCACAATATGACTGAAGACAGGGGGGTTATTTTTATTTTCACCCGCTGTGATTATCAAATTACACCTTAAAGGGCTACTTGTCAAGGATGGTGGTTCCAAATTTAATCTGTTTTAATAATAATATTGTTCATCTATTAACTGTCTTCCTGATTATGAAAAGCTATTAGGCTCCCTCAGGAGAGGAATGGAATAGTGTTAAAATCCAGCCTCTCCTAAGATCCCTTTCACTCCGGGTCTTTGTTTTTGAGTTGTTTGAAATCAGTAACTCCCAGAGGTTTGCATGGAGTTACCTCTGGCCTGGGGTCATCATCATCAGCCTTTGCTAAATAACTCAATTCAAGCCTCGAGTGAAGAAAAGAATCTCATCCTGGTGGCACATCTTGTCTCAATGCAATTTGGTAGAAACACTTTTCTTCCTTAGCTTCACTCTCCTGTCTTCTCTTGAGCCTTCCTTTCAAGCTCTTTGTCTTAACTAATTGCATTTTCAATAACAGTAGTGTTTTCAGTTCCCCCTGTAAGAACAGGGTGTTCCTGTCTCTGCATGGACCAGATGTGGTAGTGAAGCAGTGCCAGGATGATGAGCAAGAGCTCAACTGAACTGAGTTGGGAGCTACACAGGAGTTGGGGTTGTTCAGCCTGGAGAAGAGAAGGCTCCAGGGAGACCTCAGAGCAGCCTTCCAGTACCTGAAGAGGGCCTAAAGGAAAGCTGGGGAGGGGCTCTTTATGAGGGAGTGCAGGGATAGGATGAGGAGGAATGGTTTTAAGCTGAGAGATCGGAGATTTAGATGAGATCTTAGGAAGAAATGTTTTCCTGTTAGGGTGGGGAGGCCCTGGCACAGGTTGCCCAGAGAAGTCGTGGCTGCTTCATCCTTGGAGGTGTTCAAAGCCAGGATGGATGGGGCTTTGAGCAACCTGATCCAGTGGGAGACGTCCCTACCCATGGCAGTGGGGTTGGAACTGGATGATCTTTAGGATCTCTTCCAATCCAAACCATTCTGTGATTATTTGATGCGAGCCAGGATGGACACTTCAAAACAGAAAAGAATTTTTGAAGACAGAAGTCCTCCAAAACTTCTTTTAACTTTGGAATGTCTCTTTCAATGCTTTACAGGGTAAACTCCCAAATCCCTTCTGGATTATAGTTGCTTCAGAGCTATCATATTCTGGGTTGGCATTGTTTTGCAGTGCATTTGCAACTGCTGAATCACAGAGCAATAAACCCCCAGGACTTTGATTTTAATCTCTGAGAACAAAGTAGCATATGAAAAATGGATTTCACCTTGGAACAATTAGCTCTTAGCAAGCGCGTGTTGTCTTTCCAGAGACATTTAGAGTCAAACTGCGTCCGTAGAGACAATTCATCTTTCTCTCCATTGAAACTGCAATGCAGAAATTCCATTGTAAATCAATAAAAAAGTTAGTTTTTTTGCTTTAGTGGGAGAATTTACATCAGATTGCTTTTTTAGAGCTGTATTGGAATGGCCTCCAGTCGTGTCTACTTAACGCACGATCGCGGTAGTGTTTAGCCAGTTTAACCAGTGGTAAGTGGCACAGGAACATCTGTTAAATTGAGATAATTCAGTGCTTTCTCTGAATAGGGAAAGTACAAAAGCCAGAGGTGAAGAAAGCTTATTAGATTATCCCACTGGTGCAAGGTTGCTGTTTGTTATGTGCGTTATGGTAATGAATCGGTCCTTCAGCCTCAGCTGGGGACCCAGCAGTGCATTGATGGACTAGAAGAGGGCATAGTAGAGCTAAACAGGACAAACTTGATGGTCAGCTGGACTCAATGATCTTAAAGGTGTTTTCCAGCCTTAATGAAACAAGAGGTGAGAAGGATAATTGCTCCCATTTTACAGACGGGGAATGAAGATGCGGGAAGATGAAGGGTTTGATCATGTAGAGCTCTACACTCCTCTGGCTTTGATGTAGCAAACAGCTTGAGCATCTGCTGATCTTTAATTACAGGAGTAGCCCTGGTGCTTTATGAATGGAAGCAGTTGAACCAAAGTTTCCCAAGTCCCTGTTCTGTGCTTTAAGTTCAAACCTATTCAGCAACTCAAGAAATAGTTTTCCTCCCCTCTCCTCTGCTGTTTTGTACAACTTTGGCAATCATAGAATCATCGAATGCTTTGGGTTGGAAGGGACATCTACAGCTCGTCTAGTTCAACCCCCAAATGAGTTTGGAGGCAGCAATCAAATATATTGTGAAAAAAAGGATGCTTATTTCAAAAGGGTAAAAGCACTGTTGTTAGAGCTGCATTTAAGTAGTTATGTGTTCTTTTTGCTAGTCTGCCTCTTAAGAAGGCTCTCCAATTTGGCTTTTATTGATAATAAACCCAGTGCAGTGAGAGGAGGTGAGAGCTGCTGGGCTATTTTAACACATTTGGGGATTTGGAGTCAAAGACAAAGGGGGAAATCTATGAACCTCTCAAAACATTGCTGGCTTTTTTATTCCAAGATCAATGTTGGATCTCTCAGCACATCACAATGCAAAATGGCATGTAATATCACAGTCCTAAATTGTCCCAAATGATTGCATTCTTGAGCCAAGCTAGCTTTGTTTAAATAATGTCTTTGCCACGGAGACCGCCTCATTGATTGGATTACATCTGTGTGTCATAGCTAGAAAAATGAATTTGTGTCAGGCTGAATTACAGGTTTACATAAATTATTTAAGCATTGCTCTTTGCCTCTCCCTCTGTCAATCATCCTCTCTTTGCAGATTGCTCTATTTTTAATATTTCTCAAAGTCGACGGTTACTTTCGTCTCGAGCAGCTGCCTGAAACCAAGTGTTATTTTAGTAATTGCTAGTAATTAATAATTAAGGTGTTTATGAATGCATGTGTTATCGTTCTCCCTCTCTACTCTGCTCTCATGAGACCCCACCTGGAGTTCTGTGTCCAGCTCTGGGATCCCCAGCATGGGAAGGATGTGGATCTGTTGGAGAGGGTCCAGAGGAGGCCACAAAAATTGTCAAGGGACTGGAGCACCTCTGCTGTGAGGAAATGCTGGCGTTGTTCAGGCTGAAGAAGAGAAGACCTTGGCTTTTCAGGACTTAAAGGGGGATTGTAAGAAAGATGGTGAAGGTCTCTTTATCAGGTTCTATAGTAACAGCACAAGGGGAAATGCTTTTAAACTAAAAGAGAGGAGTTTTAGATTAGATATAAGGAAGAAATGTTTTACGACGGGGCTGTAAGATGCTGAAACAGATTGCCCAGGGAAGTTGTGGTTACCCCATCTTTGAAAGGTCAGGCTGGATGGGGCTTTGAGCAACCCAGTCCAGTGTAAGATGTCCCAGTCCGTGGCAGGGGGGTGGAACTGGATGGTCTTTGATGTCCCTTCCAACTCAAACCATTGCATGATCCCGTGATTTTGCTACATGAAAAATGTCCAGTGTAGTCTGAGGGATCCAAGAGCTTGAGGCAACCTACTTTGAACCACCAAAGTTTCTGATGACTAATCAGCTGATTTTCTGCCACAAACCTCTTCACTCAGCTGTGCCCCTTGCTGCAGGATTACAAAAGAGCAAAGAGCAGCACGCAAATGCAACTGGAACTGGAAATAAAGAGTTGGAAGGAGCAGAGCAGGAAACAAGACTTCTACCAGCTGCACCTCAGGCTGCTCATTGGGATGTACTGTTTCTCATTGCCATGATTTTAGGAGGCCCCCAAAGAGCCCATTCTGAAGTGCTCTGTGGAACAGCATTCCTTGTTCATCAGCAGAGCGGTGCTGAGTGGGAATGAGCTGGAGCAAAATTCAATACTTATAACTTTTTCATCAAACCCTTAAACGTTACATTAAAAATGTATTGTTTGAGACTGAGGAAGGGGGGAAGAGCAGAGAGGGCAACGCTTCAGTAAACCTTTAGATAACACTTTGCAGACCTTACTGCAAGGAAAAGCAATTTATTCCTTTTTTGCACAAAAATCATCAGCCCCAGGTTTGCTCCTACAGGGATACAGTCCGTGTGGTCACACACAAGTGGATGGAGTGTGTGGGTATGCAAGCATGAGAGATTCATTCTCTTTGTCTTTATCTTTTGGCTGGTTTCAAAGATTTCTTCCAAATTAATTTCAAGAACCAAGGCATGTGGGGAAACCTGTGATGATGCTCTTGTGCAGTTTGCCTTGTAGGTTTTGGAAAAGGGAGGGTGTACAGGGGAAGCTGCGTTTAGTAGTGGGGACAGATGGAAAGCTGGGGAGGGGCTCTTTCTCAGGGAATGCAGGGATAGCACATCTTCCTGCCATTCCCTCTGGTCCACAGAGAAGAGCTCAGCACCTGCTCCTCCTTCACCCCTTGTGAGGAAGCTGAAGCCCACTCTGAGGTCTCCTCTCAGTCGTCTTCTCTCCAGGCTGAACAGTCCAAGTGACTTCAAGCCGCTCCTCTCATGACTTTCCCTCTAAGCCCTTCACCAACGTTGTGGCCTCCTCTGGACACTCTCCAGTAGCTTTATATCCTTTTTTATCCTGTGATGCCCAGAACTGCACCCAGCAGTCAAGGTGGGGCCTTACCAGTGCAGAGCAGAGCAGGACAATCCCCTCCCTCACCAGCAATGCCGTATATCCAGCTATTTCCAAATGCTAAATAGAGACAAGTAGTTAGCATTAGTCCAGAGGGAGTGATTTCCCATTTCCATCAGAACAGAGGTATTATTTAAGCCATCTGCCATGCCAATTCAGGAGCAGACTCGGGTCTGCCCATCTTGCACCCTTGAGGGAAGTTTCTAGTGCATGGAATATAAAGAACTGTTTTGCTGCAGCACATCAGGCTACAGATCTGGTGTTACTTCTTCATTCCACTTTTCTGATCAAAAATACAGTTGTGGGGTGGGTTTTTAGTCAAGACAGCTACAGATATTCTGTTGCTTGATCTAACATTGAAGAGTTGTTTATGTTACCCTTGAGAGGTGTTTTTAGAAACACATTCATGGAATCATAAAATGGTTTGGGTTGGAAGGGACCTTAAAGCCCATCCGGTCCAACCCCCCTGCCATGGGCAGGGACACCTCCCACTGGATTAGGGGGCTCAGAGCCCCATCCAGCCTGGCCTTGAACACCTCGAGGGATGGGGCACCCACAGCTTCTCTGGGCAACCTGTGCCAGGGCCTCACTACCCTCACAGGAAAACTTTTCTTCCTAATATCTCTTCTAAATCTCTCTTTCAGCTGAAAACAGTTCCCCTTCATCCCATCCCTGCACTCTAACTATCTCACTACATCTGCTGATTTTCCCCTCTGATAAAACAGTTGGGAGCAATGTATTAAATCATCTTAATATTATATTGTTTGGTATCTGTATCTCATTAACATTTGTTTGTCTGGAAAACTGGAGTAGTTTATAAGAGCTGAACCATACCCACCATGGCTCTTCCCCCCAGTGCCACATCCCCATCCCAGAGTGCTGAAGTGGAAGGATAAAGCTAATTTATTCTATAGGGCAAAACACTGTATATTCTTAAATAGGAGATGTTGATAATATGCTACCACTTAAGCTTTGAATGAGAGTATTAAGTGTTTTATGAATGGCAATTATAAATCAGAATCTTTGCCTTGTTAAAATGCACTCAGAGTTTCGGGTGATCAGCGGTGGAGGTTGGGACCTAAGAGGACTTCAAGTGGTCGGATTCATTGTCCTTTTCTGACCTGGTTTAGCAATCCAACAGCCACCACGTTTGGGCAAGCACAGATGTTGTTTCTCATGATTTTACTTTGTTTTTAATAAAAAAGAAACAGAAAGGCAGTAAAATAAGTCTGGGAAAGTGTTACATTTTATATGATGGCTTTTAGTTGGTGTCCTCTTTCCATACCCAGACCTTTCTCTGCCACCAATGATCTATTTGACCAATCTTATTGCTTAAAATCATAGTCATAGAATTGTTTGGTTGGAAAAGACCTTTGAGTTCATCGAGTCCAACAGCACCTGTCCACTATTAAACCACATCCCTGAGCACCTCATCCGCCCATCCTTTAAACACCTCCAGGGATGGGGACTCAACCACCTCCCTGGCAGCCTCTGCCAGGGCCTGAGAACCCTTTCAGTGAAGAAACTTTTCCTGATGTCTGATCTGAGCCTCCCCTGGTGCAACTTGAGGCCGTTTCCCTTCGTCCTATCACCTGTCACTTGGGAGAAGAGACCAACACCCACCTCACCACAATCTCCTTTCAGGGAGTTGTGGACAGGGATAAGGTCTCCCCTCAGCCTCCTCTTCTCCAGGCAAAACAGCCCCAGTTCCCCCAGCTGCTCCTCATAACACTTGTCCTCCAGGCCCTTCCCCAGCTCCATTCCCTTCTCTGGACACGTTCCAGCCCCTCAATGTCCTTCTTGTACTGAGGGACCCAAAACTGAACCCAGTACTCGAGGTGTGGCCTCACCAGTGCTGAGTCCAGGGGCACAATCCCTGCCCTGCTCCTGCTGGCCACACCATGGCTGATTCAAGCCAAGATGATGTTGGCCTTCTTGGCCACCTGGACCACTGTTGCCTCATGTTCAGCCCCTGTCAACCAACACCCCCAGGTCCTTCTCCTCCAGGCAGCTCTCCAGCCGCTCTTCCTCAAGCCTTGAGCACTGCAGGGGGTTGTTGTGGCCCAAACGTAGGACCTGGCACTTGGCCTTGTTGAACCTCATTCTTTTGGATGCAAAATGAGTTTGCTCAGTAACAACCAACCCTTAATCATTAAAAATGATGCCTTTTTTTCGTTGCAGTCACGTATCAGCATTTTGGAGTGCTTTTGCACTATGGCACAGAGGGAAAAAAGTCTTTTATTTATGTTTTTTTCTCCTTCCATCAAGTTGGTTATTGTGTTCATTCACTAAATACAGCCCTGAGAGGCTGGAATGAGATGTTGAAATGTGGTTCCATCTGATCTTGGAAACTGCCAAAGTTAGCAACTTTCAAAACTAAAAATATGAAAGGGCTGCTTTGCAAAGTCCATAATTGATGTTCTGTCAGGGCTCAGATTTTATTCCATTTCTCTGAATTCAATATATGGATTTTTATCCAAAGCATTAACAGGAACTGGTGACTCTCCCTTTGGCTGATCGAAGACGAGCGTTTGGGGAGGGTGAGGGAAGAAGGGTGGAATTTTTTTATTTATGCATTTCCATATTATGTGAACTGAACTGTGGCCTCAGGACAAACACCAACTGCTCAGGAAGTCCTTGAAACCCAACTCTCCATCCATCTTTACAGGTCACTTACAGGTTTCCAAGGAAAGAAGTGACTGAACTGGCTTTCATATTCCGTGGTTATTATTGTGATAGGTGAGAGGAGGGCATTTTATGGATTGAATCTTCCAGTAGGATTGAATGAGGAATGGCACTTTTTAAATGAGATCTTTGGATGGGCTTGATAATAATTTATTGGCCTTTCTGCCTATGTGTGCAGCTGATGCTCTCTGTGCATCCATTCTGGCTTCAACTTCTGGCCTTATCCAAGAGTGCAAGTGTCTTAAGGTCATTTTAACTCACCAGAAAGGTTAATTAAGGGTGAAGTTTCCCCTCTCTCTCGTTTTCACTCATCATACCCCAGAACTGGTTAGCAGAATCGTAACCCAATCATAACATGAAAGTCTTCCTTCATGCACACAGGGAACTTGAAGTCATTCTTGAGTGGTAGGAACTTCACCTGTATCACATTGATTGCCGAGATCATTCTTTAGCCTGAATCATTCTTCGGGGTCTGCTTAGTGTCTGGATCCCTCCACGAGCCATCTGCTCCCAGCAATGTGCATTTTCTGTCCCATGGAAAGGAAATTGTCTTAATTTTCTGACCCCTTTTTCATTTCCCTGATGGTTTATATTTTGCTGTGCTTAGGTTGCTAGAAAAGGAGAGAGATGGAAGAGAACCCACAAATAGCGACACAGTTTATTTGGGGAGTCACTTGGTTGTTCATGGCAGCACATGGCTGCATTCAGACTTCATTGTAGACATTAATGTTTTACTTGTAAAAACACTTTACAACTTAATGGAATCCACATTGACTGAAAGGCTTAGAAAATATGTAAATATCTTCCTTTTTCTCAGAGCTGCTGTCAAGAGTGGTTTGAGTAACGTGTAGACAAGGAGCCACAGAATCATTAAGGTTGGAAGAGACCTCTAAGATCATCCAGTGCAATGTCAACCCAACCCCACTGTGCCTACTAAATCATGTCCCAAAATGCCATGTCTACAACACCACTGTGTCTACTTAATCATGCCCCAAAGTGCCACATCTACACGTTTTTTGAACCCCTCCAGAGATGGAGACTTCACCACTGCCCTGGGCAGCCTCTGCCAGTGCTTCACCACTCTTTCCATAACAAAATATTTCCTAATACCCAATCTCAACCTCCCCTGTTGCAGCTTGAGGCCATTAAATGGTTGAGCTGCCGCAGCGGCTCTAGTGGTGCTCTGAGTAGGAACCACAATATTGGTTCAACCGGTAAGAATTTGTGTATGGTTTATTTTCTTTTAAAACAAAAATCATTACTAGCTCTCCCCTGGAATGGAGCAGTGATGAATAGAGCGCTATCTGCTTACTCAGTAGTTCTTCTCCACTGGTTGTGCTTATCATATCTGCAAAAACCCTAAGAAATCAATTCCTGCAATCCCCAGCCACGTCAAAACAGAGCTTATCAATGCAAGCCTAATGGAAGCTGCCTTGTCTGTTTGAAAGCACAAGAATCTCGGGGGTCAGGGGATAATTTCTTTCTTCTGTTACACTTGCAGATGCTGCTGAGGAATAAAAGGTTTGTTTCCATTGAATAAGAGTGATAAAAACTACTCATTAAATTGTTCCGATTGAAGCAGCTTTTTAAAAATTACATGGTGGTACGAGCAGAACCCAACCAGGTGAATGTTCTGAAAATGCAAGTTTCATTTTGTTTTAGTGGTTGAAATAAATTGAGCTGGTTAAAGAACTGGGGAGTTCCAGGAGGAGGAAAAAAGCAACAAGCCAAACTAAAATTCATTTGACCAGAAGAAGTGATAGAACAAGAGGTGATGGCCACAAGTTGCACCAGGTCAGGTTTAGACTGGATATTAGGAAAAAACTCCTCACTGAAAGGTTGGTCAGGCCCTGGCAGAGGCTGCCCATCCAGGGTTGAGTCCCCATCCCTGGAGGTGTTTAAAAGATGGGTGGATGAGGTGCTCAGGGATGTGGTTTGGTAGTGGGCAGGTACAGTTGGACTCGATGATCTCAAAGATCTCTTCCAACCAAATGATTCTGTGATCCTGTATTTTGGATAAATCTGATTTAATATGGAAATTTTTAGTGTCGGGAAGGCCAGTGAAGAAATTAAACAGGACAATCAACAGGAACGTGTTACAGTGCATGAGATGTATTGCTCACAGAGGAGAACAGCCAAGTTCTGAGCTGTGGTATTGCAAGATAACTGGTTGGGGATTTAGTTTGCATTTTAAGGTTCTGGGATCTGGGTATCCCTGCTCTGCCCATCCTGGGGCTTCCCTTGCTCTGGGGAGCCCTTTGCCACCTCAATCTAGCGCTCAGCTGCTGGCTTTTAAGGACTTTGCAGCAAGGCGTTGGGATTGTGACATTTCAAGGCAGACTTTGCTAGATATGAAAGCAAGAGATGCCCAGTGCCACCACCTGAAGGTCATGGAAGCTGGTTGGTCATCTGGGCTCAGGATTTGACCAGTGTGGAATTAAATACAACCACGTTGGCAATGAAAGAAAGTAAACACTCACTTCTGCTCATGGAGACGTTGATCCCAAGTCCAGAGAGGAAATCCGAGGCAGAGTGGAAGGCACAAATGTGTCCCCTTTCCCTTTCCCTTTCCCTTTCCCTTTCCCTTTCCCTTTCCCTTTCCCTTTCCCTTTCCCTTTCCCTTTCCCTTTCCCTTTCCCTTTCCCTTTCCCTTTCCCTTTCCCTTTCCCTTTCCCTTTCCCTTCCCCTTCCCCTTCCCCTTCCCCTTCCCCTTCCCCTTCCCCTTCCCCTTCCCCTTTCTTCCTTTCCCTTCCCCTTCCCCTTTCTTCCTTTCCCTTTCCCTCCCTTCCTTTCCCTTTCCCTCCCTTCCCTCCCTCCCTCCCTCCCTCCCTCCTTCCTTCCCTCCTTCCTTCCCTCCTTCCCTCCTTCCTTCCTTCCTTCCTTCCTTCCTTCCTTCCTTCCTTCCTTCCTTCCTTCCTTCCTTCCTTCCTTCCTTCCTTCCTTCCTTCCTTCCTTCCTTCCTTCCTTCCTTCCTTCCTTCCTTCCTTCCTTCCTTCCTTCCTTCCTTCCTTCCTTCCTTCCTTCCTTCCTTCCTTCCTTCCTTCCTTCCTTCCTTCCTTCCTTCCTTCCTTCCTTCCTTCCTTCCTTCCTTCCTTCCTTCCTTCCTTCCTTCCTCCCTCCCTCCCTCCCTCCCTCCCTCCCTCCCTCCCTCCCTCCCTCCCTCCCTCCCTTCCTCCCTCCCTCCCTCCCTCCCTCCCTTCCTCCCTTCCTTCCTCCCTTCCTTCCCTCCTTCCTTCCCTCCTTCCTTCCCTCCTTCCTCCCTCCCTCCCTCCCTCCCTCCCTCCCTCCCTTCTCTATTTCTCTCTCTCTTTCTCTCCTTCTCTCCTTCTTTCTCTCTTTAATCCCCAGTGTTCAGGAGGATATTGGGTCACCAAATTGCATTTTGTTTTTCCCTGGCTGCTGTTCTTATCGCAGCAGCCCCAGACTCTGAGCTCAGTCAATACTTGAGTAGTCACAGAAGGCGATCAATAAAAAAAGTTAAAAAGGAGTACTGGTAATTAGGCTAAAGCTGCTGCTTATGAGTTTTCAATAATTACTTTACCTTCCTCCTTTTCTGACTTCTCAAGAAAATGGTGTCTGATTGAAGGATGGGATCTTGCTTGACTGAGGACATGTCAAAATTCAACAAAGCCAAGCGGGAAGTCAAATTAGTGCTTTTTGTTTCAGCACATGAAGGAGGCTTCACAGGGAGGCAAGGAAAGAATAGTCTTGATTTTCAGACGGTGCCAGCCAGCAGCTGTGCCATTCTCTCTTACCTGTTTGTCCTTGTTTTCCTGCCCTGTCACATGAGCTCCCCTGGCAGTAACCCAAGGGCTTGCGTTTCTCAAGGAGCTCTTGGGAGAGGCACCATCTGGAGGAGCTCAAAAAGTTTTGAGGAATGCCTCGCTCACTTCTTCCTGGCTTTCTCACAGCCATGTATTTCTTTGCCTACAGGAAAGCTGGAGAGGGGCTCTTTATCAGGGAGAGAAGGAATAGGACGAGGGGGAAGAAGGAGGGGTAATGTAGATCCAATCTGTGGAAGAAATTCTTTGCTGTTGGAGTGATGAGGCCCTGGCACAGGTTGCCCAGAGAAGTGGCTGCCCCATCCCTGGAGGTGTTCAAGGCCAGGCTGGATGGGGCTTTGAGCAACCTGATCCAGTGGGAGGTGTCCCTGTTCATGGCAGGGGGTTGGACTTGGATAGGCTTTGAGGTCCCTTCCAACTCAAACCATTCCATGATTCTGTGACAGGGAGGAAGACTCTAGCGGGCTTGAAGTCCGTGCCATGGTCATGTGAAAAACATTACTAAAGGGGAAGATAAATCTCCCGAGCCCTACTGTGGCTGCAGTTAGATCTGATGATTAATTACAGTAGAAAAGACACAAACTGAATGTTTGTGTATGCACAAATGTGTGTGTGCAAGGGAAAGCCCATCTGTGCAAGTAAAGGGTGACTCAGAGCATCACATTGATCTTCCTTGAAAAAGATCTGTTTCATCTTTGGAGAAGTTTTGGAGAGTCTTTATATCCACGCTGGCTTCACTGTGCAATAGGTAGAATCATGGAATGGTTTGAAAGGGACCTTAAAGATCATCCAGTTTCAATCCCCTGCCATGGGCAGGGACACCTCCCACTGGATCAGGGGGCTCAAAGCCCCATCCAACCTGGCCTTGAACACCTCCAGGGATGGGGCAGCCATGACTTCTCCAGGCAACCTGTGCCAGGGCCTCATCACCCTCATAGGAAATAATTTCTTCCTAAGATCTCATCTCAATTTCCCCTCTTCCAACTTAAAACCATTCTCTTTTATCCTATCCCTGCACTCCCTGATCAGGAGCCCCTTCTCAGCTTTCCTTTAGCCCCCTTTAAGTACTGGGAGGCTGCTCTGAGGTCTCTGTGGAGCCTTCTCGGCTGAACAACCCAAACTCTCTCAGCCCATCCACATATGGGAGGTGCTCCAGCCCTCAAATCATCTTCGAGGCCTCCTCTGGACCCACTCTAAGTCAAATAATGTTTTAACTTAGTGTGAAACCTGGGCTCCTCCTGTCTACTGGGTGTCCTCTCCATCCTCTGTCTGGACCACATTATTGCTTTTCTGCTTCAGTGTGCAAAAGGCACTTTACTTGGTGCCCTGGTGAGACTGGTGAAGGGTTTGTACCTTAAACACACACCTTTGTACTTGCACAGTGGCAAAAATATATGTTTCATTATCCTGCACTCTCTTTGCTTCTGCATAAATTCACTTGTTACTCCAGGGTTCAAAAAAGGGTCTGGTGTCCCATGAATCTCATTTTCCAAGCAGGCTGTGCAGTAAGAGCATCGTTGTGCTGGAGAGGAGCAGACTGATACCTGAACTAATTCAAAAGGGATGCAGAGTCCTTTTCATCCTTTCTCTCCCTCATTTCAAAGCAATGGAAATGGAGCCTGTGTCTCCTCTGTATTATTCCAGCATCCACATGGGCTGGAATGGGTTGCACACAATTCAGGTTTGGCCCTGAGCAGCACCTTCTGTCCACCAGAGATCTTACCACTGTCATTAAAAAAGGGAGAAAGGAGTAGGATGTGGGTTTTTCTCATAGCTGAATCTATCACACTTCCTTTTCCCCTCTGTTTCCAAAAGTTCTGGGTTTTGTGGGGGAAGTGCTGGAATTAATTTGAAAGTGTTAGTGAGGAGTACTGGTAGACACAGCTGTAAAAGCAGTAGGACCTGCAAAAGCCCCCAAAGAGCTGTCAGAGCTTGGCTCTTGGGGGAGAAATGCAAGTTAGGTTTTTTTTTCCTTTTTCCAAACATACAGAAGCTTTTTGTCATCTCTCAAGATTCAAGGCAGCTTTTTAAAATCTCAGTTTTTCCCTGTTCTGGTGGTCTGTTCTTGCTGTGCTGCCATATGGTGGTGACCCAGGCTTCCCTGCTTGCTCTCAGGCTTGTTACACTGCGTTTTCATGGGAAAGGAGGTGCAATCACTGAATTGTAATGACTTTATGCAAGAAGTAGCCCTTTTTCACCCTCCTGGTGCAGCAGCCAAGGCATAGACCATCAACAGACTGAACGCTTCAAAGGTGGAACTCAACATGTTAAGAGTTGCTCAGCGTGGTTTGTAAGATTTTGACATAATTGAATCCCTCAATTTTCTCCTTTTAATTTATTTTGCAATCTGGAAGCCTTAATAATTCAGTCAAGTTTCTGTGCATGTAGATGCTTTGTAATGAAGGAAAAAAGATGGTGCCTTTTCCCAAATGTTATAGTTTAGATATAGAATCATAGCATCATAAAGGTTGGAAAAGACCTCTGGGATCAAGTCCAGCTGTTGGTCCCCACCATGCCCACTATATATATATATAGTTTAAGGCAAAAATTGACAAATATTTGGTTTCCTCATGCCTGGAGGTGTTCAAGGCCCAGCTGGATGGGGCTTTGAACACCCTGATCTAGTGGAAGGTGTCCCTGTCCATGGCAGGGACCTGGGTGAGCTTTAAGGTCCTTTCCAACCCAAACCATTCATGATGACCTGAGGTCTGGAGCACCTCTGCTGTGAGGACAGGCTGAGAGAGTTGGGGTTGTTTGGCCTGGAGAAGAGAGGGCTTCGGGGTGACCCCATAGCAGCCTTCCAGTACCTCAACGGGGCTACAAAAAATCTTGGGAGGGCCTTTTTACAAGGGTCTGTAGTGATACGATGAGGGGGAATGGTTTTAGGCTGGAAGAGGGGAAGATTGAGATGAGATCTTAGAAAGAAATGTTTTCCTGTGAGGGTGGGGAGGCCCTGGCACAGGTTGCCCAGAGAAGTGGTGGCTGCCCCATCCCTGGAGGTGTTCAGGACCAGGTTGGGTGGGGCCTTGAGCCCCCTGATCCAGTGAGAGCCTTATGGCACAGGGTTTGGAACTGAATGATTTTTAGGGTCTCTTCCAACCCAAACCATTCTATATTCCTATGAAATCCTACAAAATTTAAGGTATTTATGTTATCCACTGCTATTACATTTACTTGATAATGTTTCTCTCCATGCTTTTGTTAAAAGCTGTTGTTTAAGCTGAGCAGTAAACTGTGTTGCTCTGTGTTTATAATGCATTAAGGTTTTCACTAATCTATTATGCAAAGCCTTTCACACCGTGTAGCTGGATTTCCTCTGATCACATCTATTGCATCACTGCAGAAAGCAGGCTTTATCCAGAGAAAAAGCCATTTATCCCCTTCTGTGATCGTCTGTTTGCTCACAATTGGTAAAACAAAAGGCTAAAGGGGTTCCCAGGAATCCTCTGTGCATTTTCTTAAACAGATCTGTGTTAAATTGCGTGAGCAAGAAGATAAGCAAGTGTTAACATTATGGTTTAACGTGGCTGAGGTTGGTTTTTCTTCCAATATATTGTTCTTTCCTGGGATTCTGGCTTCAGAATGAGATAGATTCCAAGCAAAGATTTGATTCTGCTGTAAGTTACTGAACGTAATAACATTTTATTGCTCTCCGTAAGCGGCTCAAAATTTCTTGCTGTGGTTTTGAGGAAGGAAAAGTGAGAAGAAAAGGGTGTTAGGAAAGATGTGGCTGAGGGCTGTCCAGGTGAAAACCATGGAGGAACAGAGTGGTGTGGGGTGTGTTAGAGAAGGTGACACTGAGATGCCAGGGTGGTACAGCTGTGAAAAAGACAGATGTGGTCTAGGGAGCATCCTCATTGGGGAATTAACGAGGCATTAATGAGAAGTGTTAATACTGATAACACTGTGATAACTGTGATGGATGCTGATTACCCAGCTTCAAAAAAGATGCAAAGGAGAAGCTTTTAGGATCATAGAATCATCTGGTTGGAAAAGACCTCTGAGATCATCGAGTCCAGCCGTACCTGTCCCCTTACTAAACCTTGTCCCACAGAAAATCATCTGCCTGTCTTTTAAACATCTCCAGGGATGGGGACTCAACCCCCTCCCTGGGCATCATCTGCCAGGGCCTGAGAACCCTTTCAGTGGAGAAGTTCCTCCCAACTCCAATCTGATCCTCCTCTGGTTCAACTGGAGGCCATTTCCTCTCATCCCATCACCTGTCACCTGCGAGAAGAGACCAACACCCACCTCACCACAACCTCCTTTCAGGTGGTTGTAGAGAGTGATGAGGTCTCCCCTCAGCCTCTTCTTCTCCAGGCTAAACAACCCCAGTTCCCTCAGCTGCTCCTCCTGAGATTTGTTCTCCAGACCCTTCCCCAGCTCTGTTCCCTTCTCTGGACACGCTCCAACACCTCAATGTCCTTCTTGGAGTGAGGAGCCCAAAACTGAACCCAGTACTCGAGGTGTGGCCTCCCCAGTGCCCAGTCCAGGGGCACAATCACCCCCTGCTCCTGCTGCCCACGCTGTTTCTGATCCAGGCTGAGATGCCATTGGCCTTGTTGGCCACATGAGCACATGGGAGCAGAAACCTCTGGGTGAAAAAAAGGCTTAGTGGCTTCTGTTAGCAAAATGAATGCTAGAATGGAAGGGATGGATCTCTGCAAGCTGCAGTCTCCAGCCAGAAGCTGGAGAGGACAGCTCCAGGCCAAGAACTGGACAAGGACACCCCTCTCTGCACACAGGTTCCAATTTCTGTCTGTAGTGTCCCAAAATGTGCAAATTGCTCTCCAGGTTTGGGCTTATGTGTCACAATTTTTCAACATCAATAGCAAAATTGGAATGAGATCCATCTGAGCCTGTGCCCAAGCCAAACTTTTGTATTTTGAATATTGAGTCAGTATGTGCTTCTGAATAAATGTTGTTATGTGTAATGAACTTAAGTTCTGCTTTGCCTTTTAAGCTTTACAGAATGGGATTAAAGTGTGGGAAAGAAAACATCTTCCAAAGTTTATATTTCCATCAGATCATCCAGTGGTTGAATATTGGTCCAATCTTAATGCTAAACAGCCTACTTGGACTTTCTAATGTCATATCTGGTGGAGCTGGGAAAGGATAAAGGAGTTTTATATTATATTTCTGTTGCTGTTTTAGTTTAATTGGAGAAGTGTCCCTATAAGGCAGCATTGATTAAATTGCTGCACCTGTGTCTGTGTTGTCAAATGTATTTGTGCTGCTGAGCAGGTCTGCATACATCATATAAAATTAAACCTTTAATATCTCATTTCTTTAGGAGGTTTATTTGCAAGACTTCCTTTCTCCCCCCAGACCAAGTGTCTTTAAGTTTTCCTTCATCAGAGACTCCCCGTGACACCTCACCCTTTTTTATTGCTTTTGAAATATGCAACACTATTAAATTATGAAAAACTTTGCAGGGAAACAAATTGAGGATTAAAAGAAGACAGCGACTTGAGGAAGAAATTTGTTACTGTGAGGGTGATGAGGCCCTGGCACAGGTTGCCCAGAGAAGCTGTGGCTGCCCCATCCCTGGAGGTGTTCAAGGCCAGGTTGGATGGGGCTTTGAGCACCCTGATCCAGTGGGAGGTGTCCTTGCCCATGGCAGGGGGTTGGAACTGGATGGGCTTTGAGGTCCTTTCCAACCCAAAGCATTTTATGGTTCTGTGAGCGTGTGGGTTATGAGATATCCTTATTCAGTGACTGGGCCTAGTTGTGAAGATACAAGACTATGCCATGGGATGGATGATCTTCTTATAATATGGGACTTTGATCACCCAGATTGAGGCTTTTTGTTCATTTGATTTTTTTTTCCCAATTGTAAGTTTCTTTTACCAACTTTAATGCAATAAACCATTCTATTTCTCTTCTGTATTTGTGAGAGATTGGGCTGCTTAGCTTAGGAGTACAGACTTGGAGCATCTCAGCTCTTCTGCTTGTACCCATTGATAAGTGCATGGCAGAGCTGACCTCATTGCTGTGGAGAAGTAAGTTTACACGGCTGTAAATACACATTGCCAATCACCAAGCAGTTGATCCCTCACAAGTGGAGGAAGAGGAGCTGGTGCTTTGGCAGCCAATGACAGGACTTGAGAGAGTGGCAGGAAGTTGTGCCAGGAGAGGTTTGGGTTGGATATTAGGAAAAGGTTCTTCACCCAGAGGGTGGTGGAGCACTGGAACAGCTCCCCAGGGAAGCAGTCCCAGCACCAAGCCTGATGATTCTCCAGAAGCATTTGGCCAACACCCACAGACACACAATGTGCATATAGGGATTGTCCTGTGTAGGCACAGGAGTTGGACTGGATGATCCTTGTGGGTCCCTTCCAACTCAGGACGTTCTATGATTCTATGAATTAATACCTTCATTTGCCTCTCAGTAACTTTTCTGGATTTGAGCACCCTAAGACCAAATTCTTTTGGACCAGTCTTGTTTCCTGATGCCGAAGTGTGTTAAGACCCAGCTTTATTGGGATTCTGTAGACGTAACGCGCAACACAACTAAAATAGTGATTTCCAGAGTTGGCTTTCAGATAAGTGTGTTTATCTCTTGCTTCAGTTCTCTGGAGTGTTGTAACTCAGCCTGCTTATAGTCAGGTACAGTAGCCCTTAATGTCAGCAGCTTTTTACATTTCATTAAATTGCCTACAGATTCTCCGATTCTTTTAATCACAAAAGTAGATGCTGACATGATACGTGTGGCAATCAAAACATGAAAAAACAAGTTAAAAAGTAAGTAGCTGCAGCTTTCTTGCCACAGATGTCAATAACTTTGACAAGCAAGCGCTTGCGTTGTGACACATGGTAATAGAAAACATCCTGTTGTGGTAGAACACCACCAGCACCTTGAGAAAAGCTGGTGCCTGCGAGACGAAATTACACTCCAAGTTTCTAGGGTCCTTGTTCAATGAATTCTATGCCAATAGGAAGCCTGGTCTTTCAGTTTATTATCAAGAAACAAAAATAGGAAAGGAAAAAACCCACTAAATCAGTGCACTCCAAAGCCTCCAGGCACGTCGGTAATACAAATAATAAATTAAGAAATAATAAAGTGCAGAATCGTGGCTTTGGGCTTTAGGGTGAGAATGGGATTGATAAGCAGAGAGTTTAACATTAAGAAAAAATCCTTTGGGGCTTCAGCCTTCACTGACTGTCGAGTGTTGGGAAAGAAATTAACATTTTTGTTGTTGTTGCTGTTGTTGTTTACCTCAGAAATTTGGGAAGAGATAGCGGCTGAACAAAACGTGCTCCAAGGAGCCCTTCTGGAAAAAGTCCAACCATTGCAAAGTTACACAGATGAATTGATTTAATTAGGCTGCATAATACCACTTCTGCTGTGGCTGTTGAAACAGACTCATAAAAGATATTAACTTCTGCAGTCTGAGCATTGCAGATTTGTTTGAAAGATGCCCGTGACTCTTCCTTACTTCCTAGGTCATAAAGAGCTCTGTAAAACATAAAGTTTCCTCATATTCTTCATTTTTCTGGTTTTACTAATTAAAAATGTCTGGAAGTATTTACTGGAGACACAGGCAAAAATTCTCTTTCCTATGATAAAGGTTGTACAAATTATTTAGGAGGAAATTCATAGAATCACAGAATGGTTTCGATTGGAAGGAGCCTCAAAGACCATCCAGTTCCAATCCCCCACCTCCCACTGGATTGGGCTGCTCAAAGCCCCATCTGACCTGGCCTTGAGCACCTCCAGGGATGGGGCAGCCATGACTTCCCTGGGAAAGCTGTGCCAGGGCCTCCCCACCCTCATTATGAAGAATTTTTTCCTAATGTTTAATCTAAATCTTCCCCCTTCAAATTTAAAGCCATTCCCCCTTGTCCTTGTAAAAAGCCCCTCCCCAGCTTTCTTGTGGCCCCTTTCAGTCCTGGAAGGCAACTCTAAAATCTCCCTGGAGCCTTCTCTTCTCCAGGCTGAACAAGCCCAACTCTCTCAGCCTGTCCCCAGATGGGAGGTGCTCCAGCCCTTGCATCATCTTCGTGGTCTCCTCTGGACTCGCTCCAACATCACCTCCAGATCACAGAAGATGTCCACGGTGATGGAGCGATGCAGGGGATCCACAGAAGATGTGATTTCTGATCTGCCTGGGCTTTGTGGGGTCTGAGCATTTCGGTTGGGCTGTGTAGAGCCTGGTTGGCCGCTCTTGGGTACCCAGTTATGCAAAATTGCTTTATAAACACCGTGTAAAAACTTTGAAGCAGTAAAGACTCCATCAGCAAAACGCAGCACAATTACTTTGTTATGCATCTTGTTATGCTGGCGTATTTGTTTAATTAAATTCCTTGCTAATTAGAGCTGTATGTACTTGCGTTAATTATTATTTGCTTAACACAATCAACAGTGTAATTCTTCTCAGAAAAAACGCACACTTTCTAGTTGAATTACTGATTTTGTGTTCTTTTCTGAAAGAGCAGTTGCTCCATTTTTGTCAAATGATAGGTTGCATCCTTTAATGTGAATGAAATTCAATTTAGGCTAACTAAAACATAACATAATACATTATATTTTTAATTGGTGATTAAGCAAAGAGAGGAAAAACTGGTTTGCTTTGTACCCCAGCACTAAGATGTGTATTTTTTCTTAGTGGATTACTAAATTAGATGGATCTGCTATTTATCACCCACCAAGACCTTTTGCCATCTGACAAAGAAAAAGTACATTTGTCTTGTTTGTCGTGAGACGTTGGAAGGAAACTACTTTCTCATGCAAGAAAAATATAACCCAGTGGAACCTCTGACCTTTTACCAAATGCTTAATTACTTTCTAAAACATGGAGTGCTCTAAACATATTATACAGCCAGGGACCTATTTGTTTTCTAATACTGTGCCCATTAGTTCTAATTTTCATCGTGAATTTATGTTCAGTCCCTGAAATTGAAAGGAAAGCGATGACATAAATATCTTTAATCGTGTTCAATAAGGAGGCTAATGACCACGTAGCTAATTGTTTCTGTGAGTGGATGGCTGGATGCTGCACGGCATGGGTAGAGTCTGTGTATGTACACACACCCACACCCATATGTATTGGCTCTCCAGATATCTGGCAGATTTGCTGCTCTGTCTTTATAGGATTGACTTTTGGAGGTTGTTTCTCGTTGGAGCTGCTGATCAATACGGCAAAACGCGTTCGCAGTACGGAGGGATCACTCAACCACGGTATATTAATGTGTTTGAGTTGAGAACCTCAGGAAAGCAGTAAGAAAGAAGCATTGAGCACTATTGCAGTGGGAGCAGAGGGAAGAAGTAATTCTAAAGCAAACTGTAAACATGGCCAGGATTATGCAGCAAGATAAGAGAGGATTTGTTCTCATCCCAAGAAGGGTTAGGAATGTTCCTTTGCATTTTTCAAGGCAGAATGTGCCATTGAATGAAGGGGCAGAATATTAATGAGTGTGGTGAGCTTACAAGGCTCTTCAGTGTCTTCATAATCACTGAAATAAAACTGGACAGATAATAGAAACACTTCTCTTCCCATGGATTACGCAGGAGCCGCATCTGTTCTTCAATATTAGAATCATAGAATGGTTTGGCTTGGAAGGGACCTTAAAGATCAGCCAGTTCCAACCCCCTGCCATGAGCAGGGACACCTCCCACTGGATCAGGTTGCTCAAAGCCTCATCCATCCTGGCCTTGAACACCTCCAGGGATGGGGCAGCCATTCCTCATCATTTTCATCCTTTCACTAATTATCTTTAGGCATTTTTTACTATGCCACAAAACCAACAGGAGAAAGACTTCTTTTAAAACACCGGTACCAAACTTGGCACATGGTTATGTCCACCTAATTTTTTCATTTTCATATAAATTCAGGCCTGTGATTGAGATACCTTGGGAACAGAGTACTGAAACCAGTAAGAACCGCAGTGTTTCTGTGCCAAGTGCTTAAATGCTTTGCTGAATAGTGATACATTTTTCCTAAACTCATTAAAGTGCATCTTTTCTGTTAGTAGTCACCACCATTAGTCTACTGGGAAATAAGCTTTTTAAAGAAATGAGTGATTTACTCCTCCATACAGTGTGAAGGGCACAAGTCCACTGTTAGATATTGTAATTGAAAAATCAAAGGGGAAAAAAAAACCCATGGAAATTGAAGAATCACAAGAGAAAAAATATAAAAGTGGAAGAATCAATAGTAACATTAATGAGAACTGCTGGAAATGCCTCTTAATGGCTCTGGGCACCAGTGGTTTGGGAATCATTGCCAATCGTAAAGCGGTACCGTTGCCTTCCCACGCAAGGAGCAGCCCAGAGACGTGAACCTGATTCCCCAAGACTGAGTTAATTCATTAGAGGATTCTGTTTTCTCACAGAGGTTGTGTGAAAAACATCCATCAGATCTCCCACTCAATCTCTTTGTGATTCTCTTGTCCACTGGAAACGAGCACATGAGAATATTTCATTATTTCAGCATGAAGGAGGAATTAAATGCAGATGATAACGACTTCCTTGGTGGAGACCTGCTAACGTTACCCTCACGAGGCAGTGACCACAAACAGGTCCCAAAACAGGTAGTAATGAGGTCAAAACTTCTCATAGCCACCACCAGCCTGCAGACCAGTTGACTGAATTGGGAAGACCGACATCCCACCTATCTGTGGCACTTCATAAAGCTCTTGAGATGGCTCTAGGTTTGTTTCTTTTCTAAGTCAGGATAAAAATCCCAACTGTTGGTGGCACTACCTGTGGGTAAAATCAGGGTGAAGAACCAGTTTTTACAGTTTTGAGTCCTTCTTGCAGTGAAGTCATAAAATCATAGAATGGTTTAGGTTGGAAGGGACCTTAAAGATCATTCTGTTCCAACAGGGACACCTCCCACTAGGGTCAGGCTGCTCAAAGCCACGTCCAACCTGGTCTTGAACACCTCTAAGGATGGGGCAGCCACGACTTCTCTGGGCAAAAGTCCACTGCAAAAATCCAATCAGCTTTGGTGAGACCATGGCTTTTGTATGGAGTCTTTGGTTTGCACTTGAGAGGGTTCAGCTCTGATGGCTCATACGTAGCAAAGGGCTGGAAATGTTTTAGACTCTGAGATTTTTGCTAATTTAGACACGACAGAGGAATAAAGTGAATAAATATCTGAGTCAAATGCAGAGTGAAATATGAGTGAAGCAACACGAGTCAGGCTCTGCAAAGTGGAAGCACAGAGATCTGTTTCAGAGAACAAAAACTAAAAAGTCAGATAAAATCCCATATTACCTGCTATTTTCCAGAAATTAAAAATTCCCGAGAAGACTGTAAATTCTTTACCTGTCTTGGGATTAAACCCCCTGGTTATATTTTCAAAGCCTGAAACCTTCTTCCAGGAACAGCATTTTTATAAATGCCTTTTTACTTTTTGTGCTTTCTCTAAATATTATTTCTGTTTGTTTCATTACAAGGCTTGAACAAGCAGTTTATCATGGAATGAACTCAGCTTTCAAAGAAAAGCAAATTAGCCTGAAGGCTTCAGGCACAGCACCCTGTGTATGGGGTGCTGGTCAACAGCAACTGAATGTGAGCCACCAGTGGCCCACGTGGTCAAGAAGGCCAAAGGCATCCTGGCTTGGATCAGCCATGGTGTGGCCAGCAGGAGCAGGAAAGGGATTGTCCCATTGGACTTGGCACTGGGGAGGCTGCACCTCCAATCCTGGGTTCAGTTTTGGGGCCCTCACTACAAGAAGGGCATTGAGGGGCTGGAGAATGTCCAGAGAAGGACAACAAAGCTGGGAAAGGGTCTGAAGCACAGGGCTTATGAGGGGTCTGGGATTGTTTAGCTTGGAGAAGGCTGAGGGGTAGATTTCATCACCAGAAAGCAGGTTGTAGGGATCTTGATGTTGGTCTCTTCTCCCAAGTAACAAGTGATGGGACGAGAGGAAATGGCCTCGAGTTGCACCAGGGGAGGATGAGATTGGATATTAGGAAAAATTTCTTTCCTAAAAGAGTGGTGAAGCACTGGCAGAGGCTGCCCAGGGCAGTGGTGGAGTTTCCTTCCTTGGAGGTGTTCCAAAAGTGTGTAGACATGGCACCTGGGGACACGGTTTAGTAGGGACTGTGGTGTTGGGCTGATGGTTGGACTGGATGACCTTAGAGGTCTTTTCCAACCTTAATGATTCTGTGATTCTAAATTAAATCTTGCCTGCTGGCATGTGCATAGATCAGGTACATGAACCCAGGTTGCTGTCATCTTGGCTTGGTCCCATGACGACGAGACCATCTTTTTGTGACATCTTCAGCAAAGCTGAAGGAAATAGAGGTGCATTTAAATCACAGCTCTGGAAGCTGTGAAACATCTCTGGGCTTCTGCTTTGAGAACAGGGAGTTCAAAAGGCTCTTTTATAAGAGCAGACGTGAAGGGATAGTGCCTGTCCTGATAGTGTTTGGAAGAAGAGCTGAGCTTGAGGGACTGCAGTGTGGTTGGATGTAGAAAATCAAGCTCTTCAGCATCAGCCCTTGGGGCACCGTAGCCTCTTCTTATAACAAGCTGTAACTATAGCAAGGTACTATATTTACAAACACCAAACAGAGATGTGGAGCAAGGGAACTTCAAGCTTTAATGATTAATGGTCTCTCTGATATCCCCCGAGTTGATATTTTTCAGAGATTGGATCTTCCTCTCTGCCTGGAGGCTGTGTCTGAATTTCATTCCGTTTCCGAAATCGGGCTGCAAACACCTGAAATGTGCTGCTCTGCTAAGGCACATGACACCATCCTGTGGATTGGGGAAAGCATTGAATATTTCTGTGAAGAACACACATTTGGATGGTTTCCATGCATTTCCATAAGGGAAAAACTCATTTTTTCTTGAGGGAAAGGTGCAATGATAAAATAACTGTTTTGTTGTGTGCATTATCCTATTTTATTCTCAGTAATGCCTGTTATGGCCACTTAAAATCTATTTATTGGAGGCAGTGATTACATAGAGCCATTTGACAACAAGGTTTAATTCTAAGAAGTCTTTTTGTTGCATAATCATAACCTCCTCTAATGCCACTGTTCTCATTGGTCATTTTTTACCTGTGGGAAAGAGAAAGAAGGCTAAATTGAGACGTAGTCAATGATTATGGGTTTTGGAGCATCTTATTTCAAAACTGGACTGCCCTCACAGTGAAGGTCATCTCAATCCTTTTAGGTAGTTCTACTAGGAATAATCAGCTCTTTGTTTTCTTCTGGTGGTTGTAATCTCTGTCTGCAAAAGGAAGGTCTACGTGGTACAGCTTTCAGGGAAAATGAGTGGTTTCTCTGAAAACTGAAGTAGAGAGACTATAATTCCAGACTGTGTCATTTTTCTGAGATTCTGGGAGTAATATCCCATACACTCCAGAAATACCTGTGTTTCTCTGAGTGGGGCAGTTGTCACACCAGAAGGACAGGATGGCATCCAGGGGGAACTGGACAAGCTGGAGAAGTGGGGCTGTGTCAGTGTCATGAGGTTCAACGAGGGCAAGGTCCTACACCTGGGGTGGGGCAATCCATGGCTTCAAAACAAGCTGGGGACAATGTGACTGAGAGCAGCCCTGAGGAGGAGGACTTGGGGTGCTGATGGATGAGAAGCTTGATGTGAGCTGGCAACGTGCTCTCACAGCCCAGAAACGAACCCTGTCCTGGGCTGCATCCAAAGCAGTGGGAGCAGCAGGGAGAGGGAGGGGATTCTGCCCCTCTGCTCTGCTCTGGGGAGACCCCACCTGGAGTCCTGTGTCCAGTGCTGGAATCCCCAACGTAAGAAGGATATGGAACTGTCCAAACGGGTCCAGAGGAGGTTGCAAAGATCTGAGGGCTGGAGCACCTCTGCTACGAGGACAGGCTGAGAGAGGTGGGGCCTGGAGAAGAGAAGGCTCTGGGGAGACCTTAGAGCAGCCTTCCAGTACCTGAAGGGGCTCCAGGAAAGCTGGGGAGGGGCTTTTTCCAAGAGTCTGTAGTGATAGGATGAGAGGGAATGGCTTTAAAGTGGAAGGGGGTATTGGTTGGGTGACTTTGTGCAGGAAAGGGGTAGATGTCACCAAGAATTAAATGCATCCACTATGCTCCTCCACTGTGCTTCCCCATGCAGGTATTGCTTGTAGAAAGAGAATCGGATTAATTTATGTTTGCTCTAATTAATAAAATAAGAAAACTGAGGTCTGACTGTGCTGTGTGCTGCAGAAAAAATAAGCTCCACAAGTAATTGTTGTGGTTGTTTGGATATAATTGTTTCATTAGTCATCTAACAGTTCTGCAGACAGCTTCCACTTTCATGTCATATTTGTGTTCTAATCCTTCTCTTTAAGGCTGATTGCAGCAAGGGGGAAGACAAGAAGCAGTTTTAATCCATCATTTATTGCAGAGTACCAAAGAGGAAGGAGGGTTTAGGAATGGGGGGGGGGGATGT
Source organism: Dromococcyx pavoninus (assembly GCA_033558185.1). Lineage (NCBI taxonomy): Eukaryota > Metazoa > Chordata > Aves > Cuculiformes > Neomorphidae > Dromococcyx > Dromococcyx pavoninus. Next base: position 272,554 of record JAUMJL010000253.1, read on the forward strand.
TTAATAAGACAACAAAATTCATTCACCAGCTTGTTTCAAGGGGATTTTTAATATTCTGGAGCTAAATTAGACAGCGGATCCTGCACAGGCCCCGGGCTTTGACATGTGTTTTATAATGACAGTTAATTAGATGCTGTCTGCAGCAATCATAGGCTGTCATTCCTAATACACATCGAGTAACGTGAAGGACAGAAGAATTTCCTCCCCCCTCCTTGCCCTAATTGAAATCAGTTGCCAGAATTAACTATGACTGTATGAGACCAGAGTCTGACAGGTAACGTCGCCTTTCCATGTGTGCCGTGACGTAACCCTGTGTAACCCCTTCTGGGCTCTACGAGTCATGTACACGTGTGGGTGCAGCAGCAAAGTGAAAGGGACATGATTTGTGGCTGCCCCCTCCCTGGAGGTGTTCAAGGCCAAGTTGGAGGGGGCCTTGAGCAGCCTGGTCCAGTGGGAGGTGTCCCTGCCCATGGCAGGGGGGTTGGAATTGGATGGGCTTTGAGGTCCCTTCCAACCCAAACCATTCCATGATTTCTTGGTAGCACAGAGGAACGTTTCCCAGTTCCTCCCCTCTTCAGCTTTTCTCAAAAATTACTTGTCAGGGAGCCTTGTAACATTCAAGAGACTTCAAATCCTGCAGGTCTCCTCCAGGGGTGCTCCTCTCCTCCTCCACCGCTGGGTTGTCATTATCTTAGAAGATACAGGTCAAGCTCTTAGAAGGAGGTAATTCTGTTGTCAGTCATGCAAGCCTTTATATACTTCAGAAAATCCTGATTCCCAGCAATTTCTGGTGCTCACAGTGATGCTTCACAAAAATTGGCTTCCAAGTAGCTGTAACCTACAACCAAGTTCTCTTTTTCCCACCTGTTTTCCTCTCTGTGTTCCTCTTTCCGCTTTTTCTGCTTCTGCACTTGTCCTTCGATTCTTGGTACATAAAGTGAGGGTGACAGTTTCCAGAGATCACAGGGTGTTTTCAGGATTTCTCCAAGGCTTTTGGTTCAAGGACCTGGAGTGACAGGACAGGGGGGAATTGCTTTAAATTGGAAGGGGGGAGATTTAGATTGGACATTAGGAAGAAATTCTTTGCAATGAGGGTGGTGAAGCCCTGGCACAGGTTGCCCAGGGAAGATGTGGATGGGCTTTAAGGTCCTTTCCAACCCAAACCATTCTATGATTCTATGACTGAAACCTTTTCCATTAAAGCCAATTACAAAATTAGACTTTTCCAGGTGAGAGTTGTCCTCTTTGCTGTCCTGTGTGACTTTCCCCTTGCCCAGGTCACAGCAGGCACTCGATTTGTCTCTTACTACTGTAGTACCTTGGCAGCTGCAATGTGTTTTCTCCTTGTTTCACCAGCCCTTCTTTCCCGTATTGGCTACTTTGTGTTGTAATTTAACATTGACATAGAAATCATATCTGGATCTGTGTGATCATAGAATCATGGAATGGTTTGGGTTGGAAGGGACCTTAAAAGATCATCCTGTTCCAACCCCTGTGCAATGGGCAGGGACACCTCCCACTGGATCAGATTGCCCAAAGCACCATCCAACCTGGCCTTGAACACCTCCAGGGATGGGGCAGCCACAGCTTCTCTGGGCAACCTGTGCCAGGGCCTCCCCACCCTCACAGGAAAACATTTCTTCCTAAGATCTCATCTCAATCTCCCCTCTTTCAGCTGAAAACCATTGCCTCTCATCCTCTCCCTGCACTCCCTGATCAAGAGCCCCTCCCCAGCTTTCCTGGAGTCCCTTTTGGTACTGGAAGGCTCCTCTAAGTTCTCCCTGGAGCCTTCTCTTCTCCAGGCTGAGCACCACCAACTCTCCCAGCCTGTCCTCATAAGGCGGTGCTCCAGCCCTCGGATCATCTTTGTCGCCTCCTCTTGACTTTTTCCAACAGCTCTGTGTCCCTCCTGTGCTGAGGACTCCAGAGCTGAACACAGGACTCCAGGTGGGTTCTTATGAGACTGGAGCAGAGGGGCAGAATCTCCTCCCTCACCGTACTGGCCACACTTCTGTGGATGCAGCCCACAGTTTGGCTTTCTAGGCTGAGAGCGCCCATTGCCAGCTGAACTGGAAAGCCTCTACTAGGAATTTTAGGGTGTAGGGCAGGTTAATTTACCTGGTTGGCTTTCTAAACTTGAGACACTGCCTTGAAACCCCAACTGTTGGCAGGTGTCATGCTACTCAAGAAAATCCTGAATTATACCTTCAAAGCAGTGGTGTGGACAAAGCTTCTGTCTTTTTGCATCATCACCCCCCCTTTGCTGTAATTGCTTCATCTAATCCCTTATTAGCCTGTAATATGGTTCCTGTCATGTCAGACTTCTTTTAATTTAATTTAAACAAAATGTTAACAATATTTTGTTTCTAATTTATCCCCCTCCTGGCTGCTTCAGAGACTTATAAGTAGGTTGTTACGGCATTAATTATGATTTCATGGTCAGGCCCTGCTCCTCAATAGGAATGATCCAATTTTGCCCCCACTGTGTCTTCAAACAAGGAATCTACAAACAGCCCTATGATGTCTCCCACTGCTTTAGAAGATTTGATATAATGGAGGGATGATAAAGCAATCAAACAAATCCTATTTACGCATCCCTGAGAGTATAATTCATGCATCAGTGAGCACTGTCAAGGGAAAATTACCTTTGGAGTTCAAATTTCCATTGCAAAGTTGCATTACAGTTTTGGTTTTGTAGGCTACAAGCTTCAGCTTTTTCAAGACCGTGCGATTTCTATCCAGTTGCCATTTTTACTGTACAAACACAAGGCTTAAATACAAAATATTTAATGTCCCTGTCTATAAATTGATATTTTTAATAGTTTACTCGATGCTGCTGACTTTTACATTTTGTTTGCAGTTTTTCAATAGCTCACACTCACAGTCCTGTATGTGTGGGTCTTTTCTTAAATCTAAATAACAAAAACAGGAGCTGAAAATTGATTTTCTGGGGGCTGTTCAACATCTTCTCATCCTTCTGTACTTTTTCATCGCCATCCACTTGGAGATTTATTTGAAGAAAAAGTGTGAAATAATACAAGAAATTTTAGCCCTATTTTTTGCTGTCAAGAGAAGGTATGAAAGTGATTGCTGTTGTGTGCACACCAGGAGTTTTCTGTCTTCTGGCCTCATGAGAGCGTGCCAAGATTTCATTTAGAATCATAGAATGGTTTGGGTTGGAAGGGACCTTAAAATCCATCCAGTTCCAACCCCCCTGCCATGGGCAGGGACACCTCCCTCTGGATCAGGCTGCTCAAGGCCCCATCCAACCTGGCCTTGAACACCTCCAGGGATGGGGCAGCCATCACTTCTCTGGGCAACCTGTGCCAGGGCCTCCCCACCCTCACAGGAAAGAATTTTTTCCTAATATCACATCTAAATCTCCTCTCTTTCAGCTTTAAACCATTACCCCTTGTCCTATCACTCTGTCCTTCCTCCCCTTCTCCCAGGTCCACATCCTGTCCCTTTAAAACCCGCACTGGTTTCATATCCACTGTGGTGCTGGGCTGTGTTTTGTGCTCATTGCTGGATGGAAGCTCTCAATCATCAGTAGGTTGTTTCTTTCTCCCATTCATATTCTTGTACAGCCCTGCCTAGGGACAAATGCAGGGATACTTCTCACAGGTGATGGATCTACTGGGAAAAGATAAAGGCACTGAATACCTAAATCTCTCCACCAAGCCCTTTCTCCCTCCTCTCTTGTTTGTTTTTTGTCTTTATTCACTACTGGCAAGTTAATATTATAGTTATTCTGTTATTTCATGGGATCATAGAATGTTTTGGGTTGGAAGGGACCTTTATGGGTCATGTTGTCCAACCCTCTGCAGGAGCAGGGACATCTTCAACTCGATCAGGTTGCTCAGAGCACCATCCAACCTGACCTTGAACACCTCCAGGGATGGGGCCTCCACTACCTCCCTGGGCAACCTGGGCCAGTGTCTCACCACCCTCGTTGTAAAAAATTTCTTCCTTATATCCAGTCTAAATCTCCCCTCCCTTAGTTTAAAACCATTACTCCTTGTCATGTCACAAAAGGCCTTGCTAAAAAGTCCCTCCCCACCTTCCCTGGAGCCCCTTTCAGTACTGGGAGGCTGCTCTAAGGTCTCCCCAGAGCCTTCTTTTCTCCAGGCTGAACAACCCCAACTCTCAGCCTGTCCTTGCATGGGAGGTGCTGCACCCCTGGGATTATTTTCGTGGCCTCCTCTGGACTCTGCTCCTTTTTCATCGCTGTGTTTCCACTTTTACTTCTATTTAATACTTCTACACCCTCCGTGTCTGCAGAATCATACGCTCAGCTTTTAAAGATAAGCTGATCTGCAGCTGCTGGGGTAAAGCCTATCTCAAATCATGTGGATTTGCAATACAAAAATCCATATTACATGGGTGAATACATAGAATTGGCAGAATCTTGCGTTGATTTCAAGTTGTACCTATGCCTGGGTACTTCTGCTTTGCTATCTGTGCAATTATGATTGCATTGATAAGGGCATGTGTGTGTAAATATATATATAGAGGAACTGAGAAGAGGCTAATCTTAAGCTATTATTTCATCAGGGGCTGAATGCTGCATGCTAATGTTAAAGGGGGAAAAAAAAACCCAAACCAAGGAGAAGGGAGCTCTTGGATTCCTCTTTCCAGTCCCCCCTTTCCCCTCGTCGGGGTTTCTGTCTGAGCAATATGGCATAGTTTGTGACTCCATCTGGAGAGCTGACAGCGCAGGCTGGTGACAATAAAGCTTTCAGCCTTCTTCCCTAAGTCTGTAATTAAATGACATCACAGAGTCTTAAAATGCATCTGCTGTAAAAGTCAGAAGGCTAAAACATCCCATTAAAGGGAGAAGAGTGTTCCCGAGGTGTTAGAGGAGCTCGAGTGTGGATCCGCTCCAGGAAAGCTGTTTGAAAGCTGCTTTGAGCATGGTTCACTGTAGGAAGAGTTGTAGGCTGGTAAGTGTGTTACTGGTTCAAGTTCTTAAGCCCCAAACTGTGGTTTTAAAAGCAGCTCAGGGAGGTGTAGCTGTGTGTCTCTCTCTGTCTGTGCATGTCTGAGTGTTTGTGAGCTCTGCAGGCTTATTTTAAGCAGTTTATGGGGGGTTAAGTATCCTGTATCTATGGTTTGGGCAGTGGTCCAAAGAGAATAATTGCTTATGTGTCAGTGCTAAAAGGTGAAACTGCAGGGAGATAAAAGTTGGAATTAACAGATTTATTTCCTTTATGAAGCCTGACAAGGAGAAATAAGGACTATGAAGTGGCAATTAGATATTTCCTGTCTTCCTTTCTCTTCTCTTGAGTCATTTTTGTTGATGTAGAAGCATGAATAAGGACATGTACTTTCAAAGTAGGTTGGTTTCAATGTGATGATGCCTCCTAGACAGATAAATAAAAAATTATATCAAGAGAAAAAAAGACCCTACAACATGGAATATCCAATTCACTCATCCCATTGGAAGGATTCCCTATTAAAGTACCTATTTTTTCCATATAAAAAGTTGGGGGTTTTTAACTTTTGGTGCTTTGAGACACCTGAGATTAAAGTTTTAATTATTTGTCTCTAACATTTTAACCATTAGGAATATTAATTCTATAGTTGTGGTTTATATTAATTCTACAGTTGTGGTTTATATTAATTCTACAGTTGTCATTTATATTAATTCTACTGTAATTTCTAAACTACTGTAAGTAGGAGATGCCTACCCCCTTTTCTAATTATATTGGAGTTGTTGGGCAAATAGAGTTGAAAGCCTATTTTGAAAGATCAAGCAGGTTTATGGTTTGTAACACGAAGACTGGACCTGCTGAGTAGGAGGGGGCTCTTTTATCATGCAGGAGGGTTTCTGGCTGTAACTGCCCTTAAAGTTTGAAGGCTTTACATTAACCTGAATCAGCATTTTTTTCCCCCCATTTTCTTTGGTGTCCATTTACCTGAGGTCCTAGAGACACAACCATGGAAGTAAACAGATGACAAGGACATCAAACCCATGTTCACTAGCCAGGTACACAGCTGTACTAGTCTGCAGTATTTAACCATATGCCCTGTCTCCCAAGCTGCCTCTGGGACTGGGGCACAAGTTTTGAGAGGAGCAGCTGAAGGACCTGGGGTTGTTTAGCCTGGAGAAAAGGAGGCTGAGGGGAGACCTCATCACCCTTTACAACTCCCTGAAAGGAGGTTGCAGCGAGGTGGGTGTTGGTCTTTTCTCCCAAGTAATAGGTGATGGAATAGGTGATGGCCTCAGATTTAGATTGGGTATTAGGAAAAATTTCTTCCCTGAAGGAGTGAGGAAGCATTGGAAGAGGTTGTGCAGGGAAGTGGTGGAATCACCATCCCTGGAGTTGTTCAAAAACATGTAGATGCGGAATTTCAGGACATGGTTTAGTAGGCACAGTGAGGTTGGGCTGATGCTTGGACTGGATGGTCTCAGAGGTCTTTTCCAACCAAACAATTCTATTATTCTCTTACTAAACTGTTGTTCTTCTTCTGCTTGATTCATCAGAGACCACCATGGTCCAAGTTGCCATGGGCTTGCCCTTCCCCTCAAGGTGCACGTTGCAATGATGGGATGCACCATGCTGTCCATCTGCAGGAAGAGGGACTTTAGGCAGGACACCTGCAGTTCATGTGCAGATAAGCAATGGTGACCTGGAGTTGTGGGAAAGGAGGCTGTAAATCAGAAGTTATCTTAATCTGCTTCGCATGGAGTTAAGAAGATTTAAGTTAAGCTTTGGTACCACATCTATTTGATGCCCAGAAATAGATCAGATGCTCTGTGTGTAGTCATTGGGGAAGTTATCCCTTATAACTCTAATTTCAAAAAAGAAGGAAAAAAAAATTGAATCCAAAAGCTAAGAAACCTCAGGAGCTGCAAGGATACAAACACGTAGGGTTGTCCTTATTTTCATCAAAAATGAGCTCATTAAGCATGGGTAGGGACTCTCTTAGGTTCTGGCTGTCCAGGCACCGTGCACACTTGTGGCAAAGACACACTCATTTAAAATACCTGGTCTGAGAGAACCTTAGGGGAATTCAGAAGGGTGATTGGCATCCAGAGCCTGGGTTCTTTGAATCAGGCTGTGCCAACCCAGAAGGGATTGCACCCGTGTTGAAGCACAGGCTTTGATCTTGCCAAATCAGAAATAATCATAATATGATGGAATGCTTTGGGCTGGAAGGGACCTCAAACAAAGCCCATCCAGTTCCAACTCCCCTGCCACCATGGGCAGGAACACCTCCCACTGGATCAGGTTGCTTGAAGTGTTATCCAGCCTGGCCTTGAACACTTCCAGGGATGGGACATCCACGACCTTTCTGGGCAACCTGTGCCAGTGTCTCACCACCCTCACCATTCTTCCTAATACCTCATCTACATCTCACTCCTTCCACCTTAAAACCATTCCCCCTCGTCCAATCCCTCCACTCCCTGAGAAAGATTTATAAAATTAAAAGCTACAGTTTTCCTGTAGCCCCTTTCAGTACTGGAATATAAGGTCACTCTGGAGACTTCTCCAGGCTGAACAAGCCCAACTTTCTCAGCCTGTCCTCATGTGGGAGGTGCTCCAGCCCTCGGATCATCTTGGTGGCCTCCTCTGAATTCACTCCAGCAGATCCACGTCCTTCCTGTGCTGAGGACTCCAAAACTGAAGGCTGGACTCCAGATGATCTGGAGTCTCACAGAAGCAGAGTAGAGGGGGAACTATACAGGGAACTGGTTTAATTCAGAAGAATTTAACTGCTGATGTGGAAATCGTTGAGGACATTCAGGCAAATTGAGAAGAGGAATGAGATCCTTAATGGAAGTACAAATCCATCTTCCTCTTGAGCATCAGTTATTAGCTTTGGCCAAACCCCGGCTGCTGCATGTGTTGGGTGGTCGGAGGTGATTGAGATACCTTCTTATCATCTGTATTTACTCTAAAAGCTCTCTCTGCTCTGCTCAAACCCATTTTTCAAGATTTTCTCCTTGTAAAACCAACCCAGTGAACCTCATCTCAGCCCTTCAGAGAAATTGTGGTGGCTGCTGTGGTTGTGGTGGTGCTGCCCTGCCGTAAATATCTTCAAGCTAAACTTTCAGTCGTTTCTTTTTCTGCAGCTCTGGCTCTAGGGAAGTTGTACACGTGTTAATGGCTAAAACCTGGAGCACAGCTGGTTCTTTGATCACTTTTTCTTGCCTTCCTAAATAGCAATATTATTGTGCCCCAGTTGAGTTAAGTTTTTCTGCCAGCTCACTAATGAATGTGATTAGAGTGAAGCTGTGAGTAGCTTAACGTCGCCTGGTGTGATTTGTAATCTCCATCTCAAAAGTGCAGTGTCTTTACACTGGAGGATATTTATATCCAGGATCATTGCATTCCTGTGCAAATAGCTGGAACTCAGAAGCATGGACACAGCTACGTTGGGTGCCAGATCCATGGCATGAAATCTGCTGAGAATTCCTTTGTAGAATTGTAGAATTCCTTGGTTGGAAAAGATCTTTGAGATCATTGAGTGCAACCGTACCTGTCCACTACTAAACCACATCCCTGAGCACCTCATCTGCCCATCTTTTAAACACCTCCAGGGATGGGGAATCAGCCACCTCCCTGGGCAGCCTCTGCCAGTGCCAGGACCAGGTTGGATGGAGTCTTGAGCAGCCTGGTCTGGTGGGAGGTGTCCCTGCCCATGGCAGGAAGGTTGGAACCGGATGGGCTTTAAGGTCCCTTCCAACCCAAACCCATTCTGTGATTCTGAGTTAGGGGTCTATAGTAGCACATCCCTCTGTGCCTCTGGAGGCAGTAGCTCCAGGGAGCCCTGATACTCCAGGACATCCCCAGCTGGGCCTTGGGGTTACAATCTCTTGCTTTGAGCTTTTCATGTGCCCCAGGGTGGTTTTTAGTAACCCCTGATTTAACTTATTGGCCTTAACCTGGAGACTCATCAGTGGGTTGGATGATAACGAAGGATCGCGCCATCTGTCTGCTTATTTCATGGAGTGTCAGCACACAGCAAATAGGAGATAATTGGATTGACAGATGCACAGCCAGTTATTAGACTGGTTTCTCTCTGATTGGGAAAAGCAGAGGAGCAGAGAGGTGTAGCCAAGCTAATCCAATCGTGTCTTTTGTTGTAAGCACACACAATCTGCCACACCGAGTTCACGGGCTTTGAAACCGCTGGCTGCTCGGAGTTGTTCCTCATTGCTGTCTGCTCCAAAGCCATCCTTGCATCCCTATTACAAATCATTATAATGCAATCTAATAAAAAACAGTTTGCATAAAGATTGTGCCCATTTATAAAGCTGTCACCGCAGCTTCTCTATTAATAGAGCCATTTTAAAGATTTATAGTCAGCATATGTTGCATTTTACAGGGGGCAGATTGAGAGCTGTGGAACTGGAGCACAAAGAATGTGCCACCAGATCAGATTTAAAAATAATATGAAGAATAAGTTAATTTCTACAAAGCTGTTGTGCTCAGGAGAGAATGTAAATTTGTGGGGTGGGAGGTATAACACAGCGATCGTGGTCAGCAAATGGAATGCAGCATGGCACCTCTCCCATCTGAACAGGCTGGGAGAGTTGGGGTTCTTCAGCCTGGAGAAGAGAAGGCTCCACAGAGACCTTAGAGCAGCCTCCCAGTACCTGAAGGGGCTCCAGGAAAGCTGAGAGAGGCTCTTTATCAGGGAGTGCAGGGATAGGACAAGGGGGAACAATTTTAAGCTGAAAGAGGGGAGATTGAGATGAGATCTGAGGAAGAAATGGTTTGCCCAGAGGGTGGTGAGGCCCTGGCACAGGCTGCACAGAGAAGTTGTGGCTGCCCCATCCCTGGAGGTGCCCCATCTACACATTTTTTTTAACTCCTCCAGGGATGATGACTCCACCACTGCCCTGGGCAGCCTCTTCCAGTGTTTCACCACTCCTTCAGTAAAGAAATTTTCCCTAATATCCAGGCTAAACCTCTCCTGGTGCAACTTGAGGCCGTAGGACAGTGAGGTAGAACCAGATTAAGCTGTGACATCCTACAAGTTGGACTTCATGTCATGGTCAGAGCACGAAAGAAAGTGCCTCTGAACACAGATGTACCCTGGGTTCAAATAAAAGAAATACATTGCATAACTTCTGTAGAGAGAGAAATTGTTTGACCACGGTTACTACATTTATCTTCTGGCTTCTGTAGGATTGGATTTAAATTCCATGTGGTTCTATGGCTAGTTATTTCATTTTGGATTATCATCTCCATCATGAAGCAATCTTGTAACTTCGAGGCAGCTGGCAGGTTTGCTCAGTGTTGGCCTAGTTTTGGGTTAGAAGCTTATGGTTTCAGAGACTGGAGCAGAGAAATTTGGTGGTGCAGCTTCAGAAGAGCAAAGGGATGGCTGGTTATAGCAGCAGCAGTTGCTCAGTTTGGTGTAAACTTAAAACATACAAAAGTATTTGTTAGTGAGAAATAGTAAAGCAGCATCTCATCAAAGCAGTGTTTCAGGCTGAAGGTGGTCGCACATCACAGTCCCACTGTCCCCATTCACTGCAGGTGCAGCATTTTACATTCTCCTCTTCCCTGGATCTGCAGAACTGGGGTTTGTTGGCATCTGAATGACCATAGAATCATAGAATGGTTTGGGTTCCAACCCCCCTGCCATGGGCAGGGACACTTCCCAGCAGACCAGGTTGCTCAAGGCTCCATCCAGCCTGGCCTTGAACACCTCCAGGGATGGGGCAGCCACAACCTCCCAGGGGAACCTGTGCCAGGGCCTCACTGCCCTCATTGTGAAGAATTTCTTCCTAATGTCTAATCTAAATCTTCCCCCTTCCAGTTTAAAGCCATTCCCCCTCATCCTATCACTCCAGGCCCTTGTAAAAAGCCCTTCCCCAGCTTTCCTGGAGCCCCTTCAGGTACTGGAAGGCCACTCTGAGGTCTCCCTGGAGCCTTCTCTTCTCCAGGTTGAACAATCCCAACTCTCTCAGCCTGTCCTCACAGCAGAGGTGCTCCAGCCCTCGGATCATCTTTAACGATACCATCCCCTTCTACAGCTTTAAGGATCTCTTGCTTTGCAAACATTCATTGCTTGTTTCAGTGCTCACAAAACTGAGGTCCTTTTAAACCCAAACAACCCCCAAAAATTTCCTCAATAGATTGGGAAGAGACAAAACCACCTGACCACAGTTTTCCTGCTTCCAGCCTCCCATTGTAAAGAACCTGTACCTGCTGAAAACGATTAAAGGGAGGGTCACGGCATATAGGGAATAAAGCTACTTTATATTTGTTCTCAAAATGAACTCAGAGTCCTCATAACGTAGTCAGGAGTCTGTAGGGGGTGAGCAGAATAAAAGTGGAAGTCAGCTTTCAAAAGCAGTCGTGTAGGTTGAGGTGTTAGGAGACTGTGTTCACACTGATGTGTGCAGCTACGCACATGCAGCTCCACCAAAACGTGGCCCCGTGGAGGGGAACAAACGGAACTCGCTGCTCACCGGTGACATCTGAAAAGGGTTGGGTCTTGGTGCTGTGGGATGAAGACCCATCTCTTAACAGGGGAAGGTCTTCAGGATCTGAAGAAAGCTGCAGTTTTTTAAGTTTGATTGAAAAGGCTTCTGCTCCACATGGAGCAAAGTGATTTCATCTGCCATAGGGGGATGAAAGGCCAACACCAAGGGCTGGGTCTTGCTGGGAGGCACAAGGTGTTGCTTTGACATCCCTCCCTGTGCTCTGTGTACTGAAGCCACTGTTCTCTGCTTTATGCCTCAGGTGTTCTCAGGGAGAAGGTGTGAGTTTATGGATTTTTCTGATGAGAGGTACACCTTGTAGAGGAAATAAATCACTCCAAAGCCCCAGATCCCTCCACTGTTTTTCATAGAATCGTAGAGTCACAGAATTACCCGAGTTGGAAGGGACCCAAAAGGATCATCGTGTCCAACTTCTGTCTGAGGGCATTGGCCAAATGCTTCTTGAATGCTGGCAGACTCAGTACCCTGATTGCTTCCCTGGGGAGCTGTTCCAGTGCTCCACTACCGTCTGGGTGAAGAACCTTTTCCTGATGTCCAACCTAACCCTCCCCTGGCATCTTCCTGCCATTCCACTGGGTCCTGTCATTGGCCACCAGAGAGCAGAGCTCAGTGCCTGCTCCTCCTTCTCCTCTCAATCTCCTCTTCTCCAGGCTGAACAGACCAAGTGACTTCAGCCACTCCTCATATGATTTATCCTCCAGACCTTTCACCAGCTTTGTGGCCTCCTCTGGACACTCTCTGGTAGTTTGATATCCTTTTTATCCTGTGGCACCCAAAGTTGCACCCAGTACTCCTGGTCTGGGATTTCAGAAGGAGATGGAGAGGCCAAACAGTTGAATGTTGGTTGTAGAAGACAAGCAAGAAGACAATTACTCAGCATTTGTTAGGAAACATTGCCTTTTCATGCTTCTAAGTGCTTGTAATGCTTTAAATGTGCTCTTTGGGGTGTGTTTTAGGTTGGTGCTGAGAGGAATGTCAGAGTTGACCCGTGTCCCAACCATGTTTTTTACCCATAGTCAGGATTCTTGGTTGCTGTTTATTGTGAATAATTAAAACATCAAGCAGTCGTTCTGCCTCAGCACTGAAAGATGATCCAATCACTTCTTAAACCTCATCACAGAGTGGCAACATGGGTGGAAAAACGGTGAGGAAAGCGGATCAAGGACCATCAGCATCAGGACAGGGTGAGAGAGGAGAGGACTGACAGCAAATCCTGTGTCTGGGTGTACATTTGCAACAACCCAAGTGATGATGACAACTATGAAACTCATGTTCCTGGCCATTTCTAGATGACAAATAAGCCATGGGTCATGGTCTACTTCAAGGGCACAACAGGAATGAGGAAACATTCCATCACTTACTATGGCTTGGCTGATAAATGAGGAGATATCTCTCCATACCATCATAGAGATGCCACCTTGGTCTGAAGCAGACCGGTTGCCTCATGTGCAAAGCTCCTTGGGAGAGAGGAAAATCCCCATAACCTCCTGCAGCAACTGGTGCCACAGCTCTGGCTTGTGTTCCTTTCCTTGTAGCACTCATAATTTGTATTTCAGGTTCATCCTCATTAAGGGAACGAGCTGATGTGACTCACGCTTGAGTTACTCTTCTGCCTGCCTTCAAAGAGAAGCAGCTGCACTGCATCTGCTCTCAGAGGGAGCTGCTCGTGGGTCTTCCAGACGTATAAACACTATATGCAGATTTGTGGAGCTGGTAATTGCTCTGTTTCATCTGTAGAAAGGGAAATAACATCTTTGCAAGAATGATGTCTGGAGATAGAGGAGGAATAAAGTCGGATTTTCACTGCTGTAAATTCACAAGGCAATGGATTGATTTTTAACTCTGCAGACTAATGTGTTTACAAATTTACAACCAGGCTCAAAGTCTACTCAGTTTCTGTTTCGTAAGTAACAAAGCCTCATTCTAGTCATCTCTTCAGTATATTTTCCCATGTTTTTCCCAGGACAGTGACATTGACAGACATTTCATAGCCTTCATTTTACCCTAACGACTCTGAGTTATGCTGTTTTGTTCCTTTCAAAACTCAATTTCTCCGGGAGGGTCACAAATCTTTAGGTTGCTACTTGCTCAGATTTGCCACTTTTGGAAGGATCACGCCTGGCTCTTAACTGAGGTTTGGCAGCAGAAAGAAAAGCAGCTGCTTCCTGGGGGTGCTGGTTGGCAGTGACTGAACATGAGCCAGCAGAGTGCTCAGGTGGCCAAGGAGGCCAACGGCATCCTGGCTTGGATCGGCCGTGGTGTGGCCAGCAGGAGCAGGGAGGGGATTGTGCCCCTGGACTCGGTGCTGGGGAGGCTGCATCTCAAATCTTGGGTTCAGTTTTGGGCTCCTCACTACAAGAAGGATATTGAGGTGCTGGAGCGCATCCAGGGAAAAGCAACAAAGATGGTGAAGGGGCTGGAGAACAAGTGTTATGAGGAACAGCTGAGGGAACTGGGGTTGTTTAGTCTGGAGGAGGCTGAAGGGAGACCTCATCACTGTCTACAACTCCCTGAAGGGAGGTTGTAGCAAGGTGGGTGTTGATCTCTTCTCTCAAGTAACAAGGATGAGAGGAAATGGCCTCGAGTTGTGCCAGGGGAGATTTAAACTGAAAATTAGGAAAGCTTTCTTCACTGAAAGTGTTGTCAAGCACTGGAAGAGTCTGTCTAGGGAAGCAGTTGAGACACCAACCCTGGAGGTGTTTAAAAGACAAGTAGGTGAGGTGCTCAGGGATCTGGTTTAGTCGTGGACAGGTATGGTTGGACTTGAAGATCTCAAAGGTGTTCCCAGCCAAACGTTTCTATGATTCTATGGAAACCTGCTCAGGAGCTGTTACACCAACCATAGGAGCTGTATCAAGTAGTTGAGCTTTTCTTGGTTGAGGATTTCTGTTTGTACTGTGGAGGGCCTGAAGTGATGGGGATATAATCTGGCCCAAAAGAACCCATCAAACTCAACTTGGTGTCACAGTCACCACTCTGGTACTGCCAGTGAGTTGAGTTAAGCTGAAACCTCAATATTTTACTGGAAAAGTGCCTCAGAGTTGATATTTTCTGTCAACAGTAGTAATTTTCCATATTTTTTACCTTCCTGGATGTTTTCTATGTTGTATATTTCATAATGGCAGAAAATTAATGCTTTTTGCCTGATATTTGCTGACTTTTTGTCTATTTTTGCTAAGATACTAAGCACACTTCGGGTAGATAAATCTCCATTGAGTGTCCCAGAGCTGTTTACACTTTTTCATGATAATGATAATTTTAATCACATTCTGGGTCACCTAGAGAAACGCTTAAACCTTTCTTCCTGCCATTGTCCTCTGCATACAACTTCCTTTGGACTTAACTTTGTACAGAAGCAGCTCTGTGCGTAGCCACAATATTTATCAGCAACGTGCTCTTCGGTGAAATATCAATCTTGAGGTAACTGATAAGGGACACAAAAAGAATTCTCTGTAGTCAGGTTTTTATGCAAAACAATGTGCTTTCTGTTCCTTTAGTTCCTATTTGATTGGTCATCAATAACAAACAAATTCTGGTCCATGAGCTCAGTGGATTTTTGAATTTAATATAATTTCTTGTATTCTGTACAGGTGTCAATGCCCTTTGATACAGGAGCAGCAGTAGGTTTTGCTTCAGCAGAGGAGTCAGAGGGTGGACTGGACTGCAGGATGGATGAGAAAGAGGTTTTATTCCAACTGTATCAGTATGTGAGCTCTATATACTTAAATGAGGTTCAACGAGGACAAGTGCGAGGCCCTGCATCAGGGCAATCCCAAGCACAAAATAAAATGGATTGAGAGCAGCCCTGAGGAGAAGGACTTGGAGTGCTGGGGGATGAGGAGCTCTACATGAGCCAGCAAAGTGCACTGGCAGCTCAGAAGGCCAGCAGTGTCCTGGCTGCATCCAAAAACAGTGGGAACAGCAGCTCAAGGGAGGGGAATCTCCTCTGTATTCTGCTCTCATGAGACCTCACCTGGAGACCTGTTTTCAGTTCTGGAGTCCTCAGCACAGGAAGGATGTGGATCTGTTAAAAGTGGGGTCAGAGGAGACCATAAAAATGATGCAAGGGTTGGAGCACCTCCCATATGAAAACAGGTTGAGAGAGTTGGGGTTGTTCAGCCTGGAGAAAAGATGACTCCAGGGAGATCTTAGAACAGCCTTCCAGTGCCTGAAGGGGCTCCAGGAAAGCTGGGGAGGGGCTCTTGATCAGGAGTACAGGGATAGGATGTGGGAGAATGGTTTTCAGCTGAAAGAGGGGAGATTGAGATGAGATCTTAGGAAGAAATGTTTTCCTGTGAGGGTGGGGAGGCCCTGGCACAGGTTGCCCAGGGAAGTTGTGAATACCCCATCCTGGAGGTGTTCAAGGCCAGGTTGGATGAGGCCTTGAGCAGCCTGGTCCAGTGGGAGGTGTCCCTGCCCATGGCAGGGAGTTGGAACTGGATGATCTTTAAGGTCCTTTTCAACCCAAACCATTCTATGATTTTATGATTCTCTGAAATAATTGCTCAAAAGTGGTGGAAGCCGTTTCATTGCAGTTCTTGAACCTGCTCTTTGCCTGGCAGTGTTTTCACAAAGGTGATAAATTAGGATCAGAGCTGTGCTTTGTTGGCTATTGAAGAGCTTGGGACGAGAACATCATCTTTAACGGTCCATTCTCTTCACTCTCTCCCAAAATGTCCACTGTTGGGATAGACAGGCCTTCTGGAGTTGGAATGAACAACCTGGGGCCTTCCAGGTGTCTCTCTCAGTTTGAATATGTCTTCAGACCTTCAAGAACCTTTTCTCCTGGATATTCTATCTGTAATTGCATGGAGTCTGAGCAGCCAGTTTGGGATCTTCCATTCTGTCAGTATCCAGTTCAAAGGTTTCACGATGTTTCATCAGTATTTTCATCCTTTGGGTGAACTCACCAAAAAGGTTCATTCCAGGTACTTGGACATTTTGTGACTAAGACAGAGGGAAAAGAAGAGTTTCACATCCTGCAGAAACAAAACAACCTGAAATGTAAATTTGGGCTGAACGTCTGTAAAAATTTTCTTAATAAGGTTTCAGAATATTTCATTTTTTGCTGTCAGCTGATTTTTTTGAGGAGGCAATTTCAGATAATGTTATCATCATCATTAAAAAAGGAGCACTTTCACTGACATGTCTTCTAGTTCTTTTAATGGTACTGTAGAAGGCATCTGATAACAAGAAGACAGAGGAAAGCCCAGGGAAGGTGAGAGTTGTAGGTTTCTAAATCAATCCATAGAGCTTTTTTAGGTTTTATGAGTTTTATACACACTTTGAGCCTGGGTAAGACAGTCCTCATTGCCAATTAAGTTGTGAGTTAGAATGAATTAAATTTTCTGAAATGGTTTGCCTTTTTTTCTTTTTTTTAATCCAAATGACTGTCATTTACAGAAAGATACTTCATTTTACTGAAAGTGCTTTTCTGTCTAAGGGGAATGCTTAATTGCAGCTGCAAATCACCTCAAATGCTTTCATAGAGGGATGAAACAGGTTAAAAATTGTGCATCATTTTGAAAATGCAGGTTCTGAATTCAGTATAAGATGCAGATTTCGGGTTTCTTTCCTGTCTGCTCTCTTCAGGAACTCCATCCTGGCCTGACATCTCATAAAATTGTCCTTCAGAGCACAGACATCTCTACGAGCCTGCTTAGGATTTCAGGCAATTCATAGAATCATAGAAAGGTTTGGGTGGGAAGGGCTGTCTCCTGCACCCCGAATCCTGGGTTCAGTTTTGAGCCCCTCACTACAAAAAGAACATTGAGGGGCTGGAGTGCATCCAGAAGAGGGCAACGGAGCTGGTGAAGGGTCTGGAGCCCAGGGGTTATGGGGAGCAGCTGATGGAACTGAGGCTGTTCAGTCTGGGGAAGAGAAGGCCGAGGGGGGACCTCATGGATCTCTGCAGCTCCCTGAAAGGAGGTTGTAGCGAGGTTGGTGCTGGTCTCTTCTCCCAGGTAGCAAGGGATAGGAATAGAGGAAGTGGCCTCAGATTTAGATGGGATATTAGGAAAAATGTCTTTACTGAAAGAGTGGTGAAGCAGAAGAGGCTGCTCAGGGCAGTGGTGGAGTCTCCATCCCTGGAGGGGTTCAAAACACATGTAGATATGGCACTTTGTGACATGGTTTGATGGGCACGGTGGGGTTAGGCTGATGGTTGGACCTGATGATCTTTGAGGTCTTTTCCAACCTTAATGATTCTACTGTGACCATTCTCCAATATCTGGTGTTGCACCTCGCTCTGCATTTTCATTCAGAGAAAGCAATTCTCCCTCTGCAGTGCTGACGTGTGGCAGTGATGTTAAATAAGTGTAATTGCTCAGGGTTAGGGGAGTTTTCTGTCCTGATTGTGCCACATGGCTCATTCTCTCCTATTTAGAAAGTACACCCCTCAACTTTTTAACCTTTATAGGTTTTCCTTCAGTTTTTCTGTGCTGGTAAGTGATGATTTTTAAATGCGGTTGTTGAAGCTGTTGAAGAAACCCTACTAAGTTACAACTGGATGGCTCTTTTTTGAGTAGAATAACCAGAGCAAATGGAAAGTGAATCAAAGCTGTTCCTCCAAAGCATTCTTTATGGCCCCTTTTTGCAGTGAGTTATATCTCAAATTTCTCTCTTTGGAGAGGGAAATAGTAGGTTATAAAAGTGCTCAGTGACAGAGGCGTTCACCATCACGGTGGTTTTTGGTTGGGATTTTTTGGCCATTTGGATTTACAAACATGCAAATATGTCTGGAATCTGTTTGAAGAACCAGCCCTGCAGTGTGTGTCCAGCCCTACCTTCTCTGGTGCTTTGCTTTCTTCAAGAGTTTTCTCCACTTTGATTTTTACACGTTTTATATCGGCGTGTCGTTGACCAAAATGTGATTTCTTATCACGTACGCCGGTTCACACACAGACATAAACCTGGATCTCTGGGATAGCCAAGAGTCAAATTGCTTTTTTGACATCTTAATCATTGCATGGATAGTTCAGTACTGAAGGGGCTACAGGAAAGCTGGGGAGGAGCTCTTTATCAGGGATTGCAGGGATAGGATGAGGAGAAACAGTATTAAGCTGAAAGAGGGGAAATTGAGGTTAGATATTTGGAAGAAATTTGTTCTGTGAGGGTGGTGAGACCCTGGCACAGGTTGCCCAGAGAAGTCATGGATGACCCATCCCTGGTGGTGTTCAAGACCAGATTGGATGGGGCTTTGAGCAACCTGATCTACTGGGAGGTGTCCCTGCCCATGGCAGGGGGATTGGAACTGGATGGACTTTGAGGTCCCTTCCAACCCAAACCATTCTATGATTCTATGAGTGAAATGGGAACATTTTTGAAAAGTAATTTTATAATATTTTTTTTTAGATGCTGATAAACACTTTTCTTTATAAAGACTGAAATATGTTTTAATACATTAACCAGCAGTAATTGAAAGTTAAATAAATAAATAGCACAGTGTGTGACTGTGAATGTGTGTGCATGCATCTGCCAAGCGGAAAATGCAGAATATCTGCTCGGGTTTTAATGCCACCCAATTACTTCCTATTTCAAAAACTTCATTTGCTGTTTCTTGTTATTTGGCTGGTCTTTCATTGCCAACTGGGGGTAGGTATTTTTTTTTAGCAAAATGTGTCTAAAATACTTGTTCTTTCTGCAAATGGGAACAAGAAATATATTGTGTGTGTTGACAAATTATGGTGACCTTTTGTTTGGCTGGAAATCCTCATTTTTACATTCTTGAGTAAGAAGATCTGTTGTGCAAAGCGTGTGCCTTTTGCCATTGCTCTGAAAATACACCAAAATCTGGCTTAGTTGTGCACCTTTGTAGGAAGTGTGGTGCTCACACTCCAGAGAGGCTTCCAGTTCGTAGCAGGTGGAGTTGGTGGTGGGCACGATTCTGCCCGTAGCTAAACAGGACCAAACTACTTGGCTTTCGTGACACCTCACGTGGAGTCCTGCATCCAGCTCTGGGGCCCTCAACACAGGAGGGACTGAGTTCAGAGGAGGCCATGAAGATGATCCAGGGGCTGGAGAGCCTCACCTATGAGGACAGGTTGAGAGAGTTGGGCTTGTTTAGCCAAGAGAAGGATCTGGGGAGATCTTAGAGCAGCCTCCCAGTACTGAAAGGGGCTCCAGGAAAGATGGAGACAGGCTTTTTAGCGAGGTCTGTTGTGACATGACAAGGAGTGATGGTTTATAAACCAGGAGAGGGGAGATTTAGACTGGATATAAGGAAGAAATATTTTCCATTCAGGGTACTGAGGCACTGGCAAAGGTTGCCCAGGAAGGTGGTAGATGCCCCATCCCTGGAAACGTACAAGGTCAAATTAGATGGTGCTCTGAGCAACCTGATCGAGTTAAAGACACCCTGCTTGTGCAGGGAGGTTGGACTTTTGATGACCTGTGAATGTCCCTTCCAACCCAAACCATTCTATGATTCTGTAATTCTAAGGGCAAGGATCTTGCAGGATTGCTGGTGCCAGAGCCAAGGTCTGCCTACTCTTGCATGACTTTTTCAGCTCCAGATTGCCTGGGGGAGGATGTATCCTGATATAAGTAGCAAGAAAGGAGGAGGATCATAGAATGAAAAGGTGGGATGAGGAACCAAAAAAAAATAGAAGAACTTGTTGCCAGTTTCCCACAAAGAGGAGTCATATGAAGTAATGAGAAGACAGGAGGAATGAGTCTTGGAAAACGGTGCCTACAGATCCTTGGAGGTTTGTGGCAGAAGTGTCTCACTTGGTGTCACAGCGATTCGCTCAGATTACAATTGGCTGCTGGTGCTCGTTGGTCCAGTCCAGAGAGCTGTTAACTTGAACACTGACCATCCTGCTCCTAGGACAAGAGAGGGATCTACTGATGAGAGCGATCGTGTGCCATTTTGTAATCAAAAATCATACCGCAACGTATGAGGCCACATTAAGGTGACACAAGGAACTCCAATCCTTGCCGTTCCCAACTTGTCACTGTTTGACTTTGCATCCTTGTCTTCAGAAATACATAAAATTGGTGTTTTCTGTTATATTAATCTGTTCTTAATGGCATTTTGAATAATCCTCCCAATAGAGAACACGTAGGGTTCTTCCCTGTTGTAGTTTAACGTGTTAGAAGGATCCTTGGTGCAACTCTACCATGAATCTGTATCTGGAACTTTATGATGTTTGCTTTTCTTCTTGGTGGATTGAAGACTTGAGCTGCACTGGGGCTGCCTCAGTTGCTCCATTTTCAGAGCAGATATAGGATTTATCCTGACTGGTAAAGACATGATGAGGTCATGGTCAAACCATAGCAGGTCATAACAAGTGAAATGGAAATGACCTGAAGTTTCACCAGGGGAGGTTGAGAATAGGCATCAAGAAAAATTTCTTCACCAGAAGGGTTCTCAGGCCCTGGCAGAGGCTGCCCAGGGAGGGGGTGGAGTCCCCATCCCTGGAGGGGTTTAAAATATGAGGAGATGAGGTGCTCAGGGATGTGGTTTAGTAGTGGACAGGTACGGTTGGACTCGATGATCTCAAAGGTCTTTTCCAACCAAACAATTCTATGAAATGAGATCCCAGTCATCCTCCTTTTTGGCTGTACTAAGTGGCAGTGTCCCTCCATCCTTGGTGTATCCCATGAACCCTTAGGGCTCTTCCCTGCTCTAACAGATGCTCTGATATCCATACTGCATTTTCCTTTACCTTTGCTCTACTTCCATTTCCTTCAGTAGAGATCTTTTGATTAATGAACACTTCAGAAATGATCTGTTTTTCATTACCATTATCATTCAATCAAGCTATCCTGTAACATTCCAACTTATGGTCTCCCATCCATATCCTCTAGTTCTCCGTGCCTTACAGATTTTCATTCTTAATAACTTTTTCTTGATATTGAGTTTAAATCTGCTTTCCTAAGCTCTTGACCATTTGTTCTTTATCACAAGTGTTGCTGAGCACTCATAAAATCCCCTCTTGCAGAGTTATTGCTATCTAGCAGCTTTCTCATAATCTGTGATTACTTTATGGTTTCTGTCAAGTAAAATAGGGATAAGGATTTTTGATTCTTACCAGTATCAAGCGAAGCGCTGTGGTCTTCTTTATGCCAAGAAATCAAAGCCTATTAGAACATGTCAACCACCAGGACTCAGCTCTCTAATCAAGGTAAAGTTTGCTGGTGATTCAGGCACAGCTCTTTAGGACAGATTTGAAGTGGTGATTAATGCCAAGTACTGGGAGTCCAAAATACTTGATTAAACCTTTCGCTCACGCTGACCTTTCCCACAGGTAAGCAATTCAGTGGCTGCTATAGGAAACACTCAGAAACACCATCAAGCTGCTGTGCAAAAAGAAGTTGCCGTAGGTCAGCACATCTGAGCTCTAATAGTTTGCTGCCTGTGTGTACGTGGCCGTTCTCCCTCCACAAGTTTTCTTCTGTTTGTGTTGGTTTAACCATTTATAAGTATTTGCTGGATTTTCAAAGTGCTTAAAGTCATTCCTTTCACTTCACTCATTGCTTTCACCTCACTGAAAGTTGCTCGTGTCAAATTCAAACTTCTCTGCCTCTCCTTTCCCTTCTGAAAGAGAATCAAAGAATGTTTTAGGTTGGAAGGGACCTTAAAGATCATTCAGATCCAACCCCCCTGCCACGGGCAGGGACACCTCCCACCAGACCAAGCAGCTCAAGACTCTATCCAACCTGGCCTTGAACACCTCCAGGGATGGGGCAGCCACAGCCTCCCTGGACACCCTGTGCCAGGGCCTCCCCACCCTCAACATGAAGAATTTCTTCCTAATGTCTAATCTAAATCTTCCCCCTTCCAGTTTCTCCCCGGCTTTCCTGGAGCCTCTTCAGGTACTGGAAGGCTGCTCTAAGGTCTCCCCAAAGCCTTCTCTTCTCCAGGCTGAACAAACCCAACCTGGATCAAATTGCTGTGTAAATAAGCTTATAAAGAAAGAGTGCTAAATTCATTGGCAGACATGAAAAGATACAGTAAATTAGTTGAACATGGTCCCATGAAGAGCATTCCCTTAAGGACATCAGTGGTTGTCAATCAAAGCTGGTGCCATTAGTTCTATTATTTCAGAGTTAAGTTTGGTGTTGGTCTCTCTGCTCTATTCCCAGGTGACTCTGCTGTTTCCCTGTTTGATAAAGCCAATTCCACTATTTATTTGTGAAAGCTGGGGACTAAAACTGCCATCCTTTGCACTTCTCTCCATGTAGCATCTCTCTTTGGAGAGGCACTCTTCAAACTTAACTACAGATGGATGCCCTCAAAGAAGCAATAGCTGCATCGGCCCAAATGTGTCACTCTAGACTGATGGAGGCAACACTGCAAAGGCTTTAGGGAGCAAATTGTTCAGATTTGAAGGAAATTGTGCAACTAGAATTGGCAGGAGCTCCTTGGTTAGTCCTCAGAAGGAAAGCAGCTTCCCCTAGAGTGCTGAACGTGGAGGTAGAAAATTATAGACAATTAAGCAGATTTTGTTGAAGTGTTTCAGAAAACGTGTAGTTGTAAAGCATCTCATAGATAATAGAATCATTTGGTTGGAGAAGACCTTTGTGATCACCAAGACCAACTGTACCTGTCCACTACTGAACCAGATCCCTGAACACCTCATCTACCTGCTTTTTAGACCCCTCCAGGGATGGGGACTCAACCCCCTCCCTGGGCAGCCTCTGCCAGGGCCTGAGAACCCTTCCTGTGAAGAAATTTTTCCTGATGCCTAATCTGAACCTGCCCTGGGGCAACTTGAGGCCATTTCCTCTCATCCTATCACCTGTCACTTGGGAGGAGAGACCAACACCCACCTCACCACAGCCTCCTTTCAGGGAGTTGTAGACAGTGATGAGGTCTCCCCTCAGCCTCCTCTTCTCCAGGTTAAACAACCCTCAGTTGTTCCTCATAACACTTGTTCTCCAGACCCTTCCCCAGCTCTATTCCTCTTCTCTGGACATGCTCAGCCCCTCAATGTCCTTCTTGTAATGAGAGACCCAAAACTGAGCCCAGTGCTCGAGGTGCAGCCTCCCCAGTGCTGAGTCCAGGGGCACAATCCCTGCCCTGCTCCTGCTGCCCACGCTGTGTCTGATACTCAAACAAATGAAACCTGGAACTGTTAGAGATGTCTCACACACAGAAGAGTCTTTCTTCATGAAGAAGAGATGGCTCTTGGGTTGTAGAGGGTGTTGTTAGGTATAAGGGGAGATCCAAGGTCAAACTGTTCCTTCTGGTGCTGTGGTGTAAAACAAAAGAAGAAACAATCCCAACCTGTCTTGGAGTGAGATTGAAATGTAAAAGAGTGTGAGGCATTTGCGTGCATCAGTGAAGGGGGCTCTATAAACACCATACACATTCCTGCCCTTTGGACATGCATGAGACCCCAGGTTCATTCCCTGGCATCTCCACCAGGGACTTTTTACAAGGACCTGTAGTAATAGAATGAGGGGGAATGGCTTTAAATTGAAATGGGGAAGATTTAGATTGGACATTAGGAAGAAATTCTTCACAATGAGGGTGGGGAGGCCCTGGCACAGGCTGCCCAGGGAAGCTGTGGCTACCCCATTCCTGGAGGTGTTCAATGACAGGTTGGATGAGCCTTTGAGCACCCTGATCCAGTGGGAGGTGTCCCTGCCCATGGCAGGGGGTTGGAACTGGGTGGGCTTTAAGGTCCCTTCTGACCCAAACCATTCTGATTCTGTTGACCTCATATCTCAGTCCATTATGATACTCAATTCCTAATTCCTCTGATATGTGCAATTTTCAAAGGAAGACTGATTTCTTTGCCTTGGATGTAACTTAAAGAAATGACAAGGTAATTTCTAGAAGAAACTCCTATATGTTAAGCAGATGGCATCAGTGAGATAAAGATATTTTGCAGGAGGAGATGGCAAACATTTTGTGTTAAAATATTCCCTGAATCACCATGACATTCTGCTTGTGCAGGAAGGGGATCTGAGGAGGAAACAATAACACACAATAAAAACAGAGCATAATGCAGACATACATAATGCTGTATGGCATCAGCATAATGCATATGCATTGCTGTGTCAGTGGTACCTCCAGAGGTCGAGGTGGAACATCCTCTTGTTCAGTTTAGAGGTGGGGAACCCACCTGTAGGAATTGTGTGGCCAACATTGGAAGGAACTTTGCCTTTTTTAAGGGATTTTTGGCATCCTGATTCTTTTATAGGGGTTTTGTTTTTAAAAGATGTTTTTCCAGTGTGTGTCAGATGGAGCAGTCAATGATTTACGGACCACTAAATACAAATCTTATCCAGGTTGTGGATTTTTGTAGAATCATAAAATGGTTTGGCTTGAAAGGGACCTTAAAGTGCACCCAGTTCCAACCCCTGTGCCGTGGGCAGGGACACCTCCCACTGGATCAGGATGCTCAAAGCTTCATCCAACCTAGTCTTGAAGACCTCTAGGGATGGGGCAGCCACAGCTTCTCTGGGCACACCACCCTTCCCTTCCTCACCCTGAGAGGAAAAAAAATCTCCTTGATATCTAAATCTCCTCTCTCAGTTTAAAAACTCACTAATTCCCCTATTTGTCTGTTCTTCTCCAGCTGCTTAGTCTGTCACACCAGCTGTTGGCATTTTTGGGGTATTTTTTTTTGAAAGCTGCCTTTTAGAACTTTTCTGCTCTTCATTATCTCTTGTCAGCTCAGTCTGTAGTGATTCCACCACTGCTGGTGCTTGGCTGTGAGCTGTAGGAATGCCAAAGGCAATGTTAACACATGTAGAATAACTACGTATTTTAGCTACATTGCTTTCTTCCCCTTCTGTTTTCCAGATTTATCCAGGAGATAGAACATGCCATGGAGCTTGGCCCAACCAAGCAGTGTCCACTCCGTGAGTTCCTCACCATGTACATCAAGAACATCTTCCTCAATCAAGTCCTTGCTGAGATTAATAAAGAGATTGAAGGCGTCACAAAGGCATCCGATCCGCTGAAGATATTGGCTAATGCAGATACCATGAAGATCCTGGGTGTGCAGCGGCCTCTCCTGCAGGTAGGAGCTGAGGGAACACCTCCTGCTGAGCAGGTGTAGCCATGACTTGACTGAATATCCAATAAGGACCTGCTTCACTGGGTCCAGAGGAGGCCACAACGATGATCCGGACACTGGAGCACCTCCCATATGAGGACAGGCTGAGAGAGCTGGGGTTGTCCAGCCTGGAGAAGAAAAGGCTCAGGGAGACCTTAGAGAAGCCTTCCAGCTCTTAAAGAGGCTACAGGAAAGCTGTGGTGTTCTCTTTATCAGGGAGTGCAGGGATAGAATGAGGGGGAATGGTTTTAAGCTGAAAGAGGGGAGATTTAGATGAGATCTTAGGAAGAAATGTTTTCCTGTGAGGGTGGTGAGGCCCTGGCCCAGGTTGCCCAGAGAAGCTGTGGCTGCCCCATCCCTGGAGGTGTTCAAGGCCAGGTTGGATGGGGCTTTGTGCAACCTGATCCAGTGGGAGGTGTCCCTGCCTTGGGGAACAAGGGGGCAGGAACTCAGTTATCATTTCCAACCTAAACCATATTATGATTCTATAAGCCCCAAAATTTGTCTGTAGCTGCAGTCAGTTCCAGTTGCACTGGCAGTGTGGTGTTTCCTCTTCCAGTCACTGTATGCAGGCAGGAAGTTAATACATACATTAATTACAGGCTTTGCCTGTACAAGAGGATGTGTCTCTCATGCTGAATGTGTCAAGTTATCAGAAATCTTTCCATCTTGCTGGGCATGTGCTGTTATTGAAGCCATTAGGACAAATTCACAGAATCATCGAATACTTTGGGTTGGAAGGGATCTTAAAGATCATCCAGTTCCACCCACTGCCATGGGCAGGGACACCTCCCACCAGACCAGGCTGCTCAAGGCCACATCCAACCTAGCCTTGAACACCTCCAGGGTTGGGGCAACCACAACCTCCCTGGGCAACCTGTGCCAGGGCCTCCCCACCCTCATTGTGAAGAATTTCTTCCTAACGTCTAATCTAATTCTCCCCCCTTCCAGTTTAAAGCCATTGCCTCTCATCCTATCACTACAGACCCTTGGAGAAAGCCCCTCCCCAGCTTTCCTGGAGCTCCTTTCAGGTACTGAGAGACTGCTCTAAGGTCTCCCTGGAGCCTTCTCTTCTCCAGGCTGAACAACCCCAACTCTCTCAGCCTGTCCTCATAGCAGAGGTGCTCCAGCACTTTGATCATCTTCATTGTCTCCTCTGGATTCGCTCCATCAGTTCCATCTCCTTCTTATGCTGTTGATTCCAGAACCGGACACAGGACTCCAGCTGGGGTCTCATGGGAGCAGAGTAGAGGGGGGAGAATCTCCTCCCCTGACCTGCTGACTGTGCTTCTTTTGATTGTTTCTGGCTTTCTTAATCCTCTACCATAGAATTTTTTAACGTGTGACCCCCCTGGAAGTTCTGGGGACACTTGGCAGTCGTAGAGCCACATCATCGGACTAAACACGCGTGCCAAACGAGCAGGAGGTGGGAGATGAGGTCTGCTGCCTCCCAAGCACAGCGTGTTTGTGATTGATGTGCTGCTGTTGCAGGGAGGCAGCTGTGGTGCTTCCCCAGCCAGATAAGAGAGATTGGAGAGGTTCAGCTTTGAAATTAGAACGTTTATACGAGAGGGTCTTTTTTGAGCACTGATGAGGAGTGGTGATAACAGCAACCACCACAGTTCTCATCCCAGCTATGTGGGTAACAGAACAGCATGGAAACCCCCCCAAAACTTCTGAAGTGTAGGTGTTGCACAGGGCTGAAAGTAATGAACTGGCTGGCAGCTCTGACTCGGGCTCTGATTTGGGTCGAGCTCTTTTAATCCGTTTAAATTATTCCCTCATATCTCTAAAATAGTCTCCTCAGGGATGAATAATACTGGCAATGTTCTTAGGAAGTAGCACGCATCTCCCAAGGATTATGTGGCCACTTTTTATCTTAGTTTATGTCTGTAAAATACATATCTATGATAATGATATATAATAATAGTAAGAACTATTATTACTGTAATTATTTGGGGGATTTTTGCATGTTCCTTGCACTGTGCCTGTCTGGTGCTGTGGGTATGGGATGATTCTTACCAGGAAAAGCAAAATTAGATTCCAACAGAGAGTTTTCAGAAGTCTTTAGAGGGGAACAGCTTCCCTAGAAGAGGGGAGAAAGTTTCTTTACATGATTTAGAAAATCTCCATGAGTTAAAACGATGTTTTGGAGCAGCACAGCAACCCTGAACCATTTCCTTCCCAAGGTACAGCTTTACCAGCCTTCTCAGAAATTCAGTTATCAAAACCTAAAAGTGAAGGACTCCAACCCATTTCAAATGAATACCAGGGGAGGTTGTGCCAGGGGAGGTTCAGATTAGACATCATGAAAAATTTCTTCACCAAAAGGGTCCTCGGGCACTGGAAGAGGCTGCCCAGGGAGGTGTTTAAATACCTCTATCCCTGGAATTATTTAAAAGGCAAATAGATGAAGTTCTTAAGGATGTGGTTTCGTAGTGGACAGGTACAGTTGGACTCGATGATCTCAAAAGTCTTTCCCAACCAATTGATTCTATGATTCTATAAATACTGTTTCAGCCTCAGTGTTCAGGGACCACGGGTGGTGGAGGGGTGAGCCACCTGATGCAGTGGGAGGTGTCCCTGCCCATGGCACAGGGGTGGAACTGGATGGACTTTGAAGTCCCTTCCAACCCAAACCATTCTGTGATTCCATCAGAACAACTTTAACAAGAGTGGAAGAGGTTTCATAGATTAAGAACTGGAATCCTTTGGCTGAGTGGGGATGGCAGGAGAACAGCAGAGAGGGGCTGTGCTGGGCAAGGAATGACAAAGCACACCCTCATTTCCCAGTTCTCTGCAGTGCTGGTAATTTCTCACCATGTGAGTACCTGGAAAAAAAGAAGTGTGCCCAATCTGTGACACTCGTAGAAGTCTTTCAAGACTTGATTTTCAGAACAGGATTGAAAAAAATAAACTTTAGGGCAGCTTTGGCTTCCAGAACAGGGAAAGTATCTGAAGATTGAAACTCTTGAGTTATAATAGAAAACAAAATTCTACTTATTCACAGTCTGAGGATTCCATTGAAGATCTTATTTGAAGTCTGTTTCAAGAGATCTGAATATAAATAGGTGTTGTCTGTGTTGTATTTTGCGTTTTTGCCTTTCTTTTGTTTTCTCTTACGAGAATTACGCTGAGTGAGAACCCAAATTCATCCTACACAGACCCCTGACCTTATTGAGAGCTGAAAATACTTTATGGCAGTATTAACATGCAAGCTTTGAAGCAAAACCATGGAGATTGTTAACCTTAGGAATTTGTTTTGTATTCTTAATGTGATAATGTATTTCTTTGGATTATGACTTCTTTTATAGCCACAAAAAAATCCCTTCCATAATATCAATATATTTTCTTAACGTTTATTTGGGGTTGAAGAGTCAGAATGGCTTGGAATTTTCTCGTCCAGTTCCTGTAATTTGTTTCTTGTGATGGATGGAAATCATTTTGAACTGAAATTATTCTTGGTCAAAATGTACATGGTCAGAAGGTCTGCCTGTTCCCGACATTATAGATGGGTAATTTTGTGAAAGAGAAGAAAAATTGCTGCCTCTTTGAACCAAGTCATCCAAATAGCTCCCTAAAATAATTTTATTGATTTTACATTAAAAGAAATTAAAAAAAAGGCCATTTCTGCATTGACAATGCTGGAGCCTGAAATTTTTACCCTTGTCCCCTCCTGGGTAAGATGAAAATACAGCGTGAAGTGCGAACAAGCCTTGCATCTCTCTCCCAGCCTTGTGCAAGGGGGTCCATGGTTCAACCATCCCACTCTTTTCTATCCTGAAGATCTCTCTGAAGCTTCTGCTGCAGGAGCGGGCGCTGTGATTTGAACACGACTCGAGGATTTATCAGTTCCCACTTGCGCAGGCTGATAACAGCTGCTTTTTTTGATAACTATCAGCACATGTTTGAACTGAATTAGCTTATAGATAAGAGGTTTTCTAGCATCCCAGTGTCCTCAGAGATGAATCATCCATTTCTGTAAAGATTATGCTTTAAAAATAAATTGTAACTACCCTTCATAAATGCTGCGTTTGACTGGGAGCGAGGTCTTGTTTTCCATTCTTCTGTCCTTAAATGTAAAATATTATAAGTCCTTTTCCTTTTAAAGAGTGACTAAATAACCCCAAAACTAATTTGCCTCAAAATTATTCTACATTAAACTCCAGGCTATAATTGTTTAAATCAATGCTGAATTAGGCTACAAGCAGCTCGACAGCTTCTTATACCTTGTTCCTGTACAGCTTGTGTGGAGGTGATCAATCTTTCCAGCCAGGTGGTCACTACTAAAACTGTCCTTAAAATTCATAGAATGATAGAATGGGTTGGGTTGGAAAGGACATTTAAGATGGTCCAGTTCCACCTCTGCTGCCATGGGCAGGGACACCTCTTCTCCAGGCTGAACAACCTCTGCTTTCCCAGCCTGTCCTCGTTCAGGAGTTGCTCCAGTCCTTGGATCATCTCCGTGTTACACTGTCTCTGTCCAACAAAATAGTGGAAATTGCTTTGATCCTTCCATTTTTGAGCAGCAGAGTAGGATTTTCCTTTAAAGCATCGGTGTGGCAGTTGATTTTTATAGAATTGTTTGGTTGGAAAAGACCTTTGAGATCATCAAGTCCAACCGTAGCTGTCCCCGACTGAACCAGATCCCTGAGCACCTCGTCTAATGTGTAGATGATAGAATCATACAGTCATAGAATGGTTTGGGTTGGAAGGGACCTTAAAGATCATCCAGTTCCAACCCCCCTGCCACGGGCAGGGACACCTCCCACCAGACCAGACTGAGCAAGGCCCCATCCAGCCTGGCTTCGAGCACCTCCAGTGATGGGGCAACAACAACCTCCCTGGGCAACCCGTGCCAGGGCCCTCATCATGAAGAATTTCTTCCTAATGTCCAATCTAAATCTTCCCCCTTCCAATTTAAACTCATTCCCCCTCGTTCTATCACTTCAGGCCCTTGGAAAAAGCCCCTCCCCATCTTTCCCGGAGACCCTTCAGGTACTGGAAGGCCACTATAAGGTTCCCCGCAAAGCCTTCTCCTCTCCAGTCTGAATAAGCCCAACTCTCTCAGCCTGTCCTCACAGCAGAGGTGCTCCAGCCCTCAGATCATCTTTGTGGCCTCCTCTGCACCCGTTCCAACAGTTTCGTATCCTTCTTTTGTTGGGGATTCCAGAACTGGGCACAGAACTCCAGGTGGGGTCTCACAAGAGGGGAGTAGAGGGCAAGGATGATGGGTGTGATACTTCTCTGGCCAAACTCCAGTGGCTGAAAATCTAAATTAAAACTCCTTTAAAAGTCAGAGTGTGCAGCTGTTTGCAGGATAATGACTCACTGGAGCTCATTACCCCTTATCCCACGTCCTAAGTTACTCACTCATGACTTTCCAAGGAGACATCACTGGTAGCTTTGGCATGTTTTCTTCCTGTCAAATTACTGGTTATTAGGAAGAAGGATGGTCACAGTGAGTGGCATTTAAATGGTTCACCAGTAGTGATGGGTGCATGCTTTGATAGCAACTAGATGTTATTATTTATTAGTGTAAACAAATTAGTTGTTTTTCCAGGCTGGCTTCCAACCATCAAAATCCATTAAGGAGCAGGCATGGCTGATCAATTGGGTTTTATCCGTTCAAGGTTGTGACTTTTGAGGCAGCACCTGTGGTTCTAGTCTTCATATTTCATTTTTTTGTGCCCCAATGTGCTGTCTAAAGCAGTATGAAGTGCTTTGCAGACGTTTTCATCTCTTGTACGGGGTTCCCATTGCACAGAAGAAATGTCAAGAGGTTAAAACCCACCGACTCCGCCGCTGAAATTCCAGCTGAATTCTCTTTTTCGATTGAAAATGAGAAACAAAGTTATCTCTCTGTGGAAGCCTGACTCTCCCTGTTGCTTTCAATATTTCTTTAGATAATTTTTCCTCTGAGGGGAACATTTAACGTGGTTACTGCCTTTTCTGGAAGCTTTTACAAGGCTCCCATCTAAGTCATCGGCTGATGTGTAACTTCTCCACTGAGGCTGAGCGTGGAGCTGTAAGTTCTCTAAAAGCAATGGCTGGCTTCCATTTATTTTAAAATCAAGTTTAACATGCACATTCAGTAAAGACTGGGTAGGAGACAGCTTTAAGTTACGTGTGGACTTACTGAAGCAGCGTGCCTCGCAGGCAGAATTCTCTTCTTCCTCTCCAGATCTGGAAAAGTAAAGTCAGGTTTCACAAATCCATCCCACGACGTGGCTCAGGTTTGGCCTGAGGGCAACAGTCACACATTTGAGGTCTCTGTAGCCTGTTAATCCCTGCAGCCATAGAATCATAGAGTTGTAGAATTACCTGAGCTGGAAGGCACCCAAAAGGATCATCGAGTCCAACTCCTGTCCCTACACAGGACACTCCCAACATTCACCCCAGGTGACTGAGGGCATTGGCCAAAGGCTTCTGGAATGCTGGCAGAGTCGTCGTTGAGTTGCACTTCCATAGGTAGATGCAGTCTTGTGTTGGAATCAGCCAGATTCCCTATAATCCTTGTTTGTTCAGTGTGGAATCCAAGTGAATATTCCCTGTCTCTTGTGACTTGAGGCTCAACGCCAAGCTGGACAAACTGGTCTTGGCCATGTGGTTTCTATCCAATGTGTGAGAACCTCTCTCCTATTTAAGCAAACTTTTTGAGAGGTGGTAAAATCTTCTTCCAAGTGACAAGCATAGGATGAGAGGAAATGGCCTCAAGTTGCTCCAGGGGAGATTTAGACTGGATATTAGGAAAAGATTCTTCACTGAAAGAGTGGTGAAGCACTGGCAGAGGCTGCCCAGGGCAGGGGTGGAGTCTCCATCCTGGAGGTGTTCAAAAACCTATAGATGTGGCGCTTCAGGACATGGTTTAGTAGGCACGGTGGGGTTGGGCTGATGGTTGGACTGGGTGATCTTAGAGATCTTTTCCAGACTTAATGATTCTCTTATTCTACATCTGCTCTTCCTGAAACGTGCTCTTAGAGCCGTGGAGAAATGTGAAATCCTAAGTGTTCATTAAAAGCTGTGAGAGTTGGGTGCAAAATGCCTTTGATTATGGTCCTACCTGAGACCACCAACTTGTTTCGTTCACCTCAACAAGTATCTGTCATAGGACAGCAATTTTCAGCCCCTACCAATTCTGATTGGATTTGAACTTTGTAAACAATGGGCACTGTTGTTTCCAGCTCTGTAAGAACTGGCACAGAGAAGTCGTGGCTGCCCCATCCCTGGAGGTGTTCAAGGCCAGGTTGGATGAGGCTTTGAGCAGCCTGATCCAGTGGGAGGTGTCCCTGTCTGTGTCAGTGGTTTGGAACTGGATGAGCTTTAAGATCCCTTCCAACCCAAACCATTCTACAATTCATTCTATGACTCCATATATAGAATAGACCAAGAGTCTTCATTTAAGTCATGTATTTTTTTTCATTTGGGAAAAGTGAAGCCTCCACCCAGTGCAGCTCTTGCCTCGGTGTAAGATGCATGAGGTGTGAAGCAGAATAACGAATCCAATGGCCACATTATGGCCTTTTCTAGTTCTACCTTTGATTGTATCTTGTTAAGGCTGATCTCCAGTTTAAATTAGTCTGGTGTTATTAATTATACCTCCCTGTTTTGTGCTACTGGGGTCAGCCTGGCCACAATGGTCCTGACAGTAGAGATGAAAGTGTGTATGGAGGGGTTGTGCCAATGAGTCTAATCAAAAGATATTCTGGGCAAAACACAGTTAATAAAAGAGATCGCTCTCATGTCTCTTAGCAATTACATTGTGCTTTTGATTAGTAAATCTTAATTGTTTTTTTCAAGAATTTAATTTAATTGGTTAAACTTGCTATTCAAAGCCTGCTTTTCTAACACAGCTTTATCTCTGTATCTGTGTCTTTGTAGTGCATCAACCAACATCATTGCTAGGGTTGAAGAGCAAATACTTCAAGGTAAATTCATGTCATTAGGTTTGGTTGCTCAGGGTTGTGTCTGCTGGGTTATTTTAGAAGGTGACCTGAGCTGGAAAAGTTCTGTTTCCAACCTTAAGCTGTGAGTTCGAGCAAAAGCCACAACCCTTGCTCTGAACGTGCTTGGAAGCTTCAGGTTGGAAAAACACAACCTCCTGAGCTGCTGGTGCTGAGAAACCTGGCTGGGATGGGGTCAAACCTTGTGTTTCCAGGCTGGGTTGGAGGGTGCAGACTGGCTGCTGTCTCTTTTGATCTCTCCGCCACGAGATTTTTTGGTGGACAAGCCAGAGAAAAGTAATGGTTTCTGACACATCTGCTGACAGGGACTGAACTGCATTAGCACTCTGTCAATCCCATCTTCTGAGAGCTGCCTTTTTTTTCTGAGACCTGTTTGACTTTAGCAGCTATCAAAGGCACCCTCACATTTTGGCCTGCATGGGAAGAGCAGCAGGAAGCCAAGGGAGAGGCAGATCGCTGCACGGCCAACGCGAATGCGAGGGGAGCAGCTGCTCTGAAGGGAGCAGAAGGAGCATTAAAGCCCCTGGGGTCACCCTGGGAGCTGGAATGGGTGCGAGGAGAGGTCAACTTTGCCTCTGTGCATTTTCTGTCTCTCTCTTGTTTTTTTCTCATCATTAGTCTCGTAAGTGGGGCTCGAGCCAAAGTGGAAAGAGAAACGCACTCCAATTCTCGCACCCCGGAGGTGGCCTGGCAGGGAAATAAAGGGGGAAAAGGGAGAGAAATAAAAAATAGCTGTCAGTGTCTGCTTGGCCTTGAAGATTGACATCTCACTAGCAGGTCCTGTCTGTGTCATTGCAATTCCCTGTACAGCTTTTGAATTAATCCTGTCTCCAGAGATGCAGCATCTATTGAGCTGGTAGGGCTTTTATGCCTTTTTCTTTTGCTCCTGAATTAATATGGGATTTTAGGGTGATGGGAGAAACTACCTGCATAGCTGGCTTTATTCTTTCCTGTTCTTTTTGATAGGATCTTATTTTAAAATCCTGCAATGCTCATGCACACAAGGATTTCTGGCTTGGCCAGAGCATGCAACAATTCTTGTAGGGAGTCTGGGAATATGATGCTGGGAATAACTTGGGGATGCCGAGCCCGTCAGCTCCTGCATCTGGTGATGGGATGCAGAGGAGCATCGATATCTTGCTTGATTAACTCTTTAAGGGATCTTCCCTGTTGTGGCATTTAGCATTCCCCTCACCCTGGACTGTGACAGTTCATCGAGGAATCACCAGACTGTTAAAACTACTAAAACTTCCCTGTAAGTTATTGTGGCCTCTCTTAAGGAGTCTGATAAGAAAGATGGGGAAAAACTTTTTTAGCAGGGCTTGTAGTGATGGGACAAGGGGTGATGGTTTTAAACTAAAAGAGGAGAGGTTTAGACTGGATATTAGGAAGAAGTTTTTATACTGAGGGTGGTGAAACACTGGCACAGGTTGCCCAGAGAGGTGGTGGGTGTCCCATCCCTGGAAACATTCAAGGTCAGGTTGAGTGGGGCTCTGAGCAACCTGATTGAGTTGAAGATGTCCCTGCTCACTGCAGGGGGGTTGGACACGATGACCTTCATGGTCCTTTCCAATCCAAACCATTCAGTGATTCTATAATTCTATTTTGGTTTATTTTTTTCTTCTTGCAGTCTTTTTTTTCTCAGAAGTTGGGAGAAAACCACACTTATCTGCCCCAGCCTCAGCCACGGGCCCTGACTGATGATTTTAATTACCAAAACTGCCCAGACAGACTCCTCCAGCAGTTTGAACCGTGCTCATAAATCCTCACTTTACCTCACATGGCTGAGCCCACACGGCTGGTGTCAGAAACAGCCCCTCTTATCTTTCTGTCCAGAGGAGAAGCCATTTAGCTTGGCCACCCTCCTGTTTGTTTAAAGCTTAAGCTGCACATTTCTCATTTGCAACCTCGTTAAGCGCACGGCATCCGTGGCAGGAGAGCACGTCCCTGGGATACAGAGGCAGAGTTGGCCTTCTTGTTAACCTGAGGGTGCTTCTAAAAAGTAAATGTGAAGTCTCAGCTATCACAGCAGCCACAATTTTCTCAGCTTCCCCTCCAGCTGCCTCTTTTCCTCGACCTTTCTTCAGTTTTAAAGCAGTGCTTTGACTTCACAAGGGTTGTTCGTGTGATGGATGACCATTGCTGCAGTGTCCAGAAGGCTCTTGGCATCCACTTGTGAGTCCCTGCAGAGGCAAAGTCTGAAGAACTGCTCTTTAAAGGAGATCTGCATCACTCCATCACCAGGAGCCCTCCAGGAGTTCCTTTCATAACTCGCTTTTCACTAGGAAAGCTTAATTACTTGCTCTTGTGAAACACAGCAATGTTAGAACACAGCCATGTGCTGATCTCTTCTCTCTTGCAACCTATGACAGGACCCAAGGGAATGACAGGAAGATGTGCCAGGGAAGGGTTAGGTTGGACTTGAGAAAGAGGTTCTTCACCCAACAGGTGGTGGAGCACTGGAACAGCTCCCCAGGGAAGCAGTCACAGCACTGAGTCTGCCAGCATTCCAGAAGCATTTGGCCAATGCCCTCAGTCACCTTGTGTGAATGTTGGGAGTGTCCTGTGTGGGACTCAATGATTCTTTTGGGTCCCTTCCAGCTTGGGTAATTCTATGGTTCTGTGATTCTGTAATAGAGTTTGAAGACTCTGACTCACTGTGCATCCCTTAGCTGAAATTTCTGTCTCTCCATCACAACAGTGCATGTTTTTAAACCATCCTTCTGTTTGGTTTGCTTCATGAATCCACAAATCCTGTGAATGCAGCAGGGGAGGTTCAAATTGGATATTGGGAAAAATTTCTTTACTGAAAGAGTGGTGAAGCACTGGCAGAGGCTGCCCAGGGCAGGGGTGGAGTCCCCATCCCTGGAGGGGTTCAAATAATATTTGTATGTGGTTCTTCAGGACATGGTTGAGTAGGCACAGTAGGGTTGGGCTGATGGTTGGACTGGATGATCTTAGAGGTCTTTTCCAACCTTAAGGATTCTATGATTCTATGATAATCCCAATAGCAGTCTGTAAAACAATCTCATACAACGTGCTTTGTAGATGGCTTGAAGAGAAGAAACTTCCCTGTGTTCATCCCAGGCTCGTTGAAAGTCACGTTCTTTTTTATCCCTTGCATTTGAAGCCTGGCCCCGTATCATTTAGGAAGAATAACTCTAATTTCTGGGTTTTGAAATGTTTTCCTAATCAGAAGTGCTGTGTGAGAAGAGCCATCCCATCTTAAATAATTGATGGCTACTTTATTGAGTTGTCAGCACTAATTCATGCTCCTTTTGAAGTGCTCGGATGTTCAAAGCAGTAATCCTTCTACAACGTGCTCATTTTTTTGAAGAAAAGTTCATTTTTATAATTACTTTTTTTTTTTCCACTCTGGAATGTAATTGTAGCTGTGTGATGAAAGGGGGGGATGAAGTACCTTCCAGCTCACACGTGCTAAAATGCCTTTATTACTGCTTTAGCTGCTAATTTCTCTGCCTCCCTCCTTTTGCAGAGGTTTAATTATACCTGTTTTAAAAGTGCATTTTGAAATATGACACCTAATTCTCATAAAGAACAAAGGAGTGATTAATCTTTTGTTAAAAGAAAAGGTAAAGCAGTTCTATTTTTTTTTTGTCAGGGGCTGCCCCATCCCTGACAAGCAGCATCCAGTGGGAGGATTGCAGAGAAGCAGCTGTGAACTTGGAGGAGAATTAGATGCTGAGATGCTGTGATCAGGGTCTGCCTTTTTCCAGGGTGGGTTTCATAGAATCATAGAATTGTTAAGGTTGGAAAAGCCCTCTAAGATCATCAAACCCAACCATCAACACAGCATCACTGAGCCTACTAAACCGTGCACCAAAGTGCCACGTCTACACCTTCTTTGAACCCCTCCAGGAATGGAGACTCCACCCCTGCCCTGGGCAGCCTCTGCCAGTGCTTCACCACTCTTTCAGTGAAGAAATTTTTCCTAATATCCAACCTAAATCTTTTCTGGCACAACTTGAGGCCATTTCCTCTCATCCTGTCTCTTGTCACTTGGGAGAAGAGACCAACACCCACCTTGCTGCGACCAGCTTTCTGTGATTTGTAGAGGTTGATGAGGTCTCCCCTCAGCCTCCTCTTCTCCAGGCAGAACAGTCCCAGTTTCCCCTCCTCTGGTGGAGAGGCAGCTTCTTGCAAGAGTGTATAAACTTTGCTGGCAGTTACAGCCTTCTAAACTGCATCTGAAAGGATTAACAGAAGGCAGTAAATTAAAAGTTTCCCCCCTTGCTACTGATCTGTAATCAGACCCTTCCCTTTAAAAATAAAATAAGTTAATACTTGTGCTCAGGAGCTCACAAACCTGTCAGAATAGTGATTTTTTTTGTAAATCATCTGCTTTTGTACTTTGGTTTTCACTTTGATGGATTTCATCAGGCAGTGGGAGAAAGCTTTCCCCTTTCCATGCCTGGTGGAGTGGGAGGTGTCCCTGCCAGAGGGGTTGGAACTGGATGGGCTTTGATATCCTTTCCAACCCAAACAATTCTATGTATCCATGCCTATTGGTTGATACTGGGTTCTGCAGCCCCAGTTCTGGTCATTGTGGTTCTGATCCAGGACTCACTGGGGAATTTAAACCATTGGGATGAGCTCTTTAATTAACACATTCGGGGACATTGTGTCTCTGTAAAGTAAACTGTGAAAATAGAGTAAGAGGATACAACTCTATGGCACAGTCCTGTCCCCAGGCTGTGTTCTATTTTAATTAATTAGGTGCTGATTATTGCTGCTGGAAAAGGTAAAGACAGGAGAGAATTGAAAAGCATGGGATTTGTGGAGATGGTATCCGAGATTCCGATCTCGGCTGACCTTGAAGTCGATGGAGTTGCACAGGCTTTCTACCAATGCCAGTGAGATGAGATCTGTCCCATTAGCTCAAAGTAATGCCTGTAGTCTGTCCTTTTGAACAATAAAGGACAGAGAAAGATATGGTCATTCAGCAGGGGGCTTAGAACTGGATGATCTTTGAGGTCCCTTCCAACCCAAACCGTTCTATGATTGTGTGATTTATAGGTTATTCCTTACTTGCCTAAGAAATCATAAAAATCCTGAAATAATTATGTAGGAACTAAATAAATGACACTCTGAAGATTAGTGTTGATACCAGAGGAGGACACAACACAAAAGCAGGCTGTGGTGGAGTGGCCAGGAGGGAGCAGAGCTTGTTCTGGCCGAGGAAGCTGTTCAATTCCCATCCCTACAGTTGATTTATTTTGTGCATTCAACTTTTTCAAGAGTCTACTAAAACTCAGCTCTGGGTCCAGGTTGTGAGATAATCCTTTCTCTTTTAGGCTGAAATGGAAGAGAGCTTGGAAAGAGCAAGGTGGAAAGCTGATGGCAGCAGCAGCAAGGAGCAGGTGTTTTCAGAGCAGTTTGACAATTGCGTTGGTCGTACAAGCTCAGGTCAAAATCAGCTTCTCTGGGCTTTGTTTTTATGCATCTAATCAAGGAGCTGACTTCAGATTGTGTGCATAGCTTGGAAAAAGGAGCTGATTTTAGTTTGGTGGATATTCATGGAGCACTGTAGACAAGGGCTAACACAGGAAAAAATGTTGCGGCAGAATTTTCTGGACCGGCTCTAGCTTTAAATCATCACTTTTGGAGATTGTCATCCACAGGCAAAGGGGAGGGAGAGAAGAAAATTTCTAGAGGGAGATGTAGAGAAGGGCAATATTTGGGAGCTGACAGCCTTCTGCAGGTGGACTTCAATGAGAACATCTTCTCCTGAAAGTGCCGTTTGCTCTCCAAGGCCTCTTCTATGCCATAAGTAACTCCTACCAAGTAACAAGTGATAGGATGAGAAAAATTGGCCTCAGGTTGTGCCAGGTGAGGTTTAGATTGGATATTAGGAAAGAATCTCTTTACCAGAAGAGTGGTGAAGCATCTGAAGAAGCTGCCCCGGGCAGTGATGGAGTCCCCATCCCTGGAGGTGTTCAATAAGTGTGTAGCCATGGCACTTCGGGACATGGTTTAATAGGCACGGTGGGGTTGGGGTGACGGTTGGACTGGATGAGCTTAGAGGTCTTTTCCAATGATAATAATCCTGTGATTCTCATCTCCCACCTCACTGAACATAGGTCAGACAACAGCAAGTCCTCAGCTCCCGCTGGATTTGTATCCTTCTAGTAAATAATCATAGAATTATAGAATTCTATGGTTGGAAAAGACCTTTGAGATCATCAAATCCAACCTCTTAAATATAAACGTTGTTTATTACAAGCATTAGTTCATGCTCCCAGGTTACTTTTTCATTTAATTGCATGATAAAGCAGCAGCAGTCTATTTTTAAGTACCTTTATCGTACTTAGTAGCAGTCAAGTTGCAATTTAAAGTAGTTTTCACTTTTGTGATCTCTTCAATAGGATAGGATCATAGAATCACTGAATGACCTGAGTTGGTAGGGACCCACAAGGATCATGGAGTCCAACTCCTGTCCCTGCACAGGACAACTCCAACACTCACACCCTGTGTCTGAGGGCGTTGGCCAAATGCTTCTGGAATATTGTCAGGCTGGGACTGCTTCCCTGGGGAGCTGTTCCAGGGCTCCACCACCCTCTGATTGAAGAACCTTTTCCTAATGTCCAACCTAACCCTCCCCTGGCATCTTCCTGCCATTACAGATAACGTCCATATCTGTTCTTCCCATTGGTTTATGATTCCATGAAGCCTCCAGCATCCTTCCTGGTTTATTTTTGTGTACCACGCTCTTAGGAAAGCAAACTGAAAATAGAAGGAGCCGAGAAAACTTGAATACTCTAATTTCTTTTTCAGTCAATTTTAGAGAGGTGCTGTGGGAACAAAATATTTTAAAATGTGTTTATGCTTCCAACTTATTGCAGGAGAATGCTCGGATCTCTTTTATGCTCTCTTCTAGCATAATGACAAATTATTGAAGGGATAGTGGGAATATTTAGGTAAGGCTGGTAGGAATTGTCAATAAAGGCATGCTTTTCACTGGCCCTTTTTGGGACCTTTTGTGTATTTTGCTGTAAATGGATTAGAGCCATTTTTCTTGGGTGACTTTTATAAATTGGTTCTGGACGAGATATGTGGGGTCACAACACAGGGTGAGACCCTCACTTTCTTTATTCAGTTTAGTCTGCGATTGTGCACTGAATTTTCCTTAACTAAGGAGGTCTGTGAAGGCAAACATCAGGATTTGTCCCGTTTCCAGCATTCAGAAGCAACTTTACGGATCACCAGCAGTGGGAAATGAGGAGGGGAGTGTATATCAGTGTGGCCACAGGGCTGTGTGGTTCCTGGAACAGAGAAGATCGTTTAAAGATCGTGGTTTCAGGTTAGGGGAGGGATGAGAATGGACCATATATTTATGTAAGTGCCTGATTACAGCCCTGTTAATGATCACGGAATCATAGAATGTCCTGGGTTAAAAGGGGCCCACAAGGATCCTCCAGTGCAACTCCTGTCCCTGCACAGGACAACCCCAACATTCACCCTGTGTGTCTGAGGGCATCAGCCAAATGCTTCTGGAATATTGTCAGGCTGTGACTGCTTCCCTGGGGAGCTGTTCCAGGGCTCCACCACCCTCTGGGTGAAGAACCTTTTCCTAATATCCAACCTCACCCTCCACTGGCATCTTCCTGCCATTCCCATGGGTCCTGTCATTGGTTGCCAGAGAGAAGAGCTCAGCCCCTGCTCCTGAGGTGAGGAAGCCGTAACGAGGGATCCCCTCGGACTCCTTCAGGCTGAGCAGACCAAGTGTCTTTAGCCACTCCTTATACAGCTTCCCCTCTAAACCCTTCACCAGCTCTGTGGCCCTTGTAAAAAGCCCCTCCTCATCTTTTCTGGAGCCCGTTCAGGTACTGGGAGGCTGCTCTAAGGTCTCCTTGGGGCCTTCTCTTCTCCAGGCTGAATAACCCCAACTCTTCTCTTCTCCAGCCTGTCCTCACAGCAGAGGTGCTCCAGCCCTCAGATCATCTTCATGGCCTCCTCTGGACCTGTTCCAATAGTTCTGTATCCTTCTTAAGTTGAGGATTCCAGAACTGGACACAGGACTCCAGCTGGGGTCTCATGGGAGCAGAGCAGAGGGGGAGAATCCCCTCCCTCTCCCTGCTGATCACACCTCGGAGGGAATGGTCAGGAAGAAGTCCTGTTGGAGCCTGCTGTAAAACACAAATAAATAGATTGTGGGAAATCTTCCCTGTTCATTTGGCTTCATCATGGTCCTTTCATAGCTCAGCTTGATCCCTAAATGCCGCGTGTGATATCCTTTCCAAATCACATTAAGCCTGACAGCTCTGGATTGCCTTGATAGATGTGTGAACGTCCCGCCCCATTGTGAACTCCAGCAAAACCCCTGCCTCCCTGATACCTCCCATCACCAAATCTAATCAGGCACTCCCTTCAAAGTGAGTTCTAAGCTCTCATTACACCTCAAATAAAAACTCTTTGCTTGTTTCAGTTTTGAATTGCCAGTAATTAATTTAGAGTCCGGCGAGGTGTGAAAATAGGTCTGGCATGTTCCCTCTGGGCTGGATGTAGAAGCACGGTGCCAAGGGATCTCTTGGGTCATGGAGTTCTGGTCCTGCCATTAGATGCACAGCATCATCTAATCTGCTTTTCATAAACATGTTGTCTTCAAAGCAGCCAGGCTTTCATTTCCCATAGCTCCTGTTGGAGGGTGTGTAGAGTTCTGTTGCTTTAGTGCTTCCCTGTTCCTCTAATTCTAAGCAGTTACAGTGCTCCAGGCTGTTCACCAGGGCCTGCTCACACAGGATGCTGAGATTGGTCCACCTGAACTTCACCATCTCTCCCTTGAGGCCGTGGTGGTGTAGGGATCTTGGGGTCATCTGCAAACGGGTCTGCTCAGAGCTGCTCAGCCTTTCTGCAGCTCAATAGTGAGTAAATTAAATAACATGAGTTGAAATAAAAGCTTGAGACCATCTTCTTCCATTGCAAATGGGGCATTTTCAGTGGTAATACTTTTATAGACTCATAGAATCATTAAGGTTGGAAAAGACCTTTAAGATCATCCCGCCCCACCGTGCCTGCTAAACCATGTCCTGAAGTGCCATGGCCACACGCT
Source organism: Dromococcyx pavoninus (assembly GCA_033558185.1). Taxonomy (NCBI): domain Eukaryota; kingdom Metazoa; phylum Chordata; class Aves; order Cuculiformes; family Neomorphidae; genus Dromococcyx; species Dromococcyx pavoninus. The sequence goes on from JAUMJL010000253.1 coordinate 315,070, forward strand.
TCTTGAACTCCTCCAGGGATGGAGACTTCAGCACTTCCCTGGGCAACTCTTCCAGTGCTTCACCACTCTTTCAGTAAAGAAGATTTTCCTAATATCCAATCTGAACCTCTCCTGATGCAACTTGAGGCCATTTCTTCTTGTCCTATCACTTGTTACTAAGGAGAAGGGACCAACACCCACCTCACTACAACCTCCTTTCAGGAAGCTGCAGAGAGCGATGGGGTCTCCCCTCAGCCTCTCTTGTCTAGAAAAGACAGCCCCAGTTCCCTCAGCCACCCCTCACCAGACTTGTTCTCCAGCTGTTTCCCCAGCTCTGTTGTCCTCCTCTGGACACGCTCCAGCCCCTCAATGTCCTTCTTGTACTGAGAGGTCCAAAGCTGAACCCAGGATTCGAGGTGTGGCCTCACCAGCACCAAGTCCAGGGGCACAATCCCTTCCCTGCTCCTGCTGGCCACACCATGGCTGATCCAAGCCAGGATGCCATTGGCCTTCTTGGCCACCTGGGCCACTGCTGGCTCATGTTCAGCCACTGCCAACCAACACCCCCAGGTCCTAGGATGACTGTCCTATTCCTTCAACATTTTCACTGCCTCAGCAAATCTGATGCATGTTCCTTATCAGGTCCAGCCACAGCTTTTTCCAGATAGGAAGGAAAACCTCCCCATTCGCCGTTGGAGGTTTAGATTCGATATTAGGAAGAATTTCTTTACTGAAAGATTGGTGAAGCACTGGCAGAGGCTGCCCAGGGCAGGGGTGGAGTCTCCTTCCTTGGAGGTGTTAAAAAACGTGTAGATGTGGTACTTTGGGACATGGTTTAGTAGGCACGGTGGGGTTGGGGTGACAGTTGGACTGGATGAGCTTAGAGGTCTTTTGCAATCTCAGTGATTCCATAATTCTGTGCTTCCCTTGCATTGAAAGTGAAACAAAAAATCAAGGGAACAATGAGTAGTAGCTTGGTGGTAACAGAGCTACTTTAATTTGCTATTGCTACACGGAACCGAATCAAATCTGGGTTCATTAATTGCCGCAGGGTCTTGACATCAGAGACAAATTTCTCCTCCACTCCCTTTGCTTTGGAAGCGCTTCTCCCAGAGGCAGAAAGACCACACGAGTGATCTTGGGTGCCACCTGGCTTCCTGCTAAAGCTGGTGTTTCATCTGGTTCACGTGTCGGTGATACTGCTCCTCTTAGCAGCACGGCGTTGCCAGCGAGATCTTGCAAATATGACAACATTCAAGAGACAAATTATCTCCATTCGGAGTTAATTTCTGTTTCCCAGCAGGGCTCCGCTGTGACCCTGCTGGGTTTGGAAATGCTGCTGTTTGGTTAATAGATGAATGTTTCGTGGATGACTTGTATCTGTGCTCTGCTGGTGCCAAGTTTGCCTTCCTCTGCTCCCTCTCCTTCGCCCTTGCAGCCAACATTGCGAGGTCTGAATGGATTTATTCACAGGACAATAACTTGACTGTCATTAGCATGGGGAAAATAATGTAGGAGCAAGTGATAAAACAAAATGCTCATTCTTTGCCATCCATGACTGCCTGGGAGGTCTCTTAAAGATGTACTGGAGGGAGCCATCTGCTCGGAAGGGGAGATGGGACTGTCAGGAAATGATACACAAGTTAGAGATGGGAAGGGAAGATCTATAGTCTCATCCAGACCATTTGCTGAGCGGGGTGCTCATTACTGCTCTGCCCGCTCGGGCTGGGAGTTGAACAATGGCATCTCTGCTGTTATTAGACATCTCTTGTAATGAGCTGACCCAGTGGGTCTTTCATTTCCCAATTTGATCCTTTTTTTCCCCCCTCCTAAAATATGTCTTGGGGGGGGGGGGGGGGGAAACACCTTCTTTTTCACACTGCCCTATTCCTGTACTTCAGAAGCGGGATTTTGCGGTCGCGCGGGGCGCTGCGTTTCTTTGCTACAACAGGATATAGCAGATGGTTGCTAAACTGCTGAGTAGTTCGTTTAGGTTTTTTGCTCCTTGTAAGGAGCTCAAAAGAGTGGAAACATTCATCATGTAGTGTGGGAAACTGAAATTCAACAGAATACCTTTTTTGCTTCAAGTTTAGTTTGATTTTTGAGCATTAATTGAGAAGTTTGTAGACATACGGGGGAAAAATACCATCACTGCATGGCTGGGGTCTTGTGGTTGTTAAAGAGGGAGAGGACAGAGTTGAATGAAGTAAGGTTTTAAGGGTTTCCCTGTTGTGTAATCCCTGGAAGTGTTCAAGGCCAGGTTGGATGAGGGAAGGAGCAACCCAATCCAGTGGAAGATGTCCTTGCCCACAGCTGGGGGGTGGGAACTGGATGATTTTTAAGGTCCCTTCCAACCCAAACCATTCTATGATTCTGTGATAATTCAGGGTTTATCTATAGGAGTGTTCCTCAGCACGTGATATTTGGGAAAAGAGTTCAGCTGGCTCCTAACACAAATATTTCTCGCAGAGCCTGGCCCCTGTCCAGACCTTGTTTTATGTTGAAAGGTGTTACGAGGCTCGGAGAGAGGTTGTCTTTTTTCCACACCCCTCCATATGAATAGGATGGTGGAGGTTGCTTGGGTGGTAACCGTGCCCTGTCTATGAAATGCTTGGCAAACGTCCAAGTGATCCCATTTCCACACTGGTTTAAGCTGGCATGGCCAACCTTTCCTGCTGGAGATGGTCGGTCTGAAAGGGAAGGTGCCCCGGAGGCTAAAGGCATGTTCCAAATTCATCACTGCTTCACGGGAAGTGTGATACAGGAATACAGCATCCTCAATGTCCATCCTTGTGAGACCCTGCCTGGAGTCCTGTGTCCAGTTGTGGAATCCTCAGTGTAAGAAGGGTATGGAACTGTTGGAACAGGTCCAGAGGAGGCCATGAAGGTGATCAGAGGGCTGGAGCCCCTCTGCTATGAGGACAGGCTGAGAGAGTTGGGGTTGTTCAGCCTGGAGAAGAGAAGGCTCTGGGCAGACCTTAGAGTGGCCTTCCAGTACCCAAAGGGGCTCCAGGAAAGCTGGGGAGGGACTTTTTCCAAGGGTCTGGAGTGATAGGATGAGGGGGAATGGCTTTAAATTGGAAGGAGGAAGATTTAGGTTAGACATTAGGAAGGAATTCTTTACAATGAGTGTAGTTAGACACTGGCACAGGTTGCCCAGAGAGGTTGTGGCTGCCCCATCCCTGGAGGTGTTCAAGACCAGGTTGGATGGGTCCTTGAGCACCCTGATCCCGTGGGAGGTGTCTCTGCCCATGGCAGAGGGTTTGGAACTGGATGATCTTTAAGATCCCTTCCAACCCAAACCATTCTATGATTCTGTGACCCACAAACCATGGCTCACACCTGAAAGCATCGTGCTTCAGAAATGGTCCCCCAGTTGGACCTTTCTTCAGGTGGGGTCTGAGCCAAGAAGAAGCAAGAAGCTTTGTTCAAGCAGGAGAAAATATTGGTTTAATAGTGTCTAAATTCACACCCAGCCCACGAGTGTTGTTGTTAATCACTACTTCTCTTTACAAGCATCAAAGGCTGATGTTGCCTCTTCTCCCACCCCTGAGCAGAAGAGTTTGTCAGACCTGAATCTCCAGGGAGTTTAACTGGTCACTCTGTTTTGATTAATGCAATGTTTATACAAGCTGTCGGATACTTGAAGTGAGCTCCAAGCATGAGGAATTTCAAAGTAATCCTTTGGGGACATCCAAGGACAGAACTGTGATCTCCTTCAGCTTTGATGTGTAGAATATAAGGCTTAATTTATTGAATAAATCACAAGTGATACTGTCACGTGCAACATATGAGGTTTTTCCTATCTGTGCTTTATCAGAGCACATAATGCTACATTTTCCCTCTTGGGCCCATGCTGGACAACAGTGCTCCAAAGCATCCTTTAAATGGGTCAACTCAAACCCAGCTCATACCAGAAGAGTAAATGTAGAAAAGTAAACAATGGCATAAATGAAACCATAGAGCTTTTCATTCTTCTGCTTCTTTTTGTAGGAGAAGAGCCAACTGATCCTTTTGTAGTTTCCAACTTAGGAACCTCTGTATAATGCCAAGGGTTTTATAAAATCCAGTTTTGCAAGGCTAAGGGTACTTGGATTCTATTTGTGTGTTTAGACACAAATGTGAGTTAATTTTTATCTCTCATTTCCTAGTGGCTGTGCCTTTTCCTTACTCATTTAGAATCATACAGTCATTGAGGTTGGAAAAGACCTCTAAGATCATCCAGTCCAAGCTAAACCATGTCCTGAAGTGCCACATCTACATGTTGTTTGAACCCCTCCAGGGCTGGAGACTCCACCCCTGCCCTGGGCAGCCTCTGCCAGTGCTTCACCACTCTTTCAGTAAAGAAATGTTTCCTGATATCCAATCTAAACCTCCCCTGGCACAGCTTTAGGCCATTTCCTCTCATCCTGTCACTTGTTATCCAGGAAGGAGTAGCAGAGGAAGCTGTTCTGAGGAGACCTCCCTCTACTAAGGTTATGTCTGGAGGTGGTTGGAAGGTTATTTTCTTGCTGGCTTAAGTTGTTATTTCTTCATATCAGCAATGTATTTGGTTGAAATCCTTTGGAAGCAAAGGAAATAGGGGTTGGGGAGTCCAGTATCTCTCTTGTTCTTGAAGAGTCTGCTGGTTGGAGCATTGGCCTATGCAATAGGACATCCCAAGTTCAACTCCTTCTACTGATTGAACAGTCTGAGCAAAAAAATCACTCCTTCCTCTTGTTCTCCTGACCACTGAGTCAGGCAGAGCTCAATGTTGTTGTCTATAAATAAGTGTTTCAGCACTGGTCTGTTCTAGTGGAAATGCAGAAGAGGTCTAGATTTTGCCCATTCTATTGGAGGTGACTTAAATTAGAAACATCAGCAGTTGCTGTGAAACCAAATCATCATCCTTGGGCCGTCTCTGGCCTCTTGTGTGCATTGGGCTGTAAATTCCCCCTGTAATTTTTTTGTTCCTTTAGAATGAAGATGGACTTGGGCTGCACCAGGGGGGGTTTAGACTGGATAGTAGGAAAAATTTCTTTTTTGAAAGAGTGGTGAAGGACTGGAGAGGCTGCTCAAGGCAGTGGTGGAGTCTCCATCCCTGGAAGTGTTCAAAAAACGTGTAGACATGACACTTCAGGACATGGTTTAGTGGTGTTGGGCTGGTGGTTGGACTTGATGATCTCAACCTTAGCCCTGCAGAACCAAATAGCTACAAGTTCAGCTCTCTGGGAGCTGGTGGCTGTGGATGGTACCCATCAATCATAGCTGTCAGTGGTCATGTCCAGCCCTGCACGCACAGGGCTTTATGTGTGGCAACAAGTTCTCAACAAAACCAATCTAGCAAGGGTTGTATCAAAAATACAGGGTTTGAGTTGCAGAAACCCATCTCAAGTTGGTTGCAAGTAGGTGACCTTTAAAAGCATCTTGGTGTATTTGAGTTGTCTTTTCTTTACTCTGTAATTCCTACATTTAGAAAAGAATTGCTTACAGATGGACCCCAAACTGTTGTTTAGGGGGTGAAAGGCTCATTTTAGCAAACAGAGGATGCATAATCAAGGCTGAGTTGGTCTGCTGTTTTTACAACTGCCTTTGGGAGAGGGAAACACACCCCATCCCTGTGGTTTAACTGCATTTTCCTCTTTGCTGGCTTATAAAGTCATAGGAAACAATGCAATAAATTTTACTGGCAATTTTAATGTACTTTTGGGTATCTCAGTAAGGATTTAATCCATTGCATGTAATTAGCTGGACCCTCTTAGAGGTCCTCAGCTCTCTCCCCATGCTTCCCAAGGATTGCTTTGGCAATTAACAGACTTCTTAATCACATTTATTATAGTTGGGTTAATGAAGAGTGAGACAGAAATGTGAATTGTGGTGCTCTAAGGTGAGATTTGAATGACCTTTATCTTTCAGGTTCCCCCCTGTATTGGGTGTTACCTTCGAGAAACCAACTGGTGACACTGTTCTTGTCACTCTATGTTGTCCTACAAATGAGGTTTTTAGACACTTCTTCCAAAATCTGACAAATGCTCTTGTGATTTCAGTGGAACGACCTCTTTCTGATGGCAGAAGCTCACAGAGTCATAGAGGTTGGAAAAGAGCTTTAAGATCATCGAGTCCAATCAGAAACCTCACACTGTCAAGTCACCACTAAACCGTGTCCCTAAGCACCACATCCACGTGGCTTTTAAATCCCTCCAGGAATGGTGACTCTACCATCTCCCTGGGCAGCCTCTTCCAATGCTTGACCACCTTGTCAGTGAAGTAATATTTCCTAATATCCAGTTTAAACCTCCCCTGGCACAACTTGAGGCCATTTCCTCTCCTTCTATCACTTGTTACTTGGGAGAAGACACCAAGACCCACCTTGCTACAACCTCCTTTCACGCAGCTGTAGAGAACCATGAGGTCTGCCCTCAGCCTCTTCCTCTTCAGATCAGACAGCCCCAGGTCCCTCAGCCACTCCTCATAACACTTGTTCTCCAGCCCCTTCCCCAGCTCTGTTCCCCTTCTCTGGACATTCTCCAGCCCCTCAATGTCCTTCTTGTACTGAGAGGCCCAAACTGAATCCAGGATTCGAGGTACAACCTCATCAATGTCAAATACAAGGGCACAATCCCTGCCCTGCTCCTGCTGCCCACACCATGGCTGATCCAAGCCAGGTTGGTGTTGGCCTTCTTGGCCAACTGGGCCACTGCTGGCTCACATTCAGCTGCTGTTGACCAACATCCCTGGGTCCTTCTCCTCCAGGCAGCTTTCCAGTCGCTCTTCCCCAAGCCTCCAGAGTTGCCTGGGACTGTTGTGACCCAAGTGCAGGACCCTGGCACTTGGCCTTGTTGAATTCCACCCCGTTGGCATTGGCTCATTGAACCAGCCTTTCCAGAACCCTCTGCAGAGCCTTCTTTCCCTCCAGACCGTAAGTCCAGCCTGTCCAGGTCCTTCTGCAGAACCTTCCTGCCCTCTCCCAGATCAACACTCCCACACAACTTGGTGTCCTCTACAGACTGACTGAGGGTGTCCTCATCCAGAGCTCACTCTGAGTTAAGCCTTTATAGATCATTCATTTATTTATTTGGCTGTTTAATTTGTTGATCTTTTGTGTTTTCAGTAATTCTTGTTCAGTTCTGATCATAGTTACAGTCTTCACATTGGTGTCCAGACACAAAACATAAACCCAGGGGCACAATATCATCTTCTTTTGTGGGGTTAGTCCTGCTAAACCATTTCCCATCTATTTTTTCCACTTACTTTTGTTTCTGCATCAACCAGCTGCCCTTGTTGTGGTCGCTGTGTCTTTCCAGGAGCATCTTTCCTCCACATGGAGAGTGCATATACCCTCTCCCTAGCAAGAAATTTTTAATAGGTCAGCATTCTTTAAATGCTGAGGCTCTGAGACTGAAGAAAATAGACCTTGGAGCACATTGAGTATTCATAAAAATAATACAGATGGGGTCTTATTCTGCAAACTGGGTTTGCCATATGAAAACATTTATTAAAAAACGAGGCTCACTCTGCTTCCAAAATTGATGACCTGCTTCTAAGCATCATTAATTTCATGGTCCACATTCAATTTGTATCACGTTGCAGCTGCTAATGATGTTCTAGAGCAGATATTACAAAGGAGAAAGAAACCTGCCACTCAGTGCAGGAGAAAGAAATCAGCACCTTGCCATGAGTTTACCTGTAATTGGGAGAGTTGGGTAAAATCCTAAGAAGAGCCACTTCTGGGAATATTGGGGGGGGGGCTGAAATTATCAGAGATGAGCTTTTCAGCTCCTGCAGTACAAACCATGCTTGAAATAACTGGATATTATTCCTTTTCATTGCAGCCTTGTGCAAATGTATATTGATTAATCAAGGAGGAGTGTGGCCTGTGCCTGGCACTTTTGAGTGATAAACAGTTATGCAGCAGTAAAGAGGGTATATTAAAGGGTAAGAGCTAATGACTTTCCTTGTGTATGTAACACATTAAAACCAGCATGAAGCTACAGCTATTTTATCATGCTGCTAATGTCCCTGACAACATTCACTTGGTGGGAGTGAATGAATGGAGATCCATTTAGAGAAGTAAATTAAAATACCTTAAAAAATGCCTTTAATAATAGCTACAGAACTCAGCAGGATCAGAGAAGTGAGAGATAGAGAAGACATATTAAGTCATCCAGTCCATCTCCCTGCCAAGACACTGGTATTCCTTATTATGTAGATACTTCTGTATCCTTCAGAGAAGATTTAAATGTCTCAAGTGCCAGCGACTCTGATGGGAGGGTAATGGAAAGGCTGGAAGATTGGGCTGTCACAGACTTGCCCTCGTGTGTCACCTAATGTTTCCTTCCCTGCTGGTCTCCTGTGCTCCACATGTGGCTGTGCAGTGGGACTACAGGGAGGAAAATCCTTATCCAAGTGTTAACTTTTCTCTTTCCTGCTTTTTAAGCTTGTAAAAATGCTGAGTTTGCAACTTGCTTGGTATCAGGGTTGTGTATTTCATAGAATCATGGAATCATCTGGTTGGAAAAGACCTTTGAGGTCGAGTCCAACCGTACCTGTTCTCTACTAAACAATGTCTCTAAGAGGCTCATCAACACATCTTTGAAACACCTCCAGGGATGGGGACTCAACCACCTCCCTGGGCAGCCTCTGCCAGGGCCTGAGAACCCTTTCAGTGTGAGAAATTTTTCCTAATATCCAGCCTGAACCTTCCCTGGGGCAACTTGTGGCCATTCCCTCTTGTCCTATCTTCTGTCACTTGCAAGAGGAGACCAGCACTCACCTCACCACAACCTCCTTTGAGGTGGTTGTAGGCAGTGATGAAGACTATCAAAAGACATCTCCTCAAGCAGATACTTCTAGTCCTGTGGCTGTGATGTACAACAGCATTTTCAGAGGTGAGAACCACCTTGGCAGGGGAAGTTCGGTGGCTTCTGCAGACCCATCTCCAGTAGGATGGTCCCACTGAGTCTGATCCCTTCTTTAGCATGCTGGCAAGCCTGGATGGCCTTTGAAGTCCCTCCCAACCCAACCCATTCTATGATTCTGTGCTCTCAAATTTGGACAAAGAATATGATGCAGAATCCCACCCATCCGTACCCACGGTCCTTGCGCCTCCTCTCCAGTCTTCCCCAGCTTTGGGATTTGGCCACGTGTATTGTAGAACCAGGCACACGTGCTCCCAGACTGTGCAGGCTTTTGTTCAAATGGCAGAGCTGATCAATAAAAGAGGGGTTTTTTTACATCATTGCAGACTGTAGTTTGAAAACACTGGTGTTGTCCTCCTCTCTCTGTGCTTCAAACAGCTGTGGTTGCACACTTACTGGACTTGGGCAGCATTGGCTGCAGTTATTGTTAACTCTGTGTACAGTAGAGGCTCCTGTGTTCAGATCATGAACTCTGTGAAGCCCTGACTAATGAATACAGTGTTTAGAGGAAGAAACAGTTCTTCTGCATGGTCCAAGGCAATGCAGTAATAAGCAGATTTTACGGTACATGTTCTCCATTTGAAACGTACACTTTGGTCTCCATCAATATTGTGGTTCACTGGAGCAAGTGTTTCCAAGATCACACAGTGCCAGGTAAAGAAGAGCTGTCTGAAACCTTTTATGTACTCATTTAGCTGCTGCAGGATCATGTTTAAAGCTGAGATAAAAATACAACATATGCTGGGCTCCCGTTCACATTGGAGGGGAAGAAGGCACTCAGGACATCTCAGAATAGAATCATAGAATCACAGAATGCTTTGGGTTGGAAGGGGCCTCAAAGCCCATCCAGTTCCAGCCCCCTGCCACGGGCAGGGACACCTCCCACTGGATCAGGTTGCTCAAGGCCCCATCCAACCTGGCCTTGAACACCTCCAGGGATGGGGCAGCCACAGCTTCTCTGGGCAACCTGTGCCAGGGCCTCCCCACCCTCACAGGAGAAAATTCCTTCCTAATACCTCATCTAAATCTCCCTTCTTTCAGCTTAAAACCATTCCCTCCCCTCCTATCCCTGCACTCCCTGATAAAGAACCCATAAATAAACCCCATAAAAAGAAGAATATCAACTGAAGCTTAAAAAAAAAAGAAATCCCTCAGAGTTAGGAGCATTTGGGAAGCAAAGTTTTAGTAGGATGTAGTATAACCATAGTAACGGGCAGGATTCTGCCAAACTGATACTGGAATAATGAATTTTACTGAGAAGAATGCTGGATGAGAAAAGCAGGCAATCAGATCTGGAGACCATAAAAAGAGGGTGGGTTTTTTGCATTTAAACACATATTTGAATTGATACATACTAAAAACTCCAGCCTTTTGTAAACCCTGGCTGTACCACAGAAGAAAACAAATTGAAAAAGCCCCCTTATCACTCAGTGTGAAATAACAGCTAATCAGTAAAATAGACAATTTTGACTATCATCTATCCTCTGTTAGCTAAAAAAACCCCTTTTTACTTGGTTAAGGGTTGTTTTTTTCTTCTGTTTTTTTTGTAGGGTAACCACAGCACTGATACATTGAAATAGAGGAGCAGGTTGGCTCCCAACAGCAATGATGGAGCCTGGGCAGCACCCAGGAACTCAACCCAGCTGGGGCTGTTCAGCCTGGAGAAGAGAAGGCTCTGGGGAGACCTTAGAACAGCCTCCCAGTACTGAAAGGGGCTCCAGGAAAGCTGGGAAGGGACTTCTTACAAGTGTGGAGTGATTGGGTGGAGGGGAATGGCTTTAAACCAGAAGGATGAGATTTAGATTAGGCATTAGGAAGAAATTCTTCACGATGATGGTGGGGAGGCCCTGGCACAGGTTGCCCAGAAAAGTCATGGCTGCCCCATCCCTGGAGGTGTTCAGGGCCAGGTTGGATGGGGCTTTGAGCAACCTGATCCAGTGGGAGGTGTCCCTGCCCATGGCAGGGGGGTTGGAACTGAGTGATCTTCAAGGTCCCTTCCAACCCAAACCGATCCGTGATTCGAGGATAACTGGGTCACCAACTCCTGGGTTTCAGTTTTGAAGGATTTCCATCTCTACCAAATGTGTTTTCATCTAATGAGCTGTGAGAGTCATTATTTCAGCAGCCTTACAAGATATTTGTTAAACTGCTGGAATTCAGGCAAAGGGATTGAGTGCATTTGTGATTTTTATCTCCATCTCCCATTGCCCTTGAAGGCGCTGACAACACTTGATATTTATCAGCTCACAAGAGCCCATCCAGGTAAATAAGCAGCCCAAATGGTAAAGCAAGACAACAATAAAGCAAAGCAGATGCTGGGAGATGGCTGCAGAGCTCCTTTTCACCCGCCTGCTGAGTAACAAACCGTTAGTAATTGACAGCAGAACCACCAAATTACACCTGGCAGCCTAACGCTGCGGAGCATCGCGGGTCAGAGCGCGGGGAGAGGCGAGGTGGCAGGGGGAGGCGTGGCATGAGGAGGGAGCTCGGGCAGGATGGGTTTCCAATTTCGAGCTGATTGCCTTGGGTGTGATTTTGGCAAAGCTCCCGCAGCTGCTGAAACCTCATTAGTCTCTGTAAATGTCCTAATAAAATTAATGATAATATTAATGAATCATAGAATAGAACAGCCTGGGTTGGAAGGGACCTGAAAAGAGTCATAGAATTGTAGAATCATAGAATGGTTTGGGTTGGAAGGAACCTTAAAGACCATCCAGTTTCAACTCCCCTACCATGGCCTTCAATACCTCCCAGCAGACCAGGCTGCTCAGAGCCCCATCCCACCTGGCCTTGAACACCACCAGGGATGGGGCATCCACAGCCTCCTTGGGCCACCAGGGCCTCACCACCCTCATCGTGAATTTCTTCCTAATGTCCAATCTAAATCTCCCCCCTTCCAATTTAAAGCCATTCCCCCTCACTCTGTCACTCCAGGCCCTTGTAAAAAGTCCCTCCCCAGCTTTCTTGTAGCCCCCCTTCAGGTACTGGGAGGCTGTTAAGATCCTCTGGTCCAGTCTCTTGTGGGAAAAGATGCTGAGATGAGATTATCCAGCGCCCTCTCCAGTTGCACCTTGAAACCCTCCAGTGATGGGGACTCTGCCATGTGAGTGCTGGGGTTGTCTACGCAGGGACAGGAGCTGAACTCCATGATCCTCGTGGGTCCTTTCCAACTCAGATCATTCTGTGATTCTGTGATGTCCCTGGGGAGGTTCTTCCAGAGAAAGATTGTTCTCATTTCAAAAAATGTCTTTCTTACATCAACAAAACCTTTTCCAGTGCAACTTGTGCCCATTGCCCCTTGTCATCTCCACGTGGCTCCTTGTGAGGAGAGACTTTCTGTCCTCTTCGTAGCCACCCTTTAAGCACCAGATACTGTCATAGTAAAATTAACCCCAGATCCTGGATCCTAGACCCCAAATCCTGCATGGTATTTGTGGAATTGCACATTTTTAGGCAGAATTCTGTCTGCTAGGCCAATATTTAAGAGTCCATCAAACTCAGTTCTCTCTCCACAACCCCATTATATGTTATTGCATCCCGTACCATTGTGCTGATGTGACGCCTGACAGCAGTGATGCTGAGTGAGGCTTCAGAAGCTTCCATCCCCTTTGCACTCCTGCAGGCATTGCTGGGCCAAAAGAAACTCTGGGCAGCCTCAGGCTTTGTTTCAGGCCAAGCAGCTTCCAACCTGGAAGATGAGATGGAGCTGCTGAGCAGAAAGACAGAAAAGCAAGTCAACATCCCAGGTTCCCTGGGGCTGGTGAGAGTCCTAAACCTCCTGAACCTTTGCCTAAACCCCCTCTGTTTTTTGAATACTTGTGCTGGGCATAGCACAGGCAGCAGTTTGACAGCTACCTGCAAAGAGGTTTGGAGAGGTGGGATGGGAATGGCCAACCCTGTGATGTGGAGAGTGGGCCCAGAGGGGAATGAGGAAGAGTGAAGTTCGATATGAGAAAAGAAGCTGAAATGGATCTTTGCTGGATGCTCTTTCCTTGGGGTCTTGGTTAAAGAGTTGGACTTTCCCTAGTGTTTGGCTTTCCCCAGTGCACACCATGAGGCAGGGATGGCACCAGGGACTGTGCTGGGGCTGCTGAGCCAGAGCATCCCTCCAACAACCTGGGTTGTGTCTTTGTGAGATGCTTGAACCGGATGGTGAGATGCCAGGACATCACCCCTCAGGTGGATCCATCTTTCATTGTGTGCCCATCAGCTTCATTGCCTCCACCCCAACCTGTCCAGAAACCTCCACAAGCTCATTTCTACAGCTCATTGCAGAGTGAGGAACCAGCCTAACTCCCACCAGTACTACAAGAAGGCAACACCAGGAAAGGAGGCGCTCTGTGGTCTCCTCAACCACGACCACCCGGTTTCCAAGTGCAGCCCCAACTCCGGACCCCACCTCAGGAGGAACCAGAGCAATTCATGGAGATGATTGTCACTGTAATGGATGATGACACGGCACCCAAGACAGGGGAGGCTGCATTGAGCAGAACAAATCTGTATGGATGGTTTGTTCCTGCTGGAGCAAAGGCTTCCTTCTCAAATGTGGTGATTTATGTGTTTGCAGCGAAGAGCAGTGCCTCAGCTTGGGTCACTGGAGCCGTCTGCTGAAGGCACCTTCTCAGTGCTGGGAAAGGAAGATAAACAATATTTTGGAAAGGCAGATGCTGCAAATATATTATTTTTAGGGGCAGCTGAGAAGCTGTGATTTAAAAAAAAGAAACACAACAAGAAAATGCATGAATAAATCACAGAATCATAGAATCAGAATCGGTAAGGTGGGAAGAGACCTCTACAGTCAAGTCCAACCATCAACACCATACCACTGTGCCTCCTAAACCATGTCCTGAAGTGTCACATCTGCCTGCTTTTTGAACTTTTGGTGACTCCATCACTATCCTGGGCAGCCTCTGCCAGTGTTTCACCACTCTTTCTATAAAGAAATTTTTCCTAATATCCAATCTAAACCTCCCCTGATGCCACTTGAGGCCATTTCCTCTCACCCTGTCATTTGTTACGTGAGAGAAGAGATCAGCACCCACATCACTGCAACCTCCTTTCAGGCAGCTGTAGACAGCAGCAAGGTCTCCCCTCAGCCTCCTCTTCTCCAGACTAAACAATCCCAGTTCCCTCAGCTGCTCTTCATAAGCCTTGTGTTCCAGACAGCTTCGTTGCTCTCCTCTGGACCCTCTCCAGCAGCTCAGTGTTGTATGTCTGAGCGTCAGCGTAGCCACCAGTGTCCTTTGGAAACGGTCCCAAACCCGGGGAAGAGGCTTGAAGAGCCTTGAAAACCTTTCATCTCTCCTTTAATTACAGCTGTGCTCTGGTTAGGTCTTTAAAATTGTGAGATGTCAGCAAAATTCCAGCTTAAACATTAGATTAGGCTTTATTTATTTTGTCCTTTAAGGCAGGCGCTCACCTGGTGCCTTCCTCTGCCAAGGTATCTCGAGGAGATTTTTAAGTGATGGGCAGTAATATGCTAATCATTGACAGCCTTTCCAGTGCCAAGGTGTTCACCTCCATCTGCTGTGTTTTCAAGAGCCCATCACATAGCAAAGACATCCCTGCACAGGTACATTCCTGTCTTTGCCTTCTTCCCCTCAAGAAAAAGAATCATGGAATCATAAAATGGTTTGGGTTGGAAGGAACCTCAAAAACCATCCAGTTCCAACCCTCCTGCCATGGGCAGGGACACCTCCCACTGGATCAGGGTGATCAAGACTTTATCCAACCTGGCCTTGAACACCTCCAGGGATGGGACATGACAGCTTCCCTGGGCAACCTGTGCCAGGACCTCCCCACCTTCAGTGTGAAGAATTCCTTCCAAATGTCTCATCTAAATCTTCCCCTTCCCAGTTTAAAGCCATTCCCCCTCCTCCTATCACTACACGGGCACGGGAGAAGCTGCAATTCCTGCAGGAAAAAAATATTCCATGTGGAGATCATTCCTTTAATCCAGTGCTCCTTGCCAAGAAGTTAGAGAAAACAAAACAACAGATTGCAAACCTGAAGTTGTGCTTAGGCTTGACCTGTTCTTTTGAACTCCCTCTGCACGTTGAGGAATCATTAGCGAAGCGGCTTTATTGTGCCGTGTAACTGCATTTTAAGGGATCCTTGAAAACATAACTCCAGCTGCATCGTTTTGCCTCGAGTGCCCTCTTGCTGCAGAGGAATTCAGTCATTTTAGAAATGTCTGTGAGGTTGTACGAGATGATAATCTGTCACTGTTTAGCCCTGGCCCAGCCAATTCGGCTGCTGACGCTGAGCAGTTGGGCTCCCAATTCCCTTCCCCCTGTCCCCAGGGAAAAAGGAAATGAGAGGAAAAGACTTGCAGGTTGGAAACTAAAAACTAAAACAGCTGTAATGAAGAAATAATAGTATTAATGAGACAATATATATACAAATATACAATATAGCATCCCCATGCCGTCTCTCGATGGCTGCATCACCACAAATAGAAACACAGAATTGCTTCGTTGGAAAAGACCTTTGAGATCATTGAGTTCAACTGTACCTGTCCACTACTAAGTCACATCCCTGAGCACCTCATCTACCTGTTTTTTAAACACCTTCAGGGATGGGGACTCCACCCCCTCCCTGAGCAGCCTCTGCCAGGGCCTGAGAACACTTTCGGTGAAGAAATTTTTCCTGATGTCCAATCTGAACCTGCCCTGGTGCAATTTGAGGCCATTTCCTCTCATCCTATCCCCTGTCACTTGGGAGAAGAGACCAACACCCACCTCACTACAACCTCCTTTCAGGGAGCTGTAGACAGTGATAAGGTGTCCCCTTATGCTGCAGAGCAGGCACGAGGAAGGTGAGTGGTAGGAGGGAGCTGGGGCTCAGGAACTGATTCAGGAACACACAAATGTGGGATCAGGGGTCCTCACTGGACATCAGCCATCAAAGAAGAGAGAGAGAGACCATTCTGACCTCTCAGCTTTGCACCAAGTATGATGTGTATGGGATGGGATTCTCTGCTGGTCAGCTTGGGGTCACCTGTCCTGTCTGCCCCTCCCTGCAGGTGCAACTCTTCTTCATCTTTGACTTACGGCTCCACCAGCTGGAGGATGGCCTTGGTTTCTATAGGAATTAAGTGTAAGCATTGGCCTTTGTGCATCCCGGTGTGATCACTTCTAGAGACAAACACTGTCTGGAAAACACACAGTTAACCTTCAGAAAATGAAGTTCCTTAGATGAGACTGAGCTGAAGTTAGAAACTGATTCTAATTTAGCTCAAACCAGAACATAATCATAAAGTTATAGAATCATGGAATGGTTTGGGTTGCAGAGGACCTTAAAGATCATCCAGTGCCAACCCCCTGCATAATAATCCCAAATGGATATTGAAATAATACCTCTGGATCTGCTAATTCTCCATCAGTGTGGGCCAGTGGAAACCCTGAGGTCAGAGCATAAACCAAACCTGCCCTGGCACCGCTTTACATTATCTGAACCTTCAGCACAATTGAGAGTAAGGACTGGATCAAGGTGTAAGTGATAAATGTTTGCAAAATACCTTAAAGGCAAACCCCACAGTTGTTAATAACGAGTGGTTCTGCTGTTTTATCCTATTACCTCAACAGCAGCAAATGGACAGGAGGTCCTAAGAAGGATCTTATTATTATTTTTAGCAGCCTTAAGACTTCTAAAACCCAAGGGAGTAAGGAGTCATTCCCTTGGCCTGCTGTTAGGATTCAGCACCACACAGTGTTTTCAGGTGCGAGGAGATGAATTTTGTTCTTTTGTGAGTTTCCTTGTTAGTGTGGGTTTTTTTAAAAGGCTTCATTGAAGTGTCTTGCCATTAAATTATGCTTTGATCATATCCATTTGCTGTTAATGAATCCAGATGGGTTAGAGGCAACTGGATTGTAACTCTCTGCTAATACGTGCACTGCCTTTCATTTTCTCACACGGAGTTTCAGAAGATCCTGTGCTGGCCCAGCTAACGAATCCAGCTTATATTAAGGTGGTCTGATGCATCCTAATACATTGCATCCCTAGAGACACAGGCAGATGTGTCAGGATTGCTTTGGGAAAAGGTTAAAATGTTACAGAAAAATAGCCATTACATATCTGGAACTGTCTTCTTTCATATGGTAATCGCTTTCTCTCTTTGTTTTTTTAAATCGTGCAGCAGCTTTATATTTCCTTTAAATCAAAAGATCTTATTCTAAAATCAAGATATTGGCAGGAGCTCAGCTGTGATTTTAATGTTGTTGCAGAAGGGGGAAAGTAAGTGGGAGAAACTACGTGGAAACCAGTGGTACCTTCTCTTATAACAGATTTTTAAGTTGTTTGCTCAAATGCTGAGTTAAATAAATAGAAAAGGGGCAGAGCGAGACCAGGTCTGGTTCCTCTTTGTGTGGTTGCACATCCAACCCATGTAGTTTGCTGTCACACAAGGATGCTTGCAAGGACAGATATTTCCCCTGGTAAGCAGAGAAAGAGCAGTTAATTTTATGGGTCTGCTGAAACTCCCACCCCTCTCTCACCAGTAGGAAATTAAAAGTTTGATAATCCATGAAAATAGGAGAAAATCTGCTTTTGTCTTCCACATTGCTACATGAGTCAGGAAGGATTTGATTTTATTCTTCCCTGTGTGTAAATGTTAGATTTGATGTCTCAGTCGTAAGGATCAGGATCAACCCCCAGAAGGAGACTTGGATTGGATCTGCACAACAGCTTCTCTATTTTCCATTTGTGCAGTCTGAGATGTTCTTGTGGTTCAGGTCAGCAGGTTGGAGTTGCTTTTGCCTCTGCTTAAAGAGAAACATTGGCCAGGGGAGCTCTTTGAAGCCATCCAAGTGCAAAGTGAAGCACCTCTGCTGAACCTTGCCCTGATTGTCATCGTCAGTGCTTGAATGTTGAAGGACAGCAGGTCCTTGCCCAGCCCAGATGCCGTGAGGGTGCCCTGCCTCTAGCCCAGTGCACGTGATGGATCTAATTCCCACCACATTTATCATTTATCAATGTACATGGGTTTGACTTTACTCTCAATGGAAAGATTGTAGTGGCATTTGGATGGATTCTTAAAATGCTGCTTTTGCCCTTGCTGGGGTCAGCCTTGCGTGCTGGAAGCCGAGCAGGGACAGCAAAGAGCTTGGGCGACGTCAGAATCCTGGAGCTGATGAGCTGTGCTCACACACTGGAGCCCATCAGTAGGAAGAGCAGCACCATGGCTGCTGCAGCCTCTCCGTGCTGTTGGCTGCATCGTTTGCTCACGATGACTGTGGGTTACGAGTCCTTTAGGGTTGGTTGTTCTCTGTGGACATCAAGCCCAGGGTGGGATTGAATATTTATTAAAACACAGGTTCTTGTACTGACAGGAGAAGCAGCATCAATAAGAGCATCTGAGCTGCAGCTGTGCCAGAACAAGTGTTATGAGGAGCAGCTGAGGGACCTGGTGTTGTTTAGCTTAGAGAAGAGGAGGCTGAGAGGAGACCTCATCCCTGTCTACAACTGCCTGAAAGGAGGTTGCAGCGAGGTGGGTGTTGGTCTCTTCTCCCAAGTGACGAGAGGAGACGGCCTCAAGTTGCACCAGGGCAGGTTCAGAGTGCATATTAGGAAAAATTTCTTCACTGAAAAGGTGGTCAGGCCCTGGCAGAGGCTGCCCAGGGAGGGGGTTGAGTCCCCATCCCTGGAGGTGTTTAAAAGTCAGGTAGATGAGGTGCTCAGGGATCTGGTTTAGTAGTGGGCAGGCACGGTTGTACTCGATGATTTCAAAGGTCTTTTCCAACCAGATGTTTCTATGATTCTATGACTGCATTTTTATTGGACAAAATAATCCCAAATCGTTGCTAATTACGATATGAAAGGTGGTTCATTGCTGTGATTTACTTAAGAGCAAACTTAATAAGACACTAAACCAACCAAAGAGAAGTGGTTTTTTTGTCCAAGTGCTGTTGTGAGCCAAGGGCACATCAGGAACGGCACAGGCGGTGACTAAGCCTTCAATGAAACCCCCACGTGCTGAGGAGTCGTGTGCCCTGAATAAGGATGAGGTTTGCAGATGCTTTTCTACCAAATCAGGGACATGTAGTAGAGCAGAATCGATTCCTGTCGCTCAGGGGTTGCTCTGGAGGAGCAGGATTATAGATCAGGGTGATGCTGCCGCACTTTAATCTGGAAATCAATAGAGAGGCGGAAGTTGGGGTTGTGGTGATGAGCTGGGGTTTGATGAGATTTTTGCTCTGCAGATAACTGAGTCACTAACTCCTCTTCACATCCTGATTAACCCTGAGAAACACCTAAATTCAGCCTTGATGGAGCTTTCTCACCCTCTCTGGTGTCCCTCTGTATGATTTCAGTCCAGCATTTCTCAAATGAAGAAGACTCCCAAGTGCTTCAGTCTCCTTTGCCTTTGGGCATAGCTCAGCAATAACCCTTCACGCTGCAAAGCCCAATATTAATTCAAATTGCATCAAGCTGGGACTTTGATAATGTTCCTTCTGTCTGAGAGTGTCCAAAGGAAGGCTGAAGGGTTTAGAGGGGAAGTTGTATGAGCAGCTGAAGTCACTTGGTCTGTGCAGCCTGGAGAAGAGGAGACTGAGGGGAGACCTCACAGCTTCCTCACAAGGGGAGGAGGAGGAGCAGGGGCTGAGCTCTTCGGTTATCAGTGACAGCACCCAAGGGAATGGCAGGAAGATGCCAGGGGAGGGTTAGGTTGGACATTAGGAAAAGGTTCTTCACCCAGAGGGTGGTGGAACCCTGGAACAGCTCCCCAGGGAAGCAGTCCCAGCCTGACAATATTTCAGAAGCATTTGGGCAGTGCCCTCAGACACACAGAGTGAATGTTGGGGTCGTCCTGTGCAGGGACAGGAGTTGTACTGGATGACCTTTGTGGGTCCCTTCCAGCTCAGGTCATTCTGTTGTTCTGTGACTGTTTGTAGCAACCAGATTAAACCCAACAGGCAATGCTATAAATAGAAACCACACCAATCATCTTGGGGTGCCTGCGGAATCCTGAAATTCATATGGGGCTGTTTAAATCTCAGACATTAATCGTGTATGGAATCACATAATCATAGAATGGTTTGGGTTGAAAGGGGCCTTAAAGATCATCCAGTACCAACCCCCCTGCCATGGGCAGGGCCAGCTTCTACTGGATCAAGTTGCTTAAAGCCTCATCCAAGCTGGTCTTCTGCTTTTCCCTCATTTGTGCTGTTTTACATCACTCGGTGTCGTGGGCTGCTCCAGCATCTGCTCCGTGTCAGGGAGCATCAGCTGTACAGTTGCATCTGTGACGCTAATTAACGAAACATGAGAAGACAGAAATTAAGATGCACACTGAACTGCTGTTCACCCTTGTGCTTTTCTTTCTCTTACAGAGCACAGTAATTGTGGAGAAGACTGTTCAAGACCTGATGAACCTGATGCACGATTTGAGCGCCTATTCGGATCAGTTCCTCAACATGGTGTGTGTGAAGCTCCAGGAGTACAAGGACACCTGCACCCTTGCCTACAGGTACAGGCAGGCTTGGAAACCAGTGTGTGCTGGAGATCCTGCTCTTGGGCTTTTGCTGTTTCATGGAATCATTTAATGGTTTGGGACGAAAGGGACCTGAAAGATTATCCAGTTCCAGCCCCTCGCCATGGGCAGGGACACCTCCCACTGGATCAGGTTGCTCAAAGCCCCATCCAGCCTGGCCCTGAACACCTCCAGGGATGGGGCAGCCACGGCTTCTCTGGGCAACCTGGGCCAGGGCCTCAGAGGAAAACATTTCTTTTTAATACCTTATCTCAACGTTGCCCCTCGTCCTGTCGCTGCACTCCATGATCAAGACCCCCCAGGAAAGCCTCTCCAGGTACTGGAAGGCCACTATGAGGTCCCATCGAAGCCTTCTCTTCTCCAGGCTGAACAACCCCAACTCTCTCAGCCTGTCCTCATATGGGAGGTGCTGCAGCTCTTGGATCATCTTCATGGCCTCCTCTAGACCTGTTCCAACAGCTCCATCTCCTTCTTAAGTTGGGGATTCCAGAACTGGACACAGGACTCCAGGTGGGATCTCAGGAGAGTGGAGTAGAGGGGAAAATCCCCTCCCTCACCCTGCTGGTCACGCTGCTTTGGACGCAGCCCAGGATATGCTTGGCCTTCTGGGCTGTGAGTTTCCTTTATCTTGGATTGCCTGGGGGTAACCATCAATAAGTGACTTATTCTCTGTACATCCCAGTTGTCCATCTGTAAAATATCCCTCCCCGGAGAGGGGGACCAGCAGTGTGTGGGGATAAATCCTTGCATTGAAAGACACTAAAGATGCTGTGGTGATGTGGGCTGTAATAACATTATACATAATCTCCTTTAATGGCTCATTGAGGCTGGCAGTAGCAGGGGAAGCCAAAAAAGCCCCTTGTGTTTTCTGACCAAGAGCATTAAGAAATTATTTCCTATTGCCTGATTTCATTCAGGAGAAGCTTCATCTGGCGAGCGGCTGTGTATGGACTCATTATTAATAAAGCCAACAATAGCCCTGAGAGGGTGTGTGGGCTAAACTTTGTCTGAGCACTTGTATAAATTGGTAGTTGCTCGTGTGCCGTTGTCCAAAATGCTCATATTTTATATGAAACTCCTCTGACTGGAGCTACACAATAGATGTGATTTCTTTGGCTTGAACTTAAAGGTCCTTCCTTCCTTCCTTTGCTGATACCATTCCTGGATTTGGCACCTGCTGAGGAGTAATTAGGACAGCCCTAATTTGGCAATATCCTGATTACAGCAGGAGGAAAAACAGGAAACATTCAAGTTTTGCTGCTAGCAAATGACTGACTGAAATAGCAATCTATATACATTTCAAATGCTGCAGAGGAACATAGCAGCTCCCCTGCTTTTCCAGGGGCGAGCGGCTCGATCCGCGGGGACGTTATGCCCTCTGCAGGGATCTCGCGTCGCTACGGCTCTACGCAAGCCCTGCCCTTTGGATCAGGGTTCCTCGTGGGGGCTTGAGGTGGAATAGTGTTCGTGTTCATAAGATCAGGGGAGGAAGGGTCATTTATAGCTGCTTTAAATCAGAATAAACTCCCTAGAGTTGTGTGTTAATATGATTAGGCAAAAATATCGGAGCAAGGGAGCGCGCGCCTGTTCTGGAGATGTCAAAATAGTGAGGATTTGGGAAGCCAGAGAGATCACAGAATCATAAAATGGTTTGGGTTGGAAGAGACCTCAAAGCCCATCCAGTTCCAGCCCCCCTGCCATGGGCAGGGCCACCTCCCACTGGATCAGGGGGCTCAAGACCCCATCCAACCCGGCCTTGAACACCTCCAGGGATGGGGCAGCCACCACTTCCCTGGGCAACCTGTGCCAGGGCCTCCCCACCCTCATCGTGAAGAATTTCTTCCTGTTGTCTAATCTGAATCTTCCTCCTTCCAATTTAAAGCCATTAAATCAGAATAAGTCATGAATCAGAATAAAGTCCCTAAAGTGGTTTATTAATACAATCAGGCGAAGCTATCGGAGCAGTGGAGTGTGTGTCTGCTCTTGGGATGTCAAAACAGAGAGGATCTGAGAAGCCAAAGAGATGCTTTATGCAAGGTTTGCACGTGGCATCCGTTCGTTCCCCATGTGCGTGTGTTTCTTGCAGGGAATATGAGCAAACGTGGATGAAATGTATTCAAATACAGGCTCCTCAAAGCCTGGCTGTTTTATTCTGAGTCCTTTGCAGAACAGATATCTCTGTCAGGACGTCAGCACTGAGATTTTTCATCTTTGATTTCCACTTGGCTCTGGTTTTCTAGTGAATGCAAAAAAAAAATATCCTATTGGTGCTGGGTATGAATGGATTGGAGGTTGGTGGAGGTTGATATAAGTAGCAACTCCAGATTTTGTTGTTTTGATTGATGATGAAATTTGGAAGTGCATTTAATCTAATCTAGTTGAGATGTTGTATCATAGAATCATAGGATGGTTTAGGTTGGAAGGGACCTTAAAGATCATCCTGCCCTGTGGAGAAGGGCTTGGGGTTGTGACTGATGAGAAGCCCAACATGAGTTGGCAGTGTGTGCTCACAGCCCAGGAGGACAACTGTGTCCTGGGCTGCAGGGTGAGGGAGGGGATTCTGCCCCTCTGCTCTGCCCTTGTGAGACCCCACCTGGAGTCCTGTGGCCAGTTCTGGAATCCCCAACATAAGAAGGATGTGGAACGTTGGAATGGGTCCAGACAAGTGCCACGAAGATGATCCAAGGGCTGGAGCACCTCTGCTGTGAGGACAGGCTGAGAGAGTTGGGGTTGTTCAGCCTGGAGAAGAGAAGGGTCCAGGGAGACCTTAGTACTGAAAGGGGCTCCAGAAAAGCTGGGAAGAGACTTTTTCCAAGGGCCTGGATTGATAGGATGGAGGGGAATGGCTTTAAACTGGAAGGATGAGATTTAGATTAGGCATTAGGAAGAATTTCTTCACGATGATGGTGGTGAGGCCCTGGCACAGGTTGCCCAGGGAAGCTGTGTATTCCCCTTCTCTGGAAGTGTTCAAGGCCAGGATGTGGCCTTGAACAGCCTGGTGTGGTGGGAGGTGTCCCTGCCCATGGCAGGGGGGTTGGAATTGGATGATCTTTAAGGTCCCTTCCAACCCAAACCATTCTGTGATTCCATGGTCATCTAATGATCTGTTCCTTAAACTCTCTGGAGGTGCCCAGCTCTCTCCATGTGCTGTGAAGGCAGCTTATGGTGACCAACCTCCTCTTTGAATTGACTCAGCTGAATCTTTCAATTCAGGTGGGGTAAATCTTGGCCTAAATCTTCCAAATGATGGAGAGGAAAACCATAAAATCACGTTTCCTGCTTTCCCGTGAGGCAAATAAAACCGAGGCCCTCTTCATTGATAAGGAAATGAGGAGCAGATTAATTCATCCAAAGTGCAGGTTCTGTGGTCAAACAGGATTTCACAAGTCTTGGGAAACGCTCTTGTAATTCACTTTACTGCTTCTTATTGGCATCTTCCCCTTCTTGTGTTAACTTTTTGGGGTTTAAGTTGTGGTTTTGACACTTTCTGGGCAGGGGTCTGTCTCCCTCAGACCATGAGGTACCTGGCACATGCTGAGCACACTGCTTTTGAACTCTTAGCAGTGCAAGCAGTGCTCAGCATGGAAACATCATCTCAGCCTGGGAAGAGAAAAAGTATTATTCAATAATATGTTTGGCAGAAGGCACCAGAGCCCAATTAGCCCCTGTGGCCCCCAGATGTTTTCCTAATGACAAGCCATGGCCCTCCAGCTGTGTCCTGGGACGTTCCCCATTTCTCTGCTTCCAGCTTGGGGTGGCAGAGGTGCAGATCAGGGACCATTCCTGCCAGCAGGTGTTTTCTGGATAAAGCCCACCGGGCTGTGGAGGGGTGAACCCTCCTCGTTCATGTGCCATCACCTGTGTAGGTGTTACACCTTTTCCCTACCTGCTCCCAGGAGCTGGGTACAAACAGATGGCATTTTCCTTGGCCCGTTGAGCTGTGAATTAATGAGTTGGTGATGGCACTGGTGGCAGCAAGTAACCCTATTAGAGCAGCAGGAATAATTACAGAGGAGGTTGGGAGAAGGGGGGGTTGTTTGAAAGGAAGCATTTGGAGCTGTATTAAAACATGTCATCCTGTCTTATGACAATTTACTCGAGGACCCAAATTAGATTGACATTGATAGAAGTTACGGAGGTTGAAAACTGGCTGTGATTCTAGAAGGAAAAGGTGGGGGAAAGGTGTTTTTAATTGATGGGGAAAGCTGGGCATCTAAATTATTGGTGGATGTATCACCCTGTTTGACATCGTCCTTAATGAGGAGGTGGTTGGCATAAAACTAACCTGTCAATAAAAATTAGGAGGTGTTGCAACCATGGGAAAGACTGGGGAACATCATTTTAAGGAGCCCATGTAGTGGTGGCAGTGTCCCAGCATCGATTAAATGAGACCCCACCTGGAGTCCTGTGCCCAGTTCTGGAATCCCCAACATAAGAAGGAGATGAAACTGTTGGAAGGGTCCAGAGGAGGGCACAAAGATGGTCTGAGGGCTGGAGCACCTCTGCTATGAGGACAGGCTGAGAGAGGTGGGGTTGTTCAGCCTGGAGAAGAGAAGGCTCTGGGAGGACCTCAGAGCAGCCTCCCAGTACCTGGAGAGGCTCCAGGAAAGCTGGAGAGGGACTTTTTCCAAGGGCCTGGAGTGGTAGGATGAGGGGGAATGGCTTTAAATTGGAAGGGGCAAGATTTAGATTGGACATTAGGAAGAAATTCTTCACGATGAAGGTGGTGAGGCCCTGGCACAGGTTGCCCAGGGAAGCTGTGGCTGCCCCATCCCTGGAGGTCTTCAAGGCCAGGCTGGATGGGGCTTTGATCACCCTGATCCAGTGGGAGGTGTCCCTGTCCATGGCAGGGGGGTTGGAACTGGATCATCTTTAAGATCCCTTTCAACCCAAACCATTCTATGAATTTAAAGCTCCCTGTAGGAAAATTCTGCCTGGGGCTCCAGTGGCCCACGGACCCATGAGAAGAGCATTGTGGAAAGGTGAGAAAAGCAGGAATTCCATGGGTTACACTCTCAGAAAGCACTCACCCTGGAAGAGCAAGGACACCAAGCTCAGTTGGAGCAGCTGAACAGCCTCCCCTTTCTCCTTCCCCAACACCCACTCCAAAAAGCAATAGGATTTTTGCAGGCAGCAGATAATAAGGGTCGTAAAACAGAGAGGTTGCTCTGTATAACTCCATCAGAAGACTCCCAAAGATGACTTGCATCCATACACATCTGAAGGGCTATGATAAGGCTGTAAATAATTGAAGAGAGTAAATAGTGGAAGTGGTGAGTGCTGAGGCTGCTGAAAAGGGGAAAAATGGGGAGTGATGGGATGAAATTGAGTAAAATAAAACACAAGCACAGTATCAGGGTTTTTTTTCTTGTCCAAGAGTTAGATTTGTTCAACTGTGAAATAGATTCTCAAGGGAAGGAGACTATTACTTTAGTCATTTAAATCTGGAGAGGACAAAGCACTGGCTAATATATTCAATGGAACAGTTGTCTTACTTGGCAGAGAAATGGCCAGATATCATCAAATTTTTCCATCTCAGATGTCAGAGATACTGGTGGAGCTTTATTTTTTTCCCTCTCATTTTTTACCAGGGTTAAAAAAAAAAAAGAGACCTTTTTTTCATCAATGGAAACCCACCAAGTTCCTACAGCAGCAGAAGGCCAAATTGAAATGATGACGCTCAGGTCTTTGCGGCTGGAAATAAAATTCATTCTTTTGTCTGTGGCAGATTGAAAATGAAATTTAAAGAGAAGGAAAATTTATATCTAAGTACATGTGACAAATTCATTTTCACAAATTGCATGTACTCACTGAGCAGAGGTTGTTTTCTTGGTGGCAAGTGAAGGGAGTGAAGGGTTGCTCCGTCCTGGTGGGAAGAGAAGTAATCTGCTCTGTTTCAATATAGATCAGTGTTGGCTCCTCTTTCAATGCCTTTTTCACTGTTTTCCCTTTCAAAACACAAACATGCAGTGTGTATTTCACTGTTGTTTCTATTTATTGACCAAAACATGCCTTTCAGGACATTTAAAATAACACAGGTTAATCCACATAACCCCTTAGGAATGTGCAGGGTCTTTATTGTGATGTTGCACGACCCTTCCCGAATGCTAGAGACAGCTCCGAGCATCTGTTTCATAGACTCATGGAATGGTTTGGGTTGGAAGGAACCTTAAAGACCATCCAGTTCCAACCTCTCTGCCATGAGCAGGGACACCTCCCACTGGATCAGGTTGCTCAAAACCTCGTTTGAACACCTCAGGATGGGGCAGCCACAACTTCTCAGGGCATCCTGTGCCAGTTCCTCCCCACCCTCACAGGAAAAGCTTTCTTCCTACGATCTGATCTAAATCTCCTCTCTTTCAGCTTAAAACCACCCCCCTCATCCTATCCCCAGCTTTTCTGTAGGCAGATCCTTGCTGCCTACTGAACAACTGAAGAGTGGGAGAGGACTTTCCTCTCTGTAGCCACCAACGAGCCAGTGAAGCAGCAAACATTGACAAGAACTGTGCAGATGGTTGTTCATGAGCAATCCCAACACAAAAAATAGGCAGCTAATTGACTCCTCCAAATACATCATCCTGTTTGTCTCCTGCAATTGCCAGTGAGGAGTTCAGATTAGTCACACTGCCAAAAATATTATAGAGGGAAAGTCTTCCTAATAGGAGTATGGTGTAATCTTTGATTTGATTTCACACATACATACAATTTAGCTGAAATCTCTTATTATCAGGTGTTTTGATGACTGGAGAGAGGATCTTGGATCCTTTATTTCCTTTCAGTGCTTCAGACCTGGTTCCCAAGCTGAGCCAGCTGGTGTACGGTGAGCCGGTGGCTTCCACCCAGGTCTTCCTGGGCAGGTTTCCACGTTGCAGTCACAACACAATCAATCAGCAGCAGCTGGCGAGCTCGATTGAGATTGAAGAGAACAAATGAGCCATGGAGAAACAACCTTCTCTCTCTTCTAGTACAGAATGACCTCCTCAGGTTGTGTAAATGATTGCAAGTTGAATGATTTCAAGGATGAGGAGAACGTGGTCCTTTTTTCCTTAAAGGACTCTATTAAAGTGCGTCAAGAGTTGTGACTGTAAGAGAATTTTATGTCATAGAATCATAGAATTACCTGAGTTGGAAGGGACCCAAAAGGGTCATCGAGTCCAACTCCTGTCCTGTCCACCTGTGTTGTTGTGCCCTCAACATAAGCACTTTGTTGGCTTCCTCTTTGGACCTTTTCCTTAACATGTAATGTACATCTGTGTGTGGTGGGGATTTTAATGGATATGTGTGGAATTGCATGAAAAGTACAGTGTTTTGCACTGGAATCATAGAATTACCCAAGTTGGAAAGGGCCCACAAGGATCATTGAGTCCAATTCCTGTCTCCACACAGGACACTCCCAACATTCACACCATGTCCAAATGCTTCTGGAATCTGGAAGCCGTGTCTGCTTCCCTGGGGAGCTGTTCCAGTGCTCCATCACCCTCTGGGTGAAAAACCTCTTCCTAACATCCAACCTAACCCTCCCCTGGCATCTTCCTGCCATTCCCTTTAGTCCTATCATAGGCTGCAAGAGAGAAGAGATGACTGATGTGATTGTTGCTGCTTTCCCGTAGGAGCATCGTGCAGTCGGATGAAAAGCTGGTGATCAGCGCCTCCTGGGCTAAAGATGATGATATTAGCAGGCTCCTGAAATCTCTGCCCAACTGGACCAACATGGCTCAACCCAAGCAACTGAGACCCAAGAGAGAGGAGGAGGAAGACTTTATAAGGTAAAATGTTTCATGAAGTTCTCAAAAGGTTTCAAGGAGAGTAGAAATATGGGTGAAACCTGCCAGAAACACATTAATTATGTTTTTTTGCATAGCTGTTGTGTCATCAGGTGTGAGAAATGGTGGAGATGTGGTCTTTCCTCAAGCAGAGTACATGAACTTGAGTCCAGGTGCTGTTCCACTGCATGGTTTTATAACCAAGCACCAGCTTTGCTGGACTGAGAACTTCTTGTGCGTTGACTGGATTTGGTTCTGTTAGGAATGAGACATCGTTAGGGAAATCATCTGTATGGGGAATGAGTCTGGGCCTTGCTTATCAGTGACTGTCCTGTGATGGTTTGGTAGATAAACCATCCTGAAGCTATTTGTCCCTCAAGAGACAGGAGGAAGAAGAGCAGCAAGGACAGAAGAGAGAGCTGCTATGGATCAATAAGGAGGCTTCTGTGGCAGCACCAGGTTGTTGCTTCCCTGTGCTTGTTGTTCATTTCTTCTCACTCCACGTTCAAACAAGGCTGTTGGAGGAATCTTACTTGTGAAGTGAGTCAGGAAAGTGGCTGGGATTGGAGAGGGAAAGGATTATTTTTAATTCAGGCAGGTCCTTGTCCTGGTTGATGGTGCTGATCATCCATGCAGTGAAGAGAGCAGCAGGTTGTGACCTAATGGAGGGGCCAACTGGTTGCACTGGGCAAGAATTCCCAGAACTGGTGGCATCACCAAAGCTGTGCTTCCTTTGAGCCGTGGCCTGGTGGTGTTTCTCCTCTGTTCCAACCCAAGGAGTCACTCAAGGAGAGTCAAATGAAAAATATTCATAGAATCATAGAATGACCTGAGTTAGAAGGGACCCACGAGGATCATCCAGTCCAACTCCTGTCCCTACACAGGACACTCCCAATACTCACACCGTGTGTCTGAGGATATTGTCCAAATGCTTCTGGAATGCTGGCAGACTCAGTGCTGTGACTGCTTTTCTGGGGAGCTGTTCCAGTTCTCCATCACCCTCTGGGTGAAGAACCTTTTCCTGATGTCCAACCTCACCCTCCCCTGGCATCTTCCTGCCATTCCCTCTGGTCCTTTCATTGGTCACCAGAGAGAAGAGCTCAGCCCCTGCTCCTCCTCCCTCCCTTGTGAGAAGGCAGTGAACAGCTCTGAGATCCCCTCTCAGTCTCCTCCTCTCCAGTCTTCTCTAGGTATTGATACCCCTAGAGGGGGGTTCTTTCAGGGGAATCTTACTGTGTCCAAACTAGGTTGTTTCTACCTTTTCAGGCAAGTGAAAGCCTTGAATTAGGCAGATTGCCTTTCCCTGCACGCTGGAAATGACTTCAGTCTCCGAATCGTTGTCACATCCTGACAAAACAGGTCCTCCTTGTCATTCCAGTGAGTCAAAAACTTGTCTGCACATTCCCATCACTATTCATCACTTCCTTGATTGGCATTTGGCTATAAAACTGTAGGAGTAAGTGAAGCTGTTTAAAATTAAAGTCTAATTTGCCCAGATTGTCGTTTCACTTGTTCACTGAATGCAAGCACAATAGCATAAAAATGATACAGGCTGGAGAGAGGAACCATGGAGAGTATAAAATCCCCCTGGTTACAGTTTGCTCACGCTGCAGTGGGGATCATCAGCTTTGCCAGTGTCTGAAGAACACCCAGTGACAGCAGAAGAGTGAGGATGTGGAGTCGTTGAGTTCTTTGTGCAGTCCCAGGGTTTTTTGAGACTCATCAGTTCCATCTTTGCCTTTGCATTTATCCTCTTTCTCTTGGCACAGAAAGGTGCTGAGATGCCCTCCTGGCTCTTAGGGTGATTTCTGAGCTGTCAGTGTGGGGCACCCTGAAGTATTGTGTTCAGCTCTGCAATTCCCAACTTAAGAAGGAGATGGAGCTGTTGGAGTGGATCCAGAGGGGGCCACAAAGATGATCAAAAGGCTGGAGCCCCTCTGCTATGAGGACAGGCTGAGAGAGTTGGGGTTGTTCAGCCTGGGGAAGACAAGGCTTTGGGGGTCCTCGCAGTGACCTTCCAGTACCTGAAGGGTCTCCAGGAAAGCTGGGGAGGGACTTTTTCCAAGGACCTGTAATGATACAACAAGGAGGAACAGCTTTAAACTGGAAGGGGGAAGATTTAGATTGGACATTGGGAAGAAATTCTTCAAGATGAGGTGGGGAGGCCCTGACACAGGTTGCCCAGGGAAGCTGTGGCTGCCCCATCCCTGGAGGTGTTCCCCTTGAGCAGCCTGGTCTGGTGGGAGGTGTCCCTGCCCATGGCAGAGGATGGGTTTTAAGGTCCCTTCCAACCCAAACCATTCTATGAGTCTATAACACCACAGCTCCCATGGGTGCAATGCTGGGTGCTGCTGGCTGAGTATAAACCAGTGGTGTAAATTCCTGGCCAGGCTAAATCTGATGGCCAAGCTCAGTCTGATGCCAGCAGTACCATCATTTTGATCCTAGTTTTCATTTTATTCCTAGATTGTCATTTCACTAACTATTAATTGAAGTATTTTGTGAAATGGTCTCAGAGGTGTTAGAACAGAAAGCCTTTTAGGTCATCCACACTGAATTCACTGGGAAAAGCTCCTCTACCATGTCTCTTTTCTTCAGCCTGGACATTAGGATAAAGATCTTTTCTTGGTATCTGAGTGCACAGAGCATCATGTATTGAGCCTCAGCTCCTCAGAATGCCATGTGAATGCTCCTGTAGCATTAATTTAACTGATTGTAATTGGTCTGGGCCAGTTTTAGCCCTTGATGGTAAGTGACATGGCTTATAAACTTCCTCAAGAATCCAAGCATGGTTGAACAGATCTCTCCTGAAAGCTTCAGAGTAAAATTAATTGCTTGTCCAATTTTTTGTCATCTTCTTTCCACTTAAGCAGGCTTTTTCAGACTTTCTTCTAATGCAATGGAACGTTTCTTCACTGCTGTTGCTTCTTTCTCCTCTTCTTGGCACTGCTGCTGAATTGAGGGCATTTCTGCTGTAATCATCACTGCCCAAGCACTGCAGTGGAGCCAAAGGGAAACGAGTCCTGTGGATACCTTGGTTATTAGAGTCAAGGCTGTGGTGGGAGAACCCATTTTAAGCTGAAAGAGGGGAGACTTAGATTAGATCTTAGGAAGAAATTTTGTACTGTGAAGGTGGTGAGAGCCTGGCCCAGGTTGCCCAGAGAAGCTGTGGCTGCGCCATCCCTGGAGGTGTTCAAGGCCAGGTTGGATGGGGCTTTGAGCAGCCTGATCCAGTGGAAAGTGTGGAAAGAGACAGTTGGGACTGGATGATCCTTAAGGTCCCTTCCAACCCAAACCATTCTATGATTTCATTCTTACTGTAACCATCCCAAGTTATTTAAAACCTTGATATACAGATACCCTGCTGGGTTCAGAAACCCCACTCCTCCCCTGACAGGGACAGGACTAAGCATCCTTTCCCAGAAATGGAGGTTTAAGCTTGATGAAACATGGGAGCATCATGTTTTTTTGGACATAAGACAAGGCTGACAGCAGTGCTTGGACTACTTTATAAATGTTTCTAAGTTAAATATGTCCTGAAATTTCACCACCAGTTTTTGTGCTGTGGCAGGAAGAGATACCAGTGCACGATTTTCTTCTCTCTCCCTCTTTGGGTTTCCTGTAACTCATTTTTTTTTAGTTAAAAAGAAGAATCCAAACTCAATATCTTTGCAAAGAAAAAAAAACCAAACCCTCATGCATATCTCTGTTGACAGTGATTGATTTTGTTGTCTTAACCCACCCCTCTCTCTTTTGCAAGAAGGTGTCAAAAGGCAGTGTAAGGCACGAGCAGAATCCCCCCATTAATATTCTGGTGTTGTTGGCCAGACAAAGGGACCTGATTGAGCATATTATAGTAGCTCAGAACTTGGCAAGGGGAGAAAGGAAAGAAAAGTCATGCCTCTCTTCATATAATTAGTTTTTAAAGCCCTGAAGGCTATTTGGCACTGGGATGAGTGTGAAATATGCTGCCCTTCTCGCTTTGTAAAGGTTAGCCTTCAGTTCCTTACTGATTCAGATATGTTGATAATAAAACCCAAAGATGTATCATTTCCAGGTTTGCCTTTGATGAGGCAGATTCAGATCTGGTCGTGCTCGAGTTACAGCAGAAGTTCTTGGGTTGTCAGTGCAGCTCTGCAGCACAAAAGGCTTTCAAGGGGCAAGGGCACCACGCACCGGAGGGAAAGCAGTGGGGAAGACGTGGGGGCAGCTCATGGTGCAACACGGCTGCCTGGGAACCCCACGTTGGTCTGAAGATCTCACCACAATGCAGGTTATTCTGGCTCCAGATCTGAGATACCAGTTAGGAGGGGAATGGTGATTTCCCTCTCACCTTTTCCTCCAGCGAGCTCCTGAACGCTGAATTTGAGATCAAATCCTCCGTCTAAAGATACTGGAGCAATCAAAAACCACTTCTCAGCAACTCCATGTACCACATGACTGTTTATTAGGATCTCTCCTAGAATCACAGACCCGTTATGGTTGGAAAAGACCTCTAAGATCATCCAGTCCAACCATCAGCACAACCCCCCCCACGTCTACTAAACCATGTGTAGAAGTGCCACAGCCACACGGTTCTTGAACCCCTCCAGGGATGGTGACTCCACCACTTCCCTGAGGAGCCTCTTCCAATGCTTCACCACTCTTTCAGTAAAGATGTTTTTCCTGATATCCAATCTAAACCTCACCTGGTGCAACCTGAGGCCATTTGCTCTTGTCCTATCAGTTGTTGCTTGGGAGAAGAGGTTGGCACCAGCCTCGCTACGACCTCCTCTCCCCTTGATTTAGTTGATGCTGATCTTCTAATGGTATTTCCAAAACCATGTGCAGATGTGGATCTGCTTTGAACATGTGTCACTGTCACACAGGACACCTTCACGTTCTTCCCTTGGTGCAGAGGGAGATCCATGATTGCAGAAGCACGGGGTTCACATCCCACTTTGGTGGTCTTCCCTTTGTTCCACCTCTCCGGGCAGCCAGAAGGCACTGACCCAGGTTTTCATCAACAGATTGTTCCATCTGCTGTCTGATGGGTGGGTTTTCTAGTGGTGGGTTTGGATCTTTCCATTACTTTTATGCTCTTTTGCTGCCTTAGAGTGTCTCCTGTCGCATGATCCTTCCCTGAAACCTTGCTGTTTTATGGAAGGCTTTTCCTTCCTTCACCTCTTAGCTCTCCATGCCATTCCCAGTTTAGCTTCTCTGTCTCTCTGTCCTTGTTTCTTTCTCTCTCAAGAATAATAGATCTCCCTTCTGCAATTTCTCGGGCTGTATTTACTGTGTTCACGATGCTTTTAAAAGGTGAAAGAATGATTTTGTCAGATTGGCAGCAGACTGAAACTTTTTTCCCTCTCCAGGGACTATGAATCTGAACTTACCATAGGTGTGAGTCATTTCCAATTGATGACAGTCTGCTCCTTTCTATGAAATGTAGATTTCTTTTTTGGATCCTATGGGAGAACGTGCTTTCTTCGTACTGAAACTAAATCCTGTTGCTGTCAAGAGTCTCATCTGAGAGGTGTAAAACAGGTGAGCACCTGGATCTTCACAGGGCTCCTCCTTATCATAGAATCATAGAATGGTTTAGGTTGAAGGGACCTTAAAGATCATCCAGTTCCACCCCCCTGCCATGGGTAGGGACACCTCCCACTGGATCAGGGGGCTCAAAGCCCCATCCAACCTGGCCTTGAACACCTCCAGGGATGGGGCAGCCACCAATTCTCTGGGCAACCTGGGCCAGGGCCTCCCCACCCTCACAGGAAAATATCTGTTCCTAGCATCTCATCTACATCTCCTCCTTATCTGAGAAGTTTCCATCTGACTTTGCTTGTCTGGTGAAAGCAAAAGATGTGTTATAGAATCATAGAATACAATCATAGAATTACCCAAGTTGGAAGGGACTCATCGAGTCCAACTCCTGTCCCTACATAGGACACTCCCAACATTCACCCCATGGAATGTGTTGGAGGATTTAGGCTGAATTTGGGCTTTTCTGAGGATTACATCTTCTGGACCTGAATCTGGGAAGAATCTCCCGGATTCAGATTCGTAAATCCTGCAAATTGTGGCATCTATTGAAGAGAGTGCAGCAATTCCCAGCTCTGCTGGGCTACTTTTTGGGGATAATGTGTGTGCCTCTAAA
The DNA here is from genome assembly GCA_033558185.1 of Dromococcyx pavoninus. NCBI lineage: Eukaryota > Metazoa > Chordata > Aves > Cuculiformes > Neomorphidae > Dromococcyx > Dromococcyx pavoninus. The sequence goes on from JAUMJL010000253.1 coordinate 349,339, forward strand.
CTGTGCAGCAGGGATGGAGAGGGAAGGCGAAGCGGAAACGTGGAGATTCAGCTTCTCCACAAAGATTTAATAACAGCTCTTGCTTTAACAAGATTCCGCATTGCTAAATCGCATCATTAGAGCTACACAATACACTCAAGATGCTTCCTTGTCTGCTGTGATAAATTGTATAATATAAACCTAACAAGCCCAGAATATTCAAATAAATTTTAAGTGAGAAAATGGTGTGTGATGTTACAGCTTAAAGTTGTCAATTAGTGATGGCTGCTTTTTGACAGCGTTGCGACCTCTCAGCAGAGAGTTGGAGCTGCCGGGGAGCGTTGACACCCATCGTTTCAGGCCCTAAAAGAGGTGCACAAATTGTTGTTGAGGCTTTGCAAATCCCAACAAACCTCAAATCTGGGTCGTTTTTCGGATGGGTTAGATCTTCAGTCCTTGAAAGCCGAATAGCTGAGGTTGACAGGGTGAAATTCTATCCACTGAGGACTCTCGGCGGCAGCTTTTCATCAGGACTGCAGTGGTGTTTTGGGTGTGCTGCGAAAAGTGCCTTCATGTGCTGAATTTTTAAAAATACCTTCAGGTGCTGAATCTTTGAAACAAGTGATATGACATCTTCTGGGCTGGGTTTTATTGTTCTTGCAGCAGCAAATCATCTCAGAGGGCTTCCCTTCGCAGGAAGGGACCCACGTGGGTGATTTGTTTTGATGCTTGCGTGGTGTTTTGTCTGACTGTTGAACAGATTCTGGTGCAAGGTGAAGAAAGAAACCACCTTTTCTTTCTTTCTTTAGAAATAAGAACATAATGGGAATTTCTTTGTATTAATCAAAGAGAAATCTGTCTGCCTGGGTAGTTTCTATATAAAGGGTTTGAGTGTGGTCTCCAGGCTGACTGTTACGGCTCAAGTGTGGGAATAGGAGACAAATGGGTTACAGAAATTCCTCTACGACATAAATATATCAAAATACCCACTGATCCCAAAGAGACTGTAATGAAACTGATGCAAATACCATCATTCCTAGAGAAAAAGGAGGGGAGACCTCATCACTGTCTACAGCTCCCTGAAAGGAGGTTGTAGTGAGGTGGGGGTTGGTCTATTCTGTCAAGTGACAGATGATAGGACGAGGGGAAATGGCCTCAAGTTGCACCAGGGGAGGATCTGATTGGATATTAGGAAAAATTTCTTCACTGAAAGGGTTCTCAGGCCCTGGCAGAGGCTGCTCATGGAGGTGGTTGAATGAGCACCCTGGAGGTGTTTAAAAGATGGGTGGATGAGGTGCTCAGGGATGTAGTTTAGTAGTGGACGGGTGCGGTTGGACTGGATGATCTTAAAGGTCTTTTCCAACCAAACAATTCTATGATTCTGTGATTCTGATCTTTTCACTATAATATATATCATGTTTTGAGACTATATACTATTTTATTATACAATTATTATTATGTATACTTTAATCATAATTTTATATTACATTATTTTATTATCAAGCATTTTAAGTGCTTTATATTAGGTAGCATATTGAGTTTTTATATGACAAGTAATTGTTTTCACTCACATTTTCGTGGATGTTCAGTTTAATTTGGTTCCAGTACCACACTGTGACAAAGCAGTAATCCTTGTTTTGCCACCTCTTCCAAGAGCATTTGCATCTTTGTCCTGTTCCCACCTTAGTGGGTATTTTTGGGGTGTTTGCTCTACAGCCACAGCTCTGCCTGCTGCTCTCAGCTGCAGTTTAAATTCATTTTGTTGCTGTGGTTGGACTCTGTGATCTCAGAGGGCTTTTCCAAACAGATGATTCCATTATTCTATGATTCTCCTCTGCAAGAATCCAATCCTTAGTGGAAATCATCCATCTGAGGTTGAGAGGATGTGAGAAAAGACAGGAGGTCTTTGTTGTGTTCCTGGGGGGCTCCCAAGGGGGATTTCTTGTCCCCCCCTACTCCTCCTAGAATTCCACACATTCTTCCAGTAAGCTTTTTCCTTGATATTATTTGCCGAAGGGATAATTAACGCTGATTTCTTGGCAGAGAAAACAGAGAGGAGCTGTAAGCAAACATAAAGCTGCTGCCAAGGGTCCATCAGAGACCTCCTTCCTCATTCTGCTGTATTGATGTGGACACTTGGCTGCTTTTCAGCCCTGCTCTGGCACGGGCAGAGTGCCCTAAACGCAGCGCAGGGCACCTTGATTTGTGACACGTGCTCTTCCCTGGCCTTTCTTCCCTCACGTATGAGTTTCCCATTCTCTCATGGATATGAGGAAACATGGATGTTGTCATCAGTCTCTCTTTTTTCTCCAGGCAGCTGAATTCAATGTGTTGTTTAATATTATTAGCAGCTCTTCCCTTACAAACATCAGCATAGCTCTTGGGTGCTGAGGAGAAGAGGGGGAAGCTGGTCTGCCTGCAGAAAGCTCCTCACTCTTGCAACCTATGATAGGACCTGAGGGAATGGCAGGAAGATGCCAGGGGAGGGTTAGGTTGGATGTTAGGAAGAGGTTCTTCCCCCAGAGGGTGGTGGAGCACTGGAACAGCTCCCCAGGGCAGCAGTCCCAGCACCCAGTCTGCCAGTATTCCAGAAGCATTTGTCCAATGCCCTCAGTCACCTGGTGTGAATGTTGGGAGTGTCCTGTGTAGGGACAGGAGTTGGACTCAATGATCTTTTTGGGTCCCTTCCAACTCGGGTAATTCTATGGTTCTGTGGTTCTATGAAAGCTTCTTTGGGGAACAGGGACACTGGATCCTTCCAACCATGCCAAGGATAGAATCGTAGAATCATTAAGGTTGAAAAAGACCTCTCAGATCATCAACCCCAACTGTCAGCTCAACCCCACTGTGCCTACTAAACCACGTCCTGAAGTACCACATCTGCACATCTTTTGAACCCCTCCAGGGACAGAGACTCCACCCCTGCCCTGGGCAGCCTCTGCCAGGGCTTCACCACTCTTTCAATAAATACGTTTTCCTAATATTCAATCTAAACCTTCCCTGGTGCAACTTGAGGCCATTTCCTCTCTTCCTACCTCTTGTTACTTGAGAGAAGAGCCCAACACCCAGCTCACTACAACCTCCTTTCAGGGAGCTGTAGAGAGCAATGAGATCTTCCCTCAGCCTCCTCTTCTCCAGGCTAAACCGTACGCATCCTATACAGTATCCATGGGAACAGGGGGATCCAAAGCTGATGCATTTCTGGTCACTGTGTTTGGAAAGTCAAAAAAAAAAGACAGAAATTAAGATGGTTTAACAAAGGGAAACAAAATGAGGTGGCTGCTTAATCCATGGATTAAGCCAGTGCAGCTGGCTTGCTCTGACAAAGCAGGGATTTAGAGTGAACCTTGTTGCAGCGTGCACAGATCCCATGGGAATGGAGACTAAAGGGCAATGAAACGGGGTGGGACCAGCATCAGATATCAGCATAAGGAAGAGAGAGCTCCCACAAGGAAAACAGCTGGACAGTGAAGAAAGGCACTTGAATTTGTTTTATTCACAGTGTGGTTGATATCAGTATTAATGTCTGGCTTGAGCGAGGGGCTTGAGGAGCGTTGCCTTTTCTTACGGTTCTGTGGAACACTCTGTTATGAACAGAGGGACTTCCAGGGAGGTGGTGGAGTCATCATCCCTGGAGGTGTTTAAAAGACAGGTTGATGAGCTTCTTAGGGACATGGTTGAGTATTGGACAAGTGCGATTGGACTCGACGATCTTAAATGTCCTTTCCAGCCAGATGATTCTATGATTCTATGAACCACTCAGTTATGAGGTTTTTTCAACTTTCTGAAAAATACCACCTCCATGGCTGGGAATTTCCATCTTTGGGTGATCACCAGAAGTTGTGGGATCTTCTGTTGTTCACAGAAGCTTTGGCAAAGTCCAAGGCAAACTTCATAGAATGGTTTGGGTTGGAAGAGACCTTAAAGAAATCATCCAGTTCCAACACCCCTGCCATGGGCAGGGACACTTTCCAATGGATCAGGTTGCTGATGGGTGAGGTAGGATGGGATGTGAATTTTGAAAATTGTTGGAGATTCAAACCAAGGATACCCTCTGAACCATCCAAAACTGGTACATTAAAGGCAGAGGGTGGTTGCAGATCTCTTTGTATGTGCTGACTCTGTCTTAGCTACACACAGAGACAAACGTGACAAGCATTGGCTGAGAAGCTGTATGGGAATCAGAGGTCTAAAGATGCTATTTTAATGCAGATATTGAAAAGACCAGAGTTAAGGCTGGATATTCACTTGGTTTGGGGTTTAAATACTTCTTGTTAAATATGAAACCTTGCAAATTTAATAAAGACAAAGAAATGCACGTAGGCAATATTGTCTCAAGCAGGCATCCAGAACACTGGCACAAATTTGCTTCAGGGAGACATTTGCTAATGGCACATTTAGACTGAAATTACAGGAATCCACCAGAACTCTTCGAAGTTATTTTCTAAAAGGGAGTTATCCCTAAATGTTATCTCTAAAGTTGTCTCTATTATGTGTTTCAGTTTGTGCAAAAGAGTGAAATGAGGTTTCTAGAGTCAAGGATATGTATTAAAGCAAACACTAAAATAGTGTTTTCAGCACAGGAAGGACATAGATCTGTTGGAATGGGTCTGGAGAAGGACACGAAGATGATCTGAGGGCTGGGGCACCTCTGCTATGAGGACAGGCTGAGAGAGTTGGGGTTGTTCAGCCTGGAGAAGACTCCACACAGACCTTAGAGCAGCCCCCCAGGGGCTCCAGGAAAGCTGAGGAGGGGCTCTTTGTCAGCGACTGAAGGGACAGGACAAAGGGGAAGAGTTTTCAGCTGGAAGAGGGGAGATTTAGATGAGATATTATAAGAAATGTTTTCCTGTGAGGGTGCTGAGGCCCTGGCACAGGTTGCCCAGGGAAGCTGTGGCTGCCCCATCCCTGGAGGTGTTCAAGGCCAGGTTGGATGGGGCTTTGAGCCACCTGATCCAGTGGGAGGTGTCCCTGCCCATGGCAGGGGGCTTGGAACTGGGTGATCTTTAAGATCTCTTCCAACCAAACCATTCTGTGGTAAAATTGTTCTCTTTTTGATACAAACTTCTGTTGTTTTAGAAGCGCATTTATCCTGACAACCTTTCAGAGTACAGCTTGCTGTACAAGTCCTTATTTGTATTCCTACCAGGAGCAAAAATAGGAAATATGCCACGCTTTGTATTACATAGATTTTTTTCCCAGCACTGTATTATTCATGCACAGGATATCCATCCAAAGTGGTGCCAAACCCATTTCTTTTTGCATGTGGGAAGGCAAAAGAGTTGTCCCTGTGATAAAATCAAATTCGTAATCGCGGTTGTGGGCAGCAACGTGGCAGTGACTCCTCTTTAACAGCTCTCAAATTGTGGTCCCCAAAATGTACTTTTTCTACAGCATTTTTTATTTGAAAGCCGTGTTAATGGAGGTAGAAATTCACCATCTGTTTATTTTCTTATTTTTATGAGTTATTGATGCAGTTGCCAGTGGGATTTGATAGTCTAAGTCAGCAGGAGTGGTTTGGTTGGAGGGGGAAAAGTGTGTCTGTGAAAAGTATTCTGCTCCACGGGAAGAGAACACAGAATCACAGAATCATTAAGGTTGGAAAAGATCTTTAAGATACCAATTGCAACCATCAGCCCAACACCACCGTGTCTACTAAACCATGTCCCAAAGTACCACCTCTTCGTGCATACATGTCATACATGTGCCACAGCTACGTGGCTTTTGAAAGCCTCTGGTGATGGTGCCTGCACCACTGCCCTGGGCAGCCTCTTCCAATGCTTGACAACCCTTTCAGTGAAGGAATTTCTCCTGATATCCAATCTAAACCTCCCCTGGTGCAACTTGAGGCCATTTCCTCTTGTCCTGTCCCTTGTTACTCAGGAGAAGAGACCAACACCCACTACGCTACACCCTCCTTTCAGGGAGCTGCAGAGAGTGATGAGGTCTCCCCTCAGCCTCCTCTTCTCCAGGCTGAAACAGCCCCAGGTCCCTCAGCCACTCCTCATAACCCTTGTTCTCCAGTCCCTTCCCCAGCTCTGTTCCCCTTCTCTGGACACGCTCCAGCCCTTCAATGTCCTTCTCATAGTGAGAGGCCCAAAACTGAACCAGGATTCCAGGTGAGGCCTCCCCGGTGCCGAGTGCAGGTGGACAATCACTTCACTACTCCTCCTGGTCACACCATGGCTGATCCAAGCCAGGATGCTCTTGGCCAGAGGAGGATATCTGAGTGTTTGTAGCTGCGTAGAGCTAGGTGAGGTGTAAAAGTCAGTAACCTCTTTAACTTGAAAGAATAACTCTGCTTTACTGAAATAGAAGTGGTCCAGCCTGGCTATGAGCTTGTCCCCTTGGTTCAACCTCATATTCACCTTCAAACACCCATTTGGACTTTGGATGAGTTGCTCAGCTGTTCCGTCTCCCCATAGCTTTGTACCCTCATGTAACTAAGAAATACACAATCAGGAGAGTTTATTAAGGGTTTTCCTGAACTCCAGAAAGGATTTAATGTATTTCCAATAGCCAGAGCAGATCAAAATTAACCCCATCCTATGGAGGTGAAGAACAGCTGAGCTACCACTGCCATAGCCCACTGGAGTTGGAGATGTTCCCGTGTCTCAGTCCTCAGACACAGCCCACAGATAAGGATTCCCCCCAACCCACACTATGCAGGATACAGCCTCAGGCAACGTATTTTTTATTGTCAAGCAGAAGAAAACCCTCAAAAAGATTTTTTTAATGAAGGCTATTTTTACTTTTTGCCTTTAATGAATTCAGATGCGCAATTTAAAACCATTTCAGGGTTGTTCTTTCTCATTTTTTTCCTCAAGTGACAGTGAAGCCCCACAAATCTAGGGAGATGCTGGCAATAAAACTGCTTAGATAGTATATAAAATGCCACTGATGGGATTATTTTGCTGCAGCTCGTTGCAGCTATTATGCTCAGCAGCATGATTCCTCATTTTAAGTTCATAAAAGAGCTAATGACAGGAAGTGGAGAGCTGCAAAGTTGGATGAAAGTGGAATGCAAATTCACAACAAAAAGAGCAACTAATGATGGGAAGAGTGTACTGAGGACCATGGTTAATGTACCATCACTTAAGAGTCTTTCAATGAAACGCACTTGGTTTCAGCCAGGAGCTATTGTAATTGGATGGAGGAACCGTGTCCTGATTTTCTCCATCCTAATGGCACACAAAAAGTCATGCTGGGGATTCCTCCTTTACCTGCAAAACCAACGAGAGCATTTGCCTGGGACATAACCAAATGAGGTCTTTGTGGAGACAAGAGTTGGGAAAGCCAAAGTTGAATGCAAAACATAGAATTTGACAGTGGAATGGGCAGTTACAAACCCCAAAAGAGCTTTTACGGGGTAAACACTTTTGTGTGGGTCATTATTTGATTGGGGCCATCCCAAGCACAATTCGTGCTGGGCAGAGAATGGATTGAAAGCAGCTCTGAAGGGAAGGACTTGGTGGTTCTGGTGGAGGAGAAGGTCAACATGAGCTGGCAATGTGTGCTTGCAGACGAGAAAGCCAACAGTGTCCTGGGCTGCATCCGAAGCAGTGGGACCACCAGGGCCAGGGAGGAGACTCTGCCCCTCTGCTCTGCTCTGGGGAGACCCCACCTGGAGTCCTGCATTTGTTTCTGCAGCCCTCAGCACAGGAAGGACATGGAGCTGTTGCAGTGACTTCAGAGGAGGCCACGAGGATGATCCGAGGGCTGGAGCACCTTTGCTATGAGGACAGGCTGAGAGTAGATGTTGTTCAGCCTGGAGAAAAGAAGGCTCTGGGGACACCTTAGAGCAGCCTTCAAGGACTGAAGGGGGTTCCAAGAAAGCTGGGGAGGGGCTCTTTATCAGGAATTGCAGTGACAGGAGAAGGGGGAATGGTTTTTAAGCTGAAAGAGGAGAGAGTTAGATGAGACCTTAGAAAGAAATATTTTCCTGTGGGTGTGGTGAGGCCCTGGCCCAGGTTGCCCAGAGAAGCTGTGGCTGCCCCATCCCTGGAGGTGTTCAAGGCCAGGTTGGATGAGGCTTTGAGCAACCTGATCCAGTGGGAGGTGTCCCTGCCCATGGCAGAGGGGTTGGAACTGGATGACCTTCAAGGTTCCTTCCAACCCAAACCATTCTATGATTCTATGTTTCAGGGGTAACTGGGTCTCCAGCTCCTGGTTTTGTTTCAGCCCAAACCTTTCTATGATTTTTGAGTCGGTGCTACCTGTGTGCCAGTGAAATAATGCACAGACTGCTGTTCAGAGTCATTTGTTTGTCACTTGGTCATGATAAGCCATCAGGTTTCGTAGGAAATTTGTTTTGATAGAGGTGTGAAAAAAAGAAAGTGAATGAGGGATTGGAAGAGCTGATTTACAAGGAAAGATTAAAAGTACTTCACGTGCATTATTTGTACAAATCCCAGGGAGACATGGGAAGCACCTGCTTGTCTCAGCAAGATGTAAATGCTGGGGGGGACAGGGAAGACGTGTGGTTGTTGGTTGGGATGATGTTTGTAACTATGAGGAATTAGGTGAAATTCAGGGATTGTGCAGGGGAAAGGATAAAAAGAAAAACCTCCTTGGGGTAAAGGTGTCATTCACTGGAAAGAGACTTCAAAAAACTGCACCCAACAATGCTCTCGACACCCCACACTGGAACAATTGTACATTGGCTGGTTTGACCTTCGTGGTGTAACAAGTGTCTCCCCTTTGTTGTCCTGTGTTGTATTTCTGAGGGTGGCTTTGGTTTGCATTTCAGGGCTGCTTTCGGCAAAGAGTCTGAAGTCCTCATTGGAAACCTGGGAGATAAACTCATCCCTCAACAGGAGATCCTGCGGGACGTCAGCGACCTCAAGGCCTTGGCCAACATGCACGAGAGCCTGGAGTGGTTGGCAGCTCGCACCAAGGCAGCCTTCTCCAGCCTCTCAGCCACCCAGAGTAAGTGACTCCCAGAGGAGACTCTTTGTCTTAGAAATAGAAACCGGCATAAATATGCAATTTTAGCAGGAGTGGGCATCTTTTGTTCTTGATTTCAAAGTGGATTTATGTCAGAGGGAAGCAGAAAGCAAAGCAGCTTCACCTCTTTCTTCCTGGGGAATGCTGTGCTGTGACACCCCCTCAAGAGTGTGGTGGGCACCACGTGAGGGTGCCAGGAGCATCACTTCTAGCATAAGCTCTGAAGGGTCTTTCAGTGCTTGAGCTTTTCAGCTGTCCCTGTTAATGACATTGCACAGGAGCAGGCATCAGTGCTGAGACAGGTTTTGTTTGCTTTAAAGTATCTCTAGAATCTTTTAAAATATCTATGTATTATAAATTCAGTAGAGAAATAGAACACCTTTTAATGAGGAGTGCCCTAAAGTGTGTCACTGGGGCACTGATGCAGGCTGAAACAACCCTTGGTAAACTGAGGTGCTGAGAGGGCAGAGAAAGGGGAGCCTGGAGACACCACCTGAGCTCCTGGCTGCCAAGAATTGCTCCCACTACCTCTGTGAGACTGTTTCCTTTCTCTGTGACTCAGCTTTGACTCCATCCCCTGGGAAGCAGTGACTTTTTGTGTCTGTCTGGAAAGTGCTAGAGACGTGATTAGCGTCTCCTCTTGGCGCTGTCTGCACAGGGTCACGTTCAGAGAAGGGTTGTGGCTCTGCCCCAGAAGTAGAGCCCAGCAGAAGCTCTGCTGCTTCCCACTGATGCCTTCCCACTGTTATTAGCAAGGAATCACCTATAGCTCAACTGACATGGGATTCAGCTTCTCCTAGGACCAGGGGTTTGGGTCTCACCTGCCTACCAAGACATCCCCAATAGCTGTCCAGTGTCACAGGCTGACCCTGGGGACGTGTCCTGACATTTGTTAGAGAACTTTGTGTTCTCCTAAATCACAATCCTAGATCCTTGTAATAAAACAGTGCCCCTCTACTGCTCACCTGGAGTCCTGGGTGCAGCTCTGGAGTCCACATGGAGCTGGTGGAGCAGAGGAGGGTCACAAAGATGATCCGAGGGCTGCAGCACCTATTTGAGGACAGGTTGAGAGAGTTGGGGGTGTTCAGCCTGGAAAAGAGAAGGCTCCAGGGAGACCTTAGAGCAGCCTCCCAGGACTGAAAGGAGCTCCAGGAAAGCTGGGGAGGGGCTCTTTCTCAGGGATTGCAGGGATGGGATGAGAGGGAAGGGTTTTCAGCTGAAAGAGGGGAGATTTAGATGAGATCTTAGGAAGAAATGTTTTCCTGTGAGGGTGGGGAGGCCCTGGCACAGGTTGCTCACAGAAGTTGTGGCTGCCCCATCCCTGGGGGTGTTCAGGGCCAGGTTGGATGTGGCTTTGAGCAACCTGATGCAGTGGGAGGTGAGTTGGAACTGGATGATCTTTAAGGTCCCTTCCAAACTAAAGTTTCTATGACTTTATGATGATTGTGAGTTTTCCAAATATTGAGCATGCCATTATCTAGGCATTAACATCCCCTGTTATCAAGGCACATTGTATAAAATGCATCTGCCTCGGGTGTGGGAGGAGGCATCTACGCTGTGCTGTAGGTGAGGAGCAGAGGAGCAGAAAAACATTGCATAAAAAATCCACACAGCTTGCTGGGATCCCAGGATTTACTCAGAATACAGGCTGGATGCATGGGCTGAGACCAATGGAAACAGACTGCCCAGGATGTGGTTAACTCTCCATCCCTGGAGGTGTTTGAAAGAAGGGTAGATGAGTTTCTGAGGACCATGGTTTAGTAAAGGGACGGGTACGGCTCGACTCGATCTCAGAGGTCTTTTCCAACCAGATGATTCCATGATTGTGTGATTGTGAGAAGTGATGGGGGAAATCTGCTGGTGCCAAATAAAGTTGTGTGGTTGTAACATCTCCATTAAATAATGTCCCTTGACAGCAGAGCATCTCTGGTGGACTGATGGTCTTTCCTATAGGTTATGACTCTGCTCTAAACCAGGTTCTTTAGACTCTTTATTCCAGCTGTCCACGATCAATTTGTTGGGATCCAGAAGGATATTTCAGGAGAGGTTCAGATTAGACATCAGGAAACATTTCTTCACCAAAAGGGCTCTGAGGCCCTGGCAGAGGCTGCCCAGGGAGGTGGTGGAGTCCCCATCCCTGGAGGGGTTTAAACCATGGGTAGATGAGGTGCTCAGGGTTCTGGTTTAGTAGTGGACAGTGATCTCAGAGATCTTTTCCAACCAAATGATTCTATGATTAAGATTATACAATCAGCTAACAATTAAAGACCCAAAATGCTACTGGTGGCTTCAATATTCCTGTAATCCAGACTTTTGAGTTCACAATACCTGAGCAACAACAAGAGCTGCTGTGCTCTCACAGGGCCTGCTTTAGAAGATTAGAAAAAGAAATAAAAGAAAACAAAACCCAACAGAAAACATTATCAAAGTTCAGCAGCCAAATATTTATTCACAGAACTTTAGTTGCTGGGAGAGATCTTGGGGCTGAGGAGTTGTGCTCTGACAGCCGACACTGCTAAAAATGAAAACATCATTTATAATTTCAGTTCAAATTTTTTAATAAATCAATATTTCCCAAACATCAAAGGGCACGAGCGTGACTTTCAGGCTGCTGAGAGGATGTTACACGCAGCAGTGAATAAACATAAAAGTAGGAAGTGTAATATTTCACTTGGCAGAGTCCTCCTGACGATAAAAACTCATCTTCCTTTGTAATAACTTTATAGTGATGCACTAAAATGTCTGTGCACAAATGCCAGGTGTGTCTGGAACGAAAGGGAAGAGCGAGCAGTGCTGGGAAATGATAGAGGCTGTGGTTCTAAATGAAACTCAGTGAAGTCTATCTCATAAATGGAACATCAATAGAGCCGACTGCGATCTATACGGGAGAAGGAGGAAGTGATGCCTCGGGGCAGAGGTGTATTTACAAATCCAGCAAGCTACGGTGATATACAGGGAAATGCACTCCTTTGGGGGAAGAATATGAAGAATAAGCAATAGAGGAAAGATGAGATGAGATGTCTCTTTCCATCTCACCTAGGCAGGAGGAGGAGGGCAATGCAAATCTGCTCAGACTGAGCCGGGAGGAGGAAGAATTAAAACTACCTGTGTTTCAAAGATGGATGTGGTGTTCATGCCATAATGCTCAGCTGTCCTGTGAGTTGTTCTGGTGTCTTCTGTCATGGGTGGATCATCTGAATTTCTCAGCATCTCGCTGCTGGAAAGCCACAGCCTGTTAATGAGCATCAGAGAGGGGGAGAGGAAGGGCAATAAATGACTGAAAGTCAAAATAAATACAGGGGGTTCCTACCGAGCGCAGCTCACCAAATTCAGGCTCAGATTGCCCTAAGTGGAGCCAACTTTGAGCTTTTGGCATCAGTAACTTTGACTTTAAGACTTGTCCACATGGACTCATAGATTCATTAAGGTTGGAAAAGACCTCTAAGATCATCCAGTCCAACCGTCAGCCCAACACCACCGTGCCTACTCAACCGTGTCCTGAAGTGACACAGCTACGGTTTTTGAACACCTCCAAGGGTGATGACTCCACCTCTTCCCTGGGCAGCCTCTTCCAGTGCTTCAGCACTCTTTCAGGAGAGAAAACTTTCCTGATGCCTAATCTGAACCTCCCCTGGTACAACTTGAGGCCTTTCCTCTCATCCTGTCGCTTGTTACTTGGGGGAAGAGACCAACACCCCACCTCGCTCCAACCTCCTTTCAGGGAGTGTAGACAGCGATGAGGTCTCCTCTCAGCCTCCTCTTCTCCAGGCAATACAACCCCAGGTCCCTCAGCCACTCTTCATAACCCCTGTTCTCCAGACCCTTCACCAGCCTCGTTCCCCTTCTCTGGATGTGCTCCAGCCCCTCAATGTCCTTCTTGGAGTGAGGGGCCCTGAACTGAACCCAGCATTTGAGTTGTGGCCTCATTAGTGCTCTTTACAGGGGCAAGATCCCTTCCTGCTGGCCACACCATGGCTGATCCAAGCCAGGATGACGTTGGCCTTCTTGGCCACCTTGGCCACTGCTGGCTCTTCTGTGTTTGAACAAGAGCAGTAATCTCATTAAATGGTACCAGTGGTGGAGTTTCATCTTCAGTGCTTACCACGTGTTAGGCCAATGCATGATAAGAACACACATCCCAGTCTTTGATCTTTTTTCTGTCTCAACGACTTGAGATTAAATCTTGGCCCAACCTAGGGCATCATCAAAGCCTTCAGTGAGTGATTTGGACCAAAATTTTTGGTGCGACACCAGAAACACCATAATCACCAACAAGTTCATGATGTGATGGTGGTGGCTCTGTATTCCTTCCCTGTAGAAAGTCAGTAGCTTTTCCAGCAAAGCTTCCTTGGCTGCACATGGGCAATTCATGACGTAGCTATAAATGCCCAGAAAGCACAAGGGGGAGTTGGGCAGTTATGGACACGTTTCAAGAAATTAAAAAATGGGGGCTACCTCTTGGTGGTTTTTGGGTTAGGAAAGAAAGCCCCTTTCTAGAGATAAAAATTCAATAACCTTCTGCTGTGGATGTGCCACAATTATCACTCATTTGAAAACAGTTTCGCTAATAGAGTGTTTTATCATGCTGGGCAGTCTTTGCATTCTTCATTATTTAGTGTTTGCTAAGCTGATGGCTCTTCCATAGCTCTTCCCTTATCTGCACTCCTTCAGAATTGGATTTTATATTCTCCGAACCAGTCAGATATGACAAAGTCATTTTCTTTTGCTCTTGTCTTTTGAAGGAATGCAAACTTCTTTTTAACAATAACCATTTAAGGATTAAAGTTGTTGGAAGAAGATGAGTTAACTGAGGAAGTCAAGTAGATCTTTAATAGGTTTTATATGAAAATGGAAGTAAGATTTCCTCTCCTCTTCCTCTCCTGCTTCTCTGTCTTGTCATACACAGATATAACATCCAATCAGCCATTTCTCTTCTCGGATCTTCAGACTTCTGCAACCCTCTGAATATTTTACAAAGAAGGAATTATTTTGCATGATGAAGGAGTCAGGACAGTCTTTACATTTTTAAGGTGGTTCCACGCTGTGTGTAGGTAGGAAGATGAAAGATTAACCATCAATTTACTGAGTTGGAGCCATCTATCTTTTTTGCTTCAGCCAGCTGTTGTCAGATCGCTGCAGTCAGCAGTTAACGACTGACTGGCCTAAACACCGAGCTGGAAAGCATTTTCTCATGGAGCTCACATAAAACAGGGTTGTCTTTCTCTTCTAGATCACAGAATCATAGAGTGGTTTGGGTTGGAAGGGACCTTAAAGATCATCCACTTCCAACCTCCTACCATGGGCAGGGACACCTCCCACCAGACCAGGCTGCTCAAGGCCCCATCCAACCTGGCCTTGAACACCTCCACAGAGGGGACATCCACAGCTTCTCTGGGCGACCTGTGCCAGGGCCTCCCCACCCTCTTCATGAAGAATTTCTTCCTAATGTCTAATCTAAATCTTCCCCCTTCCAATTTAAACTCATTCCCCCTCATCCTGTCACTCCAAACCCTTGTAAAAAGTCCCTCCCCAGCTTTCCTGGAGCCCCTTCAGGTACTGGGAGGCTGCTCTAAGGTCTCTCCAAAGCCTTCTCTTCTCCAGGCTCAACAACCCCACCTCTCTCAGCCTGTCCTCATAGCAGAGGTGCTCCAGCCCTTGGATCATCTTCATAGACCTCCTCTGGACCCGCTCCAACAGTTCCGTATCCTTAAATTGAGGATTCCAGAACTGGACACAGGACTCCAGGTGGAATATTGTATCACTTTCTCATGGAGCTCACATAAAACAGGGTTACCTTTCTCTTCTAGATCACAGAATTATAAAATGGTTTGAGTTGGAAGGCACCTTAAAGTCCATCCACTTCCAACTCCCTGCCAGGGACACCTCCCACTGGATCAGGTTGCTCACAGCCCCATCCAACCTGGCCTTGAACACCTCCAGGGATGGGGCAGCCACGACTTTAGTGGGCAGCCTGTGCCAGGGCCTCAGGCAAATATTTTCCTCACAGGAAAATATTTCTTCCTAATATCTTATGCTCCTTTTCCAGAGGGGAACTTTAGACACACCACTGGGAGATCTTCATTTTCCAGCTGTCCTTCCCCATTTCACATAAACTGGATTTGAGGGAGTGGAGGGACTCAGCTCCAAGCAGGACACTACTTGCCCTCTGCCACCATGACCTTCCTTTCCCCACCTCTGCCATCAGTCCCACTGTGACAGCCGTGAGCAGGGTGTTCAAGTGTTGTCAGTATGTCAAAGTGATCACAGAATCAAAGCCCCATCCAGCCTGGCCTTGAAAACCTCCAGGGATGGGGCATCAACGGCTTCTCTGGGCAAGGGGGGCCAGGGCCTCCCCACCCTCACAGGAGAACATCTCTTCCTAAGATCTCACCTCAATCTCCCCTCTTTCAGCTTAAAACCATTCCCCCTCATCCTCTCCCTGCACTCCCTGATCAAGAGCCCCTCTCCAGCTTTCCTGCTCCCCTGCACATTTGGGATGTAAATCCCTCTTGTTCTTCCCAAGGAAGTCCTTTCCCCTGGGGTTCTTATGTCTCTATTTTTTAACCATCCAAGCAATTCAAATCGTGCCTTGCTCTGTACAAAATTCCAGCATGGAGTTTGTTACTGTCACAGGCTTTATCTTGGAATGCAACAGTTTTCCTGTAGCCCTCTTAATTCCCAATTCCACGTTGCACTGTAATCCTGTTGTTTCCAAATGAAGAGACCTCAGTCTCACGTGGGGTTTTGAACCAGCCAGATTTAATTGCTGAGAAGTAAAACCACAACGAGGACACCAACAGTAAGGTTTTGGAGCTGTTGGCTTCACCTATTGATGTTGCAAAAAGAGGATGGCTCTTCCCTGGCAGCTGGGTCTGGGTAGGAACGCCGTCAGGATGCAGTTTGTCACATTAGTGTGGTTTTAAAGTGTTCTGAAATGAGGTTATAAAGTTGTTATAAAATTTAAGGTGTTACAAAATTTAAGGGTGTTGCAGGGCGTGCAAAGACAGTTTTGGCCCTTCTGAAGTGTCTAATAGGGCATTCAGCCTCAACTTCTTTATCCAGGATTGTTAAGCAGGTTATTTTCTCCTGTTCAGGGGTGCTTTCACCCCAAAATCAAAGGAGGACGTTTGGAAGATGCCTTTACAATGTCTTCCACCAGCACTTCACCCTCCAGAGTGGCTGCAGTTCAGGCAAACTACGATTTCATTCAAAAACAGGGAGAGAAAAACAGGTTTGTGCTACAGCTTTTAAGCAAGTACAGCAGCTGGTTGGCTCTTATTAATGATAACAGTGAGGATTTGCATCACATTTTCCAGCCATAGATCTCCAAAAGCTTTGTAAAGTTTAGTGGAGGCCATTATGAGATCAAGACTGTTCTGAACCATTTGGCACCCAGAGGGTCAACCTCCCCTTTTGCCTGGCTCTGTGGGCCTGCTCGTAGCGAAACAGGCTTTGATGGCTGATAGAAATCATCCTGCACCACTCGAGAAAGTGATGGCCTTTTAAAACTGGTGGTGGAGCCCCTTTATACCACTCCACCAGAGTAAAAGAGCTATAATTTCCAGTCACTTTAAGGCCCCCTTTCTGCTGACAGAGTGGTGTAAAAGGTACAAATGAAAATCAGGCCCAATGCGGCGCTGAAATTGATGCCTTTCATTTCGAACTCAGGCCACACAGCGGTGGTGAACTCAGACAGGTCTTTGTGTTTAACCCTGGTGTTTCTGATGAACTGAATTCAGCTTTTAAATGGGGTTATATATCTCTCAAGCCAAAGCTTATTTTTTTTCCTGTCACTGAACTTGTAACACATCTTGCTGTATCGATTGCTCACGGGGAACTTTATTCTGTAGAGATCTATTAATAGAGAACCTTAGTTAAAAGCCAGATTAAACACAATCAACACGTACCTGACCTCAAACAGAAGGACACAGTGAATGCTGTTACTTAATTATTGCAACAAAAGGAAGGTTCTTTCTTAAACAGAAAAAGCTGCAATTTCTAACAAATGCAAAACATCTGCCATTAACTTAAAAAGATCAATCTTGAGTGCTTGTATTATTTGATTAATATCATCATAGAATGATAGAATGATTTGGGTTGGAAGGGACTTCAAAGCCCATCCAGTTCCAACCCCCCTACCATGCACAGGGACACCTCCCACCAGACCAGGCTGATCAAGGCCTCATCCAACCTGGCCTTGAACACCTCCAGGGATGGGGCAGCCACAGCTTCTCTGGGCAACCTGTGCCAGGGCCTCCCCACCCTCATCATCAAGAATTTCTTCCTAATGTCTACTCTAAATATTCTCCCTTCCAATTTAAAGCCATTCCCCCTCATCCTATCACTCCAAGCCCTTGTAAAAAGTCCCTCCCAGCCTTCATGGAGCCCCTTCAGGAACTGGAAGGCTGCTGTAGAGTCTTCCTGGAGCCTTCTCTTCTCCAGGCTGAACAAGCCCAACTTTCTAAGCCTGTCCTCATAGAAGAGTTTGGGGATTACATAACTAGATGCAATACTCCAATATCTGTAGTTTCACCATAACTTAGTCTAAGTGGCAGGTTTCCCTTTTAGCTTCTTAAGTATTTTCCAAAACTTCTATTTTCTGTTCCACTAACTGAACAGTTGATGCTCAAAACATGGTCAGATCCCCCTCTCAGGTGCTCTAAAACTTCAAGTCTTAGGAGGACGAGTCCTGTGAGGTGCAACTGAGGAAACTGGGGCTGCTTATCCTAGAGAAGAGGAGGCTGAAGGGAGACTTTGTCACTGTCTACAACTGCCTGAAAGGAGGTTGTAGTGAGGTGGGTGTTGGTCTCTTCTCTCAAGTGACAGCTGATAGGATGAGAGGAAATGGCCTCAGGTTGCACCAGGGGACGTTCAGATTGGATATCAGGAAAAATTTCATCACTGAAAGGGTTCTCAGTCCCTGGCAGAGGCTGCCCAGGGAGGTGGTTGGGTCCTCATCCCTAGAGGTGTTTAAAAGATGGGTGGATGAGGTCTTCAGGGATGTGGTTTAGTAGTACGTTATGGTTGGACTTGATGATCTCAAAAGGCTTTTCCAACCAAATGATCCCATTATTCATCATACAGCCAACCAGGATGTTGTGTTCCATCTCATAGCTGTGTGTACAGTGTCTGAATGGCAACCCAGTGTCCTGGGGTGATCTGTTCCTACCTCTGCCTTACAGACTGTTTGATCAGGATCGTATAAACTCAGTGTGTATCTAGAGGGTGTTTTTCAGGTGGGTGCAAGTTCACCCTGTCCATGCCCTGAGCTGATCACAAATTGCACAGATGTTGATAGTCCTGTGATAAGCTCAGAATCACAGAATCATTTGTGTTGGAAAGGACCTTTAAGATCATGAAGATCATGAAGACTGCCAACTCCACCATTAAACCATGTCCCTAAGCACCGCATCTACATGACTTTGTGATCCCTCCAGGGATGGCGATTCCACCACTTCCCTGGGCAGCTTCTTCCAATATTTGACAACCCTGAAGTAATATTTCCTAATATCCAGCCTAAACCTCCCCTGGCACAACTTGAGGCCATTTCCTCTGTAGTTTGCTCTGTAATTTCCACAATACAAATTCCATAGCTCAAATCTGATTCTGCTTTGGTGGATCCCAGGGAATGAAACCACACAGTTATCAGCCAACTAAGAGCTCTTGTTTCTCATCAAAGTGATCTCCAAGTGCCTTTCAGTGCCTTTTTTCCTCCTTGAATGTCTGCCATGAAGCTGTTCGTGCAGATTAGTGGTTGCTGCTTTCCCCAGCCTCAGTGCTTTACATCAAAAATGTAATGGTTAGAAAATGAGATGTTGTTTTTCTGACCTTGATGTTTAGCATTTGTGGTTCTGTGTCTCATACAATAGACTCACCACGTGCTCCGGTGCCCGTATTGATCTGGTACCATGGGGTCAGCACTTAGCTTACCATCATGATTACACTAATTACTCCTGTTCCATCTTTCTTTCCTCTCACCCACCAGCCTTAAACACAGGGGTTTGTCGTGTAAATAAGTGACTTCATTAGCAGTGCTTTCAAACCAGTTTACAATGAGGATCCCTCATGAGTAATACCAGCAAATCAAGGTTTTTGTGGAAATAACTCCACAAAGAGCCTGCTGCCCACTCCAGTTGGTTCAGTGCATAAGGATCTGTTTATCTCTTTGGAAGAAAATGACTCATTGGTGTCAAAGATTAATAGCAATAAGTCCTCCTGCTTCTCCTTGACTTGTTAGAGGTCACAGCTTATTATAGTGTGGAAGGGGCAAAATCATTTTCAAAACTGGGTGAGCTGACTCAAAAGTGTGGTCAATTGTTGGCATCACCACTGAGTCACGTTGCCAAGGTGTGTGGGTTGTAGGGTGGTTCTGATCTAACCAGCATTCATTTTCATATGAGACTTGGGGAAAGTGGCTCTTAAATAAGCAGGGATAGTGGAGAAGTCACACTATGAGGCTGATGCAAAATGTAGCTGATGTTTGTGCTGACGTTAAGGTCATCTTTGGGCTGGTCTCCTTTCCTGTGGGTGGATTCTGTGTGTTTCCCAATCACAGAATCATTAAGGTTGGAAAAGACCTCCAAGATCATCCAGTCCAACCATCCAACACCACTGTGCCTACTAAACCATGTCCCAAAGTGCCACGGCTGCACGGTTTTTGAGGACCTGCAGGGATGATGACTCCACCCCTGCCCTGGGCAGCCTCTGCCAGTGCTTCACCACTCTTTCAATAAAGAAATTTTTCTTAATACCCAATCTAAACCTCCCCTGGTGTCACTTGAGGCCATTTCCTCTCTACCCTATCACTTGTTACTCGGGAGAAGAGACCAAGATTCACATCTCTGCAACCTCCTTTCAGGTGGGTGTAGGTAAGGAGATAAGGTCTCAGCCTCCTCTTCCCCAGACTATTCTTCAGCCTGCATTTGAAAATCTTTGTAATTCCCATCAATATTCAGATTCACACCTTCCTCTCTGTCCTCCTGGACAAGACTTGTTCATTCTCATTTATCTTCTAGCACAGGCCACCTTGCTGCTCTTCCTCTTGCTTTGGAAGCCGATCTATTAAAAACAAACAGCCCCCAAAACACCTCTATATATAATTGTCAGCACTCAAAAAAAAGGATCCTCAAGGTATCTACTTACTTGTATTTATTTTCATTTCACTTTTTTCACCTTGTCCCCACGTCTTACAAAGGAGAACAGTTTTGCTCTTGGCCATCGTGACACCAATTGACTTCAGGACTTCTATTCCTTGCTCTTCCAGTGGGTCCAGAAGATGGGGAGGTTTAAGGTCGTCAAGACATCAGAGAAATTTTGTGATGGTGCCAAAACAGTTTTGGGGACACTATTGGCAGAGGGCAGCTCAGTATCATGGAGGACTGTGAGGAAAGAAAGTGTCATGATTTAGCCATGACCTGGCTTGATGAGCAGCTAAACAGAAGCAGTTGTGACCCCAGTCCCCCTCCTCTAGGGAAGGGGGAAAAGAGAAATGAGAGAAGGAGACTTGTGGGTTGGAAACTAAAGCTAAAATGACTGCAATTAAGTAATGATATTATTATTATTATGTTGTTGTTGTTCTTGTTCTTGTTATTATTATTATTTCATCACACCTATTATTATTATTATACAAATATATGAAATTGCCCCTCCCTCAGTGACTGTGTCACCACTGATGCTGCAGAGCAGACACAGCAAAAGGTCCCAGGCTAGACTTGGTGGCAGAAAAGACCTGGACACAGGAGCTGGATTCAGGAACACTGGGATCAGGGATTAAAAAATAGATGAGAGCCATGTTGAATGCTGGCCAAGAGGGCTTCACCCTCATGATCCCTCAGTTTTATACCAAGTATGACATATATGGGATGTAATACCCTGTTGGTCACTTTTGGGTCACTGTCCTGTCTGTCACTCCCTGCAGGTGCAACCCTTTTGCTCCCCCTTGCCTTATGCATTCCATCAGCTTGAGGATGACCTTTGTCTCCATAGGGATGCTTGTGAGCAATGTCCTTTCTGCATATCAGTGCCTCGTTGCTTTGGTGATAACCATTGAGTTTAAGTGTGATCATTTCTAGAAACACTGTCTGAAAACACGTGATTAACTCAGAAAATGAAGTTACTTTGATGAGGCTTAGCTGAAAAGTTAGAATTGTAGAATGTCCTGAGCTGGAAGGGACCCACAAGGATCATTGAGTCCAACTCCTGTCCCTGCATAGGATAATCCCAACGTTCACCCTGAGGGCATTGGCCAAATGCTTCTGGAATATTGTCAGGCTGGGACTGCTTCCCTGGGGAGCTGTTCCAGTGCTCCACCACCCTCTGGGGGAAGAACCTTTTCCAACCTAACCCTCCCCTGGCATCTTCCTGCCATTCCCTTGGGTAACTGATTCTACTTTAGTTCAGACCAGAACAGAAAAGAAAAAGTTAACTTTATGTTTGTGTTTGCAGGGGAAGTTATGTGAAATCCTTGATGGTTTGGAGCATCACTGCTTTTCCTGGCCCAGTTGAAAAATCTTGATCCCTCAGTTTTAAGTCCAAGGCTCAGTTATGCAGCTCTACAAGTGTCCCAATACCAATCACTGTATTTTTCTTTTCTAGTTCCCAGGAAGTCTTATTTACAGGTTGATGATTCTTTATAGCTTTGGGTTAGTTTTTTTTATATTAATCCAAGTGCACGGCCAAAGCTCATCATTTTTATTCTTCTGGATGCCAAAAAATTAATCATTTCAATTCATGGAGGACATATCCTAACAGGGCTGTGGAGAATCTTCCGTTAAGTCCGTGCACCCATGTCTGTTGTTCCCTTCTGCCTCGATTCACACCTTGATGTGAATTCTTTCTGTGATCTTCACAGATGCCCGGTGTTCCTGCTCGATGCTCGCCAGCGAGTTAACGAGGGAGCTGATGTGCTCTGAGTCAGATACCATAGAAATGTCATTAATTTGGTGTCGTGGACGTTATTTTTGGGGTTCTGATGGATGAAAAGCTGGACATGAGCCAACAATGTGCAGTCACAGTGCAGTAAGCCAACGGCATCCTGGGCTCCCATCAAAAGAAGCGTGGGACCAGCAGGGCGAGGGAGGGGACTCTGCCCCTCGGCTCCACTCTTGTTGAGACCTCACCTGGAGCCCTGCATCCAGTTCTGGAGTCCTCAGGACTGGAAGGACATGGATCTGCTGGAGCGAGTCCAGAGGAGGCCACCAAGATGATCCGAGGGCTGAGGCACCTCCCATACAAGGAGAGGCTGTGAGAGTTGGGGTTGTTCAGCCTGGAGAAGAGAAGGCTCCAGGGAGACCTTAGAGCAGCCTTCCAGTATAAGGGGGCCTACAGGAAAGATGGGGAAAGACTTTATAGCAAGACCTGTTGTGACAGGACAAGGAGTAGAGTAATGGTTCAACCTAAGGGAGGTGAGATTGAGACTGGATATAAGGAAGAAACTGTTTACAATTAAGGTGGTGGTGAAACACTGGCATCGGTTGCCCAGGGAGATAATGGAGGCCTCATCCCTGGAAACATTCAGGGTCATGTTGGATGAGGCCCTGAGCAACCTGACCAGGTTGAAGATCCTGCAAGGAGGTTAGATGAGATGACCTGTAAAGGTCCCTTTGAACCCAAAGCATTCTGTGGGTCTACATTTATTCCGAATGCTGTGAAGCATTCTTCATTAACAGTTGAGCTGAATTAATCTCCACTCTCCCTAGGGACATGGCACCTTCTGAAAAACAGCTGACCTTGAGGTTTTCTGTTTTCCTTCCACTCATTTTTGCTCAATCGTTCACAAATGTTGAGAATTTTTAAAAGGTCTTGTCTGCCCATTGAAACCAGTGACAAATGGATGAAGATATCGGTTTGGGGGTGAATTTTTGGCACTGTGTAGATTGTTGGAAGTCAAGCAGTGGAAGAGGCTGCCCAGGAAAGTGGTGGAGTCTCCATCTCTGGAGGTGTTCAAAAATGTGTAGACTTGACACTTCAGGACATGGTTTAGTAGGGAGAGTGGGGTTGGGCTGATGGTTGGACTGGATGATCTTAGAGGTCTTTTCCAACATTGGTGATTCCATTGTCTTCACTGGATCTGGGCTTTTGACTTCTCTTTAATAATAATCAGGTGAAGCACATGACTCTATTTGCCTGGCCAAGCACAGAGAAGGGTGGGATACATTGAAGAGGCAAAAATATATCCATAACTCAAATGCAGCTGAATGGGTTTTTACTGAGCTTTCTAAATCAAAGCACTTCTGAGTTAATAGAATTCAGACCTAGAAATAATATTTCTGAGAGGTTCAGGGAAGGGGAAAGTTGCATTATAAATTGCTGAAAACAGAAAAATCTGACACAGAGGATTTTTTCTGGTTGAGGAGCACTGGAGCAGCAAACTCCTTCCATGCTGAAGTCTTCAACTGTGATAGGTCTCCTGCTTTTAGGTATGAGTGATAGGATGAGAGGAAATGGCCTCAAGTTGCACCAGGGGAGGTTCAGATTGGTTATTAGGAAAAAATTATTTAGCCAAAGAGTGGTGAAGCCCTGGCAGAGGCTGCCCAGGGCAGTGGTGGATTTTCCACTCTTGGAGGTGTTCAAAAACTGTCTAGAGGTGGCACTTTGTGACGTGGTTTAGTAGGCACGGTGGGAGTTGGGCTGATGGTTGGATTGGTTGATCTTCGAGGTCTTTTCCAACCTTAACGATTCTGCAATTCCAATATCCCTTCTTTCAGTGAAAAAAAGAAAAATGCTCCTCAGAGTTTTGTGGATGAATCAAGAGTTTTGGGTTTTTTAAAGCATTTTCCAGTCTTGAATGCAAAGTGCTTAAAGAAAAGTGTTGAGCAACCCAACCCTCCAGCAGGTTATCTTACGATGGTGCTACAACCTCCCACCACACTTTTTAACCTTCTCCTCTAGCACAGAGACACCTTTTCCCACCCACCCCATTAATCCCTTTCCCAAAGCTTCATATTTGCCAAAAGTAATGGAAAACAAACCACTTCTAGAGAAGTTATTGCCTTTTTTAAAGTGCTAATTTCCTTGTGAAATTTGTGCCTGCCAGCAGAGGCAGACGAGGAGCTCCGCAGGCAGCTCTAACGAGACAATTCATTAACGAGCGAGTGTACACACGCCATAAAAAACATTAATTCACAAAATGGAAAACTAATAGAGTGTTTAGCCTGTTCTTTATCACCAGTGACAGCCTGTGCTCTCCTCATCATTAGTGTTTACTGAACTGATGAGGACTGCAGCCCAGCCTGCTTATCACCACTCATCGCAAATGAGGTCGCGGTGCTTTTTTTCCGGCAAGCTGCCTTCTCCCCTCTCCTGCACGTGAATTTTAACATGGAGTGAGGGGCAGAGAGACATGGAAGGAAGTTCTCAATGCCAGCTTTCAGTTTTGTCTTCCTTTTCATAGGTTTTTGGGAATGAGTTCTTCTTCCTTCTCCACCCTCATCAGAACCTTGAGGAGATGCGCAAGAGAAAATGCCATCCTTAAATATCATAGAATCTTGAGTGGTTTAGGTTTGAAAGGATCTTAAAACCCATTCAGTTCCAAACTCTTGCCATAAACAGGGACTCCTCCCACTGGATCAGGTTGCTCAAAGCTTCATCCAACCTGGCCTTGAACACCTCCAGGGATGGGGCAGCCACAGCTTCTCTGGACAACCTGTGCCAGGGCCTCCCCACTTCACAGAAAATAATTTCTTCCTAAGATCTCATCGAGATCTCCCCTCTTTCAGCTTAAAACTGTTCCCCCTTCTCCTATCCCTGCACTATCAAGAACTCCTCCCCAGGTTTCTTACAGGCCTCTTTAAGCACTGGGAGGCTGCTCTAAGGTCTCCCTGGAGCCTTCCTTTCTCCAGGCTGAACACCCCCGATTCTCTCGGCCTGTCCTCGTATGGGAAGCACTCCAGCCCTTGGATCATCTTTGTGGCCTCCTCTGGACTCGCTCCAGCAGATCCATGTCCTTCCTGTGCTGAGGACTCCAGAACTGAACACAGAACTCCAGTGAGGTCTCACCAGAGCAGAGCAGAGGGGCAGAATCCCCTCCCTCTCCCTGCTGGTCCCACTGCTTTGGATGCAGCCCAGGACACTGTTGTCCTTCTGGGCTGTGAGCGCACGTTGCCAGCTCCTGTCGAGCTTCTCATCCATCAGCACCCAAGTCCTTCTCCTCAGGGCTGCTCTCAATCCATTCTCAGCCCAGGCTCTATTTGTGCTTGGGATTGCCCTGACACAGGTGTCTTTCCACTCCATCTGGGGTGCCTCTGCTACAGAACAGGGTTCATTAGCAGGAATTTGCTATGAGTAACATCAACGAGAAGCCCTCCCTGGGCTTGCTTTCTCTTTCTTTCTTCTTGTCCTTTAAGTGTTGTCATAACTTTGCCCATCCAGCACCAAGTGAGTGGTTTTGCCATTGATCCCTGTAAAAGGTGAGCCAGACCAGTGCTGACTATTTAGATAATTCCATCCTCCCGTCTCTTGTTTGAGAAGTCTTGACCTCTTAAGGTATGTCCTTTCTTGGTATTTGCTTTGTTTTAACAAGAATCCCTGTTCTCTCCTGTGTTTCTCCATCAATCAATAGGTCAGCTGTGTGCTCAGCTCACATGTGCAGGGTAAATGTTCTCCATATCCCAAAGCTTTGCAGGGGTCAGGGTGAAGGAGGACGATTTTGGCCATTGGATGGGAGACCCAATGCTTAGCTTAGGTAGGTGCTGAGTCTCATAACCCCTGCTCATCACCTCCTGTGCATGGCTGTAGAGACAAGTGCCTGTAGAAGCAACCATCTGTAGAGACAAACTCATCTTGGAGTCACAAGTTAATCTTACCCATCGATGTGGAAGTGAAGGTCAGAGCACTGACGTGCAAGAGCCACGGTCGTTGCCACCTCCACGGGCTAAGGAATTGCCTTTCAGTTTGTAGCCTATGGGAACAAGACAGCTGACATCAAAAATCAAAGTGTTAGATGCCAGATACATTGAAGGTTGGACCAGGTGACCTTTAAAGGTCCTTCCAGCACAGACTGTTCTATGATCTTGGAAGTCTTGGGAGATGCTATTGCTCTTATTGAATTTTTTCTCTGTATTTAAAATCCATAAAGAGAACAATTCAGGTAAAATGAGCAATGCAACACTAACTGTGTAAAATCTTAAGGATTCAGCTGTATCTTGAAGACATAATTTTAAGTATTCAGACATATTCTTAGGTACTGGATCTAAAGGGGGACTACAGGACAGCTGAGGAGGGGCTCTTTATCAGGGAGTGGAGGGATAGGACCAGGGGGAATGGTTTTAAGCTGAAAGAGGGGAGATTTAGATGAGATATTAAGAAGAAATATTTTCCTGTGAGGGTGGGGAGGCCCTGGCACAGGTTGCCCAGAGACGCTGTGGCTGCCCCATCCCTGGAGGTGTTCAAGGCCAGGTTGGATGGGGCTTTGAGCCCCCTGATCCAGTGGGAGGTGTCCCTGCCCATGGCAAAGGGGTTGGAACTGATGGGTTTTAAGGTCTCTTCCAACCCAAACCATTCTATGATTTATGATCTGAGAGGCCCAAAGGTTCACACTTCTGGAAAGGACAGGGGAGAATGTCAAACCCAAAATCTCGCTTTGATTCCTATATTCCCGTAGTTTTGTAATGAATCTCCTAAACTTTGGCAGAATCAAAATCCATTTCCAGATTTTGTAACTCATTCCAGCCTTTTTCTCTAAAGCCACAGCTCTGAGATCCCCAATCAGACCAATTTAGAGGTAGGCAGTGAGTGATCTATGCCTTAGAGCTTCAAATAATACTCCTGCAGCCAGAAAATGGTCCAAGTGGCCATATGGGTTTGGTGTAGTTGTTGTTGTTCGTTATTTCTCAAGCACCACAGGTGTGCAGAGCTCTTTGCAAGAGAATAAAAGAGAAGGCCCCTGCTCCTTGGGGAGCTTACGCTCTAAATTAGATCGAGACGGCATCTCGAGAGCGATAAGAGATCAGAGTGGGAGGAAAGATGTGTAACCACGAGAAGAAAAACAGCTTGAGAGCAGGGTCCTGGTGTTTATTCCCACAGAGAGAAAATCATTGGAGTTGATTTCCTTTGTCTGTTTTTCTTTGGTTATTTAGGCTTTTTAATCTCCAGCAAGTTCTAACAAATCCCACAGCTCCTGTGGGCGAGTGGAGCCATCTCCATACAGCCACATGGAGACAATGCCCCACGCCACTCGTGTCACCTTTTGGTGGGGCTGTGGGCATCTCAGTGACATTCCTGTCTCCCCACAAAGCCCTTGCAGCATCACAGCAGCATCACAGCAGCTGCTTTTCTTTACCCAGCTCTGGCCCAGATTGACAGGTTGTGGCTTGACAGAAAGAGGTTATAGAATCATAGAATGTCCTGAAGGGACCCAACAAGGATCATCTCCTGTCCCTGCACAGGACAACCCCAACATTCACACCAGGTGACTGAGGGCATTGGCCAAATGCTTCTGGAATGCTGGCAGACTGTGCTGTGACTGCTTCCCTGGGGAGCTGGTCCAGTGCTCCACCACCCTCTGAGTGAAGAACCTTTTCCTAAGATCCATTCTAACCCTCCCCTGACATCTTCCTGCCATTCCTGTGGGTCCTCATTGGTCACCAGAGAGAAGAGCTCAGCATCTTCTCCTCCTCCTTTTCTTGTGAGTAAGCAGTAGACAGGAATAAGGTCCCCCTCAGTCTCCTCTTCTCCAGGCTGAGCAGACCTCAGTCTCTTCTCATATGGATTCCCCTCCAAACCCTTCACCAACTTTGTGTCTCTCTTTTTTAATGGTGAGATATTAAAAAAAGGTCAGTTTCCTCCTGTTGTTTGGCTTCAGAAGACCAAGGTGTCCTGGCATAGGTCTTCCTTCAGAGATCTTGCCAAACCACATCTTTAGTGTTGCATCTAATGTGCAGACTGTACTGCTGTACTCCATCTCCTTTATAAAAACCTTAGATAATCACGGATTTAATTCCTCCCAACTTCACACAATGGGTTTTTTTCCTTAAAATAACCTGGTATTCTTCTCTCTTGTTGGTGTTAGAGTAGCAATTTTGTCTCCCAATGACACTTCTTGATGCTAAAAGTCATATGAACAGGAGACATGGGGAGCACAGAGTCAGTTTGAATGGATAAAAACACATCCTTCAGGTTTTACACACAGGGAATGAAAGCGTGGAGAGAGAAAACAGTGCATGGTACCTCCAGCAGAGAGGAGAGTTAACCCTGAGTGTCCAAAGGCACAGTCCAACACATGGAATCACAGAATGGTTTAGGTTGGAAGGGACCTCAAAGCCCATCCAGTTCACAACCCCCTGCCATGGGCAGGGACACCTCCCACTGGATCAGGGGGCTCAAAGCCTCATCCAACCTGGCTTTGATGGGGGCAGTCACAACTGCTCTGGGCAACCTGTGCCAGTGCCTGACAACCCTCACAGTTAATAATTTCTTCCTGGTATCTCTTCTAAATCTCCCCTCTTTCAACTTAAAAGCGATCCCCACCATTAACCCAGGACAAATTTCCTTTTCTTTATGTGTATTTGCAATTATATTGGAGTTTTCTCTTCTGGAGAGAAAGCAAGTAAGAAATTAAAATATAAAAAGCTGTGAACTGGTCCCTAATGTGGGGCACAGCAAGTGTTTCAGACTGCATTTCTGTTCCAAATATGAGGTATTTTCCCCAGCAGAGTTGTCAGATTTCTCTGTGGGCCTCTCTCCTTTCCCAAACGTGTGTCGTGCTGGAGCTTTATTTCTCAGTTTCAGGTTGCACTGGAGCCACAGCAGAGCCTGTAGCCTTAGATTGATTTTTCTCCTTGCACTATTAAATCATTCAAATCTGTTGGCAGTCGCCCTGCTCGAGCAGGGGGCTCACAGGATGTGCTGTTGTAGACCTTGATTGGTTACAGGGGTTTGTTTATGGGCAGCGTGGCAGGTTTTGTTTAATATTCCATTGGTCTGGTAATTTACATCCATCGATTTACAAGGCACAATCTGTCAAGAGACACCAGCATCACATTGAATTGCAAAATGATTGAAATCATTGGTGACAACCACTGTGTTAAGTTTATTTTTCTCAGGTTTGCTGGAATGAAACATTCCTTCTCCTTGGAGTGAGATATCTTGGCTGTGCTTCCAGCAAGCTCGAAGAGATCCCAGACAAACCTGTAACTGTTATCCAGAAGCATGGGAATATCATAGAATCATGGAATGGTTTGAGTTGGAAGGAACCTTAAAGATCATCCAGTTCCAACCCCCCTGCCATGGGCAGGGACACCTCCCACCAGACCAGGCTGCTCAAGGTCCCATCCAGCCTGGCCTTGAACACCTCCAGGGATGGGGCATCTGTGATGGGGCATCCATGATAGGACAGGGACACCTCCCACTGGATCAGGGTGCTCAATGCCTCATCCAGCCTGGCCTTGAACACCTTCAGGGATGGGGCAGCCACAGCTTCACTGGGCAACCTGTGCCAGGGCCTCCTCACTCTCACAGGAAAAAGTAATCTTCCTAATATCTCATCTCATCTCCCCTCTTTCAGTTTAAAACCATTCCCCCTTGTCCTATCCCTGCACTCCCTGATAAGGAGCCCCTTCCCAGAGATGAAATTCATCTGTTTAGGCTGCAAGATGATAAGAGCCAATAGAACAAGGTGTTTTCTTGTCCTGGAAGGCTCCTGTTCATCTTGGTGTGAATGGACCAAGGTGTTTATGAAGGGGAGGAAGAATTAGATGATTGCTGAGCTCCCTCCTTAAGCAGAGAGGCCAGAGAGTGATCTGGTGGGTTGAATGTCCATGCAACGTGAGGTGGCGCTGGTTGTGTCTGCCCAAAGAACTACTCAGCTCCAAAACCAGCTCCAAATTACCCTTTTTTTTTCCCAAGACCCCTTAATATTTGAAGCTTTGATTATTTTATGCTGCTACAGCTCCTTCTGTGCGTTCGTGTTGACAAGGATGATGGAGTAAAACTGTCCTGAGCGAGATTTAAATGGGGTTTTCTCATTGGCTGGTGCAGCAATGAAATGGTCCTTTTTGGATGTCCAGAGGAGAAAAGCAAATTAATGGGCTTTGAAAGGCTTCTTTTGATCTCAAAAAGCAAAAATACACTTCATTGTCCTCATCTTGCATGGGAGAAATTGGTATGTGGGCCCCAAGCCAGCCCCAGACCCTCCTCCCTGCCGTGGTGGTTCCGAACACCCTGAAGGACCTCAGCGCTCTGGCTTTAAATAAGGAGCAGATTGTCCCCATCTCCCTCCTCCACTTATCTCCACTGACAAATATAATTACAGCTTCACTTAAATTGCTGTAAATGAATTCTGGAGAGCAGAAAAAAATGTGCATGTGTCTCTCTGCTGCAGAAATTAGCTGACTCTTGCATTTTGGATGATGGGTCCATCCATCTCCACTGCTTGCAGGGAGGCATCGCTGGAGCGAGCTGACACAATCAAACCTGAGGCTGCAGCCCTGGCACTGCTGAAGAGAGATGATTCTTGCAGCAAGAATGACAATTCTTCCATTTCCAGGAGCGAGGGTGATAGAAACTTTTTAAAATGTAGGATTTTAGACTAAAAGTAGATGATTTGTTTCCCACGTAATAAAGATGAGGTTTCCTGCTTTCAACTGTGACCAAATAAGCATCCCCACACCTGATCCTGCCTGATCCAAAAGTCCTGCCACCCTCTAGGGAACCAAATGTCACTTGAAGGTCTCATAGCTGAAAGGTGGGTGGCAGCTGGACAAACAGCTCTTCCAAAGCACCTTCCTAGAGTCATCTCTAGACACCTTTATCTGAAAATTAGAGACAAATAAGCCCATCACCCCCTTGCTGATAATTTCATTTTCTTTATGGGAGAGACCTCAGTGAGCAGAGAGAAACTTGGAGAAGTGTCAGGATGTGCTAGGGAGGGGATATCCTTGTTATTTCCATTCTCCCTGGGTGGATTCTCTCACTCATTTCATTGCTGCCTCCCTGGAAGTGTTCAAGGCCAGGCTGGATGTGGTTTGAGCAGCCTGGTCTGGTGGGAGGTGTCCCTGCCCATGGCAAGGGGGTTGGAACTGGATGATCTTTAAGGTCCCTTCCAAACCATTCTATGATTTCCCTCGTTATTTCTCTTTTTACACACCAGATCAGTAAATAGTTTTCAGCAACATTTGCCAGAATATGAATTTCTCTACCATGTTCCTTGGTTAAAAAAAAGCCTTCACAGATATTGCTGTGATTGCTGAAAGAGGCTGTTTCCAGGAGCTGTGTTTTACACGATTTTATCCATGCACTCTTTCCTCTGTTATAATTCACAGTATATTTAGATACACAATTGGGCATTCACTGTGCTCAATCCTTTCATGGAATCATAGAATCACAGAATGGTTTGGGTTGGAAGGGGACCTCAAAGCCCATCCAGTTCCAACCCCCTGCCATGGGCAGGGACACCTCCCACTGGATCAGAGTGATCAAAGCCCCATCCAACCTGGCCTTGAACACTTTCCAGGATGGGGCAGCTATGACTTCTCTGAGCAACCTGTGCCAGGGCCTCCCCACCCTCACAGGAAAACATTTCTTCCTAAAATCTCATCTAAATCTCCCCTCTTTCAGCTTAAAACCCTTCCCCCTCGTCCTGTCCCTGCACTCCCTGATCAGGAGCCCCTCCCCAACTTTCTTGTAGCCCCTTTCAATACTGGGAAGCTGCTCTAAGGTCTCCCCAGAGCCTTCTCTTCTCCAGGCTGAACAATCCCAACTCTCTCAGCCTGTCCTCACAGCAGAGGTGCTCCAGCCCCTCGGATCATCTTCATGGCCTCCTCTAGACCCCTTCCAACAGTTCCACATCCTTCTTGCATTAGGGATTCCAGAACTGGACACAGGACTCCAGGTGGGGTCTCCCAAGAGCAGAGCTTTCCTTTTGCTTTGCCACACTTCTTTAATGGTACAGTTTTGCATGTTTACTTCTGCTTGGGTTTGTTTTGTGCAAAATAGATTGGGGCTTTTTATCTCCTCGTGTTGTGTGGGTTTTTTTCTTTTCAGACTAGATCTGAAGGTGTTGTTAATTGGAGCGAATCCAAAGCTTGACGTAGGTTTCCCTTCCAAAGCTGGTCTTTGGCTGTACAGACAGCAGCAAGTGATGTTTACTTAGTGTTCATCAACATGAAAGTTTCTTGTAAACAGATCCTCGGTGATGTGCAGGTCCTTTCTGTGCAGAGTTGTGTTAGTGTTTTACTAAGTGTTTATCACGTAACAAATGTCAGCGTAAGCAAAGAGTGAAGGAGATGTTTCTTAAAGCCAGCAGATAACACATCTCCGTTATTCAGGTTGATCACAGAACAACTGTGAGCTGAAAATGTGAAGCAACCATGAAAAAAAGCAGATATGGCAAAGGAAAAGAGTATTCCCAGGGGAGATGGGAAATCCTGAGTCCTGTTGTGACAGCAGTTACAGCTCAGATACAGCACGGAGCTTGGTTACCCTTCTTCAAGACAGAGAAGGGGTGCAGAGAGTTACTTTTGTAAAGCACTGGCAGAGGCTGCCCAGGGGAGTGATGGAGTCACCATCCCTGGAGGGATTTAAAAGCCATGTGGATGTGATGCTTAGGGATGTGGTTTAGTGGTGGGGTTGGTAGTGTTAGGGGTATGGTTGGACTTGATGGTCATAAAGTCACCAAGTAACAAGTGCTAGAAAGAGAGGAAATGGCCTCAGGTTACCCCAGGGGAGGTTCAGATTGGACACTAGGAAAAAAAATTCTTCACTGCAAGAGTGGTGAAGCCCTGGCAGAGGCTGCCCAGGGCAGGGGGGGAGTCTCCATCCCTGGAGGGGTTCAAATAACGTGTAGCTGTGACACTTCAGGACATGGTTTAGTCGGCACGGTGGTGTTGAGCTGATGGTTGGACTGGATGACCTTACAGGTGTTTTTCAGCCTTAGTGATTCTATGATTCTCTAAGGTTTGTTTCCAACCTAAACGATTCTATGATATCTAATGGAGAACTCCATAAGACAAAGAGTGTTGTTGGCATGTGAAGAACCAATATAAAACATGAGGGATGAAGTTTAGGCTGGAAATCAGTCCTCAAACTCCAACTTCAGTGTTAGAGGAGTGAGATTTTGAAGGAGCCATTGAGGGCACAAGTTTATACTCAAGGCTATGGGAGACAGGGCTTGTGGAGACTGGACTTGATGATCCAGGAGATCCCTTGCTGTCCCTTTATTTAATTCAAGTGGAAGTTGCCTAAGCAGGGCTGTCTGGTTTCAAGCATTGCTGATCACCCTGCACAGGAAGTTGTTTCTAAAGTGCTGCTCGAACGAGGACTTAACTCAGATATTTGGGATAAGCTTCCTCTAATTCAGGTGGAATACATGATAACAGCATGTTAACTCTTGTTACAAGCTCCTTCTTTAGCTCAAGTGACAGCAGTTTGTGTTGCAGGGGAGAAGGTTCCAGGTTCAGGCACTGTGATAAAATATAAGGGATGAAGGCTGCAGAGTTATCACTGCATTGGCGTCTTCTCTGAGGAACACGATGCTCTCATGGCTGGGATAAACTCAAGGTGGTTTTCTAAAGAGATCTAAATAGGACAGAATCAGGTGGTCCCTGGCCAGTTCATACCTATTGCCTGCTTTTTTAATTGCTTTAGTGCCTAAGATCTGTGTTTTATTAACAAGACTGAAGAAAGCTTCCCAGATGCTTTCTGACACCTGGTTGGATGAGGCTCTGGGCACCCTGATCTAATGGAAGGTTGGTTGGAACTGGATGATCTTTAAGGTCTCTTCCAACCCAATCCATTCTATAGTTCTATGATTCTGTGGCTCTGAAGGGATGGGGGCAGGCATAGACTCACGTGAGATTACAGAGGAAGGCTATGATGACCAGAAAAGGACCATCTTTCTTCTCCGTGCCTTTCGTCGTCTCCTGAGCAGCATTTTTCTCACTCTGAGCACAGCAAGATAAATATTCCTGGGTCCTGCAGCCAGAGAAATGCTCATCACAGAGCAATATCTTCCCAAGCAAATGTGTTCTGGTGGTTGATTAAAGCCCTCAGATTCACTTTGGAGTTGAATCAATTGCAGAAGCACTTTGGTGCTTCATACACTCCCAAATTATAGAGGTTATAGAGGTGGGAGTGAACACACACGTTTAGGATGGACTCAGACAAGATGCAGTTGTTGATAAAGCTGGGTGGTGTTGATGAAGTATATCACAAATTTAGACTCTCTTCTCTTGCCAGCCATGTCTCCTGGCCAGGAAAGCCATGCCAGCACGGAGCACCTTCCGGCATCCGAACACATCCTGCAAACCCTGAGTGAGCTGGCCAGGTCCTTCCAAGAGATGGCTGATCGCTGCCTGCTGGTTCTGCATCTGGAAGTCAGGTAAAAGCCCAGAATTGGGGTATTGAGGGAGACCTCAGGAGGCTGTAGGTTATGATCATTAATATAAATCACCTGGATGCAGGAATCTAGGGTTTAGTAATCAAGTTTGCCAGTGACACCAAACTGGGAGGAACTGTTAACTCTCTTGAGGCCCTACAGAGGGATCTGGACAAATTGGAGAGCTGGGCCATCACCAGCTCCATGAGGTTTAACAAGGGCCAGTGCTGGGTTTTGCACCTGGGACACGGCAACCCTGATGGACAGACAGCCTGGGGAGGGAGAGGCTGGAGAGGGACCTGGGGGTTCTGGTTGATGGCAAGGTGACCATGAGCCACCAGTGACCCCTGGCAGCCAAGAGGGCAACCGTGTCATGGGGGGGGCATCAAGCAGAGCATCACCAGCCGGGCCAGGGAGGGGATTGTCCTGCTCTGCTCTGCACTGGGGAGGCCCCACCTTGAGGACTGGGGGCAGTTTGGGGCACCCCAGGATCCAAAGGACATCAAAGTGCTGGAGAGCACCCAGAGGAGGCCACAAAGCAGATAAAGGGTCCAGAGGAGAAATCATATGAGGAGAGGCTGAAGTCACTTGATCTCTTCAGCCTGGAGAAGAGGAGACTGAGGGGAGACCTTATCACAGTTCACTGCTTCCTCACAAAGGGAGGAGGAGGAGCAGGGGCTGAGCTCTTCTCTCTGGTGACCAATGACAGGACTCAAAGGAATGACAGGAAGATGCCAGGGGAGGGTTAGGTTGGACATTAGGAAAAGGTTCTTCCCCCAGAGGGTGGTGGAGCCCTGGAACAGCTCCCCAGGGAAGCAGTCCCAGCCTGACAATATTCCAGCAGCATTTGGATAATGTCCTCAGCCCCACGGGGTGAGTGCTGGGGTTGTCCTGTGCAGGGACAGGAGTTGGACTGGATGATCCTTGTGGGTCCCTTCCAATTCAGGACATTCTGTGATTCTTTGATGATGTCCAAAGTACATATTATGGCACCTGAGACAGAGCTACTTGTCTGCTGTAGCACCAAATCCCAGATCCCAGCATCACAGATGCCCAAATGTGGGGCAGAGACAGGATAGCAAAAATGGAATTTCCTGGGGAGATCCATGTCTTATGTGTCAGAGAGCAGGAAAAATGCTTTTTTCTGAGGGGCTTTGTCCTTAGAAAATTGCACAATGATGCTTTAATAGTCTAATAAGCACCTGCACCTTTATTAACCACTGCGCTTTGGACTGCAAATAGCAAATTTTCTTCTTACTTTTTCAAATAGTAACAGAAACTGGGAAAGCAGGTGGATTTTTTTAAAGGGCTGGATAATTTTATGGTGTCCCTGCAAAGATCAAAGGCAGAAAGTCCCTTACTTCAGGCTGCCAGCTGTCCACTCTGAGGCTGGGAAGACCTTTTTCCCTTATGTATCGTATTGGCCAGGTGTATTTTCGATGCTTCCCTCTGAAGCATCAAATATAAACGGATGTCAGAGAGAGGCAATGAGATTTGATGGACCACCAGTTTGTTCTGCTGTGACATATCCCAAGCCATATTGTGTCCTTGTGTACATTGGGAGAGTTCTGGTGGAGTCAGTACGTAGCTTTAAAAGAAATCCTCATTAGTTATTGTCAGCAGCCCTTCAACCTGTTATCCATCATGTACTGGCCACTTGATTGCAGGCATCACAGATGAGCTGGGGTTTGAAGGATTCAAGGAAAAGATTGTTAAGGTATGGAAATGGAGCAGCTTTCCTGCTGTGATATAAGAGGAGATGATGCCTGAGGTAGCCTGGACTCATGGTATGAGCAGCAGCCCCAATGGATTCCTGGCCTCAGCCCTCAGTTGCTTTCCATCACACTTGGGTTATGCAGAAATAAGTGAAAATGTAATTAAGGAAGGAATATTGCTGTCATTTTAAAGCAGACCATTGCCCATCTCCTCCAGGGCTTGAAACAGGAGCCCCAGTTTGGTGCTGTAGATGCACCACAGGATGTTACTCTATGGTGTGGTTGGAGGTGGGAAGATTTAGATGAGACATTGGGAAGAAATTCTTCACAATGAGGGTGCTGAGGCCCTGGCACAGGTTGCCCAGAGAAGCTGTGGCTGCCCCATCCCTGGAGGTGTTCAAGGCCAGGTTGGATGGGGCTGTGAGCCCCCTGATCCAGTGGGAGGTGTCCCTGCCCGTGGCAGGGGGTTGGAACTGGATGGTCTTTGAGGTCCCTTCCAACCTAAACCATTCTATGATTCTATGAATGGATTGAGAAAAAGAGATGCTAACAACTAGGAAAGTTGCAGCAGGGTGAGAGCTTCCCCATATTCATCCCTCTGTGTTTGCAGCCACCCCAAAACAGGAAAACCCTGGTCCCTCTGATGGCTCCTACTGAGATCTTGCTCCTTGGATTTATAGCTGCTTCCTTAAAGGAAATTTGTCGGTGCATTCAGCTCATTAATCATTTGTTTTGTTGCAAATAACCATGGAGTTTCTTTGCTTCATCTCTTTTACAGTATTTTACAGTAGGCACTGTGGTGTTGGGCCAGTGGTTGGACTGGAGGATCTTAGAGGTCTTTTCCAACCTTAATGTTTCTATGATTCTGTTTTCCTTTAAAAAGCCCTGTTTAGAATTGTATAGGAGCCCACACTAAAGAGTTGAAATAGATGTTTTTACACTTGGAGTTGCTCTAAAACCAGAACATACCCATCACAGCTTTTCCCAGCCTAACACAGTCCTGGTGTATGGGCCATGCTGGTGTGAGCTTTCTGTCTCACTGTGCTGGTCCTGAGTTATGCTTCAAATGCAAGGGGTGTTTCACCCAGTCTGTGACTCGGCCGTGTTCCTCTGACAGATGAAATTCAGAAGACCCCAACCAACCCCCTGTCCCCATTGAGTGATGTGTGTGAAACACAAGAGTTACAAAAGTAGTTTTACTATCAACTCTGCTGAAAATAGCACTTTCTGGAATCATAGAATCATAAAGGTTGGAAAAGACCTCCAAGATCATCCAGTCCAACCCCACTGTGCCTATTAAACTATGTCCACAAGTGCCACATCTACACATCTTTTGAACCTCTCTAGGGATGGAGACTCCCCCACTGCCCTGGGCAGCCTCTGCCAGTGCTTCACCACTCTTGCAGTAAAGAAATGTTTCCTGATATCCAATCTAAACCTCCCCTGGTGAGGATTTTCCTCTGCAGGTTCAAGAGAACTTAAATTGCATTTTTTTGCAGAAGCCTAATAGGTGAATTGAATGCCCAGAACTTCTCCTTCGATGGAGGGATGGTGGTTGGGCACCTCCCAGGCAGATGAACAGAGAAGAAGAAAGTTGCAATAGTGTGGGAATAGGCACAACCTTGGCCTGCTAATTATTTTTCATGTCCCTTGGCTCACTCCTTCTGCCACATACAACTGTTATTAGGTCTCCATGGTATGTAGAAGGTGTTCTTATTGGAGCATCAGTATGGAAGTGGTGCGGAACCAGCACGTGTGAAGTTGGAGAAACTGGTGAAAAGGCACTTGGCCATTTTACTGGGATGATGTAGGTCAGATCTGTTAATGAATTGTCCTTTGCATTCACCTCTCAAGAGGAGGATGTGTTAATGCAGTCATAACCACATTTTCTTAAAAATGTTAATTTCCCTTGCTTAAACACTGGAAGGAAGAACAGGCAATGCTTTGCCAACCCGTCAGAATTCTGCTGTTGGGGTGCTTGGATTGTAACAGCTCTCTCTTTGGTCTCACAGAGTTCATTGCTTCCACTACCTGATCCCACTGGCTAAACAAGGGAACTACGCCATCGTTGCCAACGTGGAGAGCATGGACTATGACCCTCTCGTTGTGCGGCTCAACAAGGACATCAGTGCTATCGAGGAAGCCATGAGCGCCAGCCTCCAGCAGCACAAGTTCCAGTACATCTTTGAAGGTCAGGCATTTACCTTAAGAGCTTGGTTCTTTAAGAAATGCTTTTTCATTATCTCTTTAGCCATGAAGAGAAGGATTTGGGGGTGATGGGGGTTGAGAAGCTCAATGTGAGCCACTAATGTGCGCTCACAGCCCAGAAACGCAGCGGTATCCTGGGCTGCATCCAAAGCAGTGGGAGCAGCAGAGTGAGGGAGGGGATTCTGCTCCTCTGTTCTGTTCTGCTGAGATCCCACCTGGAGTCCTGCATTTAGTTCTGGAGTCTCCAGTCCAGGAAGGACATGGACCTGTTGCAGCGAGTCCAGAGGAGGGCACAAAGATGATCCGAGGGTTGGAGCACCTCCCGTACAAGGACAGGTTGAGAGAGTTGGGTTGTTCAGCCTGAAAAAGAGAAGGCTTTGGGAAGGCCCTATAGCAGCCTTCCAGTGCTTAGAGGGACTACAGGAAAGCTGGAGAGGGGGTTCTTTATCAGGGAGAGCAGGGACAGGACAAGGGGAAACGGTTTTAAGCTGAAAGAGGGGAGATTGAGATGAGTTACTAGGAAGAACTTTTATCCTGTGAGGGTGGGGAGGCCCTGGCACAGGTTGCCCAGGGAAGCTGTGGCTGCCCCATCCCTGGAGGTGTTCAAGGCCAGGCTGGGTGGGGCTTTGAGCACCCTGATGCAGTGGGAGGTGTCCCTGCCCATGGCAGAGGGGGTTGGAACTGGATAATCCTTAAGGTCCCTTCCAACCCAAAGCATTCTGTGATCCTTTCTCATCCCAAAGCCCAACAGTATTCCTTCGGGGGGGTAAGACAGACTGTGGAACTGTTGCCACCTACAGCAGATTGATACGTGAGACCCATTTAAATACAGGACACTCAGAAACCCTGTTGCCTCCATTCCATTTCTAAGCATATGTGGCTGAACAGGAGAAATGGACCTGTGCTGAGTAGGAAGGCAATAAGATGATGTACATGCTGGACCATTCTTCCTCGGGAAGCCGTAGGGCATGTATACGTATTATTATCCAAGCACAGCTCTATTATGCAGCAGTTCCCATCCAAAGTGTAGCCATTCCATTTCTAAAATTAAATTTAGAGTACATTAGCTCTTCTGATGTCTCATCTGTCGTGATTACCTTGGAGAATATAAATCATGTCTTGGTTCATCTCCCCTGCATTTATTTGTGGAGCTGATGTGCAGTTCTCTTGCCTGCACGCCATGTTCTTTTGTATGGTGGTTGTTCAATGTCAGTAGAAGGTGGGGACTGGAGATGTACCCATTGCCCAGCAGTGGCCCAAGTGGCTGAGAAGACCAATGGCATCCTGGCTTGTATCAGAAACAGCGTGGCCAGCAGGGCCAGGGAACTCATACTTCCCCTGTACTCAGCATTGGTGAGGCTGCACCTCAGATCCTGTGTTCAGTTTTGGGCCTCTCACTCCAAGAAGGACATGGAGGGGATGGAGCATGTCCAGAGAAGGGCAACAGAGCTGGAGAAGGGGCTGGAGAACCTTGTGAGAGGCAGTTGAGGGAACTGGGGTTGTTTAGCCTGGAGAAGAAGAGGCTGAGGGGAGACCTCATCGCTGTCTACAGCTCCCTGAAAGGAGGTTGCAGCAAGGTGGGTGTTGGTCTCTTCTCCCAAGTGACAGGTGATGGGATGAGAGGAAATGGCCTCAAATTGCCCCAGGACAGGTTCAGATTGGATAATAGGAAAAATGCCTTCACCAAAAGGGTTCTCAGGCCCTGGCAGAGGCTGCCCAGGGAGGGGGTTGAGTCCCCATCCCTGGAGGGGTTTAAAAGAGGTGCTCAGGGATCTGGTTTAGGTACAGGACAGGTGATCTCAAAGGTCTGTTCCAACCAACATTTCTATGATTCTAATATAATTTATCAACAGGAATGAAGCCTCTGTGAGCCTGGCTCACCTTACTTTGGCCACTCCTTCCTATTCCTAGAGAAAGCTTTCAGTATCTCTCTGCTTTCCCCTGTACCAGTGTAGTTACTGATGGAGCACTTTTCAGTCCTTTGTTTCTGAGCTGTGTGAATCCATAGCAATCTCAGTGATCCCCAGCATCTTGTAGAGCTCCTCTTACAGCTCAGGTCTACCTTGTCTGTTTGAGGAGAGTGGAAAGGCTCCTCACACAGCCATGGGGACCCTTCACATCTCGCTAAGCCATGATGTTGAATTTCGTACACATAATC
Source organism: Dromococcyx pavoninus (assembly GCA_033558185.1). Lineage (NCBI taxonomy): Eukaryota > Metazoa > Chordata > Aves > Cuculiformes > Neomorphidae > Dromococcyx > Dromococcyx pavoninus. Next base: position 389,654 of record JAUMJL010000253.1, read on the forward strand.
TTCATGAAATGTAGACATCCCTTAAGCCCAGGTTTGGGATTTAAATATATCCCTACTGGTTGGCTATACATCAGCATATTTTCTTAATTCAGACTTTTAATTGACCTCTGGTCTTGTAAAGATCTGTGTACTGAGTGAACCTTGAGGTTTCCTAAAATGCACAAAGAAGGTACTCCATGGACAGCCCCGCGTGTCTCCCGTTCCAGTTCACATGTGCCACCTAACGGTGCTGATTCATGGGGCTGGTGATGAATTATCATGGTTTGGGTTGGAAGGGACCTTAAAGCCCATCCAGTTCCAACCCCCTGCCATGGGCAGGAACACCTCTCACCAGACCAGGCTGCTCCAGGCCCCTTCCAACCTGGCCTTGAACACCTCCAGGGATGGGGCAGCCACAGCTTCCCTGGGCAACCTGGGCCAGGGCCTCCCCACCCTCATTGTCAAGAATTTCTTCCTAAAGTTTAATCCAAATCTTCCCCCTTCCAATTTAAAGCCATTCCCCCTCGTCCTTTCACTACAGTCCCTCCCCAGCTTTCCTGGAGCCCCTTCAGGTACTGGAAGGCCGCTGTGAGGTCCTTCTCTTCTCCAGGCTAAACAACCCCAACTCTCTCAGCCTGTCCTCACAGCAGAGGTGCTCCAGCCCTCAGATCATCTTCGTGGCCTCCTCTAGACCCATTCCAACAGTTCCATATCCTTCTTATGTTGGGGATTCCAGCACTGGACACAGGACTCCAGGTGGGGTCTCACCAGAGCAGAGCAGAGGGGCAGAATCCCCTCCCTCTCCCTGCTGCCCACACTGCTGTGGATGCAGCCCAGGACACGTTTGACCTTCTGGTGCTGCAAGCACACATTGCCAGAATTATTGTCACTAAATGTCTTCCTCCTGTGGTTTTGTTGTCTCTTTGCCTCCTCACCTGCAGGTCTGGGCCACCTTATTTCCTGCATTCTTATCAACGGTGCCCACTACTTCAAGCGCATCAGCGAGTCTGGCATCAAGAAAATGTGTAGGAACATCTTCATCCTCCAGCAAAACCTGACCAACATCACCATGTCACGTGAGGCTGACCTGGACTTCGCAAGGTGAGCAGAGAGCCCCACTTTGTGTTTGTTACTGTTTTGATGTCCACGTGGACAGAGGTAGCTCCTTCCAAAGGTTTCACCACTCGTGCGTGGAACTGGGTGGGTATCAGGTTAAATCCATAGAAGTTTTAATCATAATATTCACTTTCCCCCTTGTTGGGCAACATTTAGAGGAACGTGGATTGGTTGAGCTCAGCATGAGCTCGAAGTGGAGGTCCCACCAAAGTGTTTGTGCCTGGGGCTTCCTCTTGGTGTGGTTCTCCTAAGAACAAAACCTAGGTAAGGAAAAGCCTAGGTATAAGTCTTGGGTGGAACTGGATGACTCCAAGGCCTGGATTCATGCCCAGTTGAGTAATGCTTTGGTTTGTTGAAGGCTTAAACTTGAAGCAAGTAATTGGAGCAGTGTGTGAACCTACTGTATCCCAGATCCTGTCCCTCTTCAAGTTCTGTTGCTCTTAAAGCAATAATAATAGCAAAAACAACCCAAAACTGGACAAGATGGCAATTTCCTGTAAATTTCTCACCCATCTTGCTGCGTTGAGGACTAAGCAAACACTAAATGGTGTGTGGTTTGCACGTGGACTTAGGGTGCTGAGTACTCGTGGCTCTATTGGCTGGTCCTTTGTGGAAGCAGGTGGTTCAGCAATGGACAGCCAAAAGAGGAGTCTGAAACCTGCAGTTTAAGACACGTAGATCCAATGACAATGTTCTGTGTCGTGTTTTATGACCCACCACAAACACTGGAAAGTGTTGGTGTCATCATTTGGCCATCCCTCGTGGAGGCTGAATTACAGGAGCAGCAAGACTCCCTCAGGTGGGGGAGAGTGGGTCTGAGCGCCTCGTTTGCTCACGTTCTCACGTGGGGAATGATCTCATTATTGAATTAGTTTCTTCATAATAACATTGACTTGGAGAAGTTATGAATGCTGAGGCCAGGAGGAGAGGAGGGGGGAGAGAAAGATCCATTACTCTCCAAGGAAATAGAGTTCCCAAATTCAATCTTTCCTTTTTTAAGTGCTTTTTTCCTCCCCTCTGATCTGTTGAAATGCTAAATAAATTAGCCCAGATTTTGGCAGGCAGAACAGAGCTCGAGCATGTGCTGACAGCAACTGGCACCCAAATAATGAAACACTGCTGGAGGCTGGAACAGGGCAGCTGGGCATTTTCTGGAGTGGTCTTTGTGGTAAAGGTTGAAGAGCTCAGACTCGTAGAGCTGCACAATTTGCCAGGGAGTTTGAAGGGAAGGGCGAGGAGGGAATGTGTTCCCCACTCCCATTCCTGCTGGATGAGTAGTGATAGGAGGGGGAAACGGCTTTAAATTGGAAGAGGGGAAGATTTAGTTTAGACATTAGGAAGAATTTCTTCACCATGAGGGTGGGGAGGCCCTGGCACAGGTTGCCCAGGGAGGCTGTGGCTGCCCCATCCCTGGAGGCGTTCAAGGCCAGGTTGGATGGGGCCTTGAGCACTTGGTGTAGTGGGAGGTGTCCCTGCCCATGGCAGGGGGTTGGAACTGGGTGGGGTTTAAGGTCCCTTCCAACTCAAACCAAGCTCTGGTTTTGTGATTTCACACCATCAAACACACCTACACTGATCTGCTTTAAATATGAATTTTCTCCTGTGCTGTTGGAGCTGCTCGGTACCATCATCAAAGAGCTGTGGAGCTGGGAAGAGATACCTGAACTTCCTGCACAGCAGCATCAGCTGCTTTGTGGTACCTGAGATGCAGTTTTTTTCCCATAACATAAATTCAACAGCATTTTGGTTTAGCTTTCATGACTGCATTGCTTCCCTCTTTCTTTTGGGGCAGATTTTTGTGGTCTAGAGAGTAGGTTTTATTCTTTTATTCTTCAAATGCCTCCTCAATGCTTATTTTCCAGATTCCCTTTTTACACAAATGAGGTGTCTCATGCATCCAAACCCTGCCCTGCTCTCCTGAATTTACAATCACCTGAGCAAGTTCTCCTGTTACCCCGGGGGCTCCCAAGGTCTATTCAAACTGTAAAGCAAACATAACAGTTCACCCCCAGAAAGCATCAAATAACGTCAGTGTAGGATAAAAGTGATTTTTACTTCTGTGATATTGCTCATATAGGAATCTGTAAATGTTTTGTGCAGTAGCAAACTATCATTTTCACCTTTTTAAAGATGAGGAATGGAGAGGAAGTGGTTATTTCACATATGGGAGCAGTGGCAGAGCTGATGATGGGTAAATACTCACCTACTCTTCCTTCCCCTCTGCACCTCCTGATAACTGGGGTAAATTCCCTCCCTGCCTCCCTTCTCCAGGGTGATCATTACAGAAAGGGAGAGATTTCTGAAGTGGGTCTAACCCAGGCTGGGACTTTCTGGTCTTTGCATTTGCCCTTGTGCAAAGTAATTCAACATCCACTCTTATTTTTAAGGAACTTGATCAGAAGCCATGGGCTCCTTTGATCAAAGAAAGACATAATAGGTCTGTTAAGTGTTTTTTTTTTCCACACACACAGAAAAATACATTTTCTCAGGCAGTTATGGAGCTCTTTGCCTTCCAGGTTGGATCTGAGCCTCATCTGAAGCTGAGTGCCTCACGCTTCTCCTGGACAGTCGCTGCCCCTGGTGCTCCCTTGCCCTCTTGACATTTCTTTGTCCACAGGAGTGTGACACTCATGATTCAAGAAGCAAACAACCACCAGTAACAATCAACATATCACTCCTCCTATGATCATTCTTCCTTTGTTACTGTTTAATTCTGGAACAGGTCCTGTGTGGGCCTTTTTCTGAGGGTGAATGCATTTAAAGTCTGATGCTCTCAAGTTTATTGGAAATACTGGACCGTTTGAGAACGAGTCGAAAGACTTCCCTGGGTTATGATTTCCTGGGTACCCTGAAAGAGGGGGATTAGGATAAGATATTAGGAAGAATTTTTTTCCTGTGAGGGTGGGGAGGCCCTGGCACAGGTTGCCCAGAGACATTGTGGCTGCCCCATCCCTGGAGGTGTCCAAGGCCAGGTTGGATGGGGCTTTGAGCCCCCTGATCCAGTGGGAGGTGTCCCTGCCCATGGCAGGGGGGGTGGAACTGGATAAGATAACCCAAGGAAGAGAAAGAGGAGAAAGAATAAAATAGGCTGGTTCTGAGTGCTGAGGTGTCACAGAAGGATGTGTGGCATTTGCTATATTTCCTGCAAATATTAATACTTTTTCCCCTTCTATCTGTGTTCCATATCTGGGCCAGCAGAAACTCAGTCATCAGGGCACCCAGTACTATATTAAATAAAAGCAGTATTTTCTTCCTGTGTATAATACTGCAAAGTCTAGGACTGAGCATGATTTCTTCCAAATTTTGGAAGTTTCAGCCCCAGAATTAGATTTATCGCCTTAGACAGATAAAATTTAGCTTTAAATTTGAATCCAGGTCTTTTCCCTTTGTGCCTTCTTTCCTACTCCCCTTCCATCCCCACTAAAAATTACACTTGTGTGTTTATGCAGAGATTTCATCAGAGGTAGTCGAAAAAGGCAAGGTTTCTGCTTCAGACTTCTTATATAAAATATCATTCAACTCTTAGATGTTCATTTTTCATTTATTAAAAAAAAACCTTCTCAGACACACAGCAGTGATAAAATTGCCCTATTCTTGAAAGTTAATTGAGGTGGTTGCAAGGGGAAGGGAGAGACCAGTGATGAAATGTGAACATTTCATATAACACGATGTCATTTTGACCTCTGAGATAAAGGTTTGTGAGTGACGCTGCTCATCGTTACCGAGTCTGGAAGTGTCCATCATCCCTTAAATGGTTTACAGCAAAGAAAACCAAAGGTGTCTGTGCACCTAAGAAATAGATTGGAGGTTTCCCTGCTGCTGCCATTCAAGTTAGTGGTTGCAATGGTCATTCATCCCACAGGGACCAGGAATCTCTTTTCCTGCTGCTTTGTTGGGCCCCTCACACCAAGAAGGACATTGAGGGGCTGGAACACATCTGGAGAAGGGCAATGAGGCTGGGGAAGGGGCTGGAGAACAAGGGTTATGAGGAGCGGCTGAGGGAGCTGGGGTTGTTCAGCCTGGAGAAAAGGAGGCTGAGGGGAGACCTCATCAGTGCCTACAGCTCCCTGAAAGGAGGTTGTAGTGAGTTGGGTGTTGGTCTCTCCAACAAGTTACAGGTGATGGAACGAGAGGAAATGGCCTCAAGTTGCACCAGGGGAGGTTCAGATTGGACATCAGGAAAAATTTCTCCACTGAAAGGGTTCTCAGGCCCTGGCAGAGGCTGCCCAGGGAGGTGGTGGTGTCCCCATCCCTGGAGATGTTTAAAAGACAGGTAGATGAGGTGCTCAGGGATGTGGTTCAGTAGTACGTTATGGTTGGACTTGATGGTCTCAAAAGGCTTTTCCAACCAAATGATTCTGTTTCTACGATTCTCTAAAGATGTTGCCAGGGCCTGTGGCTCTGACCACGTTATTCTAGGAGGTGTGGCACCTGTTATCACTGCCAGTGGACTGCAACCACTCCAGGATGTCCCCAGTGAGAAGGCACAGGGAGGAAGCCATCAGTGTACCAGAGAGTTTTTCAGAGGTTGGCCGTGAAAAAGCCCTTGAATTGTAGTCAAGGAGCCAACTCCATGGCAGGGGGTTTGGAACTGGATGGTCTTAAAGGTCCCTTCCAACCCAAACCATTCTATGAAGCTGCCACACAGTGTGATGGGAAGAGACCAGTGTGGGTTTGGGAAGCAGCGGATCTGCCTCAGCTCTGCTGCAGCTCTGGATTTGTGTCTGAGTTTGAGTCAATCCCAGCAGCAGTGTCCATCAGCCCTCCAGCTTTAGGACCAGAGGTGGAGATGCTCTTGTGGTACAGTTTTCCAGTGCAGACCGTTGCTTTCAGCACAAACATCCATGGAGGTGGCAGGGTTGTCCCATCCAGCTCTAATCCTTACATGGGGAGAACTGGAAAATTCCACAGGGAAGAATCTCTGAAGTGGGATTTCAGGGGGTGCTTTATTTCAGAGCACGGTTTTGGTTTGGATGCTCAACGTTCAGGACTCTGATTGTCAGGCAGGGAATTTTTTTATTTGATTATACAGGGACAGGAGAGATTTGTGACTCTTGCCTAATGCACGAGGCTATCCCAGACAGGAGGAATAAGCAGTAACTTGCTGCCATCTACTGGGTGCTGCAGAGGGAAGAGGAAGCCACTGTGCATTGGAGATTCCTCTGAAAGAAGTCCTTTTCGTTGCCAAATGTTATTTCTCTTTCTGATATCATTCCTGATAGGTACAGAAACAGCAGGCTGTGTTTGCTGCCTGGGTGTCCAGGTAGCCAGGGGGTAAAAATGGTCAAGGGAATCCTCCTTCGAGGGCCACTTTTGATGCTTGACCCGTGTGTGTTGAACCCAGACTCCAACAGATCCTGACTGGGATCCCCTTCATTCAGTGGCAGATGCTCTTCTGCTCTCAGATGCCTCTGCAATGCTCCTGTGATGTTGCCTGTGGTTCAGAACTGGATAAGAAGGGAAGAAGAGTATCATCTCAGATGTTCTTTCTTGAGCCTGCACTCAAGCCAGGACAAAATTAGGGGTGTTTAAGATCATAGAATCATAGAAATGTTTGGTTGGAAAAGACCTTTGAGATCATCGAGTCCAACTGTACCCATCCACTACTAAACCACATCCATGAGTACCTTGTTTACCCATCCTTTAAACACCTCCAGGGATGGGGACTCAACCACCTCCCTGGGCAGACTCTGGCAGGGACTGAGAACCCTTCCAGTGGAGAAATTTTTCCTGATGTCCAATCTGATCCTCCCCTTGTGCAACCTGAGGCCATTTCCTCTCATCCCACCACTTGTCACTTGGGAGAAGAGACCAACCCCCACCTCACCACAGCCTCCTTTCAGGGAGCTGTAGGCAGTGATGAGGTCTCCTCTCAGCCTCCTTTTCTCCAGGCTAAACACCCCCAGTTCCCTCAGTTGTTCCTCATAACCCTTGTTCTCCAGCCCCTTCCCCAGCTCTGTTCCCCTTCTCTGGACGCTCTCCAGTCCCTCAATGTCCTTCTTGGAGTGAGGGGCCCAAAACTGACCCCAGGATTCGAGGTGTGGCCTCCCCAGTGCCCAGTCCAGGGGCACCATCACTTCCCTGGTCCTGCTGCCCACGCTGGCTCTGTGTAGGAGACAAAAACTCTTCCTCATTCAAGAACCACAAATGTGTTAGTCTGGAGGAGTCCCTCACCCCTCACTTTATCTCCCAAGGTTTTCAGTGTTGTGGAAGGCAAATTCACCAATGCTTTGCAGTAGGGATCCTAGGAATGCTCTTCCCTGTAGAGAAGCCAGAAGCAGAACAAGCTCCAGAAGAGAAGCTTCTCTTTGCTGACAGCATGGGGAAGAAGTGTTGTCTCCATCACGATGCTGGACTCATGTAGTGTCTCTGTGGAGCCTGTCCTCGTTTGGGTTTCACTGCTTTTAATTAACAAAGCTGCTTTAGTTTTCAATTAACGACTTGGTTATAACAAAACCCATATTTTCTTTTCCTTTCTTTTCTCTCTCATTTTCTCCCCCCTGTAGTTTCCACTGAGCTTTGATCTCAGTGCAGGTTTAATTAGCTGTAATTAGTGGTCTCACTGCATTAACCAAAAATCCCAGCCACAGAGGATTAAAAAACACCCCTCAGTTTGATGTCCCCTCCTCTCCCTCCTCCTTTTGCTCCCCCCGTGTGCTTTGGGGGATCAGACACTGTGTCCCATATGGTCCCTCACCAGATGGGTGCTGCTGGGTGATGCCCTGTGCATCCCAAACAGCTGCCCTGTTCTGGACTCGTTAAAACTGGAACAAATGACCCATCCATGTAGTTTAATTTCCAGTTAAATCTACAGCTGCTTTCAGTTTTAGTAGGAAACCAATTTATGCCTTCACAATTTTCCTAGAGTGCTTCTTGGGGTTTCTGACTGCTCTCAGTACATTTACAGAGAGGTGCCTGCTTGAGACTTCCCAAACTTTCAGCTTCTGCAGTCCTGCATGAGCTTCTGGAAGCCATAGCATGGCCATGTCCTTCACTGGAGCTGCCCAGAAATGAGAGGGGGTTATGGAAGACAGGACTCTGGTCTGGTTAAACCCAAGTCAGGTCCAGAGGAGGCTACAAAGATGATCAAAGGGCTGGAGCACCAATTGCTATGGGGACAGGCTGAGGAAGTTGGGCTTTTTCAGCCTGGAGAAGAGAAGGCACTGGGAAGACCTTCGAGTGGCCTTCCAGTACCTGAAAAGTCTACAAGAAAGCTGGAGAGGGAGTGGTACTTTCTCCAAGGGTCTGTAGTGATAGGATGAGGGAGAATGGCTTTAAATTGGAAGGGGGAAGATTTAGATTAGACTTAAGGAAGAAATCCTTCACATTGAGGGTGCTGAGACCCTGGCACAGGTTGCCCAAGGAGGCTGTGGCTGCCCCATCCCTGGAGGTTGGATGGGGCCTTGAGCATCCTGGTCCAGTGGGAGGTGTCCCTGCCCAAGGCAGGGGGAGTGGAACTGGATGGGCTTTGAGGTCCCTTCCAACCCAAACCATTCTGTGGTTCTATCATTCTGAATCACTGGTTTGCTCTCCACGAAGGTGAACAGGGAAATACCACATAGGTGGGCACGCCGAGCCCCACCAACCCCTCGTGTGTTGGAGAAGGTCTCAGTTGCTCTGACCAACTCAGAAGCTTGATGAATATTTATGGAGACCACACTGGAAAATGCAGTGTTCCCAGGGAGCTCACCTTGATGCCCAGGACTGGAGATCACAGGTGGGTCCCAGTTCACTGTGAGTCAAGCATTTCTGTCTGTGCACCCAGTCTCCTTACAGTGCTGAGAACCAAAAGGCTCTGCTTGTCCCTTCCTCAGTTCTCCAGGGTAAGAGGTTGGTGAAAGCTTTTACATCCAGGAGTGTTTTAGAGAGGAGTTTGGCCACTTTGCATCACTGGTCCATGGTGCTGAGAGGTACAGGACAGGCAATGCCCCCATCTTGAACCTGAAAACGGTCCTCAGGTGGAGTCACCAGAGCAAAAGGGACCCACGCTCTGAAACCCAGTACTCCCAGTACTCAGAAACCATTTCTTGCCATTCCAGGTTTGTCATTTTGGGAAGGAAAGCGTTCTCAAGGTCAGGAGTTGCACTCTTCTTGTTAAGCCATGACTGTCCCCTCCAGATATTTCTTCTTTGCCACAGAAACAGACTTCTTTGTGGAGCCTGATGTCTCCTGGTGCATTTGTGGATGGGATCTTTATGTTATCTCCAGCTGAATTCTCTCTCCCTTAAAATTCCTTTTAATTCACTGGTAAATTTATTCCCAGGATAATCTGTGTGGGGGCTGTGCTCTGGCCAGGCTTCTGTCACCTGAGTCCTGTCTTCCCTATTCCCTTCTGCAGAGTCAATGCACCCAAAGCAGTGCAGGTAAATCAGCTCCTGAAAGGGCTTTGCTTCTCCCATCTTTGGCCATCCTGATGGGCATGAGATGCAAATAGATCCCAGTGCCCCTGGTTTGTCCAGATCTGAAATTGTAGATGCCTTGAACCATTAAGGTTGGAAAAGACCTCTAAGATCATCCAGTGCAACCATCCCCCAAGCCCTCTGTGCCTGCTCAGCCATGTCCTGAAGTGCCACATCTAGACATGTTTTGAGTCCCAGGGATAGAGACTCCACCCCTGCCCTTGGCAGCCTCTGCCAATGCTTCACCACTCTTTCAGGAGAGATATTTTTCCTAATATCCAATCTAAATTTCCCCTGGCACAGCCTGAGGCCATTTCCTCTCATCCTGTCACTTGTTACCTGAGAGAAGAGAGCAACCCCCACCTGGCTACAACCTCCTTTCAGGGAGCTCCCCTTGACCTCCTCTTCTCCAGGCTAAACAACCTCAGTTCCTCAGCTGCTCCTCATAACACTTGTTCTCCAGCCCCTTCCCCAGCTCTGTTCCCCTCCTCTGGACACGGTCCAGCCCCTCAATGTCCTTCTTGGAGTGAGGGGCCCAAAACTGACCCCAGGATTCGAGGTGTGGCCTCACCAGCGCCGAGTCCAGGGGCACAATCACCTCCCTGCTCATGGCCACAGCATTTTTGATCCAAGCCAGGATGCTGTTGGCCTTCTGGCACACTACTGGCTCATGTTCAACAGGTCCTCTTCCAGCAGGCAGCTCCTGCCAAGGACAGCACTTGGTGCTTTATCTACCTCATCTGGAAAACTACCTCCAAAATATATTGTATTTTATTTACTATGCAAAATGTGGAGCCAGTACACAAGAGAAGATCAGCAGCTCTTTACAGCGCAGCATCATTCAGGAGGAAAGCAGCATCCAGCCCTGAAGGCTTGGTGAGAATTTGTGGTTGCATTTGCATCTACCTCGTGATGATAACACCTCAGCCAATCCTACCTTCCTTTTCTCATCCTTTGCACAGCAAACCCTATGGAATCATAGAATGGTTTGGGTTGGAAGGGATCTCAAAGCCCATCCTGTTCCAACCCTCCTGCCATGGGCAGGGACACCTCCCACTGGATCAGGTTGTTCAAATCCTCATCCAACCTGGTCTTGGTCACCCTGATGCAACAGAGTAAATTGGAAGTGGGAAACGATCCAGCTTGTGGGGCAGAGCTGTGTTTTGGGGTTTGCATCAGCTTTTTCTCTTTTTTGGCAAGCTCAGCTCCCCACTTTGGTTCACAGCAGGCCTTGCAAACAGCTGTGCTGGCACAACTGAAGGAGAGGGAACAAACAAGGAAATGAGCTGTAAGGCTCTGAAATGATAATGTTCCTGCAAATGGAACTTTATCTTAAATTAGGATAAGGCATCAGGAGTGAATCACAGAATCACGGAATGGCTTGGGTTGGAAGGGACCTTAAAGTTCATCCAGTTCCAACCCCCCTGCCGTGGGCTGGGAGAGAATTGAATTGGTCCAGGTTGGAGCAGAGGGGAGGCAGGAGGAGTGAATATGTCCTTATGGAGAAGTTCACTGTGCTTCTCTCACCGTCTTCAGGCCACTTGGCCTCACTCCAGCCTAGGCATGGACAACTGTTGTCCTCAGGTTTGATGAGCAGCACATTTCTTACTCTTTGCCGACGGCGGGGAAATGCTTCGCCTGCTGCTGATTCTCTGCCCAAGGAGAAAATCTCCAAAGTGCCCTCAGAGTGACAGACCAGATGTTCAGAAGCAAAGAGCCCTACTCTTGGGGGATGACATTTCTCATGTTTGTCCTTAAGTAATTTTCATGTAATGAGAGCACTCGAGCACATGACGATGGGAAGAGAGTGGCTGAACCACCGGGTGGTGACAGCACCTCACTCCCCTTCCTTTGGTGACTGCATGGATTATAAATTCCTCAAGGAATTAAAACACACAGCAGGCATTTCACAGACACAGGGGCCGTGGCAGCTTGAAGAACACACACACACAAGTCCAACAAAAGTATTTAAACCCGAGTTTAACTTTCAGAGACACGTGTTGACCCGTTGAACCGATGAATACTTGCTCTATAACTAGAGATTCACCACAGTCACATCTCCATCAGAGCTGGCTGCACTCAGTTCCCTTTAACAGTAAATAGAGAGAAGTGAGGATGATTAAAGTGTGATTTTCTGAATTGGTTTAAATTTTATTTGAAAGGAGGTGAAGGGCCTCCAGGGAGCGCCTGTTGCTTTCTCACGAGGATCAGGGAGCAGAGGTGACCTGCTCAGGTGGATTTATCTACAGCAAGCGTCTCTCACTGGGTAAGATGAGCCCCTCCTCAGCTGGTTGGGGCCAGGAGGTGACTTTGCAGGTGGGCAGATCCATCTGTAAGCACCCTCCATAGGTTTTTATGCTCTGTGGCAGCTGCTTGTTAACTGGATTACAGGGATGGATTCATTTGGTAGTTTCTACATCCCTAATCATAGAATCACAGAGTGGTTTGGGTTGGAAGGGACGTAAAGCCTGTTGAGTTCCAACCCCTCTGCCATGGGCAGGGACACCTCCCACTGGATCATATTCATCAAAGCCCCATCCAACCTGGCCTTGAACACCTCCAGGGATGGGGCAGCCGCAGCCTCCCTGGGCAACCTCCCCACCCTCATAGTGAACAATTTCTTCCTAATGTCTAATCTCAGTCTTCCCCCTTCCAATTTAAAGCCATTCCCCCTCATCCTGTCACTCCAGGCCCTTGTAAAAAGTCCCTCCCCAGCTTTCCTGGAGCCCCTTCAGACACTGGAAGGTCTCCTCTGAGCCTTCTCTTCTCCAGGTTGAACAACCCCAACTCTCTCAGCCTGTCCTCATAGCAGAATGCTCCAACCCTCAGATCATCTTCGTGGCCTCCTCTGGACCCACTCCAACAGTTCCAAATCCTTCTGATGTTTGGGATTCCAGAACTGGACCCACACTGCAGGTGGGGTCTCACAGGAGCAGGGTAGAATCATAGAATGGTTCGGGTTAGAAGGGACCTTAAAGATCCTCCAGTTCCACCCCCCCTGCCGTGGGGGAACAGCGGGAGAATAATGTCCAAACGATGTCCAAAGCCGCTGCGATGTGTGACATCACAGAGCATCCACCCTTCCCCAGTATCACTCCACATAGCAGAGGAAGCCTTTTAAAATACCAGTCGGTACTGGAAGGCACCAGTGCTGCCCAGACTTTCTCCTGTGGACTCAAAGGTTTTATTTTGATCAGCCATTTCACTTTCTTTCTGGAGGCACTTTTAATCTTCCCACTGTAACCTTTAAAAATATAGGTTTTAGTGGCTTCTGTAATGATTTTCATTTCCTGAATGTGGATGTCTGAGTTGCTCCAAGTAAAGAGATTAATTCAATATTTCTAAACTGGAAATGGACTGAAAAAAAAACCAACTTGAGAGGCTTCATTGACTTTCTTTGCTTGGTTCTTGGTGTGTTAGTGAAACAATCAATGGAGGTTGAACTTCTCAGGTAGCAGCAAGCGGCGTTTGCACTTCCAGGGACACAAACTCAGGAAGTTGTGAATAAACACTTTTTTTAAGAAGTGGGTTTTGGCCGTTAGACTTGGCCAGAGCACGTTCTGCCTCTGCATTAGCAACAGCAGGATATATTCTCCTGGAAATGAATTCCAAACAAGTTCCTCATTTATCCCTGAGGTGACAGTCTTTTGCTGATACGTGCTTTCTTGAGACTTAATAAGTTTTGAATGTTGTTGGGTAGGGGGGGGGGAATCAAAGTAATTACTTGGTGTTCCCAAGCTCCTTATTTGTGTAGGTGCAAGTGTGTTTATCTCTCTCTGTCATGCTGCATTGCTAATGGTAATTAAAGGGAAGGGATTTTTCTGTTAGAAGTTTTTCTTCTTAATTTCTGCCTTTAGTGACTTTGGCCTCCGTGACAACACTTTGACACTGACCAAGTACTTGTAGAACTGCAGCTGGTTTAATAGAAGGGAAAAGGGGTTGGAAAGCTTCACGGCAGAAAAGGACCTGGGGGTGTTGGTCAACAGCAGCTGAACGTGAGCCAGCAGTGGCCTGGGTGGCCAAGAAGGCCAATGGCATCTTGGCTTGGATCAGCCACGGTGCGGCCGGCAGGGGTGGGGATGGCATCATCCCCCTGGACTGGGCACTGGTGAGGCCACACCTCGAATCCTGGGTTCAGTTTTGAGCCACTCACTCCAAGAAGGGCATTGAGGGGATGGAACGTGTCCAGAGAAGGGAAGGGGCTGGAGCTCAGGTTCTGGGAGCAGCTGAGGGACCTGAGGCCATTCAGCCTGGAGAAGAGGAGGCTGAGGGGAGACCTCATCACTCTGCAGCTCCCTGAAAGGAGGTTGTAGCGAGGTGGGTGTTGGCCTCTTCTCCCAAGTATCAAGTGATAAGACAAGAGGAAACGGCCTCAAGTTGTGCCAGGGGAGGATTAGATTGGATATTAGGAAAAATGAATTTCCTGAAAGAGTGGTGAAGCACTGGCAGAGGCTGCCCAGGGCAGGGGTGGAGTCATCTTCCCTGGGCGTGTTTAAAAGACGTGGGGCATGGTTTAGTGGGCACGCTGAGATTCTGCTGGATGATCTCAGAGGTCTTTTCCAGCCTTGATGATCCTGTGATTCTATAATTTGTTTTGTTTATCCAGGTCTGCAGTTCGTAGGGTGCCTGTTGGTTTAAATGCCATAGGAACCTTTTAGCAATCCTCTTGTCTCGCTCGTGTCCAAAGACCTTCTCCTTCTGCCTTCAGTTGGTTCCCTGCACTTCCACAGCTTCAAGATATGGAAATCACATCAAGCATTGCCCAAGATGGGGGACAACTCACATTCCACTGGGATCAGTACTGGGACCAGTGTTGTTTAACATCTTTGTTGCAGTCATGGAGGGAAGTTTGCCATCGACAGCAAGCTGTGTGGTGCGGTCCACACACTGGAGGGAAGGGATGGCATCCAGAGGGACCTGGACAGGTGTGAGAGGTGGGGCTGTGCAAACCTCATGAGGTTCAACAAGGCCAAGTGCAAGGGCCTGCACCTGGGTTGGACAACCCAAACACAAATACAGGCTGGGCAGAGAATAGATTGAGAGCAGCCCTGAGGAGAAGAATTTGGGGGTGTTGGTGGATGAGAAGCTTCACGTGAGCCAACTCACGTGCCAGGAAGCCAACCATGTTCCTGGGCTGCATCCAAAGAAGTGTGAACAGCAGGTCAAGAGAGGAGATTCTGCTCCCCTTCTCTGCTCCTGTGAGATCTCACCTGGAGTTCTGCATCCTGTTCTGGAGTCCTCGGCACAGGAAGGACATGGAACTGTTGGAGTGAGGCCAGAGGAGGCCACCAAGACGATCTCAGGGCTGGAGCACCTCCTCATTGAGGACAGGCTGAGAGAGTTGACCTTGTTCACCCTGGAGAAGAGAAGGTGGAACAGCTCCCCAGGGAAGCAGTCACGGCACTGAGTCTGCCAGCATTCCAGAAGCATTTGGACACACAGACACACAGTGTGAATGTTGGGGTTGTCCTGTGTAGGGACAGGAGTTGGACTCATTGATCCTTTTGGATCCCTTCCAACTCAGGTAATTCTATTATTCCAACTTGGATAATTCTAAGGCTCCAGAGGGACCTTAGAGCAGCCTTCCAGTACTTAAAGGTGGCTCCAGGAAAGCTGAGGAGGTGCTCTTGATCAGGGGTACAGGGATAGGATGAGGGGGAATGGTTTTAAGCTGAAAGAGAAGAGATTGAGATGAGATATTAGGGAAAAAAAATTCCTGTGAGGGTGGGGAGGCCCTGGCCCAGGTTGCCCAGGGAAGCTGTGGCTGCCCCATCCCTGGAGGTGTTCAAGGCCAGGCTGGATGGGGCTTTGAGCAACCTGATCCAGTGGGAGATGTCCCTGCCCATGGCAGGGGGGTTGGAACTGGATGGGCTTTAAGGTCCCTTCCAAACCAAACCATTCTATGATATGATTCCATGATGTCTCCATGATGTTCTGGTTTGAGGTGTCTCTTTCATTGAACTGCCTTGATTGACACTGCTCAAACAAGGTCAAAATTTAGCACCAGACTCCAGATTGAGTCTAAACAAGTATCCAGAGTCATCCCATGGGAAGAGATACCCCCATAAGTGTATGTGAGTTTGAACACCCGTGTCTGAGCTCTCACATGGTCTACTTGGAGCTGCTGTTTGATCTTGAAATTACTTTCTGCTCCCATGCTCTTCTGCCCATCCTGAGTTCGTGTGCTGGAGGTGTGGTATCTGCTGGGAGTTTCTGTTTAAATGCAAAGCAAACAGAGCTGTTACAGGACAGAGAGATTTTTAAAGAAGTTGGTGTGACCCAAAAAATTGCCAAGTGAGGGAGAACCATCAGCGTGTGAAGAACAACCATCCCAGGCATTTGTCTGCAGCTGAAATAAAGGTAAATATTGGATTGTCAGCTTGAAATTCATCGCTGTTGCCTCGCTCCAGCCTGCAAATGGAAGCAATTAGAAAGAAGTCCTGCCTTTTTCACAGCAGGCTGCATCTTTCCAGCACAAACCCCACAGACAGAGAGACACGTGCAAGTCCTTAAGTAGCAGATTGGTTTACCCTGTCAGTCAGATCTCGTTAGAAACCCCAGTGCTTCATACCCAGTAATCTGCAAGGAAATAACAGATATTGGTGTGATATGGTTTTAGGAGTCTCTGCTCATCACTTTGCTATGCACTGAAGTCATATCTTTCACAGAGGTCTCTCTTTCTTAATTAGATTGAGCTGGGGAGCTCATTTCAACCTGCTGATGCGATGGCATCCAGGAATCAGAAACGTTTCATAAAACCATAGAATGGTTTGGGTTGGAAGGGAGCTTAAAGATCATCCAGGTCCAAGCCCCCTGCCATGGGCAGGACTCCAGGTGGGGTCTCACCAGAGCAGAGTAGGGGGGCAGAGTCCTATCCTTCGACCTGCTGGTCAAACAGCTTTGGATGCAGCCCAGGGTATGGAATCATAGAATCATCTGGTTGGAAAAAACCTCTGAGACCTTCGAGTCCAACCGTGCCTGTCCACTACTAAACCACATCCCTGAGCACCTCATCTACCTGTCTTTTAAACACCTCCAGGGGTGGGGACTCAACCACCTCCCTGGGCAGCCTCTGCCAGGGCCTGAGAACACTTTCAATGAAGAATTTTTTCTGATGTCCAGTCTGACCCTTCCCTGGTACAACCTGAGGCCATTTCCTCTCATCCTGTCCCCTGTCACTTGGGAGAAGTGGTTGGCTTTCTGGGCATCTAGGCAGATATATATAGGTTGCTCCATTTCCCTCTGCAGTTAATTGATGTCTAACTAGCAAGATCCTTAATTCATTCATTCCTGGTCTGGTTTGGGAGGTTTTGGCCAACTCAAGGCTTGCAGTGACTCCTTCTGTTACCAAGCCACATGTCCTTACCAGTATGCCTAAAGGAAAGGTGGTTCTGCCCTTCAGCTCCAGTGAGACCTCACCTGGAGCCCTGCATTCAGTTGTGGAGTGCTCAGCACAGGAAGGACATGGATCTGCTGGGGCAAGTATAGAGATGAAGATGATCCGAGGGCTGGAGCACCTCCCATATGAGGACAGGCTGAGAGAGTTGGGGTTGTTCAGCCTGGAGAAGAGAAGGCTCCACAGAGAACTTAGAACAGCCTTCCAGTACTGAAAGGGGCTCCAGGATAAACTGGTGAGGGGCTCTTGAGAGTGCAGGGATAGGACAAGGGAAAATGGTTTGAAGCTGAAAGAGGGGAGAGTTAGATGAGATTTCAGGAAGAAATGCTTTCCTGGTGCTGAGGCCCTGGCACAGGTTGCCCAGGGAAGCTGTGGCTGCCCCATCCCTGGAGGTGTTCAAGGCCAGGTTGGATGGGGCCTTGATCAGCCTGGTCTGGTGGGAGGTGTCCCTGCCCATGGCAGGGGGTTGGAACTGGATGGGCTTTAACATCCCTTCCAGTCCAAAGCATTCTATGATTTTGGATGCTAAGGTGTGATTGTCATGATTACTCTCTGAGTTCCATCCTTGAATGAGATGAAAATGCTGCCCCAAATGCAAAGCTGTGATTTTTGTGGCTAAATCAGTAAAAAACTGAGTAAAGTAAGAGCTGAGTCTTCAACTGCAGAAGGTGACTGGCTCCAGGGCACAAAACCACAGAGTGTGAATGGTGAATGCAGAGCAGGCAGTTCCTCTCTAGCCAAGGTAGATCCTCTCGTGGGGCTGACATTAAGAATTCTGACTCAAATGCAGGAAACATGGAGTTAAGGAGGTGAATTATTGATGGAGCGCAAGCATTACCATATCTGACAGATGGAGACTGTCTGAGAACATTTTGCAGAGTGGCATCTGCACCGTGCCTGATTGGCATCCCTGAACTTTCACACGTCAGATGTAGAATATCAACACACAGACTGGGATGTAGCAATTAAATCTGTCCCATAACGAACCTGAGCTTCGTAGCTGCTGTGGTTTAACCCCAGCCGGCAACTGAGCACCACACAACCACTGTCAACTCAGGAGCCAAGAGAAATCCATGTGCTCAGGTGAAGACCAAAAGCCTCAGGTCCTGTATTTTAAGAAGTCTTTAAAATCATGGCATGCAGACCACTGTGTTTGGAAATACTCATATGATGTCAGCATGGAATCATAGAGTGGTTTGGGTTGGAAGGGACCTTGAGGATCATCCAGTTCCAGCCCCCCTGCCATGGGCAGGGACACCTCCCACTGGATCAGGGGGCTCAAGGTCCCATCCAGCCTGGCCTTGAACACCTCCAGGGTTGGGGCAGCCACCACTTCTCTGGGCAACCTGTGCCAGGGCCTCACCACTTTCATCATGAAGAATTTCTTCCTAATATCCAATCTAAATCTTTCCCCTTCCAATTTAAAGCCTTTTCCCCTTGTTCTATCACTCCAGGCCCTTGGAAAAAGTGTGTGTGTCCCCCCCCCAAACTTTCCTGGAGCCCCTTCAGGTGCTGGGAGGCCACTATGAGGTCTCCCAGAGACTTCTCCAGACTGAACAACCCCACCTCTCTCAGCCTGTCCTCATAGCAGAGGTGCTCCAGCCCTCAGATCATCTTTGTGGCCTCCTCTGGACCCTTCCAACAGTTCCATATTCTTCTTATGTTGGGGATTCCAGAACTGGACACAGAACTCCAGGTGGAACCTCACAAGATACAGATATGTATCAACCTTCAGGAAACAGCAGGTAATCTCTTACTCAGATTTTATTGAAGGCTGTAAAGCTTGCCTCGTATTTTACAACTTGTATTTAAGATTTGAGATCAAACAATATAGGAAAGCTATAAAATAGAGATGACATCTCACATCACCTGAGTGCACTGACATCTAAAGCTGAGTGCATACAGAAGGTGTCTATATCAGATGCATATTCCACGTTGTCATGTGTTCAAAAACAAAGAGAAGAAGAAAAGAGGTGCAAATAATAGCAAGTTTTAAGCTTTCAGGAAGAACAGCTTGTATTATGGAGAAGTGATGTATAAAATATGTCTTTTCTAATAAGATTCAGTGCCTTCCCATTCCAGGTTGTTTTCTGAAGCCCAACGCAACTTGGTAAATGACTGTAAATTCTTTGCCATCTGTTAACTGTTTGGTGTTCTGGGTGAACATCATCATGAGAATCATCAGGAATATGTGATTTTTTTCTCCCCAGAGGGGGTTCAAAGGGGGACACCAGCAGGAAAGCTGGCCCTGGGTGTTTATTTGGTGAGCATCAGCGTGGGGGTGGCTGTTACTAGGTTGTCACCGTCCTGTTTCACACATACAAAGGACTTTGCTCTGACCCCTACATCCCAACACACCTTCATTTTCCCAACTGCAAAGCAGCCTTTTCAGAAGAAGGAGAGCATTCTGTACACGGTCTCTCTAACGTGCGGTGAGATGAACCAAAGAGAAGGTTGGTAAATTATGAGGACAGGCTGAGAAGGTTGGGGTTGTTCAGCCTGGAGAAGAGAAGGGACCGGGGAGACCTTAGAGCAGCCTCCCAGTACCTGAAGGGGCTCCAGGAAAGCTGGGGAAGAACTTCTTACAAGGGCCTGGAGTGATAGGATGAGGGGAATGGCTTTAAATTGAAAGGGGGGAGATTTAGATTAGGAAGAACATGATGAGGGTGGGGAGGCCCTGGCCCAGGTTGCCCAGAGAAGCTGTGGCTGCCCCATCCCTGGAGGTGTTCAAGGCCAGGTTGGATGGGGCTTTGAGCCCCCTGATCCAGTGGGAGGTGTCCCTGCCCATGGCAGGGGGTTGGAACTGGATGGGCTTGAAGGTCCCTTCCAACCCAAACCACTCTATGATTCTATGAGCACCCCAGAGACGCATCCCTTCACTCAGCACTCCTGTGGGTCTTATCCTACACTGACGTTGCCTTAATAATGTTTTAATTAAAATGTGAAGGGTTTGTGCTGTCTTGAAAAACCTTTGGTAGCACAGATCCATTGGCTCAAAAAGTTGAGATCATTGAGCTAAAATGTCACCTAGAATGGCCAGAGGAGGCCATAGTTGGACTGCACACAGCAGTGTCAGTATTGCTCTGGCTTAGGTGAATGTTTTGTCCAGAGCCATAATTTCTGAAAGGAGTAATTAGAAGTGACTTTCTTGCTTTGCTGACTACAACAACGAGGGGAAGCCATAGGAGGAGCAGCTGAACTCACTTGGTCTGCTCATCCTGGAGAAGAGGAGGCTGAGGGGAGACCTCATAGCATTTTACACCTTCCTCACAAGGGAAGGAGGTGGAGCAGGCGCTGAGCTCTTCTCTCTGGTTACCACTGATAGGACCCAAGGGAATGGCAGGAAGATGTGCCAGAGGAGGATAAGGTTCTTCCCCCGGAGGGTGATGGAGCCCTGGAACAGCTCCCCAGGGAAGCAGTCACAGCCTGACAATATTCCAGAAGCATTTGACCAAGGCCCTCAAACACACGGGGTGAATGTTGGGATTGTCCTGTGCAGGGCCAGGAGTTGGGCTCAATGAACCCTGTGGGTTCCTTCCAACTCAGGACATTCTGTGATTCTATAAAAAGCAATTACCTTAGAGAAGCAATGGCTTCCCTCTGTAAATACATCTTTTGCCATAACTATGTTAGAGAGGGAGAAGCAATTTCCACCTGAAATATTGCAGCAGAGCAAATGAGTAGCAGCTGGCCATAAATACCACCCAGCCTGCAAATCTGAAGGTTTCTCAGCATCAGGAGAGGTATTGAGAATCACAGAATCATTGAGGTTGCAAAAGACCTCTAAGACCATCCATTCCAACCGTCACCCTACCCCACTGTGCCTACTAAACCGTGTCCTGATGTCCCACACCTACACATTTTTTGATACCTCCAGGGATGGAGACTCCACCACTGCCCTGGGCAGAAAAATGCATAGAGAACTGGCATATTAGCTGCAATGAAGTGTTTATCTGGCCAGTGGCCAATGCAGAATGCATGGAAAAGTGTGTTGGAGCTCTTAAGCATTCATACCTTCATCCAAGAGACACCTGAGTTCTATGTTGAGGTTTCCTACTCTCAGGTATTTAAAAATTTGGCATTGAATCCACCCTGGCTTCCTGGTTTCTTTATAAGGAACAATCTCTACGGGGCACTTTAACCCAATATAACTATTTAATTTAGTGTGGGATGAATTGCATTTGCCCCATTTCTTCTCCATTCGTAGGCATGAGATCATGGCAATAACTCTCCTTGAGGTCTTGGTGGTGGTGGGAAGTGATGATGATGATGAGGCAACCGGTGGGGTCTGAGGCTACTGCACTGTTTGGTTTTGCTCCTGGTTTGGCTATGTCTGTGTGCAATGCTGAGCAAGGGCTCTCTACTTCATTTCCCTAGGATGAGAGGAAATGGCCTCGAGTTGCACCAGGGGAGGTTCAGGTTGGATATTAGAAAATATTTCTTTACTGCAAGAGTGGTGAAGCACTGGCAGAGGCTGCCCAGGGCAGGGGTGGAGCCTCCATCCCTAGAAGTGTTCAAAAAATGTGTAGACGTGGCACTTTGGAACAGGGTTTAGTAGGCACCGTGGTGTTGGGCTGACAGTTGAACTTGATGATCTTGGAGGTCTTTTCCAACTTAAAGAATTCTGTGAATCCCCAACCTCGTAGATTTCAAGGCTGACACAAGGTAATGATCAGAAGAAACAGTAGCGCTGTGAGGCAAGTGAATCCAGAAAAAGGCTCCTTCGTGAGAAACAGCAACATGGACAACAAAAAAATTGCCAACAAACCAAGTTTGGAGTCAGCATATCCACAAAAATATCTTGGTTCCCTTATTTCTGAAGACACTGCAGCATGGAGAGATGGGCTGAGTCCAATGGGATGAAGGTCAACAAGGCCAAGAGCCGGGTCCTGCACTTTGGCCACAACAACCCCCTGCAGCGCTCCAGGCTGGGGACAGAGTGGCTGGAGAGCAGTCAGGTGGAAAGGGACCTGGGGGTACTGATTGACAGGAGGATAAACATGAGCCAGCAGTGTGCCCAGGGGGCCAAGAAGGCCAATGGCATCCTGGTATCAGGAATGGTGTGGGCAGCAGGACGAGGGAAGTGACCCTTCCCCTGTACTCGGCGTTGGTGAGGCCACACCTTGAGCCTTGTGTTCAGTTCTGGGCCCCTCAGTTCCAGAAAGATATTGAGGGGCTGGAGAGGGTCCAGAGAAGAGCAACAAAACTGGTGAAGGGACTTGAGCACAAGTGCTATGAAGAGAGGCTGAGGGAGATGGGGTTGTTCAGCCTGGAGAAGAGGAGGCTCAGGGGTGACCTCATCGCTCTCTACAACTGTCTGAGAGGAGGTTGTAGACAGGTGGGGGTTGGACTCTTCTCCCAGGCAACAGAACAAGAGGGCAGGAGCTCAGACTCTGCCAGGGAAGGGTTAGGCTGGATATCAGGAAAAAGTTCTTCCCAGAGCGAGTAATCAGGCATTGGAATGGCCCAGAGAGGGGGTGGATTCACCATCCCTGGAGGGGTTTAAAATAAGACTGGATGTGGCACTTAGTGCCATGATCTAGTGATCATGATAGTGTTGGATTAAGGGTTGGACTTGATGGTCTTGGAGGTCTCCTCCAACCCAGATAATTCTATGATTCTATGATCTAGGGAGCATTCATTGCCCAGGGAGGCTGTGGATGCCTCCTCCCTGGAGGTGTTCAAGACCAGGTTGTATTGAGGCTTCATCAGTCTGGTCCAGTGGGAGGTGTCCCTGCCCATGGCAGGGGGGTTGGAACTGGATGATTTTTAAGGTCCCTTCCAACCCAAAGTATTCTATGGTTCTGTGATTTAAACCAAACGCAAAAAGACCCTCGAGCTGGAGTTTTCAAGAATTTAGGGCTCTTTACTTGACTCCTACAAGCGGTTCAAACCTCCTGTGAAGCACCGAGGCGCAACCACAACCTCCTGCAGGCACACGTGGACCTGGTGGACCTTGCCATTCCCTCCCACAGGTCACGTGCTGCAGCCCCTTCTGCCCCGTAGCGAGCAGATCCCGTCAGACGTGTCCTTCACCCATCGGTTGCCACCAAACAATCCTGATTTGATTAAAAATCAGCCAATGTGCTCCACTGAGCATCTCCCCAATTACAGCGTCGGGGTTTTCGTATCGAGTTCCAAGCCACTTCATGCTAAATAAAGCTTTGGGGTTTTGCCACAGTAATTGTTGTTCCCAAAGGGTAGCTAAAATTATATTATTTTTTGCTGACTGGAGCAATCTTTGCAGCACTTTCCATCGAAGTGCTGACTCTCTCTTCTTCGTTCCCACATTTCCTCTCATTTATGCATGAGGCAAGAGGAAAAATTGCTTAATATTCTTTATAAAGTGGCATATGGTATAGATATTTTTTTTTCTTTTTAGTATATGCAGTAAAAATGCAAATGCATGTGGCTTATTTGTAAATGCTGGCATTAATAGCTGATATTTAAACAGGCCAGATTAGCACTTTTACTGATACATTAAAAAGATTTTTTTCCAATCATTTGCACACTCAAAATCAATTTTAATACAACATGTAAATTGAATTTAATTTTTTTATATAAAATTGCATTTATCTCCTCAAACCATTAAATTTACTGTTTAATATGTACTTTCCAGCTCACTTGGTTAGAGTTTCATTGCTCTTTATCTGTGTAAATTTAATTAGCCTTGATATCATCAGTATATTATAGAACTAATTAAAGATTTAGATAAGTGCTGAGGGTGCTTATTTAATACCCTATAAAGTTCCATTTGGAGAGTGAGAAATTCCATCCCTCATTGTATCAGCCAGTGTGGAGCTACAAGGAGCATCTCAGACATTGTTTTTGAAAAATCATTGAATGGGGTTTAATGGATTTATCCTTCCTTTGAACAACTGTGTAATTACTGCGGCGCGCGGCACGCGGCTGGCTGGAGGTGCTCGGGGAGTGGCTTTGAAAGGACACGCCCACACGGTCCCCGCCGTGGTGACCACAGCTCCCTGTGCATCACGTGTTCCTAGGACAGAGGTGTTCTCCAAGGTACATGTGACCAACCTCAGGAGAAATGACATTGTCGAAGGCACAATTGGCCAGCCTCAGGAGGAACGATGTGGTCCAAGTCATGAGTGACAAAGCCCAGGAGGAACATTGTCCAAGGCACAAGTGACAAACCTCTGGGGGAACAACGTTGTCCAAGGCACAAGTGACCAACCTTGGGAGGAAGGACATTGTCCAAGGCACAAGTGACCAGTCTTGGGAGGAAAGACATTGTCCAAGGCATGAGAGACAAACTCAGGAGGAACAATGTTGGTCAAGGCACAAGTGACCAACCACAGGAGGGAAGACATTTTACAAGGTACTAGTGACCAACCTTGGGAGGAGCAACATTGTCCAAGGCACAAGTGACCAACCTCAGGAAGAATGACAGTGTCCAAGGCACAAGTGACCAGTCTTGGGAGGAAAGACATTGTCCAAGGCACAAGTGACAAACCACAGGAGTAATGACATCCAAGGCACAAGAGACAAAGCTCAGGAGGAACGACATTGTCCAAGGCATGAGTGACCAACCTTGGGATGAACAACGTTGTCCAAGGCATGAGTGACCAACCTTGGGATGAACGACATTATCCAAGGCACAAGTGACCAGCCTTAGGAAGAACAACACCATCCAAGGCACGAGTGACCAACCTTGATAGGAACAACGTTGTCCAAGGCACGAGTGACCGACCTTGGGAGGAAGGGAAAAGGAAATAAGCAGGAAATATTAATAAGAAAGTAGTAGCTAAGGTAGAGCTGAGCAGGTGATGGGGTGAAAAGGAGAGGTGTTTTTGAGCAGTGGTTACGTTCTGCACATTCCTCACCTTTAGTTTCCTGATTAGGGTTGTGTTTTGTAGGTGATTTATCCCCTGTGTTTCATAAAAAGGTTTACAGCAGAAGGACAGCCAAGTGCTTCCATGACACAGAGCTGCACAGAGCACCCAAAGGTGTTGGCTGAGCTGTTGGCCGTTAAAACAATGGCTGCCCCATCCCTGAAGGTGTTCAAGGTCAGATTGGATGAGGGTTTGAGCAACCTGATGCAATGGGGCTGAGACCACCAGGATGAGGTTCAACAACAAGGCCAAGTGCAGAGTCCTCCATTTAGGTCAGAACAACCCCCTGCAGTGCTCCAGGCTTGGGGAAGAGTGGCTGGAGAGCTGCCTGGGGGTGAAGGACCTGGGGGTGTTGGTTGGCAGGGGATGAACACGAGCCAGCAGTGGCCCAGGGGGCCAAGAAGGCCAATGGCATCTTGGGCTGTGTCAGACCCAGCGTGGGCAGCAGGGCCAGGGCAGTGATTGTGCCCCTGGACTGGGCACTGGGGAGGCCACACCTCGAGTACTGGGGTCAGTTCTGGACCCCTCACTCCAAGAAGGACATTGAGGGCCTGGAGCGTGTGCAAAGAAGGGCAACGAGGCTGGTGAGGGGGCTGGAGCATTAGCCCTACGAGGAGAGACTGAGGGAATTGGGGTTGTTTAGCTTAGAGAAGAGGAGACTGAGGGGAGACCTCATCGCTGTCTACAGCTCCCTGAAAGGAGGCTGTGACAGGGCGGGTGCTGCTCTCTTCTCACAAGTGACGAGCGACAGGATGAGAGGGAACGGCCGCAAGTTGCACCAGGGCAGGTTTAGACTGGACATCAGGAAGAATTTCTTCACTGAGAGAGTGGTCAGGCATTGGAACAGATTGCCCAGGGAGGTGGTGGAGTCCCCATCCCTGGAGGTGTTTAAAAGACAGGTTGATGAGTTCCTTAGGGATATGGTTTAGTAGGGAGCCAGGCACGGTTGGACTCGATGATCTCAGAGGTCTCTTCCAACCTTATGATTCTATGATTTTATGATAATGGGAGGTGTCCCTGCCCATGGCAGGGGATTGGAACTGGATGGGCTTTGAGGTCCCTTCCAACCCAAACCCTTCTATGATTCTATGAATTAGAAGACTGTTCCTACAGCCCTGTGAACAGATGCACTGACTTTTCTTGCCTGTGCCCTGACCAGAGCTCTGTGCGCTGCCGTCCCGAATGCCAGTACGGTACCCATTAAGGTGCGAGGGCTTCCTGTCTCTGATACTGTTCTCTACCTTGGACAAATGACTTCATCTTTATCTCAGTCCTTCCAGCTGTACTGAAAAAAAGCTGTTACTATCCCTACATCACAACCCTGATTATTTATTAAGGGTTGTGATTTGCAGAGGTACTGTAGGAGTGTGAAGCACCGTTATCTTATCAATGCCTGTTTATTTCTTCCTCTCATGTTTTATTTTCTTTTGCAAGCCATTTCACATCTTTGGTGTTTGCACATTTTAGTTTTTAAGTGCTTTTTACTCTCTTGACATTTTTCTGATCAGAGGGCTGGAGCCCCTCTGCTCTTAGGACAGGCTTTGAGAGTTGGGGTTGTTCAGCCTGGAGAAGAGAAGGCTCTGGGGAGACCTCAGAGCAGCCTCCCAGTACCTGAAGGGGCTCCAGGAAAGCTGAGGACGTGCTTTTTCTGTCTGTAGTGATTGGATGAGGGTGAATAGCTTTAAATTGGAAGGGGGAGGAATTAGATTAGACATTAGGAAGAAATTCTTCACAATGAGGTTGATGAGGCCCTGGCACAGGTTGCCCAGGGAAGCTGTGGATCCTCCACCCCTTGAGGTATTCAAGGCCAGGTTGGATGGGGCTTTGAGCAACCTGATCCAGTGGGAGGTCTCCCTGCCCATGGCAGGGGGGTTGGAACTGGGTGAACTTTAAGGTCCCTTCCAACCCAAACCATTCTTTTTCCACTCACTCATCTCCTCCCTATATTTAAATGTAATGGTTCTACCATCTTTCAAAACTGAGTGACTTTATGACTACAACTTTGGTCTTTTTTCCTCTTCCCTTGAATGTTCTTTGTTCTGTCTTGTGGGTTTTGTCTAGATTTAGTCTCTAAGTGCTTCATACTTAACCTTTTTTACTTCCTTATTAGAGCACCTGAGATATTTCTGGGTGCTACAAAAAAGGGACTCCCTAATTCCCCAAAAAGGGAGGTAGATCAGGCACTGAATTTTTTCATTCCCTTTGGGTAAATCAGCACCCAGATCTGAGCTCTCACCTCATGAATCTGTTCCTGTCTCCACCACCACAGAGCAGACACCCAGGAATAATGAAGGAATAATTAAACTAAGATCTTTAATTCTGAGACATCGCTCTGTTCATCTGAAGGTCTTTCTCTTAAGAAGAGATCAAGTCATTCTCAGGGAAATCAGAATTTCATTTTCAATTCACCTGGCCATCTCTTGAAAAACTTTTTTGTGTGCAGGCCTTGGGTTATAGGTTAATATTAGCATTTAAATGGAGAATGGTATTAATAGCCCTCAGAGGAGCTTGTCTCATCCTGATTGCCTTCCCAGAGATTTTTTTTCTAAATGAGAAAGCCTCTTTATTTTTTTTCTCTTTTAACAAGAACAGAGAGACCATCTTTTCATTTATAAATATATATATATATACTCAAAAGGCATCCTTGCAAAATGGGTACCTTGTTGGCAACTTGATGTTTTGGTTTAAAACTGCTACTTAACAAATCCAAACCATTGGGTGTTAATTCCACAGAATGGGTTGGGTTGGAAGGGACCTCCAAGCCCATCCAGTTCCAATCCCCATGCAGTGGGCAGGGACACCTCCCACTGGATCAGGGGGCTCAAAGCCCCATCCAACCTGCCCTTGAACACCTCCAGGGATGGGGCAGCCACAGCTTCCCTGGGCAACCTGGGCCAGGGCCTCCCCACCCTCACAGGAAAACATTTCTTCCTAAGACCTAATCTAAATCTCCCCTCTTTGAGCTTAAAACCATTCCCCCTCATCCTGTCCCTGCACTCCTCATCAAGAGCCCCTCCCCAGCTTTCCTGTACTGGAAGACTGCTCCAGAGTGTCCCCAGAGCCTTCTCTTCTCCAGGCTGAACAACCCCAATTGTCTTCTTCACTTTTGTTTGCCCATGGGACATTTTCTCTTTCGCCTGGGAACCATTTCCACCAATGATATTTATCCTTTGCTATCTGCTCTTAGTAGAAAAATGTTCTTCAGATGATAGTAGATCATCCTGGGCCAATTCCAGCTTGGAATTGTAAAGCTAAAGTAAGCAGAAAGAGTACAGTTGTGTTTGGCTTTTGAATTAGGCATTATTTTCTCTTAGGTATGTGTTTGTCCTAAAAAAATACCCAAGGAATTCAAGTTCAGAAATCTTGAACCCAGTCCCAGTAGTCAGAGGAACACCTGTGGGGTGTGAAATAACACCTGCAGGGATGTGAAATAACGACAGGAAGGAGCATTGTAAGGATGGGGTTTGATTTTTTAAAATAAAGAAGAAATCTGTGTCATGCAAGGCATCAAACCCAGCTCATTATCCTGTCTGAGCAGGGTAGGGAGGACTTTGGGATGTTGTGGAGTCTCCATCCCTGGAGGGGTTCAAAAACTGGGTGGATGTGGCACTTTGGGACATGTTTTAGTAGACACAGTGGGGTTGGGCTGAGGGTTGGACTCACTGATCTTAGAGGTCTTTTCCAACCTTAATGATTTCATGGCCTCACACGCCTTAGACAGTCGCTCACTCCCTGCTCCTCCAAAATATGGCCATTAAAGCTGAACATCAGTGGAGACTTTGGCCAAGTGTTTACCATGCAAAAAAAAACCCCAAAGGCCTGGTGTCAGCTTAATATTTCCTTCCTGTTGTAAAACAACAACTGTTGTTGCTTCCACAGCAAATGGGGAGAGATGCTCTGTAAGACCTTGTACCACATTTCCGCGTGTAAAACCCATCGTGTCAGGTCAACTCAACAAAGCCCCATCTACACTTTTCAGCATGATACAAAGACATAAAACCTGTGCAATTAAGCACCCAAACAAAATGATTTCCCTAATGAAATGAGTCACCCAGGTCACTTCGTTCCCATCAGCTGCGTTGCTGAGTTTCTACTCAGGTGGGTAAAGATCCTAGAATCATAAAGATTGGAAAAGATCTTGAAGGTGATATCCAACCATCAGCCCAGCCTCACCGTGCCCACTAAACCACGCCCTGAAGTGCCACATCTACACACTTTTTAAACATCTCCATGGATGGTGACTCCACCACTGCCCTGGGCAGCCTCTGCCAGTGCTTCACCACTCTTTCTGTTAAGAAATTTTTGCTAATATTCAGTCTAAACCTCCTTTGGCACAACTTGAGGCCATTTTCTGTCACCCTGTCACTTGTTACTTGGGAGAATTTGTGAGTTCAGCTTCAATCTGTTAATTTCTTACCCCAACCATCTCACCACTGAGCACTGGGAGGATCTACCTGTGCAGGCTGAGGATCCCTGCAGGGTAAAGCAGCTTAGGTGTGCTTAGTTGTGCTCCCGTGGATGCCAACTGACGGCTTGGGAAGCTAAATTTCCTTTCTGGTTAGGGATGCTAATCTGCTATTATTATTTATTAACCTCTTTGTCAGACAATAGAGTCAGCTTTTGATAAATATTAATAATTCTTCTGGTTTCAAATCTCAGCTTTGAAAAAACAAAGCATTTTGCCAGCATTTCATGGAATAGAGATCTCGCTCCCTTCTCGGCGATTTATTTCCCTCACTACCTTGCTTTTCTCAACCTCTTCTTGATAATCAAAAGAGCATTTATAATAACAGGGACAAATACACTTCTGAAAATAAAATGAAGAGCCTAAATAAAAAATCACAGAACAGGAGGCTCATCCCACTCCCTCGTTCATATTTCATTATTTGATAACATCAGAAGATGAGTCCATCAGAGCTGCTTGGGCAAAGGCAAACAAGAGTGCCTCTGATCAATATTTATTAATACTTTCAAAGACAAGGGAGGCAAAGTTGAGCAGACTTCATAATGGAGTGAATAATTACTCATGCAAATAGGGATTGGCCGAAGGCAATGCCATGCCACAGCAGCAGGTTTTTAATTGCACCCAATTAAAAATGCATACCTTTCCCTGGCTCGGGCTGGCTCGATTGCTCTCTTTTTTTTTACTTTGTAGGAAATTTTTAATTAAAAAGTAATCTGATCCTGAAGAGTGACAGACAAATCCTGGGTTTATTAGGGGCAGAATTCTTCAGTAATCCGAGATTTGGGACACAGGCATTGAATCATGGAATGGGTTGGGTTGGAAGGGACCTCAAAGCCCATCCAGTCCAACCCCCTGCCATGGGCAGGGACACCTCCCACTGGATCAGGGGCTCAAAGTCCCATCCAACCTGGCCTTGAACACCTCCAGGGATGGGGCAGCCACAGCTTCCCTGGGCAACCTGGGCCAGGGCCTCCCCACCCTCACAGGAAAGCATTTCTTCCTAAGATCTCATCTCAATCTCCCCTCTTTCAGCTTAAAACCATTTCCCCTCGTCCTATCCCTTCACTCCCTGATTAAGAGCCCCTCCCCAGCTTTCCTGGAGCCCCCTTTCAGTACTGAAAGGCCTCTGTAAGGTCTCCCTGGAGCCTTCGCTTCTCCAGGCTGAACAAGCCCAAGTCTCTGAGCTTGTCCTCATGTGGGAGGTGCTCCAGCCCTCTGATCATCAGGCTGTGACACTCCTGGAACTGCATGAGATCTGCTATTATTTTTATTATGTGTCTACCTGCAAGGGAAGCTGAGATTTAGGGAATATCCATCAGCGTGGCAGGAGGTGGAGTGGACACAAAGGCCTTACCACCATGTGCTCCTGTGCCATGTCTTGGTTTTCCATACCTAGAGGTTCTCAGGGAGTTCTCAGCCTGCCTTAGGAGAGTGCTGGGACGTTGTTGTTGTGCCAGGATTACAGTGGCTGGAGATGAGGTTGAGTTTAGTCCACCTCTCCCTAAATCCAGTACTGAGAAACATACTGGGGAGGGGCTCTTTATCAGGGAGTGCGGGGACAGGATGAGGAGGCATGAGTCTAAGCTGAAAAGAGGGGAAGTGTCCTCAAGTGCCACCTTTGCACATATTTTGAACCCCTTCAGGGATGAAGACTCCACCCCTGCCCTGGGCAGCCTCTTCCAATGCTTCACCACTCTTTCAGGAAAGAAATTCCTCCCAATATCCAATCTAAACCTCCCCTGGCACAACTTGAGGCCATTTCCTCTCATCCTATCGCTTGTTACTTGGGAGAAAAGAACAACACCCACCTCACTACAACCTCCCTTCAGGAGGCTGCAGAGATCAATGAGGTTTCCTCTTGGCCTCTTCTTCTCTAGATTAAACAGCCCCAGGTCCCTCAGCTGCTCCCTGTAACCCCTGTGCTCCAGACACTTCACCAGCTCCATTCCCCATCTCTGGACGTGCCCCAACCCCTTCAAGGTCCTTCTTATAGTGAGGAGCCCAAAACTGAACCCGGCCTCACCAGCACCGAGTGCAGGGCTCCATCCCTTCCCTTCTCCTGGCCACACCATTTCTGATCCAAGCCAGGATGCCTTTGGCCTTCTTGGCCACCTGGGCCACTGCTGGCTCATGTTCAGCCACTGTCAACCAACACTCCCAGGTCCTTTTCCACCAGGCACCTGATCCCAGCTGCAGACTTTCAACCTCAGGAGCAAATCCTCAGGTCACAGCAGCAGGTGATGCCTCGAAGGAGACAGAGAAGATAACAATTGAGAGCTGTGAAGCCCAGGAGCTTGGCCACGCCAGCAGGTGAGGCCTGAGACACTCCAAACATGTGGGTTTGCTCCAGTCATTGCTGCAGTGATTTGCAGTCTGGCAGCACGCGGGATGCTCTCTGCAAAGGCACAGCTAAGCCAGACTTAAGTGCCTGCAAAGCAAAGAACAAGGGAAATTTAATATTCAGCTTCGTCGTGTTTGCCCTGATTGCTATTTTAATGCATTCAAAGATGAGCAAAAGGGAGAGAGGTGATAACTTTTCCTGGAGCCCCTGCTCTTGGTTTTTAAATAATTTATTCCACCAAGACCTAAGGATTAGACTGCAGCCTGCCCTTGTCCTCCTGCAGCAGCGTGGAGGAGTCACACAGGGACCTCTTCAGCTGCTCTGGCCCGTTTCCGCCTTGCTTTGTTCTTCAGCCACAGAAGTTCTGGGTATTTGGCTGAAACAAGTCCTCACTGCTGTGTGAGGCATGGAGACAGAGAGGCATCTTTTCACTTCTCCTTCCCTGAGCTTTTCAGATCCTTGTTTCTTTACAAGGGGGAATGACATCTGTAGGAAGCTATAAAGTTACCCAGTTCACACAGAACCACAGAATGACCTGAATTGGAAGGGACCCACAAGGATCATCCAGTCCAACTCCTGGCCCTGCACAGGACAACCCCAACATTCACCCTGTGGGCCTGAGGACATCAGCCAAATGCTTCTGGAATATTGTCAGGCCATGACTGCTTCCCTGGGGAGTTGTTCCAGTGCTCCACCACCCTCTGGGGGAAGAACCTTTTCCTAATGTCCAGCCTCACCTGGCACATCTTCCTGCCATTCCCTTGGGTCCTGTCATTGGTCACCAGAGAGAAGAGCTCAGCACCTGCTCCTCCTCCCCTGGTGAGGAAGCAGCTCTGAGGTCCCCCTCAGTCTCCTCCAGGCTGAACAGACCAAGTGCCTTCAGCCTCTGCTCATACAGCTTCCCCTCTAAACCCTTCACCAGCTTTGTGGCCTCCTCTGGATGCTCTCCAGTAGCTTTAGATCCCTTTATTCCTGCAGCTCCCAATACTCGAGGTGGGACATGGTATAGCAGGACAATCCCCTCCCTGGCCCAGCTGGTGATGCTGGGTTTGATGCCTCCCAGGACACGGTTGCCCTCTTGGCTGCCAGGGCTCACTGGTGGCTCCTGTTCACCTTGCCATTGACCAGAAGCCCCAGGTCCCTTTCCTCAGGGCTGTTCTCCACCCTCTCCCTCCCCAGTCCAGCACTTGCTCTTCAAGTGGCAGGTGATTGCCCAGCTCTCCCCTAAAAAATGAGGTACATTCCATCCATGCACCACTTTGTTTTGGTTTTGATAACCCCAAAGAGACCCAAACCCACAGCCAATGTTCATTACTTGATGAAACTTGCTGCAGTGGAGCCCTATGTGAGATTCTTCCCCTTGTCCCTGACCTGGCAGGGTCTGCCTAGGCTTGGGAACCCCACAAGATTTAAGAAGCTTTATAAAGCCTTTTATTTTAACAGCTCCCTCTAAACAGGACACTTTGTCTTGGTGATATCTAGACCATAAACTCCTAACACCAGCCCTTACCCCTTGGTACAGATGGGGAAACTGAGGCACAGAGCACAACAGTGTGAATGGGAAAGGCTGTGCTGGGAATTCTTGCTGTATAAGGGGCACAATAGCCCTGATCCCCCTCCTGCTGTGTGAGCCATAGGCAGTGATTTCCAAGAGCCACACATTCTTCTCCAGATATCAGACCTTAATCAGTTTGTGCTATAAATAAGGTGAGGAAGAAAATGTCCCAAAGGGCCTCAGCAGCTCTCACTGATTTTCATACAATCAGGGAATGGTTTGGGTTGGAAGGGACCTCAAAGCCCATCCAGTTCCAACTCCCCACCATGGGCAGGGACACCTCCCACTGGATCAGGGGGACACCTCCAGGGATGGAGCAGTCACAGCTTCCCTGGGCAACCTGTGCCAGGGCCTCACCACCCTCATCATGAAGAATTTCTTCCTAATGTGTGATCTAAATCTTCCCCCTTCTATTTTAAAGCCATTCCCCCTCATCCTGTCACTACAGGTCCTTGGAAAAAATCCCTCCCCACCTTTCCGGGAGCCCTTTCAGTCCTGGGAGGCTGCTCTGAGGTCTCCCCAGAGCCTTCTCTTCTCCAGTTGAACATCCCCAACTCTCTCAGCCTCATAGCAGAGGTGCTCCCGCCCTCGGATCATCTTTGTGGCCTCCTCTGGACCTGTTAAAACAGTTCCATATCCTTCTTATGTTGAGTGTTTTACCATCTGGGCTGTGGAGTCAAGGCAAATCATCCCCCATCCAGTCCCAGCTCCCTTTCTGCAGTGGAAGTGGTGGATTGGCAGCTGTCAGAACTGCCCTGCTGCTTCCCTGGGCCGGGACACGTTTTCCATTCTGCTAAGTACTTGCTTTAATTCCCTACCTTGGAAATCCATTCTTTCACTAATGCCACTTCACTTAATTTAAACCAGCCTGCACTTCAGCCTCTGTATTCTGCTTCTCTTCAGATCATCTTAGCCTTATTAAAAGAGGCTCCTCCATTCCTGGCTCAAGTTTTATTTTGCATTATTTAATATTTTTCCTCTCAAACTGTGTGTCTCAGTAGCATTGGAGATCTCTGGAGTTTGGGTCTTGAAGCTCTTCCCATGCTCTGTATTAGCATCTCACTGCAAAAGGGCTTCATCAGAAACGAGAAAACACCTGTTCCCCTACCCCTGTAATTCCTTTCTTTTCCAGAAAACTCCTGTTCTTGCAGATTGAGTGACTGGCTACACATCCATACATCACCAACAATATCTGTCTTTATGCATTTATGTCCATATATTGCTTTTTGCATAGCAGCACAGTGACATCTCAGCTGAGGGGAACTACTAGGACAGAGGAGCCCTCAGTTCCCTGTTGTTTGTGGTTTTGCTGAGTCTGGAAGAGCGTGGGGAGCAGATTTTTGAGGTTGGCTCCCCTGTACATGGATGTGCCACTTGGCATCTCCTGATGTTCAAGAGGAATGTGTTCAAGGCCAGGCTGGATGAGGTCTTGAGCAGCCTGGTGCAGTGGGAGGTGTCCCTGCCCATGGCAGGAGGGTTGGAACTGGGTGATCTTTAAGGTCCCTTCCAACCCAAACCATTCTATATTCCATGATTCTATTTTTGTGCCCTCGTTGTACAGCACCTGATGCAGCCTCCTGTGCTCATGGCACTGCTGAATAAAAGTGACAGTTGATGGCATTCTACAGAAATGAAGGTCTGGAGCATCCCAGGGAAGTGGTGGAGTCTCCATCCCCGAAGGTGTTCAAAAAGCATCTAGATGTGGCAGTTCAGCAGGCACGGTGGGGTTGGGCTGATGCTTGGACTGGATGAGCTTAGAGGTCTTTTCCAATCTCAATGACTTCCATTCTGTGACCAAATATCACTGTTAACCAGAGGGTTTACTTTTGGTTTGTTTGCTTCCTTTTCAGGCAGTATTATGAGATGCTCTACAACACAGCGGACGAGCTGTTAAACCTGGTGGTGGATCAAGGGGTGAAGTACACGGAGCTGGAATACATCTATGCCCTGAATTTACTGCACCGGAGCCAGACGGGTGTGGGAGACCAAACCACCCAGAACATGAGGTTGCAGCGGTTGAAGGAGATCATTTGTGAGCAGGCTGCTATCAAACAGGCCACCAAGGACAAGAAAATCACCACCGTGTAATCGCCTCTGTCGCAGCAGGGTCGAGCCTCTGCGTTTCTCTTCTAATCAAAGGCAAAAGTGCACATGATCTGGAGGGCATTGTGCTAGGGAGAAGGGAAATGCCACGTGGGATTTGGGGTTGGGGTTGTTTTGGCTGGGTTTGATGTGTAATCGTGTAATGCTTCCTTAACACGTTCTCCCAACAGCAGGAACAGGCATCCTGGTGGAGATTAGGGTGGGATAGTTGGCTTTGCTCTTATCTCTTGAGAGATAAGGCAAGCTGATCTCTGGTGGGTTGGGTCAGAACCTTCCAGGGGAGTTCAGAGCACCCTAAAGGGCACCAGGAGAGAGGAGTGCAGAGCTGTTGGTCACATGTGAGATCCTGATGGTTTTGAAGCCATTCCACCGGCGTTGCTGCACGGAGCCTGTTTCAGCTCTGCCAATCCTCTTCTCCAGTCGTGGGGGCATTAAGTTTTCTGCTGTTTCCACTGCACAGAGATGTAGTTGCTTATTCCTTCGGGTAGTGATAAGGCAGTGCTCATAGTGGGAGGCAACATGGGACCATTTGTTTCCATCTCTACTTTTTCATTATCACGGAGCCGTATGGCATCGGTTTCTACAGCGCATGCGGCACTGGCTGCTGGTGAATGTAGGAGAAAATTGCCAATATAAGGTAATAGCAACACTTAATTCTCTTTTTCTGACTATATCTTTAGAGTCTCCTCAGCTCAAATGATATTTTCTAATCATCATTCCGTGTACTGGAAGGATGAGCTCAGCACTGGTGATCCCCAAGGGCAGAAGGAGGGCAGATCCCAGCTCTGGTGCACTCGCGTCACCGTTTCTGCCTTGACCTTATAAAGCCACCTGGTAGAAGGTTCCTCTGTTCACTGAGGCTGAGGAGTTTACACCATCCCTCTGGATTTGCATTTGTCAAGTAGATTGCCAACCCAACTGAGTTCCACATCCTGAGATAGCTTCTCTCTGAGCCCTGTAACTGCTTTGTGTGTCGATCTTGAAACTGCAAAATTAAAGGATGCTTAAAGATTCTTCAGAGGCCCTCGTGCTTTGTCTGGGCTTGGTTTTAAGAGCTGTTGCTTTTATGGTATTTGAAAGTTTTCCCTTCCAGGGCCGAATTCATAAGGTGCTCTCCAAGGTCACATCGGTGTGGATGTGGTCTTCTGAATCACTCAGTCTGATGCTCAGCTACCACAGGCCAAGAAGCATCACGGCCTCCAAGTTAAAAGCAGAACCCAGTAGTTCCAGTTGTTAGGAATCTTCTTCTGGTTTCTATTCTGGTGTTATTCATGAGCTCAGTTTTTCTTATGTCAGTATTGGTCGTTAAGTACAAGAGTTCCTTCTTTTCCTTGATGCATTGGCACGAGTAAGAGCGAAGAACGCCATCATGGTAACAGGTGTGATGATGTGGGGGTCTTTCTGGGGTAACACATGAGATCTCTGTTCACCTGCTGAACCATCAAGACGTGCTGCAGTGTAGATAGAGGCAAGCAGGCTATTCCATGCCCAGCCTTTGGAGGAGGGTAAAGCAGCTGCTCAGTACACGTAAGAGAGATTTCAGACCCTTTTGAGGTACAGAAGGGATGTGTAAGGAGCTCAGAATTCAGACTGGGCTCCCGTGGCCTAAGGCAGACTGGTTTTGATTCCTTTTGTCTTTACTTGCTTAAGAATCTGAGGCTTTGTCTCATCTTCACATGGCTGATCTCAAGCCTTGCAGTCCACATTTTCCGCCCACCGAGCAGCTGTGGTGGCGGCTGCCATGGCAGATTGCATGAAATCAGGACCATTCCAAACTTGGGAGTGTGTTTGCCTCCAAAGCAAATTATTTCAATGACTTTGTACCTCACATTGTCCATCACACCACCACAAGCTGTAAATACAAAGCCCTCACCTGTGCTTGAGGTGGGAGAAGAACACCACGGCATCACCATGGAGAGAGGAAAGGCAGGGACATACAGGGACTCACCCAGAGCCTGGGGTAAAGCAAAGAAAAGGGTTTGTAGGTGAGGTAATTACAGTATATAATTAGCTCACAGCTCTCTCCTCAAGAGTTGGCTCTCAGAAGTTAATGTTCTCTCTGTGTTTTGGAGTGGACTCACCAAGGGCACAAAAGGAGTGAGGGTTGCCAGAAAATGGAAGGAGCAGCACATCATACACATATAATCTGCACAAGCTTTCTTGTTACCTCATGAGAAGATGCTTCCATAAAGGGTCCTCATCAGCACTGGCAAATCCTCACCTGATCCTTTTTCCAGGGAAGGTACCTTTTGAAAGCTCCACGTGTTCTTGCCAACAGGCATTTCAGAAGTACAATGAAGGTTATGAAGTATAGAATGGCTTGGATTGAAAGGGACCTTAAAGCCCATCCAGTTCCACCCCCTGCCATGGGCAGGGACACCTCCCACTGGATCAGAGTGCTCAAGGCCACATCCAACCTGGCCTTGAACACCTCCAGGGATGGGGCAGCCACAGCTTCTCTGGGCAACCTGTGCCAGGGCCTCCCCACCCTCACAGGAAAACATTTCTTCCTAAGATCTCATCTCAGTCTCCCCTCTTTCATCTGAAAACCATCCCCCCTCGTCCTGTCCCTGCTCTCCCTGATCAAGAGCCCCTCCCCAGCTTTCCTGGAAGCCCTTACAAGTACTGGGAGGCTGCTCTAAGGCCTCCCCAGAGCCTTCTCTTCTAAACAAGCGTAGAAGTCTCCAGGAAGCTCACATTTAGGCAATGCACCTTGTTTTGTGTGTGCATGTGTCAGGTTTACATCACCCACCCTCCCTGGTGCTCTCCAAGACAGAGCACTAAATAATCAGCAGGTCCATCCTCTGCACAGGGCAGTCCTGCCTTGCTGAACCATCTCCCAGCAAGATTCCTGCCGCGTGTGTGTCTCCAGACAGCACTAATGGCACGGCAGCAACCCACTGGCTGGACCACATGAGCAATGAGGGGGCTATTTTGGCACCAAGGCTGCCTGGAAGTGGAGAGTCCCCTTGCAAGGGGTCTGGTTTGTGTGTCAGTGTTTGTTGCAAATCCTCTCTCACTAACAGGGATCGAGTGGGTGGGGGAGAGATCTTTAGGGAACATCTTTTGTTCATTAAGCTGTTGTGGGTAGAGTCAAGCTGTTGTGTTTCATAGGAAATGATTACTCAGACAACTCTCTGGCTTATCCACTCACAATGTCCACACACATACTCAATAAGCACCCATCTGGAGCCACAGTTGGGAGGCCAACCTGGAGGGTGGGTGGAAGAAAAAGGTGGTACTGGCACACCAGTGGTGTTTGGAAAGAGCCTCGAGAAGGTGTTGTCTCAGCAGGTATCTGTAACCCTCTCCTCATCTCCATAGAGCAGCCACCACCTTCTCAGGTATGGTCCAGGTCATGCAGGCTCTTGCTGATGCTCCTGTGTGCTCAGGATCTTGTGTGGCTCTGGCCTTTCTGAGTTTATCATCTCTTATAGATTGAACGGAAGCACAAGTCTCCTGAGAGGATCACTGAATGCTTTGGGTTGGAAGGGACCTTTAAGTTCTTCTAGACCAACCTCACTGCAGCAGCAGGGACATCTTTAACCAGATCAGGCTGCTCAGAGCCCCATCCAACCTGATCCTGAATGCTTCCAGGGATGGGGCCTCCACAGCCTCCCTGGGCAACCTGTGCCAGAGTTTCACCATCACTGATTGTAAAAAATTTCTTCTTATAACCAGTCTAAATCTCCCCTCCCTTAGATTAAAACCAGGATCAGCCCTTGGGACACTTTCTGACACTGCCTGGCCAGCATTTATTTTTCATAGAATCATCGAATTACCCAATGAGTTTCTTAAAGATGAGTTTCTTAGGGATATGGTTTAGTAGGGAGCCAGGCACGGCTGGACTCGATGATCTCAGAGGTCTC
This sequence comes from Dromococcyx pavoninus, assembly GCA_033558185.1. Lineage (NCBI taxonomy): Eukaryota > Metazoa > Chordata > Aves > Cuculiformes > Neomorphidae > Dromococcyx > Dromococcyx pavoninus. Next base: position 428,730 of record JAUMJL010000253.1, read on the forward strand.
TTCCAACCTTATGATTCTATGACTTGGAAGGGACCCAAAAGATGGAGTCCAACTCTTATCTCTACACAGGACACTTTCCTTTCCTCAGTCTGTTGTTCTCTGGTAACAAGTTCTCCATCCCAGCCTCTGGAATGCAGTCACACAGGTGGAGCATTCAACCACCTGAGGGTACCAGACCCAGGACCCCCTTCTAGATCTGAGCTACGCACAGCGTGATTTACCCCACAGCCCAGTCCTCAGTTTGGTGCCACCTTATAAGGACTGCAGATGAGTTCTGCTTCTGTTCTCTGCACCAGCTCTTGCCTACAGCAGTGGTGCTGCCCTGACATGACCCTGCAGGACACAGTGGTTTATGGACAAGGCATGATGATGCTTTTGGTTTATAATGCTACATGGAATGCTGCCAGCTCTTAGAGTAATCCTTAGATGGATGTGGCCCTCTGGTTCTTAAAGAGACAAGGAAATACTCCTTCAGCCTGCAAAACGAAACGCTTTCATGGGGGCTGTAAAAGTTCATGAGGGCTTCACAATTGCCTCTTTACAGCCTTGTAATCTCTACTAGGTTTTAATTATCACGCTGTTTCGAAGCCTTTGCCAACACGAGAGCAGAAGTGGAAGGTAAAGCAAATCTGTCACCAGCTCGTCCTCTCCCAAGTGCCTCCTTCCTCCTGACATCCTCTTGATTAAGGATGATATAAACCTGTCTGTCTGACAGATATCCAGTCACATATATGCACACACACCCCTAGATAGACAGAAAGACAGACAGATCAACCCTGTCCTGGGCTGCATCCAAAGCAGTGTGGCCAGCAGGTCAAGGGAACGGATTCTGCCCCTCAGCACCGCTCCCATGAGACCCCATCTGGAATGCTGTGTCCAGTTCTGGAATCCCCAGCGTAAGAAGGATAGGGAACTGTTGGGAAGATGATCCAAGGGCTGGAGCACCTCTGCTATGAGGACAGGCTGAGAGAGCTGGGGTTGTTCAGCCTGGAGAAGAGAAGGCTCTGGGGAGACCTCAGAGCAGCCTCCAGTACTGAAAGGAGCTTCAGGAAAGCTGGGGAAAGACCTTTCACAAGGGCCCGGAGTGATAGGATGAGGGGGAATGGCTTTAAATTGGAAGGGGGAAGATTTAAATTAGACATCAGGAAGAAATTCTTCACAATGAGGGCGATGAAGCCCTGGCACAGGTTGCCCAGAGATGTCCCATCCCTGGAGGTGTTCAAGGCCAGGCTGGATGGGGCTTTAAGCCCCCTGATCCAGTGGGAGGTGTCCCTGCCTATGGCAGGGGGGCTGGAACTGGATGAGGTCCCTTCCAACCCAAACCATTCTATAATTCTATGATAAATAAAGGCCCCCAGGGATATGATGGTCTGGGTCCCCCAACTTCATCACCTGCCATACATGTGATGAACAGGGCTGTTCAGAGACAGCACCAGCTGGAAAGGTTTGCTGAGGAATCGTTCCACCCAGAGTCTCTTTCTGCCTTTTATTGGCTGTGTTTTTATTTTATTAGCATGAGTCATAATTGCAAATTTCTTTTTGAATGTGGTAGATGGCAATAAAGGGGAGGGCAATCAGACAGGGAGCAGAGGAGGGCTGCCAAGAGGAAATTAGCATTGCAGTAATGTTGGTTCTGTTGCTTTTAGACACGTGGAGAGCTTTTTGGAGTGGTGAAAGGGAGTCATTTATACTGAGCTGAGACAGGGAGAAGTCACACAAATGGTCGCTTGCACATTGATCTTTGGTCCTGGGGATTAATTTCCGTAGTGGACACAAACGACGATGCAACAAGCCCCGTCCATCACTGCAGACCTTGGCCACAAAGCTGACTGTGCTCCAATTTCAGGAATTTATTAGCCAAGGATTCATCCTACCGTGCTTTAAATGCCCAGTGACCCACATCAATTCTATCACAGTAGCAGCTTGAGCCTCGGGCAAGGCTGGATGTCCACGGCTGTGTGTGAGCGTAGCAGGGAATGTTCTGCCCTGAAGACTTTGCACTCCAAACAGGCGTGATGGATGATAAACTCAAAAGGAAACTGAGATGCAGGGAAGTCAAATGTTGCTCTCCAGGCCACGGTCCCTGGTGTACAAGCCCTGCTCTCTCATTACCAGGCAAAGCCATCTTGTCAATCCGAGCTGGAGCTGCCCGTGCCCTGCAGTTCATGTTTGAGCTTTCGCATCAAATGGGGAGCGTGCTCAGAAATGAGGCATTTTATTTCATTTTCTGTTCCTTCCTTTGCTGATTGGATCTAACAACTGAGCCAGGAAGAAAAAAAAAAATATGAGGTAGCCACAGCCAGAATATAATCATTAAATTTGCTTTTGGATGACCTGTGTGAAATTCATCAGGAGCAATTTATTGAGAAGTTCATTGCCTCGGTGTTCATTATTTACTCTGTTAGGCTTAGGCACAGTGGCAATCAGTGGAGAAAATTGGACTGTTAGGGTCTTGGACTTTGGTGTTTGTAATTTCCTCTGCTGAGTTGCAGCATGAAATACATTTGGCACAGACAAATCACTCTTTCTGCTGCTGCAGCTCCGTGTGCTCATCCGGAGGCGCCCGGCCATCGTTGTGGCTCTGACAACTGGAGAGGTGAAAGCAGGGCTGGGGAAAAGAAAAGAGAAACAGAGAGCAGCCTGCAAACCCTGAGCACTTCCGAAGGGCTGAGGTGACTTAAATGAATATCACAGTTATTTTCAGCACCTCTGCCACTCAGCTGAGGCAAAGCTACTGCTCTTACTCTTTGTGAAGCCCCCCCTCATCACTGGACTCTGAGAAGAAGAAGAAGCAGGACAGGCTGAGCAGTACAGGGATAAAACCCACCACAGCAGGACTGCTGGAGAGTCCTCCTTAGGGGAGAGTTAGGTTGGACATCAGGAGAAGGTTCTTCCCCCAGAGGGTGGTGGAGCACTGGAACAGCTCCCCAGGGAAGCAGTCCCAGCCTGACAATATTCCAGAAGCATCTGACCAGTGCCCTCAGCCCCACGGGGTGAATGTTGGGGTTGTCCTGTGCAGGGCCAGGAGTTGGACTGGATGATCCTTGTGGGTCCCTTCCAACTCAGAACATTCTGTGATTCTGTGGGAATATTTCTATCATAGTTATTGTGTTTTCCTGGTCCTCAAGAGGAAAGATGCAAGACCCAGCCTGGAGATGAAATACCTCTCCTTAGGTCTCTCCTTGCCGTGGTAACAGTGTTGTTTGCTGGTCCCTGCCCTGTTAAAGACACCTGACAGTGACACACAGCTCTGCAATGACTTCATGGTTCTGAACACAGCCAACTCCATCAGCTCTGTAGGAACCAGACATCACCTCTCTCGGGGTACCTCTGGTGCTTCTCCAGCAGGACTGACCCCTGATCCAAGAATTTTAAGACCATTACAAGGACAGGCTGAGAGAGTTCACCCACAGAAGGCTCCAGGAAGACCTTAGAGCAGCCTCACAGTACCTGAAGGGGCCTGCAAGAAAGATGTGGAGGGGCTCTTTATCAGGCAGTGAAGGGATAGCACGAGGGGAAATGGTTTTAAGCTGAAAGAGGGGAGATTTAGATTAGATATTAAGAAGAAATATTGTGAGGGTGGCAAGGCCCTGGAACAGGTTGCCCAGAGATGTCCCATCCCTGGAGGTGTTCAAGGCCAGGCTGGATGGGGCTTTGAGCAACCTGATCCAAGTGGGAGGTGTCCCTGCCCAGGGGCTGGAACAGGATGGGCTTTAAGGTCACTTCCAACTCAAACCATTCTATGTTTCTATGATTGCTTTGCCCATGCAGGGGGGAGGCAGCTGTCCCCACACAAGGCCTTCTCCAAATTCAAGGCAGCCAGCTCTGATGTGGTGCACACAGACACTCCCCAGTGGAACAGCTCAGGGAGGCACAGCAAGAAACACAAGAGGATCAGGTGGAAATGAGTAATCCCAAGACTGGCTGTAGGGAATTGATTTCAGGAGGTTGGCCGTGCTCCCAGCAGGCTGAAAGCCAACAATGCAACCACAGGAATAAGATAAGATGCCAAATGAACTCACATCTCTGCCCCAGCACCATGAAAACTAGGACCTTCCTGGCTAGATTCAGCGTGGCTTGAGCAGCATGGAAGCTGTGCATGGCTTATCTTCTTGCTCAAGAGCACCAAGGCAGCATTTCAGGTCTCCCCTTCCTCCCTGCATCCAGGTGGGTCCCTTTATTGCTCAGTGCCTCTTTGTGAGTCACTGAGTGAATCTGTGTGGGGCTTCTGCAAGTGCAAAGAGCCATCAGGCTGCAAGGGTGTCTATAAATCTGCTTTGCATGTGGCATGTACTGGGGAGCTGATTGTTTTTATAATTGAACAGTAAATCAATGTATTTAAGGCCAGCATTTGCTGTTAACACTTCAGAGGAAGAAATGCTCCCTCTGTCAATAGTGGGAAGGTTTTGTTAGGATAATAACTACTGATTTAGAGCTTCAGCTCTGGTTTTGGGGGTTTTATTTTAATGCTCAGTTCAGTGTTTGCTGTTCCAGAGCCACAAGAATTTGGGGAGCGTTTTGCACCACAGCAAAGCACCGTTGTAAATGTGACATCAAGATTGAGTGTCTGGGGAACCATCTCTCACCCTCTGGGCCACAGCAGCCCTTTAAGGCAATGAGGGAACAGTAGATTAAGGAGATTTCCTTCATTACCACAGCTGGAGTCACTTCTCACCTGCCTTAACTACTCCATCCTCTTTAATCTTTCAGCTTGAGAAGCTGAGTGCAGCGAGGGCTGTTTGAGATACATTTTGGGAGCTGAATCTACTTCAAACCACTGATCTTCCCTGGCCCAGGCTGGCTGTGATGTGGGTTGCCCCTTCTCTTGCCCTCCTGGCTACCAGTCAGCCATTCTCCTTCCCCTGATTGAATGTTTGCCACGAAGATTTATCTCTCCTTGGTGCATCCAGAAATCTCCCTTCTCACATGAAGAGCAGGAAGGCGTCAGATGAGGCTGTGAATAACTGAGCCCACACACTGAGCTGTTGCTCATTAATCACTTGGAAGAGAAGCCCAGGCATTTAGAACTGTAAAAGTCCCTCATCTGCATGATTAGTTCTTTCCCAGCTGATTAGAGAAGAAGGACACTCTTTGAACAGCTCCTGTGTTTTTAATGATCCCATAAACGTGAGTAGATTACCCCAAAAGCTCTGGGCAACCAGAGGGAATCCCTTGTGCTGTCCTCCCCCACCTTTCCATTGGATCAAGAGAGTCCACGTTACCAAGTGCAGGACACCAAGACATCCATGGGCACACAGCTACCAGTTCCCACAGAAGGGGTTGTCTCTGACACGTGGGGGACATGGAGAAGGGAAAGCTTGAGATGACAACATGGGACTGGAGGGGACGCCTTACAGATGGTCGGTGAAATTCGGAGAGAGATGGTGATGTGGGACCTGGCAGGTCTTCTCCAGCAACATGGGCAGATGCTCCCTTCCCTCCATAGATTCACAACAAGGCAGCCAGTATGAGGTCCCATTGTGGCTACTCAGGTGAGTCAGGGCTCCTGCTGCCAGGACAAAAGTTTTCATCTTCTGATGTGAAGCCCCACACCCCACCAGGTCTGCATGTTCAGAGATGGCCATTGGGAGTCTGTGAAGCCATGGTGCTCTGGCTTTTCTGCCACAATCCTCCCCAGGCCATCCGTGCCTGCTCATCCCAACAGAATGGTTCCTTGTGCAGCTCTGCTGCAAATTTACCTCCCCAGATTCTGACTAAGTGATGGAGTGAGCCAGGAGAGCTGGTTGCAAACAGATAGAGAAGAGTAAGGCAGGGTGGTACAAAGATCTCCAAACAGGATGAGCACCAAAGGCATCAGACAGCTTGTAGATAAACTCTGGAGGCTGAGCCCAACGTGTTCTCCAGCACCCACCACCATCCCCTCAACGCCACACGCACGATGAGGTGAAGAGCATGGTCTGGCAAGTGTTTTCCTGGTGGTGAAGGCTGCTTGCCTGGCACATGGGCTCCAGTTGGATCTAACGCCTGCTGAAGTGTTAATAAAGAGCAGCTCGTGGGTGGTGTTTGAAGATTATTCACATAAACATAATTACTGCTAACCTCCCACCCCCCACCTCATGCTTCTGACAACTTCAAAGGCCCTGGTGCAAAACCAGACCCCACAACTTTGTGCAGAGCCCCTCAGATTCGACTCCTCTCCATGGAGATACCGAGTGACAGCCCCTGAGTGGCTTCTCTGGATTATCGTGGCCAAGGAGCATCCAGGTGAGCACAACTAAACAAACCAGGGGGGGCAGGATAACCTTTTGGGAGTGGGAACAGCAAACCTGGTCATGGAAATGGTATTAACCCAGGACTAAGGAGAAGCTGGAGCTAAAAAGTGGCAGCAGCATAAAACCCAACACAGCTCCCTGAGTAAGATGGACAGAGAGCTGCTGGGGGTGGCCATCCAAAGCTTTCAGGGTGCAATGTGCCCTTCATGGTTTATGGAGGGAAAAGGGCAATTTCTATCCTTTCTGCTAAGGAAGGATAACATGTCCTGGATAATTCCCTGGCTGGGTTGTGCTGTGCTGGACTAGGGATGTGGCACTGGAAGGAGGAGGTCCTGGGTGACATTGCCCATCACCCTAACTTGTTATAATTACCACCCAGGCATTTGCCCCCCTCCTCAGCCCCTCTCCCTGCTTTTTTTTAATGGCCCCATTCATAGAATCATAGAATAGAATAATAGAAACACAGAATTGCTTGGCTGGAAAAGACCTTTGAGATCATCAAGTCCAACCATACCTGTCCACTACTAAATCATAACCCTAAGCTCTCCAAATACCCGTCTTTTAAACACCTCCAGGGATAGAGACTCAACCACCTCCCTGGGCAGCATCTGCCTGAGAATCCTTTTGGTGAGGAAATGTTTCCTGATGTCTGATCTGAACCTCCCCTGGCACAACTTGTGGCCATTTCCTCTCGTCCCATCTCCTGTCATCTGCGAGAAGAGACCAACAACCACCTCACTACAACCTCCTCTCAGGGAGCTGTAGACAGTGATGAGGTCTCCCCTCAGCCTCCTCCAGGCTGAACAACCCCAGTTCCCTCAGCTGCTCCTCATAAGACTTGTTCTCCAGCCCCTTCCCCAGCTTCGTTGCCCTTCTCTGGACACGACCAATCTGTCTCCATCCCATAAATACATAAGGATAATCTCCCTCCAGTTGCCATCCTCTGTGGAAAGGAGCCTTAAAGGAGCCATTCAATCTCAGAGCACAAGAGCAGGCAACCAGTCCCTGCAGTGCCAAGCCAAACAGATGGGGGTGGGATGAGGCAGGGAGGGAGGACAAGTGTGTTTCCGAGGTTTAAATACTCCCTTCTCCTGTCTGAATCATCACAAATCCCTGTGGAAAGGCAGGCATTTTCCAGATGGTGGGAAATAAAACTCTGGGACACTTCCATGCACAGAACTCATTAGCCCTGCTGGCTCTGCTCCGAGCTCAATGGCAGTCTGTGTAAACTGCATTTTGACTGCCCTTTTCCTCTCATCTATTCCCATAAAATCTTACGTGGCCAGGCTGCCCAGATAGCTCTTAATTTGATTATGAGTGGCCTTCTCTGTGTTCTCTGTTCTACCACACAAATGGGGGTGGGTGGGTTCTGCCAGGCAGTATCTGCACTTGGTGGCTGTCACTGCCACCCACCAGAGATGATGGAGCCTCCAGAGCAGCTGTGAGACCCCAAGTCATAGAATCATAAAACGGTTTGGGTTGGAAGGGATCTTAAAGATCATCAGGTTTAAACACCCCTGCCATGGGCAGGGACACCTCCCACTGGATCAGGGGGCTCCAAGCCCCATCCAACCTGGCCTTGAACACCTCCAGGGATGGGGCAGCCACAGCTTCCCTGGGCAACCTGGGCCAGGGCCTCCCCACCCTCACAGGAGAATATTTCTTCCTAAGATCTCATTTCAATCTCCCCTCTTTCAGTTAAAAAAACATTCCCTCTCATCCTGTCCCTGCATTCCCTGATAAAGAACCCCTCCCCAGCTTTCTTGTGGATCTCCTTTAAGTACTGCAAGGATGCTATAAGGTCTCCCCAGTTTCTCCACAGCACCAAGCTTGGCCAGACTGTAGATAGCTCAAAGCCCTTTGAACAAGCACCAGTTGCAGATGTTTCTGCAACTCAACTGGGGAAAGAGTGTGGCACGTCCTTTGAGGATGACCCAGCTCTGTGGTGACACAGTAGGAAAACCCTCATGCCAGTTGAAAGAGACAGCAGGACTGTCCTGTGTCATTGCAGCAGTGGTTTGCACACAGGAAGCTGCTCCAAAGAGGTCTGTGCTCCACAAACCCACCAGTGGTTCTGTTTTGCAGCGAGTACTGGGGATGTTTGTACTGCCTGTGTTTCAGCCCTCCTGGCTGAGGGTTCTTCTGTGCTTGTTGCTTAAGGATGGCAGCTGGAGAAGGATCAGCTCACCCTTGATGTTTGCAGTCCAACTCGTGAGTGGACACTGCAGGTGTGTGGTGGGGACAGGTAGGAGTCATTTCATCCATGCATTGTGGCACTGGGCTGCTGGGATGGCCCACAGTGGGTGACAGGCTCGTCCTGTGGTCACTGGGAGCTCCAGTGCAGGAGGAAAGTGGGCACTGATAGTCCTGCAGTCGAGGAGTGCAGGGTTCACATCAAAAAAAAGTGACTTTCACTGTTTCACACAATGATCTGTTTGGAAAAGACCTCTGAAATCATCGAGTCCAACCGTACCTGTCCCCTTATTAAACCACGTCCCTAAGAAACACATCTACCAACCCTTTAAACCCCTCAACCCCCTCCCTGGGCAGCCTCTGCCAGGGCCTGACCACCCTTTCTGTGAAGAAACTTTTCCTAATATCTAGTCTAAACTTTCCCTGGCACAACTTGTGGCCATTTCCTCTAGTTTGCAGAGACAAAGCCTGCAGGTGTAGACTATAAAACGCTATGGTTTTGAGAAACACAATATCCTAGGTACCACGAGAGCCTAGAAACAATTATAGCCCATTAGGGACTAAATAGCTGCTGTCTTCAAGCAGCTCCTCCTTGGCTTTGTAGCTATGGTGACTCAGAAATCGTTCTCCTAGGTCACAAGAAATCCAAAAGCCTCCCAAAACAAACTCCCAGCTAGGACCCCTCCTTCCCTTTCAGGATTTTCCATCTGGCCCTCAGCTTTTCAGGCATTGCCTTTGGTGCTCATCTCTGAACACAGTCCTAGACGTGCACCATCTGGAGAAGAACCACCTTTGCAGGGCAGCCTCTCTGCCCAGAGGGCTGGGAGAGGAGGAACTGGGTGCTTATTGGAAAAGGAGTGAATCTCATTAAGGGTTTTAACATTTATGGCCAGTGAGATAATGAAGAAAGGTAATTTGGGGTAGCTTTATTGCAATTATAATGTTTCCCTGAAGCACAAAGATAAAAGCCAATTGATAATGTCCATAAGGAGCTTTGATATCGTCCTCTTTCTGTTTCTGTTTTAAGATGAGTGTCATTTTACAAACATAGTGAAGACAATTATGCGACAATCAAACCCAGAATTACAAGACTCTCACGGCTCACTTGGCTGTCATGACCCATTTTTGAGATCCACTGCAGTCAACAAGAATCCCTTGTCCCCAGCATTAAATTTTTTACCATGAGGAGCAGTGCTCTCCCCATGTTTATCTCACAGGGACCTGTATTTCATGATGTCCTGGTACATTTTATCTTCCTCCCCTCCTTTATTTTCGAGTTTTCCATTCTCATTTTACCCTGTTCTGCAGATGATGAACAGGAGAAGCCTAAAATAAGGCAAAATAAATGTTTTCTTATTTGTTTATTCTGCACTAATGAACTTGTGGAACTCACTGACTCAGTGAGCAAAGCACTTCCTATGCACAACTCCTTATCAAAAAACACGCTTGCACAAAACATTGGGGTTGTTCAGCCTGGAGTAGAGAAGGCTCTGGGGAGACCTTAGAGCAGCCTCCCAGTACCTGAAGGGGCTAAAGGAAATGTGGAGAGGGGCTTTTTTCAAGGGCCTGGAGTGGTAGGATGAGGGGAAAGATTTACATGAGACATTAGGAAGAAATTCTTCACAATGAGGGTGTTGAGGCCCTGGCACAGGTTGCCCAGAGAAGCTGTGGCTGCCCCATCCCTGGAGGTGTTCAAGGCCAGGTTGGATGGGGCCTTGATCAGCCTGGTCTGGTGGGAGGTGTCCCTGTCCATGGCAGGGGGTTTGGAATTGGATGATCTTTAAAGTCCCTTCAAATCCAAATCATTCTATGATTATAAGATTAATTATATTATTCTATGATTCTATTACAAAAATTGGGATATTTTGATTTAATCTAAGGTTCATCTAAATAACTGTATATTTTTTTTGACAGTTAGGCAGACACAGACCATTCCTCTGATACCATCTTTTCTTGACAGTATGGTTTTTAAACATTGCTTTTTCCCAGACCATACTGTTCACAGGATGCATTTCCATATATAAAAATGCAAAGTCAGACTGGCTCCAAAGCTCAAATTAGCAGAAGTTTGTTGTGAAGTTCATGATAAAAAAAGTAATAGAATATGCTTAAGATTTCTGGGAAAATTTGTATGTGGATGTTCAGAGGGAAAAAGATTCTGTCCCCAGCTCATCTTGTTACTCGTGGTTCATGGAAATCATTCACAGTATCACCAGGTTGGAAAGGACCTCTGAGATCATCGAGTCCAACCTATAACCCAACACTAACACCAACACTAACACCAACCATCATCTAAACCATGGCACTCAGAGCCTCATCCAGTCTCCCCTTAAACACCTCCATGGTCGGCGACTCCACCCCCTCCCTGGGCAGCTCATTCCAATGGCCAATCACCCTTTCAGTGAAGAACTTCTTCCTCACATCAAGCCTAAACCTCCCCTGTCGAAGCTTGAGTCCATGCCCTCTAGTTCTGTCACTGGTCACCTGAGAGAAGAGACCAACCCCTGCCCGACTACAACCTCCTTTTAGGTAGTTGTAGAGAGCAATGAGGTCTCCCCTGAGCCTCCTCTTCTTCAGACTAAACAGCCCCAACTCCCTCAGTCACTCCTCACAGGGCTTGTGCTCCAGCCCCTTCACCATCTTCGTTGCCCTCCTCTGGACACACTCCAGCATCCTGACATCTTTCCCAAACTGGGGGGCCCAGAACTGCACACAGTATTCAAGGTGAGGCCTGACCAGTGCCGAGTACAGGGGGACGATAACTTCTCTGGTCCTGCTGGCCACACTATTCCTGATGCAGGCCAGAATGCCATTGGCCTTCTTGGCCACCTGGGCACACTGCTGGCTCATGTTGAGCTTCCTGTCAACCAGCACTCCCAGGTCCCTTTCTGCCTGACTCCTCTCCAGCCACTCTGTCCCCAGTCTATAGCTCTGCATGGGATTGTTGTGTCCAAAATGAAGTACCCAACATTTGGACTTATTAAACATCATCCCATTGGAATCAGCCCATCTCTCCAGTCTGTCCAGGTCCCTCTGTAGGGCCATCCTACCCTCTAACAGATCAACCCTTCCTCCCAGCTTGGTATCATCTGCAAACTTGCTGATGATGGACTCAATCCCCTCATCCAGATCATCAATAAAGATATTAAACAGGACCGGACTCAACACCGATCCCTGGGTGACCCCACTGGTGACCAACTGGATGAGACACCGTTCACCACCACTCTCTGGGCTCGGCCATCCAGCCAATTCCTAACCCAGCACAGAGTGCTCCCATCTAAGCCACGGGCTGACAGCTTCCCTAGGAGTCTACTGTGGGGGACAGTGTCAAAGGCCTTGCTAAAGTCCAGGTACACCACATCCACAGCCTTCCTCTCATCCACCAGGCGAGTCACATGGTCATACAAGGAGATCAGGTTGGTCAGGCAGGACCTGCCCCTCCTAAATCCGTGCTGGCTGGGCCTGATCTCTTGGCCATTCTGCATGTTCCCTCATGTGCCCAGCACTAAAATAAAGAATGCTCGCTTTCTAAAACTCAAAGCCGATTTTTTTAGAGTTTATTTGTCAGTGGTTTTTATATCAGCCCCACAAGGGCGATAGCGCTGCCTTCAGCCCTTGGCTGTCCCGCCCACGAGTGGGACTACAACTCCCAGCATGCTCCGCGCCCCCCCGGCGCCGGCCGCGGGTTCTCCCCTCCCAGAGAACTACAATTCCCAGCATGCACCGCGCCCCCGGCACCCGCCGAGGCGTCTCTTCTCTCAGAGAACTACAACTCCCAGAATGCACTGCGAATCGCCGCTTCCCTATTGGCTACCGAGCGGACCTGGAGCCAATCCCCTATCCCCACAGCGAGGGGGGTGGAGCTTCCGCCGTCCCCATGGCAACCGCAGAGCAAACAAGATGGCGGCGGCCTGAGGGAGCGTGGCTGCCTCAGCATCCTCGGTGCTTGTTTACAGGTCATGGCGGGCGGCGAGGAGAGTACGGGAGGCCCCGGGGAGACGCTTCCTCCTGCTCGTGGGGCCCCGCAACGCCTCTCCCAGGGAGTCCCCGGGGAGCAGCGCCAGGACAAGCCACAGCTCAGCCCGCCTCACCGAGAAGATGAAGAGAAGGAGGAGGAAGAGGAGTCACAGCACACAGAGGTTCAGCTCAGAGTCCCCTGTGGGGAGGGGGTCTTGCCCCCCCATCACTCAGTGTCCTTGTGGGGGAAAGGAGGAGGAGACAGTGTGGGCACCAAGTAAAGGGAATGCACCAACCTCAGCAAGTTTGCAGATGACACCAAGCTGAGTGGGGCAGTTGTCACGCCAGAAAGGATGGGATGTTATCCAGAAGGTCACCTTTATATTAGAAATCGGGAAAAATTTCTGTACTGAAAGGGTTCTCAGGCCCTGGCAGAGGCTGCCCAGGGAGGTGGTGGAGTCCCCATCCCTGGAGGGGCTTAAAAGGTGGATAGATGAGGTGCTCAGGGATCTGGTTTAGTAGTGGACAGGTATGATTGGACTCGATCTCAAAGGCCTTTTCCAACCAAGCAATTCTAAGGCCACGTGCAAGGTCCTACAACTGGGTCTGGGCAATCTGCAGTTTCAGTACGGAATGGGGAATGACGTGATTGAGAGCAGCTCTGCAGAGAAGGACTTGGGGGTGCCAGGAATGAGAAGCTCGACATGAGCCAGCACTGTGAGCTCAGAGCGCAGAAGGCCAACCGTGTCCTGGGCTCCATCCAAAGCAGCGTGGCCAGCAGGGTGAGGGAGGGGATTCTGTCCCTCCTCTGCTCTTGTAAGATCCCACCTGGAGTCCTGTGTCCAGTGCTGGAATCCCCAACATAAGAAGGGGTTGGAATTGTTGTAACAGGTCCAGAGGAGGCTACAAAGATGATCTGAGGGCTGGAGCACCTCTGCTACGTGGATGGGCTGAGAACATTGGGATTGTTCAGCCTGGAGAAGAGAAGGCTCCAGTGTGGCCTTAGAGCAGCCTCCCAGTACTTGAAAGGGCTCCAGGAAAGCTGGGGAGGGAATTTTTGCAAGAGTCTGCACTGATAGGACAAAGGGGAAAGGCTTTAAATTGGAAGGGGGAAGATTTAGATTAGATATTAGGAAGAAATTCTTCACAATGAGGGTTGGGGAGGCCCTGGCACAGGTTGCCCAGGAAAGTTGTGGTTGCCCCATCCCTGGAGGTGTTCAAGGCCAGGTTGGATGGTCCCTTGAGCACTTGGTGTAGTGGGAGGTGTCCCTGCCCATAGCAGGGGGTTGGAACTGGATAATCTTTAAGGTTCCTTCCAAGCCAAACCATTCTATGATTCTATGATATCTTATTTCCCCAAGGAGAAGAAGGGTTGGCTTCATCCTTTTTCCCTCACCTCTAATTTCTGCCTATTTTTTAGTGTCCCCTTCCATCTCTGTGGTGTCCAGGATTGTTCCGGATTGCCCCTCTCCCTCCTTGCTGTATAAGCTTGCAAATGGATGGCTGCATTAAACCCCTTTCCTGTTAAATGCACGGCTCTGGGATTCAATCATCCCCTGGAACCAAGTGAATCTTTTTCTCCCCGCTCTGTTGGTCCACTGCCACAGCATTATCACCTCATATTTTGTCTGGTGGAAACACATCTTCAGCCTCCTTTGCCGTGCCGTGTAGGTGCTATAATTTAGATGATCACAATTTGAATCATTATTTATCTGAGTCCCTAGATTAGCAATTGTTGTGTGGCTTCTCCAAGCTTATAGGAATTTCACAAGCCATTGGCTTATTTTCTCATTAAACCTACACAGTGGTTCATTAGTGCCATCTGTCAAGTCCCCTCTTTGGCAACAATTGTTCTCTCAAGAGCGGCGCCGGCTGCTCATGCCAAACAGATTTAAAGGGCCTCCAATAATGTGCATATTGGGGTACAACTCTGGGGTTGTGTTAGTGCTGATTTGCTGAAGATGTAAACATCCAAAATCAATGTGATTTTCACAGCTCAACATCTCTGGAAGCAGAACCTGTTTAGAGCTGTGCATTAAAACCAGAAGAGGGGAAAAAAAACAACAACAAAAGGCTGGTGAAGCTTTTCAATTGTGTAGAGCTTGTACGTGACATGTTCCTGTCTATTTGTTTTAAGGGCTGTATTTGTCATTTTCCCTAATGAGTAGTGCCTTGGTAGGGTGATGGAGCACTGAAAGCAGCATTTGATTGAGGACTTTAATTGTTAAACTCCATTCCCAGTTGCATCCCAAGCAGCCCCTGTATTCTACCAAGTGTGGAATTCATAAACCTCTCCTTAATCCATTCCTCTCCCTGCCCCCCCTTTCTGGTGTTTTCTAGGGTCAGTGTGGTGGAGTGTTGGATGAAGACACCGTGGCTGAGGGGCTCCACAAGCTGGGGCGCTCAGCCCCTGGTACTGAATACGTTTATCTTAATCTGTCTCTCTCAGTAAGTATGAGCAAAGAACATCATTGTAAAGAGCTTCTTGCTTAAAGGTTTCCCTTTTAAAAAATTAAGAGCAAATAGCTGGTCTAGTAAAAAAAAAATTGAGACAGGTTTTTGTCTCTTCCTGTTTTGTGTGAGTGGGAATTTTGACAAGACACTGCCATATCACAAGGGGAGGAGGAGGAGCAGGAGCTGAGCTCTTTGGTGACCAGTATCAGGACCTGAGGGAATGGCAGGAAGATGTGCCAAGAGAGGGTTAGGTTGGACATTAGGAAAAGGTTCTTCCCCCAGAGGGTGGTGGAGCCCTGGAACAGCTCCCCAGGGAAGCAGTCCCAGCCTGACAATATTCCAGAAGCATTCAGACAACATCCTCAGCCCCACGGGGTGAATGTTGGGATTGTCCTGTGCAGGGACAGGAGTTGGACTTGATTCTTGTGTGTCCCTTCCAACTCAGTTCATTCTATGACCCTACATCAGTATTGTTTTTTTCACTTCTTAGCAACAGCAGGAAAGTTTTTCCATACCCAGTCTCTGAGTGAGAAAATGTATCTTCCTGCTCCAGTCAGCTGGACCAAAAAACAGAGGACCATGCTAAACACTTGAGAGCACTGCATCCATTCTCCCTCCAGAAGGTTAAAATGGTTGTGTCTTTTTAAAGATTACTTGCTGCTGTTCTCTTTTGTATGCAGCCTTTCTTTTCTGGCATTTTTCCTAGCTGCAGTTGTCTCTCCTGGTTGTGTTTCAACATCATCTTTTGACATTTTCTCCGTTCGTGGCTGGTCTGCAAGTCTAACATCACTTTCTGTATATGTCATTTTGTTCTGACATATCCAGCTGGAGGGACCTTGGGGCATCTCTTCCACATCTCCTGCCTCTGTGTATCTCTCAGGAGAGTACTGAGGTTATACAGTTAGTTATTAAAGTCTCTCTGCTTTATTTTTCCAGCGTCGTGAGTTAAGTGACATTAACATTCTCTCTGGATACGTTCACCTACAGAAGCTGGAACTTTCATATAATAAAATTAATGGTATGTAGTAAATACACTAGTAAATTCTTGAGTTGTGAAATCATTTAAGGTGAGAAATGCAGTGTACCATGTAGCTTTAATAGCACAAAGCCCAGGCTGCATTTTAGTGGTGTAACTACTCCAGCTGTAAAGAATTGGCTGGATCTTCTCAAGAATGATGTATGGGCCGTTCAGACAGCTGCACCAGCTTATGCTTATCAGTGTGGACGTGGAAATCGTTGTCCAGTTGATTATCCAAACATAAAATGCAAGCAACCGTGTCAATACATAGTTAAGGTTGAGATTTTACATGTGCTGATGTCCTAATATTTAAACTTATGTCTGGTACAGTTTTCCCAGCCTTGGGTTTTCCTTTGCTGAAGTTTCCCATTGGTGACAACATGTAAAAGTGGCCTTCCAGTGCCTGAAGGGAGCCTCCAAGAAAGCTGGCCAAGGACACTTCACAAGGGCTTGTAGGGATAGGATGAGGGGCAATGGCTTTAAATTGGAAGGAGGGAGATTTAGATTAGACATTAGGAAGAAATTCTTCACAATGAGGGTGATGAGGCCCTGGCACAGGTTGCCCAGGAAACTCATGGCTGCCCTATCCCTCGAGGTGCTCAAGGCCAGGTCAGATGGGGCCTTGAGCACCCTGATCCAGTGGGAGGTGTCCCTGCCCATGGCAGGTGGTTGGAACTGGATGGGCTTTGGTGTCTCTTCCAACACAAACCATTCTAAGACCCTGGCTTTAGAAAAGTAACAAATGGAGACTGAGGGTAAACTCCTTCATCTTCCACTCCTTCCCTCTCCCTCGAACTCCCCAACTCATTCTTTAATATAACAACAAAAGGAACAAGCTGTGTTGGGCAACCTGTTGCGTTATTTCATTCAAGTTCCTTTCACTTGAGGTGCTGGTGTCCAATAATTGCAACACTTCTATAAGGTGGTGCTCCTCTGTGTTCATTTTACTCACAGATTTTATGTTAAGGCTGGGTCTGAACAGAGCAAGGACTCTTCCATAGCAAGTAGTTGTTTAGTCTTCAGTAGTGGCCTAAATACTGGCAGAATCAGAATGGCTTGGATTGGAAGGGACCTTGAAGATCATCCAATTCCAACCCCTGTGACATAGGCAGGGACACCTCCCACCAGACCAAGCTGCTCAAGGCCCCATCTAACCTGGCCTTGAACACCTCCAGGGATGGGGCAGCCACAACTTCCCTGGGCAACCTGTGCCAGGGCCTCAGCACCCTCATCCTGAAGAATTTCTTCCTAATGTCTCATCTCAGTCTTCCCTCTTCCAATTTAGAGCCATTTCCTCTTGTCCTATCACTCCAGACCCTTGTAAAAAGTCCCTCCCCAGCTCTCCTGGAGCCCCTTCAGGTACTGGAGACTGCTCTAAGGTCTCCCCAGAGCCTTCTCTTCTCCAACTCTCTCAGCCTGTCCTCACAGCAGAGGTGCCGCAGCCCTCAGATCATCTTCGTGGTCTCCTCTGGACCCATTCCAACAGTTCTATATCCTTCTTAAGTTCTGGGGTTTCCAGAACAGGACACAGAACTCCAAGTGGGGTCACACCAGAACAGAGCAGAAGGGGGCAATCCCCTCCTTTGCCATGCAGCCCAGTAATTATCTCCACTAATTAATAACTTAGGACAGAGGTAGTCTCTCAGTCATTTTAGAGGTAGATAGAGTATAAAACTGCTCTGGCTTATAGACAACTCAGTTTACATTATGGAAATTTAATGTAGATTTGAATGTTCTTTGTGATTTAGAAACCATCCTTTTTTCCTAGTAGAAGGCAATAATGTATCTGATTTCTTCATTTCAAACATTGCTTTCTCAATGTCCAGTTTTGGTCCCCACTGTACAAAAGGATGCAGCCAGGCTGGAGAGGGTCCAGAGAAGGGCCACTGAGATGATCAGAGGACTGGGAAGCCTTTCACATGAAGCAAGGCTGAGAGAATTGGGTTTGTTCAGCCTTGAGAGGAGAAGGCTTAGGGGAGACCTTATTACCATGCACCATGTGTCTACCAAGAGGATGGAGACTCCCTTTTTACAAGGAGTCACGTGGAAAAGACAAGGGGTAATGGGTAGAAGTTGCTCCTGGTGAGATTCCAATTGGATTCCAGGTTTTTCACCATGAGAACAGTTAAACTTTGGAATAATCTCCTCAGGGAAGTGGTGGATTCCTCTACACTGGACATTTGTAAGGCTCAGCTGGACAGGGTTCTGGGCCACCTCATTTAAACTATAGATCACCCAAAAGGTTGGAACAGATGATCCCTGAGGTCCCTTCCAACCTGGCATTCTGTGATTCTGTGAGATGGATTCTTGATTGCTATTGGTCATAATTATCCCGTTTTGGCATGAAGATCTCTGTATTTCCCTTTGCATTCACGTATGGGTTTTAACATTTCATTTCTTGTTACTAGATCTTTCTTGTGTCAGTCACATGCCTCACTTACTAGAACTGAGTGCATCCCACAACAAATTGACTACATATTTTCATTTCAAACCACCTAAAAATCTCAAGGTAAGTTGCAAAAAAGCGCCTTGTATACTTTACATTCGAAATGTTTTTCTAAATCTAATTTAGACATTGTATTTGACATATGCAAAAGCAAATTTTTATGCCTTCCTTACTCTTCTTTCTTGCCTCGTGGGACATTTTAATAGCTTTTCCAAACGTTTGGGTTTATTTTCTTCCACATCCTGGCATGCTATGGAGAGGTGTATTGCACAGCTACCTGTTCTAGCCAAAGCTAAATTCAGACAGATTTTTTTTTCCTTGCTTATCAAATTCATCAGACCTTTAATGAGCTCAGTTCCTGCCTTTCAAATTGACTGGTTCCAGTCGGTATTGTGAAACACCTACTTAAAGTGTGGCTGTGTGCTCATTCTCCCTTTGCTGTTGCCTTTTTCTAGACCACTTTGGGTTATAAAAAGCAAGAGGTTGTTTTGAAACATGGCCTTTGTGTATGTCTGTCTTCTCTGTTAGTTATTTACTATGTATGCATGTTTACAGGGCCATTAATGAGAATGTTGTTGGAAGAAAGTATGGTTCTGAACCCAAAATTCTGTGTGCCATAAAACAGAGCCTTTCTGTTTATGCCCCAGTATTAATGATCATCTTATTTCTTCCACAGCCCTAATCACAAGTTTAATATAACAGCCACTTAGTTTCACAAGACAGCTGTAAGTACTGAAGAAATTAATTTTATGTCTTCTTTTTTTCTTTAGGAAGTGGATTTTTCATACAATCAAATACTGAAAATGCAAGATTTGTCAGCATACCAGTCACTTACTAAGCTCTTGCTGGATTGTATCCTTTATGGAAGCTTGAATGGGACAACAGTTTCTTGTTTGCTTTCTGAAGAGCCATTTTATTCCAATGTTTTCTTTGAATTTTCCCTTCATGTTAGTTTTGTCTTTAGAAGGAGGATTAAACACTGTCATTCTAGCAGTGAAACTGATCTTAATTTACTTAAGCATGGGGGTGTTAAAGGTGTTTGCATGTATGTGTAAGGTATTAGCTTGCTAGAGGAATACAAACCCACCTCCAGTTTGTATCATGTAAGCTGAAAAAGCAGCATTTCACCTTCTCTTTGCCTGGCAGAGGTAATAAATAGTGCCAGTATTTTTATAGTAGAAAGGTTAATAGGAAATCAGTTTGAAACACTAAGCTCCCTTACAAAGAAGAAGGTGCATGTGGTTTAATCTCAGACAAAGCTAATTACACTGGGACTGCCGAGGCTCTGTGGAGGACTTGGCAATTTAATGCCAATAAAGATAATCCTTAAGTGAAAGAAGAGCATGCTGAGGGAAGTACAAAGACCAAAGGTGTTCTGCTGCCCACCTTCCACACTTTCACTGTGGTGACCACTTTGTGGGATTAGAAACACTGTGCTGGCAGAAATCAGATCAATATCAACTTGCAGGTTAAGTTCCTTCTTTACATCCTTCTCCAAGGCTTTCCAGACTACTCTTTGTCTCCCTAAAGATTCTCCTATGCTTTTCTGAAGATACTTTCCTTCACCAAACCCTCCCCTGAAAGGGTTCTCAGCCACTGGCAGAGGCTGCCCAGGGAGGTGGGTGAATCACCATCCCTGGAGGTGTTTAAAAGACAGGTGGATGAGGTGCTCAGGGATGTGGTTTAGTATTGGACAGGTACGGTTGGACTGGATGATCTCAAAGGTCTTTTCTAACCAAGTGATTCTATGATGCTACGACCTCCTGCAGTTTCATGTTGGCATGCTGCCTCACTTACAATTACTTCCCAAGGGCACACGAACCTTTCCTCTTTGCCTCATAAATTGCATCTTGATTTTCTGCTCCCTGAAAAGGAGGAGACAGCAGGCTGTCGCAGTTTTTTTCTCTCTCTATTGTCCTTGAAGTAGCCCATTACCAAACAATATTAATCCAATGCCTTTTTCATGTAGGAGCAGGAAAAAAGCATTTGCAGGGCATCCAGGTTGCTTTATTCACACGTTTTACAAGGTGTGCAGGTGACATGGTTCTTGTCAGAAAATGGCATTGAGACACTATCCCTTTGCAATTCTAATTTTCCATTGCAGAGGGAAAAAAAACCTTACGGCAAAATGAAAAGGAGAAAAGATCAGAGGTTTGTATTGTGGATTTGAATGAGTATTTTTTTCAGTTGGTTTCAATGCAGCAGCGTGCTGTCTCAATTTCTTCATTTGTCAATGAAGGTGCCATTAAAATGGGGAGAAAAACTATTTCATGCATACAGGACCCTCAGAAATAGAGGAAAATGAATGCAGAATAGCAAAGTGGCTCTGATCCTAACCCATGGCAAGCACTCCTCACCAAAGACATGGCAGACAAAACAAGCTGTTCTTTGTAATCATAAATGAAAAATACTGTATTAAATATCATGTAGTAGCAGAAATATTTGGCATACATTTCTTACTGACAGCAGCTAAGCATTTCTGACCATAGTTAAGTGAATTAAGATGCAGATGGTACGGTCATCATAAATCCTTTCTGACAGGTGCACACACAAGCACACCTGACACATTTATAAATGAGTTTTCAAGGAGGAAACTGCCCGAACGAGAAAGGAAGACAGTTTATAGAGTCACAGAACCATAGAATGGTTTGGGTTGAAAGGGATTTTGAACATGGTCGTGTTCAACCCACTGCCGTGGGCAGAGACACCTTCCACTGCATCGGGTTGGTCAAAGCCTCGTCCAGCCTGGCCTTGAAAGCCTCCAGGGATGGGGCATCTTCAGCTTCTCTGGGCAATAATATCTGACAAATCATTATAGCAAATCATTATAGTGGTGTCCCCCAGGGATCGGTGGTGGGTCTGGTTCTGTTTAACATCTTCATCAGTGATTTAGATGAGGGGATTGAGTCCATCATAAGTAAATTTGTAGTTGACACCAAGTTGGGAGGGAGTGTTGACCTGCCAGAGGGCAGGAGGGCTCTGCAGAGGGACCTGGATAGGCTGGAGAGATGGGCTGAGTCCAACGGGATGAAGGTCAACAAGGCCAAGAGCCGGGTCCTGCACTTTGGCCACAACAACCCCCTGCAGCGCTCCAGGCTGGGGACAGAGTGGCTGGAGAGCAGTCAGGTGGAAAGGGACCTGGGGGTGCTGATTGACAGGAGGCTAAACATGAGCCAGCAGTGTGCCCAGGGGGCCAAGAAGGCCAATGGCATCCTGGTATCAGGAATAGTGTGGGCAGCAGGACGAGGGCAGTGACCCTTCCCCTGTACTCGGCGTTGGTGAGGCCACACCTTGAGTCTTGTGTTCAGTTCTGGGTCCCTCAGTTCAAGAAAGATATTGAGGGGCTGGAGAGGGTCCAGAGAAGAGCAGCAAAAGTGGTGAAGGGACTGGAGCACAAGTGCTATGAAGAGAGGCTGAGGGAGCTGGGGTTGTTCAGCCTGGAGAAGAGGAGGCTCAGGGGTGACCTCATCGCTCTCTACAACTGTCTGAAAGGAGGTTGTAGACAGGTGGGGATCGGACTCTTCTCCCAGGCAACAGAACAAGAGGGCAGGAGCTCAGACTCTGCCAGGGAAGGTTTAGGCTGGATATCAGGAAAAAGTCCTTCCCAGAGCGAGTAATCAGGCACTGGAATGGCCCAGAGAGGGGGTGGATTCACCATCCCTGGAGGGGTTTAAAATAAGGCTGGATGTGGCACTTAGTGCCATGATCTAGTGATCATGATAGTGTTGGATTAAGGGTTGGACTTGATGATCTTGGAGGCCTCTTCCAACCCAGATAATTCTGTGATTCTATGATTCTATGGTTAAAAGACTAAAACTGCTTGTGTTATTTTTTAGTGCTGAGCAATTTGCTGCTTCATGTTGATGCTCATGGCTTAAACAATATTTTCTCCTCCACAAATCTTTTCCTTCTCGGTTGAAAGAGGATCAGTCCCATTTTGTGTGCATATCAGTGAATATCTGTTAAATATCAATGTATGTGAATGGTTTTGGTTTCTCTTCTAAAATGACAGAGATGACACAGATAAATCTGTGCTTACCAGCTCGTTTCTCCTCCTCTCCTTCCCCATCTAGGCCAGTGAGTGTAGAACTTGGGTAGTGTACAGTGAAGTCCCTGTGTAGGCAGGCAAATAGGAACAAACAGAGCTGGGTCACAGCTATTAAAGAGTATCTCTTGGCCCTGGACAAGTTTACATTTTATTTGGTTACAATATCATTCAGAGAGGAAAAAAATCATAATCATTTGGCCACTGCTTGGTAGGACTAGAAATGTGGATGAAAACTCGCTTGCCCCTGTTTGCAGGCAGAGTTCATTCTCTCAAGTCAAATAAAATGAGATGCCTAGTTCTGATTTACCTGATTTTGGTGCAAGAGATACAGTCAGGTACCTCTGCAGTTGACCCCGGTGTGAGAGCACCTCTGACATAACTTATTGTCAAAGCCAACTGCTTTGTTTAAGTAATCTGAGTAGTTATGCTAATGCTGAAGATTGCTGAGAGGAATCCAGAGTACTTGTACTCCTGCTTTTGAGTTTAATGTTAATTTAAAATGTACTTTCCCCTTTGAGATGGCCAGTCTAGAATAGGAATGATTTAGAGTGAAATAGCCCCATATGGAACTATTGTCTGTTATTAATTAGGTAATTTGTGTGGAATGATTGAGGTCAAGGTCAGTTTGGAGCCAAATTAAGTTCTCCCCATCATTAAAAGGTCACACCTTCCTCTGATGACTCAGCCATGTGCCTGTATTTTACAGGTGCCCAGTTAAAGTCAAACACATACAACAAACACATTTAGCCTGCACGGACACATCTGATTAGAAGACGAGATTTAAGAGTTAGCTTTGCAGGCCACGATCCCATTGTTTCATTGTGACTACTGTCTTGATTTGCCATCAGCCTTGTTAGAGCTGCACAGCAACTTTAACAGTTGCACTGTAAACCAGATGACATAAACAATTGGAGTTAAAATCACCTCCAAAAAGGAGGGGAGGATTTATCTAACTTGATCAGTGTCACTTGCCCTACAAAAAGTTGTGTCAGCCAAACAAGGAAGAAGTAAGTTCCAGAATAGGGGTGAGAGCAAGCAGCTGGGATTTTAAACTGCTTAGCCTGAAGCATTTGATGTCCAGCTCCCCATACCATAAAATTCAGCTCTGCAAGGTAATTTCACTACTAATATTGCTAAGGTTTTGTGTTTGGTTATTTTCCTTAAATGCAAACCCCTCTGTGTAGTTAATAACATCGAGGAGATAAGAGGACTGGAGAAGTGTCACAGTCTGACTCATCTTAGTTTGTCACACAACAGACTCGTTGCCATCAGTGGCCTGGAGAATTTACCTATCAAAACACTCAATCTGGTAAGAAAGAAGTGATTCTACTTATTTTCCTGTCTGTCTTTTATCACTATATTAATGCCTTAATAAGTGTAAAGGTAAATACATAATAAAATTTCAGAGATATGTGCATTTTTTATAAAGGCAGGATGATAGAATGATACAGGTTAGAAAGGAGCTTGAGGCTCATCTGACACAGCTTCTGCCTCAAAGCAGAGCCATCTTTGGTGGAGGTTGCTCAGGGCCTTGTCTGGCTGGGTTTTGAATTTCTCTGAAGATATTTGGAGAATGCCCCAACATAAGAAGGATGTGGAAGTATTGGAATGGATCCAGAGGAGGCCACGAAGATGATCAGAGGGCTGGAGCATCTCTGCTATGAGGACAGGCTGAGAGAGTTGGGGTTGTTCAGCCTGGAGAAGAGAAGGCTCTGGGGAGACCTTAGAGCAGCCTCCCAGTACCTGAAGGGGCTCCAGGAAAGCCAGGGACAGACATTTAGCAAGGCCTTTTGTGACAAGACAAGGAGTAATGGTTTTAAACTAAGGAAGAGGAGATTTAGAGTGAATATAAGGAAGGCTATAATAGTGGCCTTCCAGTAATTGAAGGGGGCCTGCAAGAAAGCTGGGGAGGGACTTTTTCCAAGAACCTATAGAGATAGGATGAGGGGGAATGGCTTTAAATTGGAAGGGGGAAGATTTAGATTAGACATTCGGAAGAAATTCTTCACAATGAGGGTGGTGAGGCCCTGGCCCAGGTTGCCCAGGGAAGCTGTGGCTGCCCCATCCCTGGAGGTGTTCAAGGCCAGGCTGGATGAGCCTTTGAGCACCCTGATCCAGTGGGAGGTGTCCCTGCCCATGGTAGGGGATTAGAACTGGATGATCTTTAAGGTCCCTTCCAACCCAAACCATTTCATGGTTCTATGATATTTTGTTTTTACTCTGAGGAGGGTTTGTTGTTGCTTAGGTGATGTGTAAGGAGTTACTTACTGTGTTTTTTAAAAGCACATTTCCTCATAAATCTTCTTCATGATAGCAGTGAGCTAGGGCCAAAGAGGGAGAAGAACGCACTGAGAAGCCTGCATTCATTTTAGCAAATAAGTCAAGTTTCATGTGTAAATCTGATTATTATTAAAGGATCTGGGTTTAATTTTTAAGGCTCTTGTAATGAGAGCAGAAGCTTTCTATCACCAGCTTTCCATCAAGATACCTAGGGTTTATTTGTTTAAATACATCATTTCTAGGTTATGTTCCTAGATGCTTCAGCAGGATTTATTTTATCTGGCTTCAGATTTCTGCACTTTAGACAGCTACAGGTGAGGAGCTGGTTTTCTGCTACCTCAAAATTCAGTGGAGAGAAACAGACACTTGAAATAATTATTTGGATCCAACTGCTGGCACCTACAAGAAGCATCAGTGCCTGTTTCTCTCTGTTGGTTATGAAGATCATCCCTGGAGGTGTTCAAGGTCAGGTTGGATGAGGCTTTGAGCGACCTGGTCCAGTGGAAGGTGCCTCTGCCCATGGCAGGGTTGTTGGAGCTGGATGGTTTTTAAGGTCCCTTTGACCCAAACCATTCTATGAAGACAGCCAAGGATGACTGGGCCTAATCTTGTATCTGTCAGTGCCTACACTTGTTTGCAGGCATCTTACTCCTTTACAGGTCTTATCTCAGTGTTCCTCAGTTCCATGTTTGGAAAATGTCCTTAATAATACCAAGTCTCTCTTCTAAATCATTTTGAGATACTTAATAGGAAGAACCACCTATATATATGTTGCACAGAACCACAAGCAAAAACTTATTTTTAATACAATTCAGCTGGTTTAAAATACATTGGGCAACTTTTCAACACTCTTTAAATTACTTTAAATTACTATTACTTTGCAATAGTAATTTTAGAAATATTTAATAGGATTTTTAAAATGAGTACTAAAAAACTATACATAGAAATATGTTCGTATTTGCTACATTACTTTTAAACACCTACATAAATATTTCAGATAAAGCGAATGAATCCCTTATCAAGAATAGAAATATTCTTCTCCAATCCTTTTAAAATTTTAAAGATTTTTCTTCTATTCTGTAGTAATTGTTATAGAAAAAACTGAAGTCTGTACCCATCAAGTCCTGATTGGCCCTTAAACTTATTACTGCTTCGATATTCAGGAAAGGTATTCACATTTAGAAGTGGACAGTAGTATGTTTGGAATAATATATTCAAATAATGTTCAGTAACATATTTTTAATATATATTTTAATTATGTATTATTATATTATATATAATTTTTAATATATATAAATTATATTTCAGATATGTGCTGACATCAATAGCTTCCGGTTATGCCCTCAGTTGCAATAAAATTGAATTTTGTCTCATTTTTAGTGGATAAGATTAACTCTGATTGGCAAAATCATGTCTAAAAGTTCTGAAATGAGCTATAAAGTGTGACAATCTGAGCTGACAGGAGGATTTTTTTTCTCTAAATGCTTTCTTCAGGGAGAATGACAGTGAGCTGCTCAACCATTGCGTGCGCCCGTTCCCTCATCTGTTAAAAGGCCTGATAATAATTCTGTTAGTAATGGTTATCATCTGCTCTGTAAAATGGTTTGGAGGTCGTGTTAACAGCTAAGCCTTATTAATGTGAACATGTTCTTCAGTTTGGGTTCTTACATGCTGATATGATTATTTATCCAACTGCTTGTCTTTTTTAATTAGCAAAGTAGATAGTCATGTGGAAATTATGTAAATAGACAGATTTTAGCATAGCATTTTCTTTTACTAATTAGAATAGAATGCAGGTTTTTTCATAGGAACAGTCACCCCCTCTCTTCCTATTGATTCAGCTTTCTTTTCCATTTTCCCTTGAGCTTTTTAGGTTGAAAGAGGAGTAAAGTCTGAAGTTTGGAGGAAAGGCTTCGAAAACTGTAAATACCACCCAGCTGTACCAAAAAAAGCTTTTATTCTGCTTATGTTTGCAAAAAATAAGGAGTGCTGCTCTAGTGAACTGGGCTCTTAGAAATTTTATGCTTTGCAAGAAAGGATCTCTACACAAATCCCTTTTGTTCACAGTTTTGTGTGCTCCTCTTGTGTGGCATTTTGCAAGTAGAGCTCTGAGCTGGATCCTATTAAACGAAGGTCTAACGAAGAACAGGAAGAGAAGAGGGAGCCTCCATGCTATTAATAACCTAATGAAACATTTAAAAGTCAGGAAAAATGTCAAGGACAGACAACTGGATTAACATTAGAGTCAGCTGGCTTGTTTATTTCAATAGTTCCTAAATATTTATTAATAGACTATGAGGCTTCTAAGCTTTCAGCACAAGGTGTTGCTGATGGGAAAACTTAACTTGCAGGGTTGTGCAGAATGAATCAAGTTGAAAGGCCATCTGGGCACGTGTGGCCACTGGGACAACGATGAGTACAGAACCTAGGGGGTTATACCTGGTTGGAGTTCGAAACAGAAACGAGTGTGTGATTGGTGAGGCCCTGAGAAATGAAGCCATCTGGTGTCCAGTGATAAATGTGGCTTGTTTGGAAGGAGTGTAAACCAGTGATAGGTGGCTGTGAGTTCTCAAAAGCTTGAGTTCTCAAAAGCTGTGAGTTCTCAAAAGCTTGGGTTATTTCTTGTGTTAGAGTACAGATGACTTGTCCACGGGAAAGCTGAGGAGGGACTCTTTATCAGGGAGTGCAGAATCATGGAATGGATTGGGTTGGAAGGGACCTTAAAGATCATCCAGTTCCAACCCCCCCCTGCCACGGGCAGGGGCACCTCCTACCAGGCCAGGCTGCTCAAGGCCCCATCCAACCTGGCCTTGAACACCTCCAGGGATGGGGCATCCAGGACTTCTCTGGGTAACCTGTGCCAGGGCCTCAGCACCCTCATCGTGAACAATTTCTTCCGAATGTCTAATCTAAATCTTCCCCCCTCCAATTTAAAGACATTTCCTCTTGTCCTATCACTACAGGCCCTTCTAAAAAATCCCTCCCCAGCTTTCTTGTAGGCTCCTTCAGGTCCTGGAAGGCTGCTATGATATCCCTCAACAAGCCCAACTCCTTCAGCCTGTCCTCAGAGCAGAGGTGCTACAGCCCTTGAGTCATCTTCGTAGCCCTCCTCTGGACCTGCTCCAAGAGTTTCATATCCTTCTTATTTTGGGATTCAAGATCTGGACACAGGACTCCAGGTGGGGTCTCACAAGAGCAGAATGGGGGGGGAAAATCACCCGCCTTGACCTGCTGGCAATGCTTCTTTTGATGCAGCCCAGGACACAGTTGGCCTTCTGGGCTGCGAGTGCACGTTGCCAGCTCATGTCGAGCTTCTCATTAATCAGCACCCCAAGTCCTTCTCTGCAAGGTTGAGGGGAAATGGTATTAAGCTGCAAGAGGGTAGATTTAGATTAGATATTAAGAAGAAATGTTTTCCTGTGAGGGTGTTGAGGCACTTGGCACAGGTTGCCCAGAGATGTCGCAGCTGCCCCATCCCTGGAGGTTTTCAAGGCCGGATTGGATGAGGCTTTGAGCAATGAGAGGTGTCCCTGCCCATAGCAGAGTTCTGTGAACTTATAGGAAGGTGGGTTTGATGAAGGGTTTCAGCATTTCCATGTGTGCTGTTGCTGGCAGTAACTGAAGTCTGCCTTCACTTTGTATGCACTGAGATGAATTTGTGTATCCTGGAGATATTTTTATAGACTGCCTGTAGTCTAAAGAAAACAGTTCTGCATTGTTGTATCTTAATATTTTCATTATTTACTCTCTAATCATAAGTGTAAATATAACCCTGATTACAGAGGGAAATTCTATGCATTTATGTATATATATTCTACAATTTCATGTGCTTATGTGTTTCTAAATTTTGAGTTGGATAGTGACAAGGCTATCCTTTACTCAGTATCAGCTTTAAAAGAGTGCTAGAGATCTTTATATTGCTGTTGTCACTATCTGCTCTTCAAGGTGAGTTGAAGAGTGATTAATCAGAAGATAGTGGATTCTTTTTTCCTTGAGCAGTGTGGAAAGCTGTAATATTTCATCTCAAAATGAACATGGGGCTATTGCAATAAAAGAGTTGTTTGTAATAGGATGCTCAGTAATGAACACAAACCAGCAGTGGCTCAGGTGGCCAAGAAGGCCAATAGTAGCCTGGCTTGGATCAGCCATGGTGTGGCCAGCAGGACCAGGAAAGGGATCCTCCTCCTGTACTTGATGCTGGTGAGACCACACCTCAAATCCAGACCCCTCAGTACAAGAAAGACATTGAGGGCTGGAGTGCATCCAGATAAGGGGAACAGAGCTGGGGAGGGTCTGGAGCCCAGGGTTATGGTGAATGGCTGAGGGACCTGAGGCTGTTTGAGTCTGGAGAAGAGGAGGCTGAGGGCTCATTGCTCTCTGCAGCTCCCTGAAAGGAGGTTGTAGCGAAGTGAGTGTTGGTCTCTCCTCCAAGTGATAGGCCTCAAGTTGTGCCAGGGGAGGTTTAGATTGGATATTAGGAAAATTTCTTTCCTGAAAGAGTGGTGAAGCATTGGAAGAGGCTGCCCAGGGAAGTGGTGGAATCTCCATCCCTGGAGGGGTTCAAGATATGTGTTACCTTGGCACCTGGGGACACGGTTCAGTAGGTACAGTGGCATTGGGCTGGTGGTTGGACTGGATGAGCTTAGAGGTCTTTTTCAGCATTAATGGTTCTGTAATTCCATGATAGTAAAGTGAACTCTGTGCTTCCTCAGGAACATTGTTTTCCATCTGTAGAACTTTATTAGCAGTTTATGTGCTTTCATTTCTCTTTAGAGCTCTAACCGGATTGAGAAGATAACTGGGTTGGACAGCTTGAAAACTCTCCACAAGCTGGATCTATCAAGGAATAAAATAACTAGTCTGGAAGGCTTGGAGAAACATGACCTGCTAGAGATGATCAACCTAGAGGATAACCAGGTACCGTATACATTGACCTCATTTTTTTCTAAGAATTCATGATTGGGTTTTGTTTTCTAAAATTCAGCCCCTTTAAGGCTTAATCAGAAAATCTTACAACACTGCAAGAAATGAATATTAGAAAAGAGGACATTTTTTCCTTTGCTGTTTCACTCCAATTCTGTTTCACATGCTGATTCACAGAGTGCTCCTCAGGCTTTGTTTAATGTTGCTGGGTGGGTTTATCTTCATGTGGGTGTCTCTCCTGTAGTGTTTAGTGCTCATGGATGTAAAGAACTAACAGTGCTCCCTTGAGTGGATGAGATAGGGATGAGTATGCAGCTTTTGCAGCTTGATTATTCTTGAGGATCTTTACTTACATCACAGCTTTCCTACTGCCAGGCCTCAGGAGGATTTTCTAATATCTCTCAGCCCAATTTTATGACCATAGATTCTTCTGTGCTCTCAGCTGGAAACTTTCTCTAAGGCAGAACTGCCTGTACTCTTTTATAAAGTGGCTTTTGTTATGCAGCGAATTTTCGCTGGAAATACAATGACACAATCCAGCTCATTTGTATTTGAATTTTGAAAGCCAAGCCATTTATACATAATGCTTTTGATATTGATCTTCCTGGGTCCTTAACTGAAAAGACCATCAGTTCATGAATCATTTTGACATCAAAGACAGATCTGCATATGCAAAGAAAATCCAAGAAAATAAGTAATAAAAATATAACCCTGGAATTGAACATTTTCTGTCATTTTTTCCCCACTTGCAAGATACATTTAGAGGAATTATTTCAAGACACTATGAATTCTTTTTCTCACACTGTGCTCAGGCTGACATTTAAAGGTACATCAATTGCAGAAGACAGGAAACTAACTAATAGTATGGTTGTTATTAGAATTAATGACACAACTTCCATTGCCTCATATAGTTCCCACTGTTCTTTACGGCACGCAAAAGCTATTAATTTTACCTCATCAAAATTTGCCTTTTTTAATGATGTTATTGAAACTGTTTAATGAGTCTCCATTTTTTGAACATTTTCTTCTGAAGAATGACTTAAAGAGAATTTTAATGAATTAACACAGAAAGATCTGAGTTGCTTCTGCTCGCTACCACCCAGAATGATCTTAAAGGCTTGATTTTTCAAAAATGGGCACGATGGGTTTGTCTGCAAACTATGTCTATCTTATACATGTTCAGTGATTTTCAAATGCAGATGGTTGGCATTCCATGATTTATTTAAGAAATCCACCCAAATGACATTTAACTTGGTCAAAACTGTTCCATGGTGGCCTTCTTTTTATCTCAAAATTAAGTATGGGGTAGGCTATAGAATCATAGAATGGTTTGGGTTGGAAGGGATCTTAAAGCCCATCCAGTTCCAAACCCCTTCCATGGGCAGGGACACCTCCCACTGGATCAGGTTGCTCAAAGCCCCATCCAGCCTGGCCTTGGAACACCACCAGGGAGGGAGCAGCCATGAATTCCCTGGGCAACCTGTGCCAGGGCCTCCCCACCCTCACAGGAAGAATTCCCATCCTAATATCTAATCTAAATCTGCTTTCTTTCAGCTTAAAACCATTCCCCCTCATCCTCTCCATGGACTCCCTGATCAAGAGCCCCTCCCCAGCTTTCTTACAGACCCTTTCAGTCCTGGGAGGCTGCTCTAAGGTCTCCCTGGAACCTTTTCTTCTCCAGGCTGAGCAACCCCAACTCTCTCAGCCTGTCCTCGTATGGGAGATGCTCCAGCCCTCGGATCATCTTTGTGGCCTCTATGGTTGAGGTTTCTGTTTCTATTCAGACACTGTACATTAGATGAGTATAAGTTAGGGATGGAATCTCAATCCTTCTAGGTTCAATCTTCCAGCAGTGGAGGTAAAACAAGTACAAGGAAGTCCATCCCAGCCTACCACGGATCAGATGGCCTCTGAAACTTCCTCTCTCCACTGATTATAAAGGGAGGTTAAGCAATTTACTTGGGCTAACAGAGAGCTAAAATGAGGTGACATGAATTCCATTTGACCTGTTTGGTTTTAGCTGAGAGCCTTAGAACTGTTCACTCAGGGCCTGACACGAGTGCCTTTAGTGCGACTTTTCTTTGGGCACATAAACTTTGGTTAATCCCACATGAACTTCTAATGCTCCTCTCAAGGCTGGGGAAGGGGCTGGAGAACAAGTCCTACGAGGAACTGCTGAGGGACCTGGGGTTGTTTAGTTTGGAGAAGAGGAGGCTGAGGGGAGACCTCATCACTGTCTATGGCTGCCTGAAAGGAGGCTGTGGCAGAGCGAGTGTTGATCTCTTCTCCCAAGCAACAGGTGATGGGACAAGGGGAAATGGCCATGAGTTGCACCAGGGGAGGTTCAGACTGGATATTAGGAAGAATTTCTTTACTGAAAGGGTGGTCAGGCACTGGAACAGCTGCCCAGGGAGGTGGTTGAGTCCCCATCCCTGGAGGGGTTTAAGAAAAGGATAGATGAGTTTTTGAGGGAGGTGGTTTAGGGGATGATGGGTGCATTGGACTCGATGATCTCAAAAGTCTTTTCCAACCAGAAGATTCTATGATTCTATGTGGCTGATTGCAGCCAGCCCAGGTGTTCTTTGTGGATAGATGGACCTTAAGTGGAAGCATCACCCTCTGGACACAAGCAGCCAAGGACAATTATGCTGCTGCTTTTCAGTCAAGTGCTGCAAGTTAGGTGGGATGAACTTGAGCTCCAGTGAAAAGAAACTCTTCTTAGAATGATTTTTTTTTTTTTAGTAGTCAACTGAAGCACAAATATAACAACAGAATTGCTGCACTTAAGCACATCAGCCACATAAAAGCTAAATGTGTTAGGGCTTGACATTTGAAAGAACTGGGAAAATGCAGGTGGTTTGAAATTGCTGTCTGTATTATAGTGGTGCTCCTGTTAACATCCAAGTTGTCTGCTTTTTGTGTCTACAAGTGCCTTATTGAGTGCAGTTAACATGTACACCCATTTTGTGAGTATAATGATTTCTTTTTATGTCCAGATTTTAAAAGCAGGGATTAAAATACTTTATTTTTTCCCCCATAGTTAGCACGGGTTCTGCTGCTGCTGATTTATGCTCTGTTTCTGTCACTAATTAGATTGCTGAGCTGCGTGAACTTGAATGGATTGAAGATCTTCCTATCCTCAGAGTTTTAAATCTCTTAAAAAATCCTGTACAGGTAAGAAAGAACTGAAGAGGAATTCAAAAATAAGAACCTAGAAGTGGTGGTTCAGAATCCATTTATCCTCAGTTTCTACCTCTGAGAGTGGCCAGGTCGTTTCAGGGAATGGGTACAAGAAATAACGAGTTATGGTTTCCCTGGCATGGTTTCTCTGACTGAAGCAAAGCTGTGTATGAATCACAATGCTTAATATCCTTGTAGTAAATCCTTGAATTTTATATAATTCCATTTGTGAGTTCATTTCTACATTTGTACTCACGGTGTGCTGTGGTTTTGCTGGGGGAGAAATATCCCATTTTTGTTTGCTTTGGAGGTCTGTGCTTGTTTGTTCCTGGGAAAAGGTCAAATGAACTTAATAGCAACCCTTTTAAAATCACTTCTGTCGCTCTTCTTCCTTAGGATTTACTCAGTTCTCATTTATAGCTCCCATAATATTGCTCAATTAATGAATGAAACACTCATTTTATAAACAAGAATCACAATGGCAAAATATCAGAAATTCTGACCTTGACCCTGCAGTTGTAATTTCCCTTGAGTGATCAAAGCTGATTTTACCCTGACTGTTGTGATTTCTGAATTATATTTGAATTTTACAGTGGTTTCCAATGTCAGAGAGAAGAACAGTGGTCAGGGTTTAACTCCTCCTTCCTGGAGAAGTGGGCTTTCGTGGCCCACAATGAAATTAGCATGAAAAAAATACCCCAGATAGGCAACATCTGGTCCTCCATAATCCAAAAGCCTTTTTTTTGTTTAGTTGTGCTTCCCCTCAGCAAAGTCTGATCCTGTTCCCCTCCATCGCTGTTTTAATAACTCACCCATGCAACAGTCATCTTAAAACACCTGTCTGAATTTCAGTGGTTTTAACAGGACCTTATTGTCAATATCAGCTTTTTAATTTGATTTTTAATTATTGTTTTCAATGTCTCAGACTTAAGAGCACGTGTCAAGAGAAATTTGTAATGGAACTTCTCTGTTAAAGTTTCTACAGTACTACTAATGTGAGAAGTATTGACCACAGTTTATTGCATAATCCCAGTGTGGATGATGCTTTTGGTTTGATAGGATGAGGGGAAATAGCTTTAAATTGGAAGGGGGAAGATTTGGATTAGACATTAGGAAGAAATTCTTCACAATGAGGGTGTTCAGGCCCTGGCACAGGTTGTCCAGGGAAGCTGTGGATGTCTCCTCCCTGGAGATATTCAAGGCCAGGTTGGATGGGGTCTTGACCAGCCTGGTCTGGTGGGAGGTGTCCCTTCCAATCCAAACCATTTTATGATTCTCCAGTAGTCTTTCTTGGAGTTCCAGTGGGTGTGGTGGTGGTCTTTAATTTCCATCCTGACCTTTGTAAGAAGATACTGCAGACTTTTAGGTCTTGTTGCAGAAACCGAGCTTACAGTGGGGGGTCAATTTGTACAATATATTGACATCCTTCAGGGTAAAAAGCTTTTCATGTTGCAGTGTAGTAAGACCAATTTACTCTCAACCAGTTGAAATTAAACATTAGGTTGATGAAGTTAAGTACTTTGTCAAAGTGGAAACTTTTTCCTTTAGGAGCAAACAGATTATTGGCTCTCAGTGATTTTCATGTTACTCCAACTGACTGAACTGGATCTCAAGAAGATTTCTGTGGAAGAAAAGGTATGTAAACACCTATCATTCTGGAATTTTACTAAATAAAGAATATAAAAGACAGTGCATGCAGATGTAGCTTTGCAGTCATTTATAGACCCCAAGATAGGCTATAAATTCAGAGACTTTTGCTTTAAAATCCAGATATAAATCTACAGAATTTCTGGAGCAGTTGTGTGATGTGAAAATGCAAAGCTTATCTAAAAGCTTTGCTCAGTGAAGAAATTTGTTTATCAGCCATTGTTACTCAGCGAGTCAATATAAACAGGAAACAATTTTAAGGTCAAAGAGAGGAGATTTATATTAGATATTAGGAAGAAATTCTCCTGGTGAGGCCCTGGCACAGGTTGTCCAGAGAAGCTGTGGAAGTCCCACTCCTGGAGGTGTTCAAGGCCAGGTTGGATGGGGCTTTGAGCAACCTGATCCAGTGGGAGGTGTCCCTGCCCATGGCAGGGGGTGGGACTGGATGGGCTTTGAGGTCCCTTCCAACCCAAACCATTCTATGATTCTGTGGTTCTATAGCTCCATCTAATAAGTACTCTGAAATGATAACCACTGTGCTACTTCTAAAATGCCAATTTTTTAGTGTCATGTACAGTGAAGTGAACTCTGGAAGTTATGATGATGCTTGTTTGCAGCTCCACTCTGTTCAGATTTCATCAAAAACACCTCCTCAGACAGCTTACAGCAACTTCCCATTGCCATAGAAAATTTCCCTCTTGCTCTGCTTTCACTGCAATTTGGTTGCTGCCTGTAGCATTTGGGCTCAAGCCAGGCTACATCTGTTGGGATTGACAGCTGCCAACTGGGGTTGGATTTCAAGGAATTCTCCTTTAAAAATGATCCTTACAGGAAATCCATCACTCCTAACTTTAGCTGTATAAATATTAAGTTTCTTGTTTAATGCCAGGCTCTGCCTATAATGAACATGGAGAAGGGTAGAGTGTGATTTACCTCACCTGCCCAAGGTGATGTTTTTACTCTTTGTCTTAGAGTCATAGAATCATTTAATAGTTTGGGTTGGAAGGGACCTTAAAGCCCACACGGTTCCAGCCCCCCTGCCATGGGCAGGGCCACCTCCCACCGGATCAGGTTGCTCAAACTTGGCCTTGAACACCTCCAGGGATGGGGCAGCCATGACTTCTCTGGGCAACCTGTGCCAGTGCATGGACACCCTCACAGGAAAACATTTCTTCCTGACATCTCATCTCAATCTCCCCTCTTTCATATCAAAATCGTTCCACTTCATCCTATCCCCACACTCCCTCATAAAGCAGACCATTCCCACCTTTCCTGTAGGTGATATGTGGTGATCAGTTTTGCTTCCAGTAAAATTTTGAATATGTAAAAAGAATTTTTTCCTTCTCTATGACTGTAAAAGTAAGCATGGATGACTGGTTTAGACTAGTGCTTAACTTTTGGATGATCAAAGTTATTTTACAAAATCCTTTCCTCGGGTTATTTTAGGATGTCTGCTCTAGCCTCATAAATTCTCTTGTCAAACTGAATTTGGAGGCCCCAACTCTTACTAAGACATGAAAATGGATATACAAAAATCATAGAATTACAGAATGGTTTGGGTTGGAAAAGCCATCCAGTTCCAACCCCCCTGCCATGGGCAGGGACACCTCCCACTGGATGGGGTGGCTCAGAGCCCCATATAACCTGGTCTTGAACACCTTCAGGGATGGGGCAGCCAGGGCTTCCCTGGGCAACCTGTGCCAGGGCCTCCCCACCCTCACAGGAAAACATTTCTTCCTAAGAGCTCATCTCAGTCTCCCCTCTTCCAGCTTAAAAACTTTCCCCCTTGTCTTACCCCTTCACTCCCTGATAAAGAACCCCCTCCCAGCTTTCCTGTAGGTGATTATGTGGCAATCTATTTTGCTTCCAGTAAAATTTTGAACATATTAAGTAATATTTCCTTCTCTATGGTCTGTAAAAGTAATCCTAGTTGACTGCTTTGGACTAGCACTTAACTTTTGAATGATTAAAGTGATTTCAGAAACTTGGGTTACTTTGGGATGTCTGCTCTAACCTCATAAATTCTCTTGTCAAACTGAATTTGGAGGCACCAGCTTTTCTGTCTTACTAAGGCACAAATTGGATATACAGAAAGGTTG
Source organism: Dromococcyx pavoninus (assembly GCA_033558185.1). NCBI lineage: Eukaryota > Metazoa > Chordata > Aves > Cuculiformes > Neomorphidae > Dromococcyx > Dromococcyx pavoninus. The sequence continues at coordinate 465,208 of JAUMJL010000253.1, forward strand.
TAGTTTAGATCATAAGTGCAGTTTTGAAGTGAAACTCCCAGTTGCAGCTTGCTATGCTTGATTCTCCTTGTGGAATTCTCTTTCAACATATGAACTAGTCTTCTCTTGGACTAACCTTAACCAGATGATGTACACCAGGATGCACCTAATGTGGTTCTAGCTACTGACTCAGACCAAAGGACCACTCTGGAGCTACAGTGACATAAGCTCCCTTCTCCCACTCCCCCCAAACAGTGTGGACATCGGGTCCTGAGTGCAGAATGTTTGGCTTTGAAGGTGCACTCCTGTTGCACTGTGGTCGTTGCTAACACAGGCATGGCTGTCATTGGAGCTAACAGCATATTTTGCAGCAGTGTCACCTAGTTTGATATTTGATGGTTTACATCAAATGACTCAGTAGTTCTCAGTGCTACCCACCAAGGAAACAAGTTAATAATGCCAAAAAAATATATAGCTCCTTAGTGGTCAGTACCCTCAGAGCTTTCACCAGAATGGATGGAGGGAATCCTTGGTGTTTGACTGCTCCTTCTCCCAGGAAAGACAGAAATGCATCCTCAGGAGAAAACTACTTTGTTAATGCCCATTCTATTCCTCTTCTGTTGAATAAGTGAATGGCTTCAGTCCCTAAGGATTTTAGTTCAGCATCTTCCGCCAGGACTGAGAGGATGCAAATTAATGGATAATTAAAATTACTTTGCATCTTGTGTGGCATCCTGTTTTCTTTCCAGTAAAATGCTGAATATATTAAAGATGGTGAGCTACGTCTGGCTGCCTTCCATCCATCTATCAAATTGTCCTTAAATCTCCTGAAAAGAATTATGTAGCGGGCGAGCCAAACGCAAAGACTGACCCTCATAAATATGAAGCCACCGTTACTCATAGTGATCAGCCAAGAGTATTGCAGCTGGAGACCATTACATCACTGTTCTGCTTTCTTTTGCCCCTAAACTGTGGGAACAGGTTGCTGCCGTGAATAAACATGATCCTCCTCCAGAAGTCGTTGCTGCTAAAGACCATATGACTCACGTTATGAACAGCATGAGGCAGCCCCAGAGGATCTTTGACAGGTAAGCGTACCTCCACTTCACATCTGCTCCTGAGGGTGGCACTCGAGTAAAGCAGAATATGTTGTCACGTTTCAAGGGACATCTTTCTGTCCCTCTCCCACCTTTAAATTAACCCAGCAAAGAGGAGAAGTTCCATAGTATTCTGTTAGCGGCCTGGAAATGAGGCAAATCTGATTTGGTTGAAATTGATTATGAAATGAAGTTAGTCAATCACCCCTAAAGTCTGAGACAGATTGTCCACAGCTCCAGTTCTTTTAAACAATCTGTTGAAACAGATGGCCATTTGCACCATAAATGAAAGATGCAAAATTCCTATCAATACCCAAAGGCAATTTAAAAATCCCTAGAGGCAGAAGAGAGCTGTAAAACATATCTTCTTCCTATCCTATCCTGCTCCTCACACTATTGGTGTCCCATTGCGAACAGAATTACTTTATTTTGTGGCTTAGGGGCACATTTTATATTCATAAAGTTGAAATTTTCAAGTTTGTGCTTGGAGAAGTCCAGCTGCTTCTGCCTTTGGGAGGAGATGATGCTGGATGCCACTTAAAATACAGAAAGGACAGGTAAATGAATGTTCTTTTTCCAGTGTTGCCGTTACCGTGCCGGTGACTTCTCTCGATCTCAGTTCTCATCTAGAAATGGAAATGACCATATTTTGCTGCTCTGCAGATGTGTTATGATATTTGCTTGGTGAATGCTTGGAAAATGCTTTGACAGAAGTACTGTGAAATATGGGGGTTTAGTATTACTCTGGCTGCAGTGTGTATTGAGACCAACTTTTGTGCCCCACACCCCGTTTTAACACCATTTTGGACATCTGAATTCATAGAATCATAAAATCATAGAATCATACAATGCTTGGGGTTGGAAGGGACCTTAAAGCCCATCCAGTTCCGACCCACCTGCCCTGAGCAGGGACACCTCCCACTGGATCAGGGGGCTCAAAGCCCCATCCAACCTGGCCTTGAACACCTCCAGGGATGGGGCAGCCACAGCTTCCCTGGATAACCTGTGCCAGGGTCTCCCCACCCTTGTTGTGAAGAATTTCTTCCTAATGTCTAATTTAAATCTTCCCTCTTCCAATTTAAAGCTGTTTCCCCTCATCCTATCACTACTTGCCCTCCTCAGCTTTCCTGTAGCCCCTTCAGGTACTGGAAAGCCACTATAAGGTCTCCCTGGAGCCTTCTCATCCCCAGGCTGAAAAGCCCCAACTCTCTCAGCTTCTCTTCACAGCAGAGGTGCTCCAGCCCTCTGATGATCTTCATGGCCTCCTCTCGACCCATTCCAACAGTTCCATATCCTTCTTAAGTTGGGGGTTCCAAAACTGGATACAATATCCCAGATGAGGTCTCACAAGAGCAGAGTAGAGGGGGAGAATCCCTCCCTCTCCCTCTGGCCACAATACTTTGGATGCAGCCCAGGACACAATTTGCCTTCTGGGCTGTGAGAGAACATGGCCAAGTAATCATAACTGAGTAATTTGATTTAAGATCCATGACTTAATAACTCAGACATTTATATCTTTAGAATATCTTTATTGCAAGTCTGGTACTGTCGATGAAAGATAAGAACCATCCCAGTGGTGATGATAGCTCTGAGAATTCTTAACAGCCTATTGAAAACAAAAACCCCAAGATTCATTTACTGTTTGGCAGAGTTGGAAAATTCTTAAGGAAAAAGCACAATAGTTTTACCTAAAGGCATGGATTTCTTCCAATGCAGACATAGGGTCTATTTAAATATTTGTTTATTGGATTGTGCATGTGTATATTCATTGTTGGAAAGCAACAACTCTGTCTTCTGTCAGAGGTATTGCATACATAAACACATAAACACGCCGACCAGCATTTATATTGCTGACCAAAATTGTTAATGATGCTTTGAATGTTTGCCCATGCTCAGCTGGAAAGCACACAACACAGTCATTAATGAACTCATCCTAATGATGATGTGTTACAGTCTTCTACACTATAAAATGTTTATTGGAGCCAGATTGGTATAGTTCATTTGCATCTATTTTTTTAGATGAGATTATAATTAATTCTTTTAGTTATATCTCTATTAAAAATAAAACCTGAAAACAGAGCAAAAGGTTAAATTGCTGTGTAGTTTCCAGCGAGAAAACATTAGCATTAAGTTTCTTCTTCCATTCCCTCTCTCTGTGTGCTTTGTGATTCTTTAATAACATGGTAACACACCACTGAACAATATTATGTGTATTTTTCCCCTACTATAAATGCACATGACATCTAAAAAGGTGGTTTGATCATGGTTCTAACTGCTACATGGGGAGCAGAAACTAAATAGCAGAGGGCTCTTTCATCTATTGGGCAAGCGTGTGATGAGATTTGGTTCTGGCTGTTGAGGATAAATTCATTCAGAGAAGAAATAGAGCATGATTATTTTTAACAATGAAGGTAATTAACCATTGTAACAATTTGCTGAGGGTACCAAGAATTCTTCACAACTGGAACGTTTTTAATTAAAATATGCTCTAATGAACCCCAGGTATCAGGCTTGAAACAAGGACTAATGCAGGGAAATCCTGCTGCTGGTGTGATAAGGGGACTCCAACTTAGATGATCACAGTAGTGCCTTCTGGTCTTGAAATCCATTAATCTTGCACAGCAGTGTATTATTAGATATTAGGAAAAATTTCTTTACTGAAAGAGTGGCAAAGCATTGGAAGAGGCTGCCCAGGGCAGTGGTGGAGTCTCCATCCCTGGAGGGGTACAAAAACCATGTAGATGTGGCACTTCAGGACATGGTTTAGCAGATACAGTGGGCTTGGGCTGATTGTTGGGCTGGATGAGCTTAGAGGTCTTTTCCAAGCTTAGTGATTCTATAATTCTGTGATTACTGCACTCACCAAAGACAGGGAAACTGGAAGATCACTAATTCCTCCTGGGATCATGTCGCTCTTTGCCTCACCACAAATGTCAGAAAAGGGGAAGAGTCTGAACAGCTCAAATCATCAAGAAAGGAGGAAGATCTTTCCAGAGTTGATCAGAATGTCACAATTTAACACATTCAGATAAGGATTTTTAAGATGTATTTTTATCTTCTCTGGTATTTTTAATACATTATGCTAATGAGCTATTTGTGCTAATGTTTGATGTGTTATAAATGCCACCAGTTGGCACAGTAAGTGAAAATTCCTTAAATGTCTCAAAGGCTCTGCTGCTGTTCTGCTTTAAAACAGTCCAGTGGACAGAAAACTGAACCAGGATCGTAGAATCATAGAATTACCCAAGTTGGAAGGGACTCAAAAGGATTGGGTAGATGAGGTTTTGAGGGACATGGTTTAGCAGATGATGGGTGTGGTTGGACTCGATGATCTCAAAGGTCTTTTCCAACTGGAAGATTCTATGATTCTGTGATCATTGAGTCCAACTCCTGTCCCTGCACAGGACACTCCCAACACTCACCCCGTGTGTCTGAGGGCATTGTCCAAATGCTTCTGGAATGCTGGCAGGCTGTGCTGTGACTGCTTCCCTGGGGAGCTGTTCCAGTGCTCCACCACCTGCTGGGTGAAGAACCTCTTCTTAATGTCCAACCTAACCCTCCCCTGGCACATCTTCCTGCCAATCCCTTTAGTCCTATCATGGGTTGCAAGAGATCAGAGATCAGGACCTGTTTCACCTCCCTCCCTCGTAAAAAGGCAGCAAACACCAATGAGATCCCCTCTCAGTCTCCTCTTTTCCAGCTGAACAGACCAAGTGACTTCAGCTGCTCCTCATATGAGTTCTCCTCCAGACCCTTCCCCAGCTTTGTGGCCTCCGCTGGACACTCTTCAGTACTTTGATGTCCTTTGGATCCTGGGGTGCCTCAAATCTGCCCCCAGTCCTCAAGGTGGGGCCTCCCCAGCGCAGAGCAGAGCAGGACAATCCCCTCCCTGGCCCGGCTGGTGATGCTGTGATTGATGCCCCCCAGGACACGGTTGCCCTCTTGGCTGCCAGGGCACAGCTGGCTCATGTTCATGCTGTTGACCAGAACCCCCAGATCCCTCTCTGCAGGGATTCTGGGTTCATTTCACAGCTACATGCAGACTCAAGCCAGTCTCTTAATTTCTCAGATGTATCTGTTATTTCTTTTGCAAGAATTATACTCCACGGGAGAATCAGGAGACTGAATTGCATTATTATTTTAGTGCTTCTGAAGCATCAAGTCCATTATATACATTTGAACTGGTAGAAAATAAAGCAGGTTTGCTGAACCTGGAACAGGAGTAAAGCTGTCACTTTGAAATCTTTTTCCTCCATGCTCGTGTTGGATGGTTATAATTTCTTCTTATAAAGTTAGTTACTCGTAAAAGAAAAGATAAAAGAAATAAATGTACTCTATTTTCAGGAGTTTGTGTTCCCCTCTTTAAATCAAATGAAACGGGAGCTTTGCACACATTGGTGGTTTTCTTCCACTTGAAAATTTAAATTTAGTTAAAGCTGTTTATTAGTTAAAAACAAGTGTGTTTGTAGTTATTTCAGCTACTTCTGACATATTATTCCTTCCAGCACTTAAAGGGGGCCTGCAGGGGAGCTGAGGAAGGGCTCTTTATCAGGGAGTGAAGGGATAGGACAAGGGGGAATGGTTTTAAGCTGAAAGAGGGAAGATTTAGATTAGAGATCAGGTAGAAATGTTTTCCTGTGAGGGTGGGGAGGCCCTGGTCCAAGTTGCCCAAAGAAGTCGTGGTTACCCCATCCCTGGAGGTGTTGAAAAACAGGTTGGATGGAGCTTTGAGCAACCTGATCCAGTGGAAGGTGTCCCTGCTCACAGCAGGGGGGGGTGGAACCGGGTGGGATTTAAGGTGCCTTCTAACCCAAAGTATTCTGTGATTCTATGATTATCAAGTGGCACCTAAGATGTAGCTGAGATTTTAAAATGAGAGTCCAAATGTGCATTCCATTTTCAGCTGAATAAGGCACTGGACACTGAATAGTGCAGAAATGCTGTTCATTCTAGTATTTACAGCTGGAAGTGGACATGTAAGGATGAAACCATCCCCTCAGCATGGAGAAAATTGAGGGCTTTGTATATTTGCAGCTCTTTAGGTTCTTTTATTGTAGTGTTATTTGTGTTCAGTGGAGTTTAAGCATCGTAGTGTTTTTCATTATATTGAATTGAAGAGTTCTTTATGCAAAGTTGCTGAAAATTTCATTTGTAGGTAATGTAATGAGTCCTTGTTTTCCTTTCTTGTAGCACTTTACCGAGCCTCGATGCTCCCTACCCCGTGCTGGTATTAGCTGGCCCTCTGGCCTGTGGCAAGAGAGAGCTCACTCATAAGATCTGCAGGCAGTTCAACAATTTCTTCAGATATGGGTAAGTTTGCTCCATAAGGTTGAAAGAACACCAAGTGCTCAAGGTTAGAACTGCTGCAGAAGTTAAAAGTTAAAGACAACCCAGAAGCGTTCATCGTTATGCATTTTATCTCTTCCCAGGGCTTGATTGCCTGAATTCATCAAATGCTTCCTTAAAACAAAAGCTATTTAAGTTATCATGATCTTTCCAAAGGTGAACAGCAAACAAACAAACAAAAATGTGTCATTTAGTGTTCCTTTTATTGATCTGCTCTATCTCTGCTCACTAATGCCCCTCAACCTAAGCATCTGCTTGGATATGTATGTATTTCTCTTCATTTTTGTCACGTACCTGCATATAAATGCGTTGGGATGCATGTGCAGACTGCATCCAGAAGCTGAAAAGTGCAATTGCTGGACCAGTTTATTATCCTATGAGCAGTGTTATCAAAGCAAATGGCACCTTTCAGACTTCACCACCTGCTGGGAGGACTAATTCTCCCTATCAGAAAGGCTTGAATTATGATCCTCACCGCCTTGGGCTCCATGTGTGTTTAGTGGAGAGAAACTCTCTCTTTCCAAGGGAGGTTCAGGCTTTGCAAGTCACTTCCCTGAGGTCCCTACCTGTTTGCAGTAGATGGGAAGTCTGGCTAAGTTAGATTATCACAGTATCACAGTATCATAAGGTTGGAAAAGACCTCTGAGATCATCAAGTCCAACCTATAACCCAACACTAACACCAACACTAACACCAATCATCTTCTAAACCATGGCACTCAGAGCCTCATCCAGTCTCCCTTTAAACACCTCCAGGGATGATGACTCCACCCCCTCCCTGGGCAGCTCATTCCAATGGCCAATCACCCTTTCAGTGAAGAACTTTTTCCTAACATCAAGTCTAAACCTCCCCTGTCGAAGCTTGAGTCCATGCCCTCTAGTTCTGTCACTGGTCACCTGAGAGAAGAGACCAACCCCTGCCCGACTACAACCTCCTTTTAGGTAGTTGTAGAGAGCAATGAGGTCTCCCCTGAGCCTCCTCTTCTTCAGACTAAACAGCCCCAACTCCCTCAGTCGCTCCTCACAGGGCTTGTGCTCCAGCCCCTTCACCATCTTCGTTGCCCTCCTCTGGACACTCTCCAGTATCCTGACATCTTTCCCAAACTGGGGGGCCCAGAACTGTACACAATATTCAAGGTGAGGCCTGACCAGTGCCGAGTACAGGGGGACGATAACTTCTCTGGTCCTGCTGGCCACACTATTCCTGATGCAGGCCAGAATGCCATTGGCCTTCTTGGCCACCTGGGCACGCTGCTGGCTCATGTTGAGCTTCCTGTCAACCAGCACTCCCAGGTCCCTTTCTGCCTGACTCCTCTCCAGCCACTCTGTCCCCAGTCTGTAGCTCTGCATGGGATTGTTGTGTCCAAAATGAAGTACCCGACATTTGGACTCATTAAACATCATCCCATTGGAATCAGCCCATCTCTCCAATCTGTCCAGGTCCCTCTGTCACTGTCTGTTGCCTAAAATTAGGTGGTGCTGTTTCTCATGTCCACCCATTCCATTCTTTACAGTACCTCACTTCCACAGACCCTATAGCACACGCTATAAAGCACTGGGCTATGTTCCTCTTATATTATTTGCCCTCTTTTGTCTCAGATTTTTAAGTACACTCGTGCACATATTAACCTTTAACCAGACTTTGGCCACAGTTTCACACATCTGGTGTTTGCCACAACAGGACCTGGGTCTGTATTTGTGTGCTCTGAATTGGTGAGATGAAAGGCACGTGCAGAAGTGAGGATGATTTCTAAGCATCACAGGACCACGCTCTGCCTGTTGATGTGATGTCTAATTAACAGCCTTCTTCTCTAACATAACACACCACGATGAAGGAACCTTTATATGTTTCTCCTCAGACCCCCATTGCAGCCACTTGTGATCAGGTCATTAAACTGGGAAGCTGAAAGGACATTTTAAAAGAAGATCTGTGCAGGTTATGTGACTGGAAAAATGACTTTTTGCCTTTCTTTAAAGCAACTACTATATTTTGAAAGACTAAATTGGAAATTACAAACTAACTGAATGCCAATGGAAATTTTCCAAGCACTATGTGGTTTTTTTAAGAGCATTGTTTTTCTGTTGTGTATTTTATTTCCTTGAAGGTTTATGCGTGAGGAGAAAAAAAAAAGGGAGAGAGGCAGAATCTTAACAGAGCAGAAAATTGCAACCATAAAGCAAAGTTGTGTTTTAATTATTCAGTGGAGATTTAAGCAATTTTATGGCTTACACTTTTAAATTTCAAACATTCCACTCATTAAAAATGTATTTCATGCAAGATTCCCTGGCAGTTTGAATGTAAACATGGCCTTGCAATTAAAAAGGGTTGTAACGTTTAAAAGTGTTGCGAGAAATAAAGTGAAATTGGACTCTCAAACCATCTGGCTGGTGTTCAGGAGTGACCTTTAAAGCTGGATGCATTTATAGTATCTTAAAAAAAAATCAGGCCTTTGAAGTGAGATTTTACAGAGTCCATGTGCAGCAGAGTGTTCTCATTTGCCACTGATAAAAAAGGTGCCACCCTCTAATGCCGTGATAGTTAAGATCTGTCAAGCTCTGCATTACAGACTGAACTTCTTAATGGTTTATAACTCAGCCACCTTGAGTACATGGACAGAAGTGGCCCTGTAGGTGGCATATGTGTAGGTGGTGTATTTTTTTTTCCATATTTCCCAGGACAATGCTGAAAAAATCAGAGTTCAAATGGTGTTGGTGTGAATCGGTGCCGAAGCTCCGCATTCCGCTTGTGTTCCTGCCATCCTACAATGAAAAAATCAAAATGAAAGCAGAAGCAAGTAGCAAAATATAATTTTCTAATATAAAACATAAGCCACTGCATACTTGAGTCTAAAATTGCTGTCTGCATTGACTTAGCTGTGGGGTTTGGGTTTCATTTGGGGTATTTTTTCAGTGTGTCACCCTGGCAGTAGGCTCATGTATGTGAGGTTTATCCTCTTGTCCTCACGTGGTGGCAGGCAATTACTTTCCCTGCCTTGAATCCCACTTATCTTCCCAGTTTCAGGATTGTTTCTCCCCTTACTATTAGGGGTCTATTTAAAGATTGGTCTTTATATCTCTTTCTTAACCTCACAGTTCAGCCTAACTCCTAGTCTCCTCTTCCATATTTAGGATTCTACTTTATATCATCCACAAGCTGACAGAACAGGGAAAAAAACGGTTTCATCATTTCTCCATTACAGGGTTTGGTGACAGCTCCAGTTCAGGCTGTCCTGGGCCAGGAGGATTTATAACCAAAATGGAATGTTGCATTTAAACTTTTTTGTGTTATTTATGAGTTAATCTTTCAAATATGCAGCATTAGCGGCATGATTTGCACCTCTTTATATTTCTCATATATCTTCTCTTCTTAAAAATAAAATGATTTGTAGTATTCTCCTTTCCTTCCCCCCCCTCCTATTCCCTAGCTGCTTCTGTGATTGAAAACAGGTTATTTCTTTATTATCCCATCTATCTTCCAGTCCCTGTCACACTACCAGGGCAGCTTACTTTGGTGAAGAAAACAGACTTGATTACTATTTCGTTTCTCAAGAAGCATTTGACAAAATGGTGAACACAGTAAGTAGTATCCTAGAAGGCTTTTTTTCCTACACCCAGAGTGAACTCAACTTTTCTGCCTGATTTTGTGGGTGTTTTATATTAAGTTTATGTTTGTGTGTGCATGATCATTCACTCACAGTTATGTGGTTTCAGTTCATACATAGAAACCAAAATTTGTTATAAATTTATGCTGGTGTTTTTCCTGTATGAATGTATAGAAACCATTAAATGGGTGTAATGGTCAGTAGGAACCTTTAAGCAGTAGTTTAATGTAGAAATAAACTTATTTCCATATGCAAATAGATCAATAGCTTTTGAAATAGCATCTTCCTTCCCCCCCCCTTTTTTTCCTTTCTATTTTTTTCAAAACCTTCCAGCAAACCTGCAGGGAATGCAGTCTTTTAAAGTTTAGCAAATTCACCCTAAAGGCATTGTGCTTCTCTCTGAAGGCAATGTGCCTCCAGCTACTGTTTCTGATGTTTATTGTTTCTGCAATAAAACTTTGGCTTGAAAAGCTGCAACAGAGCTCATTGTTTGTACATATACAAGTGAGGGAGCCAACACAGACTTAAGCAACTGATCTGGTCCTTAATGATAACTCCCAGTAATCAAGTAGTTTAATTTTAAAAGAATATAATCTGCTTACATCTCTCAAGACTCTGGGAGCCAGAGTTTCAGTTGTCATGTTGTAACTTTGAAATTTCTTGGCCAATTATACATTCTCCTTGCGGATTTGTTTCTGTCCCCTCCTTCCTTTGGCATCTTCTCTTTCGTACAGCATGGCCATATGGTTTGATGTGGTGTCGAAAGAAAGATGCTCCTTGCTTTAGATCTTGCTTTCTTTACTGTGTCTGAATAACCAGTGAAAGCTGTCACCTGTCAGCAGCTCCTCTTCAAGACACTGGTGTTTTGTTATCCATGAACAGCGCACAAGCCCCTACCCCGCAGTTTTGTGCTCTTCCCTGCAAGTTTTGTGTTCCCATTGGCCTCATCATCACTGATGATTTAGGCAGGGAGAAAATTTTTAGGGAGGGCAAGCAAGGAAGTCCAGAGCAATTATGCTCCTTTAAGGAAGTTGTTTCCCTTAAAATGTCTCTTCACTGCACTTGTTTTGAATTCCAGGGGAAGTTTATAGCAACCTATAAATACAGTGGCTGTTACTATGGACTTGGAAGAGACACGGTAGAATCAATTGCCAGAGAGGGTCTGGCAACCTGTGTTCACTTAGAAATAGAGGTAAGGATTGCTTATTGCCTTATCATTTTTGAATGAGCCATTCATGGGTGACAAAAATGATCTGAGGGCTGGAGCACCTCTCCTACGAGGACAGGCTGAGAGAGTTGGGGTTCTTCAGCCTGGAGCCAGGCTCCAGGGAGACCTTAGAGCAGCCTCCCAGTACTGAAAGAGGGCTACAGGAAAGATGGAGACAGATATTTAGCCAGGCCTTTTGCACCAAGCAAGGAGTAATGGTTTTAAACTAAGGGAGGGGAGATTTAGACTGGGTATAAGGAAGACATTTTTTACAATGAGGGTGCTGAGGCTCTGGCACAGGTTACCCAGGGAGGTAGTGGAGGTCCCATCCCTGGAAACATCCAAAATCCAGTTGGATGGGGCTCTGAGCAACCTGATGGAGTTAAAGATATCCCTGCTTCTGCAGGGGGGGGTGGACTAGTTGACCTTTAAAGTCCTTTTCAACCCAAAGCATTCTATGATTCTATGACCTGGGGAGGGGCTCATGCAATCTGACTGTGGTTGCAGCTGCCTAGACAGAGCCACTTCATGACACAAGGGACACCCTATGGCTTCTGCCCAGTCTGCAGCTGCTGATTCCACAGGTGAACTGGTTGTGTGGGCTGCATTACCATCACTGGAGATCACAGTTTGTTTGGTGAGATGGACTGTGGTTTTAACTCCACTGCCAAGTTGCTCTCCACTGCCAAGACACAAACCACACCCAACGCTCCCCTCACACCTGCATTTAGTCAGATGGATCCTGCTGCTGGCTTCCTAAACTTCCCTGACCTCTAATTTTGTTCTTCAGTAACAGCATCTCCTTGCAAGTAGCACCCTCAGCTTTTCATCCACGTGCTTTCCTTCCATCTGAAGCTTATAATGGGACTTGTCTAGAGCTTTGTACCAACTACTGACCCCTAAAAGAATGCCAAGCTTCTCCTTTGCAGGCCTGAGGCAATATTTTGGGCAAAACTGTTAAAAGACACAATGTTTTTGAGGGATTACCTCACCCTCTCTGAGATTTGTCAGGTGCACACGCACAGATGGCAGAATCTGAGAAGTCTTGCTGAATTAAGAAACACAAACAAAGTGTCAAAACCTATCTGGTGGAGTCCCAAAGGAATAACATTTTAGGTAGTTTTTTAATTATGTGCTTCTCATTATCTTAGACTAGTTAGGGGTCGAGGTGGCAAAAAGGAACAGCAGTGCTAACATAGGGTCCTCAGTTGTTCATCCAGATTTAGAGGAATGACTAGGGAGACTTAGTTTTAGGAGCATTATTTTGTTTTGCTTACAAGGAGCTTTACTCCCCTTTGGTCCAAATAAGTCTGTACACATTTACTGGCTTGCATATAAATGTACAAATAACAGAATGGCAGCGTGTCAGCACTAAAAAATTAGTAGCTCCTTGCTCAAATGGTTCACAATTTAATGCTGCAATCCTGCTCTTAAGTGCCTGAGATTAAACAGCAAATTAATAACTTAGTCTCTGTGTAGTTCCATTTCCTCTTTTTCCTCAATCTTGTCAGAACTGTGAGTCACCCTCAGTCTCCCCTGCGGTAGCTTTGAGTGTGTTTGTTGTCTTGCCAGACAGACTCTAAATTTACAAGGGAAGAAAAATAGGAGAAGATTAAATATGATGGAGTGTCTTTTAAAGCTGTCAGTTCTTCACAAAGTGGATGTGTTATGAAATAATTTAGGAGAGAGAACTTAATGGAACGACGTGTGTAAACCCAGTGACAAGGGCAGTGACTGTAAGTTTTACCAGGTATGACCGAAGCTGCTGTCATGGACAGACAGCTAAGAAACTCCTTTCTCACTGAAGTTTCAAGATCACATAGTAATTATGCATGGTCTTGTATCACTGTGGACTCTGCTAGCAGATGAGAAACAATAACGGCGAGTTATGTATCTGAATAGAAGTTATCGAACTCCATTATCTTCTGCGAGGCTCATAACAAAAGTGATTTAGCACTATTAAAAGAAATTTTAATTATGGTCTGTGGGCTGAGACTAAAAATTTAGAGCTGTTCATTCCCTTTAATCTAGAGTCTATCTTTCACTGATAAAGGAGACTGACACAAATTGTAAAAGTTAAATCTTGCTGAGTCTATGCTTCCAGCTGTGGTTCTGCCAAACAGTTAAGTGTTGGCTGTGCTTTCCTTTCCCTTGTGTAGCCACCAATACCTGTGCAGCAATTAAAGGAGCTGCTGGTTGTAGCCACGGGTGTAGAGGCTGAGTCGTTGATGTGTCTCGTTCTGCTTCCTGAAATATAGAATCATAGAATCACAGAACGGTTTGGGTTGGAAGGGACCTTAAAGATCATCCAGTTCCAACCACCCCTACCATGGGCAGGGACACCTCCCACTGGGCCACTGCTCAAGGCCTCATCCAACCTGGCCTTGAACATCTCCAGGGAGGGGGCATCCACAGCTTTCCTGGGCAACCTGTGCCAGGGCCTCAGCACCTTCATTGTGAAGAGTTTCTTCCTAGTATAGAGTATTCCTTGTCTCCTGCCAAAGACTGCTCTCTACTGCACTGCTGGTTATCCAGTCGTTCAGGCTGGGGAGTCAAAGGATGTAGGACATAATAGTAATGACATCTTTTCTATAGCCCTGTGCTGTTAACTGAAGAAACTGAAGTGCTTTAGCTATAAATGAATTGATGTCTTCAATTCAGGTAGTCCTTCAGTCTTTCTTGACCTCATATGCACATTCAGGAAACCCAAATTTTACTCCTTTTTTATTTTCCAGGTATCTCTTCCAGTGCTTGACAAACCTTGGTGAAGTAATATTTCCTAATATGCAATCTAAACCTTCCATGGTGCAACTTGAGTCCATTTCCTCTCGTTCTATCACTCCTTGGGTGAAGAGACCAGCACCCACCTCATTCCATGCTCTGCTCAGGAGCTGCAGAGAGCTACGAGGTTTCCCCTCAGCCTCATTTTCTCCAGACTAAACAGCCCCAGGTCCTTTAGTCACCCCTGTGCTTCAGACACTTCCCCAGCTCCGTTGCTCGTCTCCAGATGCACTCCAATCCCTCAAGATCTCTCTTGTACTTAGGGGCCCTAAACTGAACACAGGATTTGAGGTGTGGCCTCAACATTGCTGGATACAGAGGGACAATCCCTTCCCTATTCCTGCTGGCCACACCATGGCTGGTACAATAATCCATTGTGCATGGTGCCCTTTTTGTCTGTTAGATATTATTTCTTCTTGTTGCTCCTAAAACCAGCTTTGTCCAGCTCCAGGCCATTCTTTTAACTGACCATTACTGGGATGTTTGTAGTTGTGAGATGTTTGGTGTCCAGACTCTTCCCTGTCTCTCCTCATTCCATGCCTGTAGTCCTCTACATTGTGTCCTGTGTTTCCACTTCTGAAGGTCTTTGCTATCATGCCAAGCCTGTAGTTATCTACTCTATGTTATTATTTTGGGTCATAAACATCTCATCCTACCTGGAGCAACTGCTTGTTAGTGCTATCCATATAAAACTGTGTGCTACACAAAGATAAACAAAAGTGATAGAGGCTTCTGGTCAACAAGAGAAATGTCACAGCTGAAGCAAGTAAAACAAAGGTACAGGCAGGTCAAGAAAAGTTCAGAGCAAGCTGGGTGACTCTTGGTTCTCAGGCCTTGAAACCTCAGTACAGATCTGGTGAAAGCAATACCATATCACAGGGATACCTTGTTATATTATTCTGATTTATATGTAGATAGAGGGAGAGAGAAAAGATCCTTCAAAGCATGAGTTATTGCAAGGGAAAGCTGTCAGAAGTTCAGGATTGGTACCATCACCTGCATTATTTAATAAGAGCTTGTCTTTGAGTCCTAGAATGCAGACAGGTCTCCTGTCTCAGATCTAACTGAAATGATTGTGTTTGCAGTTCTCAGCTGTCACCTGGAGCCGTTGTCCTCAGGGCAGAGTTGATGCAAGGCACATGTAAATGATGCCCAGGCTGCTGTACTAAAAGTTCTTCCAGAACTTGAAGGGGGCCTACAGGAAAGCTGGGGAGGGGCTCTTGATCACAGAGTGCAGGGATAGGATGAGGGGAAATACTTTTAAGCTGAAAGAGGGGAGATTGAGATGAGAAATGAGGGTTACAGAAAAGCTGAGGAGGGACTTTCTGCAAGGGCCAGTAGGGATAGGATGAGGGGGAACAATTTAGATTGGAAGGGGAAGATTTAGATTAGACATTAGGAAGAAATTCTTCATGATGAGAGTGCTGAGGCCCTGGCACAGGTTGCCCAGAGAAGTCACGGATGCTTCATCCCTGGAAGTGTTCAAGGTCAGGTTGGTAGGGGTTTTGAGCCCCCTGATCCAGTGGGAGGTGTCCCCGCCCATGGCAGGAGGGTTGGAACTGGATGGGCTTTGAGGTCCCTTCCAACCAACTACAGGGAGGAGATAACATTGCAGACTGCTCCAGCAAAATAAATATACCTGCATCTTGATGAGGTTGCATACTTTCAGTTAGAAGGAGAACATTGTGAGTTTGTTTGTAGTTGAGAGCTAAGGGCCAAGGTGGTGATAAAGGTGAGTTGGGTTGTGTGTCAGTACAATAATGTGAATCAATGACAGCCACATTTAGAATAACCAGGTCCTGATGTTATGGAAGGGATGGAAAAGAAGGAAAAGCCATTAATTGCTGGGTGTGAGGAGCATGATGCTTTAAATCACTGTGGAGTTTGACTAAAATCATTCTTTCAAGAGTGTTTAGAATAAAATTCTACTGTTTTTATAATGCTTCCCACATGAAGTTTTAGGGCACTTCACCTTGAGCTTGCCTGTTTTGTGAAGCTGGATGCAACATTGTAGATTGGATACAGATTTCCAGTTCTGCTTTCTCATAAACCCAGCATTATTCTTAAACACTTCCAGGAATAAAACATTGTGTTTCTCTGCTTAATTTTCAAGGGTGTGCGAAGCTTGAAAACCACCTACTTCAGACCCAGATATATCCTGGTAGTACCGATGAACAAAGAAAAATATGAGGGACACCTGCGGAGGAAAGGGTTGTTCAGCAGGCCAGAGATTGAAGAGGCAGTCTCCAGAATGGACATGTACATCAAAATAAGTCAGGATTTTCCAGACTTCTTTGATGCAGTAATCAACACAGGTGGGTTAATCTGTTTCATGCTATAAATCTGACTTCTGTTGTCACACCGATGGATGGACTGAAACTGCTATGCAAAACAAAGCCACAACATTAAACTAAGGGTGACAAATGGTTTGAAGTTCAGCATAACAGTTTAAACTATCCCTTAATTGATTTTCCCAGTTAATTCTTGTCCCAGGAATCCAAAACCTGCAGATCTGTCAGGACTGAGTTACTCTATGTCCAAGTCATGCTTTAAGCCCATCTAGAAAGCGAAGCAACTATTGAACTCAGCAATGCACTTGCTAAGTGTTGCCTTCTATGGGAATATTCAGCTGGTTTGTACTAATTGTCTCTTATTTTCTGGGCAGAGTTCAGAGGTGCTTTTTGATTTAACAGACCTAATTATCTCTGGGCAGGATGAGGATTTTTCAAGTGTTGGAATGCCAGCTGATGTACAACACCTCACTGTAAGGCAGAGGCTGCTGCAAAGCTTTTCTTTGTAAGACCCTTCTGCTTAGCTATTTGCTCAGCATCTCCCCAGCTTGAAACAAGAAATGTGAGGGTGGTTGATATTTCATTGAAGGAAATGCTTGATTCTTGTTGTTTAGGAATTGAGGATAGCAGGGGGAGACTTGTAGAATGGTTTGGGTTGGAAGGGACCTTAAAGACCATGCAGTTCCAACCCCCTGATGTGAGCATGGACACCTCCCACTGGACCAAGGAAGAGAAGAATCCTTTTCTAGTTCGTTCTGTTTGCCTTTTATGAAGGTGATTTTTGGGGCTTCACTACAGTGATGGTGAAACCTATCATTGTGGTGTGAAATATTGTATTTGTAGTTATTGTCAAGGGCATAAGAAACTTACCATTTAAATATAGCACTAAAGAAATAACAGTAAGCCAGATTGCAGAAGGAGAATATTTAGGTGAGTGCAGAAACTGAGATGAATTTCAGATTATTTTCTTGAATGTGCTGTTCATGAAGATGAAGATTTTTCTCCCAAAGAGATGGGCTGAATGAGTTGAGTGCATTTTTATGTCAAACTTCTGTGGTTTGTACCTTCATACTGATGAAAACTTGTTTTTTTCATTACACATCCTTTCTCTCTGCCATGAAATGCGTTTCCCTTTCTGCAGATGAATTGGATGAGGCATTCGCAGAGCTGAGTTTGCTCGTGAAGTCGTACCTGGGTTTGGATCTGCCTGCACTTGTTAATAGCATTCAGGACTCCAACAGCAGAGCAGGAGCAGGTACTGTGTCTGAGCAGAATATGTCTACTAAATTGTTACAAGAACTGAAATCTGTGAATGGTGCAACCTCTGAGACTGCTTATCTCTGAAACCTTGTGTGCTTCTCTGTAATGGGTATCCTGTCCTGATTCCTCCCTGGGATCTGAGTCTTTAATGAAGATTTTTTTCTGGATACTTTACATCATTGTGTGCCCTGAGTCCCCATCCCTGGAGGTGTTTAAAAGACAGGTAGAGGAGTTCCTCAGGGATCTGGTTTAGTAAGTGGACAGGTATGGCTGGACTCAAAGATCTCAGAGTTTTTTTCCAACCAGATGAATAACATGCAAGAAATGAGTTGTTGTCTGACACTTCTAAGGATGCTTTTGGGCTAAGGACCTCTCATTCATTCCAGATTAATCACAAGTGAGATATATATCCATGGCTGAGAGCTTTGTGCCTATCAAGCTGTTGAGCAACAAGAAAACAGTGTGGTACTGAGACCTTGCTTCACTCTCTTCTCCAGGGTAGCCAGAGCATGAAGAGGTATATGGAAACCAGGACAGTAAGATGAGCAACTTATTAATTCACTCCAAGTGCTTTTGGGTCCACCCATTTGAACCCAAATGATTAATAATGTATTTAACAGAAGCCTTTTAGCCCTTGAATGTCTAAGGCTGGAGCCTCATGAACCCTTCCAGCTAATCCAAGTGCATGCTGCTGCAGAAATGGTCATGCCTAATTTATCTCTCCTTCTTATGCATTTCTAGTGTGCTCCTTGTTCTCACTCCTCTGGTTGTGCAGTTGTGTGTAATCTGGATCAGGGAATGGTTCCATCCAAAAACTAAGCTAGGGAAAAAAACCCAGCTTTCAGACAGATTGATTAGAGGGGCAATGGTTTTAAGATGAAAGAGGGGAGATTTAGATTAAAGATTAGGAAGAAATATTTTCTCATGAGGGTTGGGAGGCCCTGGCACAGGTTGCTCAGGGAAGTTGTAGATGTCCCATCCCTGGAGGTGTTCAAGGCCAGGCTGGATGAGGTCTTGAGGGGTCTGGTCTGGTGGGAGGTGTCCCTGCTCATGGGAGAGGAGAGGAGAGGAGAGGAGAGGAGAGGAGAGGAGAGGAGAGGAGAGGAGAGGAGAGGAGAGGAGAGGAGAGGAGAGGAGAGGAGAGGAGAGGAGAGGAGAGGAGAGGAGAGGAGAGGAGAGGAGAGGAGAGGAGAGGAGAGGAGAGGAGAGGAGAGGAGAGGAGCTTCATGGCTGAGAAGGAGGAAGACTGCTCTTGTCAAATGCAGCATAACTAAGATTACTTTAACGTGTTGTGAGAACTCAGCCATAAGTGTTGAATTTATTCCAAACACAGCAGGTTAGCAGCTGGGATGAAATTAGAACAGGGTCTCTAAAATACTGAAGGAAAAGAAATAAGAACCAGGCATCATGGTAGTAAGGTGTTGCACCAGATGGGCTAACAAGAAGCTCATTTGTTTGAACTCTTTCTTGAACTGCAAGAGCCTCCCTGCTTTATGGCTGTCTTGGTTACAGGCATTACAACACTGGGATTAATGAGTTTCCTGAATATCACAGAGCCAATATCCATGACTGTCTGTGTGGCTCAGAAGGCTGCAAATAAAAGCATCTGAAGGGAGGGCAAAAATATCTGCAAATGCTAATGAAAGAAAGTGTAAAATTAATCAGTTCATCATTTCAAGTAATATTGTTCCCTGGAAGAATTAATAAATACTGATTTCCCAGTGGACATGAAAAAAGCTTCTAAATATATTGTGACATCTCAGTGCTACAAGAGCGAGGACCTCTCTAAAGAATCTTATTTAATCTTCAACTGTATAGATTGTAGTTTTATTTCCAGAGCTTCCATGTTTGTTTGAAGTGAGTAAGAAGACTTCCTTGCCTTATTTTCTAATAATTTGTCTTAAAAGCTCTGGAGTCGTTTTGTCCTGAGAGGCAACGAATGCACCAAACCATAACAAGATTAGAAGAAGAAAAAGAGGGAGGATTAAAGATTGAAGATTTGTGTATAATCATGGTGTTTTTGAAAGTCTTATGCACTTACCTGAAGTTCTTTAAAGGACTTTGTATTCCTCAGCAGTTCTGAATTCTTTCAGTGAGCGCCTTGTCACTACTTACAGAAGCTTCATTAATAGTGCTAGATTTTGGTAATTCTGCTGTCCATAAAGCAACTTTTAAATTTATTATGCACCATTAAATTCATTTAAAGCTTCGTTTATAGGTGTTTAAATAAATTTAACTATCCTATTTCTAGAGATCATCTCTTCTTATGGACTGTGTGAAATAATGTATTTTAAAAAACTTGACCCAAGGTTGCCTTTAATATGGACATTTATAGTAAGATAATAGCAGGGGGAAGATTGGTTGTGTGAGATTATGATAGGTTGTTAATTCTTTTTTTAATGAACTGCTGTGCAAGATCTTTAGAGTGAAGATACTGGGGGAAAATAGATAAGTTCCTCTTATCAAAAACTTTTTATAGCAGAACTGTAATACATTTCAGAGCTGATGATGCTTTGTACTTTCATTAGCAGCTTTCATCCATGGAACTCGGTACTTTACAACCATTAATTATATCTAACAGCAGTCCTGGGGAGTGTGTGTTGCTATTTGTGTTTTACAAATGAGGAAAGAGATTTCTATGCCAAAGACTGATTATTTGTGATGCTGGGCAGCCGAAACCCCACTGAAGTTTTGGCAGAACCTCTGAACATTAGGCTCTACTACTTACTCAGTGTCAAAGTGAGTAGTTTACCATGCCTGAAACAGAACCCCCCCAATCTTAAATCTCATCTCCTCTGTTCCTAACACCACATCTTCTGGCAGCTACAAAGCAGCAGTGGGTAGTGGGTAGGCTGAGGATCATCTGATCTTCAGGACAGGGAGGACGTGGATCTGTTGGAGCGAGTCCAGAGGAGGCCACGAAGATGATCCAAGGGCTGGAGCGCCTCCTGCATGAGGACAGGCTGAGAGAGTTGGGGTTGTTCATCCTGGAGAAGAGAAGGCTCTGGGGAGACCTTAGAGCAGCCTCCCTGGGCTCCAGGAAAGCTGGAGAGGGGCTCTTGATCAGGGAGTGCAGGGACAGGACGAGGAGGAGTGATTTTAGGCTGGAAGAGGGGAGATTGAGGTGAGATATTAGGAAGAAATGTTTTTCTGTGAGGGTGGTGAGGCCCTGGCACAGGTTGCCCAGGGAAGCTGTGGCTGCCCCTTCCCTGGAGGTGTTCAAGGCCAGGTTGGATGGGGCTTTGAGCCCCCTGATCCAGTGGGAGGTGTCCCTGCCCATGGCAGAGGGCTTGGAACTGGATGACCTTTAAGGACCCTTCCAATCCAAACCATTCTATGATTCTGTGACTCTTGAAACTTTTTTATAAAGGCACACACTAAGAAATATAACTATTTGGTATGTGAACATGGATGGGAGATCTCTTTGCTTTTCATCCACTCCCTTTGTGTGTGGATTCTTAGGTTGTGAGCTCTTGTGTTTTGATATGACACACGATACAATTAAACCTTTCTTAGGACTGGATTTCTGCAAAGAACATCATACCAATACTTTTAAGAATTTTTTTGTGACTTATTTCATATTTAGATACTGGTTTTTAGACAGGGTAAATCCCAATTTGCAGATTTTTTCTAACTTTGAAAAAATTGTTTTTTGAAATTAGTGAGTTAGTTGTGTCTTCAGGTTTCTTCAGGTTGATTCCAGCAGTGGTGCAAGTCTTTGGATTTTTTGTTCACAGAAATTCAGAAGAAAACTTGCCCTGCTCCAGCTCCCTGTTGTGTTCCAAGAGCTCTGAGGTTAAAACTTCTGAGTGGGTAGACTGTGATTAGCTCAGAAGTCATAGAAGTGGTGCATATCAGAGTATCCATAATAAAATGAGCTCATTTACATATGGTTAAGCACCTCTTCCTAATAATACAGTCATGGAATCACAGCATCATTAAGGTTGGAAAAGACCTCCAAGATCATTCAGTCCAACCATCAGCCCAACCCCACTGTGCCTACTAAACCATGTCCCCAAGTGCCACGGCCACACGCTTTCTGAACACCTCCAGGGATGGTGACTCCACCCCTGCCCTGGGCAGCCTCTGCCAGTGCTTCACCACTCTTGCAGTAAAGAAATTTTTCCTAATATCCAATCTAAACCTCCCCTGGCCATTTCCTCTCATCCTATCACTTGTTAATTGGGAGAAGAGACAACATCCACATCACCACAACGTCCTCTCAGGGAGCTGCAGAGTGTGATGAGCTCTGCCCTCAGCCTTCTCTTCTCCAGGCTGAACAACCCCAGCTCCCTCAATCTAGTCATGTAGGGGTGATTTTTCACAGCTTTCATTTCCCTCACTATTCTGGGGGATAATTTTGTTGTATCTGTGAACTACTCAGAAGCTTTAAAAGTTATTTGGGAACCACCTAGTTTATGTCCTTTATGACATCCAGAGTTACCTGTTGTGAATCCAGAATTACACCAAAAGCCAGCAGATGAGAGTTAGAAATGACTGGTTTCTTTCTGCTTGCTGTGGTGTTCAGAATATTTTTGTTGAGGAGAGTCTTTTCCACCCTAGGTTCAAGAATTCCACTGTTACAGCAGCAAAGGTTGTCACCCGGAGCAGGGATTACTGGAACCACTCGGTCTTCATCTGTCAATGAGTTCTTGGACTCTTCTGCAAAGAACTATCCAGGAGGCACCTCAGACAAACTTGCTGCACAAGTGGGCTCTGTGGTAAGGAGAATTTATTCTAATCTTATACAGAAATGAAAAATTAAATGCAAAAATATGCACGTTAGTCAGACCTTTTCTTTCTCCAGAGAGAACCGACTCTTGTTCTCTGGCCGTCTTTCATTTCAACCATATTTACCGGTTCCCCAGAGTTAAAGGCAGATTGATGAGAATGAGGCAGGTAAACTCAGATGAGAAGACAGGCTGTCTTTTCTGCTCCATTTTACACCAGAATAAATCTGTTGATCATAATTGATTTCATCCAATTGTGTACTGATGTAAGGGAGCTGAATGTCATCTCTTGGTTCTATGACAAGATGTGAAACCATCCTATTTAGAAGAAATAGATGCAGTTAATAGGACGATGAAGATTACTTATGATCGCCATCCAGTGGCAGTGGAATAGCTCATTCAGCTGAGTCTTTCCAAGTATAGGCTGGTGATAACTGCCAGAGATCAAATTTAAGCACATTTTTCACCTGCTTTTACCTTTTCAATCAACAGATTCAACAATGTGCTTGGATTTCAAATAACCTTTTGCAACTTCAGCTTCATCTCTCTTTCTTTTCCTTTTTTTTTCACTTCTCCTTAATAGTCCTTTCCCTAAAGGCATTCGTTTTCCTTGCAGGCAGTGGGGGAGCTGGGGGCTATGAAGCAGATGTGTCTAATGCTCTTTTTATACAGCAGTGACAGGGGAGAGAGAAAAAGAAAAATGAAAGCTTTAAAACTTTGTTCCATTCGAGGGTTATGATGTCATTATGATGAATGATGGCTTAGCAGGCACGGCTCGCTGTACAATTTTGCCACTAGCACTGTATTTGTAACTACCTCTGATGTTTAGAATTAGTGCTGTAGATGGAGCAAAGTAACAGACCCCACTGCTCCCATTTCCCTGGCTTAAAAAAGGGCTCTCTTAGGTGGGGAGAGAGGCATGGTTGGAAATTGGCTGACATAAACAGGGAACGTCTCACCTTTCAGTTTCCTGAAATGAAATGCCTTTTCCCAAGCCATGCAGAATGCAAAAAAAGTCACAAATCTTGTTCTATTTTCATGTTTCTTTCATCAAAGGTTTGCTAGTTTAATATGAGAGAGAATCATAGAATTATCAAATGGTTTGGGTTGGAAGGGACTTTAAAACCCATCCAGTTCCACCCCTCTGCCATGGGCAGGGACACCTCCAACCAGACCAGGCTGCCCAAGACCCCATCCAACCTGGCCTTGAACACCTCCAGGGATGGGGCAGCCACAACCTCCCTGGGCAACCTGTGCCAGGGCCTCAGCACCCTCTTCATGAAGAATTTCTTCCTAATGTCTAATCTAAATGTTCCCCCTTCCAATTTAAAGCCGTTCCCCTTCATCCTATCACTCCAGACCCTTGTAAAAAGCCCCTCCCCAGCTTTTCTGGAGCCCCTTCAGGTACTGGGAGGCTGCTCTAAGGTCTCCCTGGAGCCTTTTCTTCTCCAGGCTGAACAACCCCAACTCTCTCAGCCTGTCCTCATAGCAGAGATTCTCCAGCCCTCAGATCATCTCTGTAGCCTTCTCTTGACCTGTTCCAACAGTTCCATATCCTTCTTATGTTGGGGGTTCCAGAACTGGACACAGAACTCCAGGTGTGGTCTCACCAGGTCTCACCAGAGCAGAGCAGAGGGGCAGAATCCCCTCCCTCTCCCTGCTTTGGATGCAGCCCAGGACATGGGTGGCCTTTTGGGCTGCGAGTGCGCATTGCCGGCTCCTGTCGAGCTTCTCATCCATCAGCACCCCAAGTCCTTCTCCTCAGGGCTGCTCTCAGTCACATCATCCCCCATCCTGTATTGAAACTGTGGATTGCCCTGACCCACCTGTTGGACATTGCATTTGACCTTGTTGAACCTGATGAGGTTCCCACAGCCCCACTTCTCCAGCTTGTCCAGGTCCCTCTGGATGCCATCCTGTCCTTCTGTGTGACAACTGCCCCACTCAGCTTGGTGACATCTGGAAATTTGCTGTCACAAGTCTTGTTCTTTCATCCAAAGGTTTGTTATTTTAATATGAGTGAGAAGCCAGAGTATTTCTTACCTTGCCATCACTCCTGCCCCTGCAATTTATTTTTCTCACTTTTTCTTTCATTCTTTTTGTTTCTATTTTGAAAGTTTACATTTTGTCAAGTCAGTGAGAAGTGGTTTATGATGAAGGAGGCCATCATTTACCTTAGGTTTAACTTATTTACTGGCCACAAGGCTCTCTTTCTTATTAGTCTCCTTGTTCAGTGCTGGTAATACCTTTCTGTTATTTACTACCCTAAGTTTCCAATATTTTTTTACATGCAGAGAAAACTTTGCAGCATTAGCTGAAGTGTCAACACAGTAAAACGTTGGAGGTGAAACACAGGTGCCTATTAGACCATATTTAATATGAAGAATATAAATATGCCTCTGGCCTTAAAGTAAAATTTTGTCTGAACTGTCACATTTGGGACTGCAAATGATTTTCATGCTTTTGGCATCCAAATAATGTGCTGTCAGTGCAGTAACCACATTCTACTCTCATCATGTAGAACTGGAAAATAAAAAGTATGAAGAAATCAATGTGAATTATCCACAAGCAAAGTAAAAAGCAGGATCTGCTGCTCAGGGAAAGGCTGGTTCTTTATCCCTGCAGCCTTGTCCCTTGTGATCATGCCAACCCTGCACTAATTTGTGTGGCTGTAATTAACTATACAAGGTATGAACAGGGAGGTGTCTATACAAAAAAGGTCAGAATTATATCTTTACCAAAAGAAAGCAAAACAAAACACAAGCTCAGTGAGCATCAAAGTGGAGCCTCACAGCATAAATAGTGAGGGAACTCACAGTGGTCATAAGGTGAGCATTCAGCAGATTAACTATATTCTCCATTCCTCAAACCATGACAAAACACCTCTGACATGTAATTTAGCTATTAAATTGATTATTATCAATGGCCATCAGATGATTAGAAATCAGGACTTAATAACTTTGCTTTGTGATTTTATTTTTTAAGCACACTGTAACACTGCATTTGTCCAACCTCAGAAATGACCTTGTCCTGCCCTTAAAACTCAGGACCACAGTTTCCAGTCTGCTGAGATCATAATGTGTTCGTTGTGCAAAGTCATTTGAACAAATTTGAAATTTGCCAAACTTAGTTCCTGCTCCAAAGGGGGAATGTTGTTTGATATAGACTTGGTAAGGCTGGTCTTCTGCATTGCTGGAGGAAGGAGATGGAGACAGTGTAGTTAAGCTGTAGCAGAGGTAAATTCTTCTGTATTCCATCCCTCACTGGTGAAAAGAAGGTTAAGGCAATGGCTTAGCTGGAGTTATCCCTGCTGTAACAGATCAGGCAGTTGGGATGCATCAGAAGTGGTTCTCTGCAGATATTCCTTCCTGCTACATCCTGGCACATTTTCATGAAATCATAGAATGGTTTGGGTTAGAAGTGATTTTTAAGAGTCATCCAGTTCCAACCCATGGGCAGGGACAACTCCCACTGGATCAGGCAGTAAAAAAGCCCTCATCCAACCTGGCCTTGAACTCCTCCAGGGATGGGGCAGCCACCACTTCTCTGGGCAACCTGTGCCAGGGCCTTCCCACCCTCACAGGAAAACATTTCTTCGTAAGATCTCATCTCAATTTCCCCTTTTGCAGCTTAAAACCATTCCCCCTCGTCTTCTCCCTGCGCTCCCTGACCAAGAGCCCCTCCCCAGCTTTCCTGGAGCCCCTTCAGATACTGGAAGGCTGCTCTAATATCTCCCCAGAGCCTTCTCTTCTTTAGGCTGAACAACCCCAAGTCTGTGGGGCTCCATTTTGATTTCTGTGAAGAAACAGATCTTCGTTGAAGATGATAATCTTCATTTTTCAAAGCCAGCAAGATTTCAGACCAAGATTTGGTTTGTGTAGATCAGTGAATCATATTTATCACCTTGTTAGTTATAACATAGCTCTGCTATTTTCCCAGCACATGTAAATGCATACACTCTAGAGCCTTAGCAAGAGGGAGGAGGATCACAGCCAGTTAAGTTACCATATAGACTTTTTAAGTTGCTGTATAAAGTTGGTCATATTTCTTTATCAGGAAGAAGCTTCTTTCCAAAGGCGTCATTCTGCAGCTCGTCGGGCTCTGTCAGAGAAGGCATCTGGTGCTTATGTCCACCTGTTTCAAAGGTAATGCAGAGTGGCTCCAGCCAAGTCCTTTGCAATGAAATGAAAAATGCCTAGTTAGGATTTCTTCTCCACTGCTCTTAAGGATGAATGATAAGACACCATCAGGGAAGGCAGATCTCATAGACAACTCTGCTATCACTTTTAAATCTGGCCCTGCAAATATAGAATCATAGAACTGTTTCGTTGGAAAAGGCCTTTGACATCATCAAGTTCAACTGTACCTGTCCAATACTAAACCTTAGCCCTGAGCATCTCATCTCCCCATCCTTTAAACACCTCCAGGGATGGGGACTCAACCACCTCCCTGGGCAGCCTCTGCCAGGGCCTGAGAACCTTTTTGGTAAACAAATTTTTTTCCTGATGTTTAATCTGATCCTTCCCTGGTACAACTTGAGGCCATTTTCTCTCATCCTATCACTTGTCACTTGGGAGAAGAGACCAACACCCACCTGGCTCCAACCTCCTTTCAGGGAGTTGTAGACAGTGATGAGGTCTCCCCTCAGCCTCCTCTTCTCCAGGATAAACAACCCCAGGGCCCTCAGCCCCTCCCACAACCCCTGTTCTCCAGCCCCTTCCCCAGCTCCATTCCCTTCTCTGGACACTCTCCAACCCCTCAATGTCCTTCTTGTCCTGAGGGGCCCAGAACTGCCCCCAGCACTCGAGGTGTGGCCTCCCCAGTGCCCAGTCCAGGGGCACAATCACCCCTTGCTCCTGCTGCCCACGCTGGGTCTGACACAGCCCAAGATGCCATTGGTCCTTCTCCTCCAGGCAGCTCTCCAGCCACTCTTCCCCAAGCCTGGAGCACTGCACAGTGTTATTGTGTAAACATATCACCAAGTCTTTTAACTTGGGAGCACAGCAGTCTCAAAATGTATAACAAAAATGTCTGAGACTCAGCAATCCATGACTAACTTGTGTAAAACTGGGAAGTTATTATATGCTTCTTCTCTGAGAGAGAAGAAAAGAACCATTTTTCTGGCAGCTCACAGTCTCCAACATGTTTTTTTAGCACTGCTGGTAATTAGTGTTGGAAAGTCACAGCCCTGCTCAGCACAAGGTTGTTTGCTGCAATATGTCCTCTGTGGATATCTCTGTTTAAACTAGAATTTCTGAAAGCTGAGTCCACTTCCTAATTTTATGTATTTATTTATTTATTAGAAAATGGATCCTAGCTTGGCTGTCTCCCTTCTTCTTCCTCATAGTCACTGCCTTGCAAAAATGTTGTTAAAAGTCTATGAATCTCAATGTACCTTCTTTGATTGATCTTTTGTGGCATTCCTGCCTTCCCCTGGAATAAATCTTCCTAATCTGAATTCTTCTTTGCTTGCTTTTCCTACCTGCCTTGAAAAGGCTCACGGTGTTGACATTTAAAGTATCGCGCGGGCCTCTAAATCAGCAATCATCTGAAGGAAGAGAAAAGTTCACACCTTTCAGCTCATTTCAGGCCTCTACAAATGCAGCCACCGATTGTACAGACCAGACATGTGGATGGAAATCATTCCAATGGCAAAGTCTGGAGACTGACTTTTAAAAAGAAGAGTAAAAACTCTTCTGAATTAAACTGTTTCTAGAAACCCAGTGGCTGAAGCTTACAGAGAGAGATGCATAATTGCAATGCATTTTCCATATATTGACTTAGAGAAAAGGCTTTTTAAGCAGCTGATTCATTCATTTTAAATTATGTTGAAATGGGAAGAAATATGCAGATCAGTGTTTTCTTTTGCTGGGTGTTTTGGGTTTGATTTAGTGCTGCAGCGTGAACTGGTCGTGAGTCTGCCTTACTTTTTGTGGCTCTTTGCTCCCTTCATTCCACAATACTCAATCTGATTCTGGAGGTATCATCAGGCTGCTCTGGTGGAGCTGTTAAGCAGGTGAGAGAAAGTCCTGTCAGCCCCAATCAGGCTTTGCAATCGCCACGCCTCAAGGGATAGATGTGGTGCACAGAATCGAAGGCAAGAGTAGACAACACCCCACCCCATGCAAGAGGTTAAGTCAAGGGGGGCCATAAGTATGAATGCTATAAACCAGTTGAAATTCTGAGTGAGGATCTGAACCCTGGTGGAGAACCTGGTAGATCTTGCAGTCCCATCCAATAGCAAGTGCATGATTGTTTTGTTGAGCATGTTTGTTTATACAGAATCAAATCAAGTTTTAAATGCCCACTGGACAGGGATTTTCACCTTGGAAAAGCTCACCCAAGCTTTGATCAATCTTTATTTCAATGTGTAACTACAGACTTGAGTCATGAGTACCTTAAAAGGTTGTTGCATGTCATCTCAGCTGTGATAACCATCTCTGTGCACACTCTTACCCTATAGGAAGTGTAGGGTGATGAGTCTTTCTTTAGCATTTATCAAGGACTAAGCAAGGAATTTGTACACAGATTGTGTGAGATGACACTGGCACAGGTTGCCCAGGGAGGTAGTGGAGACCCCATCCCTGGAAACATTCAAGGTTAGGTTGGATGTGGCTCTCAGCAACCTGATTGAGTTAAAGATGTCCCTGCTTCTGCAGGAGAGGTTGAACTAGATGACCTGTAAGGGTCCCTTCCAACCCAAAGCATTCTATGATTCTATTATTCTAATTTATCATGCCATTAGATGAACTAATATTAGCAGCAACATCCAGATGATTTGGGGATAGTTGTTTTATACCTTTCCATGGTTCTTTTAATTAAACTATATTTATTGTAATGCTTTTTCATCTTTTTCTGTAAGTCTATGCTTAGTAAATTCAGTAGAATTACTAAACTCTCTCTAATTTGTTAATTAACTCTCAAAATTGATCACTCTGGAGTATTTCAAGTGTCCCTCCAAGTGCTGGCAAAGAAGTCACTACAGCCTGCATCAGAGGTGCAAAACTTCATTGTTGCTGAATATGTTCCTCAAAAATTACACCAATATTTGTGCAGCCATCATTAGATACCCAGGCTCAACATTTCATCTCGTTGTGTTTAGATCCATCTCAACTTTAGTGCGTCCCAGATTTCTCTCTCCTATGGAATACCCATGGTTTAAGTTACTTTCTTTCGAGCTCTATTTTATTTGAGGATTTTTATTTCTCTTTTTACTCAACTACACGTAGATGGGATCGGTCAGACCTGTTTAAAATATAGTTTTAAAAAAATCTTGCTTTGATTTTATCAGCTTTGTTCTGATGATTTTTTTTCTTTAGAATACCATTTTCTGTATTTTCACTGTCAGCAGCAGAGCATAAATGTACTTTGTCCACTTAATCAGGCTGCTGTTTATGCAAAAATGTGATTTCTTTCACTTCATACAGGCTTTCAGCTGATGAATTTTGATGTAGAAATCTTGGTGCCATTGCACACCTCGCTGGGGAATAGCACTACTCTAGAGGAGCTGAGAGAAAAGAATATACATCCCTGCTTCACTTATTCCAATATATAGCCTCATTTTTACCCTGAACTTCCCGTGGAGTTTGAATTGACTGAAGGTGCAGGTCTGTGACTGGGAGAAACGAGCAGGCATTTAGTTCTGTCTCTTCTACCCCTGGGGAGATGACATCTTGGAGCAAAGTGGGGCAGGCAGAGAGAAGAACCTCCCTTAAAGCAGATTAATTTCAAATTGCACTGGGAAATACAAGGAGGCCCATTCTTGCCAAGTGGGATGGAGTTGGCATAGTAAGAAACTTTGTTCCACTGAGGGCATTGCAGGTAACCTGAATCAAAACAAGACAAATACTTTAAAAAGAGGGTGACTACACTTTAAAAAGAACAAATTTGTGAGATATGCAGGTAATTGATTATGTATATTCTTATTGCATAGAAATACCAATATGATTAGCTAGAAGTTTCTACAATGTCTTGCTTGAATTGAAGGTATTTTTAGCTGTTGGAATCATTTTTAATTGTATAAACTATACAAGTAGCTCCATTAAAGCAGTGTTTTACTTGAGAATTTGTATCCTTATGTCTGTGGTTGAAAAGGACAATCAGTGCAAAGTAGACTTCTTTTGTGTCCAAACATTTTTGGTCATGCAATGAGGAAGAATTGAGTAGTTTTAGCATTTCTTCAGTGGCAGAGCTGGCTCAGACACACCTGCCCCTTCCTTTTCTTCCATTGACCACTCTGTGTACCACGAGCTCCAGGCTCACACAGCTTAGTGATGAATTGGGGAAAGGTACAGACCAGGTTTTGCCAGACAAAAAGGTTGTTGTTTTCAACCAGATCTATTCCCCTCACTCTCTGAAGAACCACCTGTGCTGGCATGATCATAGAATCATAGAATCATGGAATGGTTTGGGTTGGAATTGACCTCAAAGCCTATCCAGTTCTTCCCCCCTGCCATGGTCAGGGGCACCTCCCACTGGATCAGGTTGCCTGAAGCTCCATCCAACCCGGCCTTGAACACCTCCAGGGATGGGGCAGCCATGATTTCTCTGGGCAACCTGGACTTCTCTGGGCAACCTGTAAATGATGCTGAGAGAGGACCGGGAGCAGATGTGGCAGAGGGCAGAGACAGCTCAGATGGATTTTGAGCCACGGTGCTGCAGAGAGTAAGAACCCTACTTCAGTTAGGGGTGAATCTCAATTCTATGAACTATATGAAACTGATGCCAAAATATTATATGCAAAAAAAAAGTTCCAAAGGCATTAGATGTTTTGAATTTCTTATGTATCTGTAAATATTAAAAGATTCTTTAATGCTTAATCTCATTGTTACGCATTTTAATGCAAACTGAAATATATTTCTCACTTTACCCGAGTTTGTGTTAGAAAATTTTAAAAGTAGTGTCACACAAGAATCTAACATGCCTTATTTATTGCAGCCCCACAGGGTTATCTACATAAATTTAGGTTCTTAAATCCAAATTACTGAAAACCTGGCCTCTTTATTTTTTGCCTGTGGCTGTGTGCAGGTGTAATTAAAGTCATTTTGATGTCTCATAGCCTAATATAATGTCAGGACAACATTCAGTAGTTTGCTCTGAATATTTTCTCTAGTTATCTCTATGTTTGAGGGTAATAAATAAGGGGTTGGGTTGAAGTCTCATTCAGATGAGGCCTTCAGCTAATGATTAACTTCTTGGTTTTGTCTAAATGTTGTTGAAATAACTGGAGTAAGCAAGAGCAGGAATCACCCAGAGGAGAATTTACAGCATGCGGTCTTTCTTTTCTGAGTTGGAAGAAATTCATATGCTCTGCAGTTTGGCTGGAGCTCCTTGACAGCACTGGGAAGAGAGAAGGTCCATAACATTACCTGTAGTTGGGACACTCTCTTCAGGTTGGATTTACTTGCTGTGGGCATAAGATTTGCGTGCGTGTGGTTCCATGCACGGCGTGCAGACCCTCTAGTAGACCTCTGACTTCAGGGTGACTTTGCTTTTCAGTTTTATTTCCATGCCCCTCATAATGACAAAACCAGGACACTGTTCTGAATTGCATGGATGTGCCTCTTCACAGGGTGCTATTGAACTTCTCATAGAATCATTGAATCATGGATTGGGTTGGGTTGGAAGGGACCATAAAGCCCATCCAGTTCCAACCCACCTCCCACTGGATCAGGTTGCTGAAAGCCTCATCCAGCCTGGCCTTGAACACCTCCAGGGATGGGGTATCCAGGACTACTCTGGGCAATCTATGCCAGTGCCTCACCACTTTTCCTGGCTTATTGTTCCTAGAGCTGAGGCATCCTGGTGCAACTTGAGTTACACTCTGAGCCCAAACATCTTTAATGACAGTACAGAATTTGAAATGCAATTGAAGAAGAAAGGTAATGCAGAGATAGAAAGTGAAAAAACATCTCTATAACACCATTTTAAAAATACCTCTTTTTCTTAGCTGTCAGGAAGGTTGTTTTAAGTTTAATTATCAACTGAGATGTAGGTTCTGAGAGTGGGTCTTGGCTTCTGAATCCAGTCCTTTGCTCCAGGAATTTAGAGTCTGTTTCCCCATGGTGACCCAGTCCTTAGAGGGTTGGCCTTGAATCTTGCCTCGAGATTTCTTCTTTAACCTCTGTTGTCAGGCTGTGTATTTCTGTGCATTGAACAGAGTTCTTTGCAAAGAGATTTTCTTTTTATTGTTATTATTATTATTTATGTTTCCATGATGTGGATTTACAAGAAATGATTTCTGAGAGCACTCAGCTCTGGGGCCATTAACGGTGTCAGGCACTTTCTCCTCCGTAATTGGTTCAGATTTTGATCTGAGCTGATAATGAACAAACATCATTACCAGCCAGTGTTTGCTTGACAGTGAAACAATAACAGCTTGAGGCCTTACGCTAGGGAGGCTTTATTTATAGGTATTAATAATAAGAAGAAACTAAAAAAAGGAGAATTTAAAGATGAAGAATAGGAAAACCGTGCTTGCAATGCAGTGAAAGCCTCATCACTGAAGCACCAGAAGACTCCCAGCAGGGAACAGTCCTACTTTGGCAAGATGAAAAGACAGTCTGAAATTCCAGCCTCTCTTGTTACGTGTGGGAAAGTGGCAGTTGTGTGCTTGTTGCCTTAATGACCTGTGGGCATGATTAAGGACTTGGAGAAGAATCATAGAATGATTTGTGTTGGAGGGAACGATAAAGATCATCCAGTTCCAACGCCCCTGGTATGGGCAGTGACACCTTGCACTGGATCAGGTTACTCAAAGCCCCATCCTGAAGAACTTAACAGTTTGGGGTTTTTTTCCCAAACTGTAGCTATGAACCCTCAGAACAGATATTAACACCCCTCAAAAACGCTTTCCCCTAGACTGGGTTGCTCAAAGCTTCGTCCAACCTGACCTTGAACACCAGGGATGGGGCATC
Source organism: Dromococcyx pavoninus (assembly GCA_033558185.1). Taxonomy (NCBI): domain Eukaryota; kingdom Metazoa; phylum Chordata; class Aves; order Cuculiformes; family Neomorphidae; genus Dromococcyx; species Dromococcyx pavoninus. The sequence goes on from JAUMJL010000253.1 coordinate 498,416, forward strand.
CACAGCTCCTCTGGGCAGATATGAAAACAAAGAGATTCCTTTAGAGTTGAGTTGAGGCATGTCAGTGGGATGGCTCTGCTACAGGAGGTAGATGTATGGAATCTTCCAAGAGTTATAATTTTAACTTCAGCATTTCACTAAGGACCTGTCATGTTTGACAATCTTCAGCGCTGCCTCTCTTTGGGTTTAGCTCTGGGGTTTGAATCTATAAATAAAGCCGTGTCAATACTGAAATTACCAGGAATTCTTTTGGAAGGTTTTATGAATGGCAGTGAAGATGAAACTTCTGCATTTCTGAGTTAGTCACAAAGGGTGGGATTAATCTCACCCAGTTTGGGGTGTCTTTAATAAAAACATCTCTGTCTGAAGAAGCTGCCCTACACTGCTCTGTCTCAGTGGAGAGTGATTCATCCAACTTGCTTTAGACATCTACTAAAGCTTGAGTTTATTCAGACTGTAGCTGTGATTGTTCCTCTCTCTTGGCTACAAACAGCCTGGATTAGAATGTCCAGCTGCTTGTTGCTGTTTCTCTCCCACTGGAGATGTTGCTTCCCTCCATCTGAACAGGTCTTTTGAACTCTTTGAGCACTAATTATGCTATCAGAGTATAGAAATGCATGTAACAAACACTTTATTTTCTTATTGTGGCATTTTAGGGACCTGGCAATCCCTCCTCCACCGAGCAGCTCCCGTCAACAATCACTGGAACCAACAACACATGTTCCTCTGCTCTCAGATGGAAGGAATGTCACCCAAGACCAGAGCTTCACCCTGACCAACCCAGAGAGACGGTGAGTTCAGTTTCTGAGACAGCAGATCATCTCTGGCTGGAGTGAAGGTTAATTCTGCAAGATCTAAAACCATTTCCCAAGCTAATGCAGTCGTCTCATCTGTTATATTAACAGCCTTATTAGACTTGTGTCGCTGCAACATAAAACAAAATCTTGTCACTCAGGGCAATGGTTTCATTTAGACACCATAATTCACGTGCACACAAAGGGAATTTCAAGAGCTTTCTGTCAAGAGAGTGTTTGAAGGGAAAAATATGCTGAAAGAAACTTGGTCCAGGGGTAGGAAAACAGAATTTGAAGGATGAATATTTTTATAAGACAAATTTACCAGGTATTGCTATCAGAATTATTTCTCCTTGTCTCTTTAGAGGGTTACTGTAGTCACTGTTGAATACCATTTGGAAGGCTTTAGGTGATATTGTGGTCTTAGAATTCATATCTTGTCCACAATAACAGGAGATCCCACCAGGATACCGAGCTCTGTAGTACCTTTACCTTCTCTTATTCTCTCAGCCATTGCTACTATGCTTCATATTTTGTCCAGCAGCCTCTGCTCGTGGGTGTTGAACACCCTCATTTATTGTACCACAGCTAAAATGGCTCTGAGGTATGAGAGGGAGACTACTCCTATCTCATTTAAATCTTGTAGGGAGGTGAGGATTGAAGAAGATTTGAAGATCTGCAGCGTCTTTCAGGCTATGAAGTGGCCTGTATTTTCCTGACTTGCTCTGTGGGCAAACATTGCCTCTTGCAAATGGCTGTGACTTACCCTGATGGTCCTTTTTCATCAGTACATCTGAGTTCTGGCTGCCAACAAGCCTGTCTGCTGTTGTGGCAAGTGACATTGTGGCCTTTCCATGCAGTATCCTGGATAAGATGGTTTTTTCCCCCTCTTCTGGCCATCTGTTGTGATCTCGTGCCCAGATGGGCTACACAGAAGCAGCCGGATGCCACCCAGCATGACCTGGTGAAGCATAACACACCAGAAACCTCATCCACACTGGGAAACAGATGTGTGCTTGTAGCCAGGCTCTGCTCGCTCTTCAAAACCTACCATAATGCTCATCCAAAACTCACAGCTTAGACTGAGCTCAAACCCCCATTCAACCTGGCCTTGAACACCTCCAGGGATGGGGCAGCCACAGCTTCCCTGGGCAGCTTTTGCCAGTGTCTCACCACCTTCACCATGAAGAATTTCTTCCTAATGTCTAATATCTATCTTCCCCCTTCCAATTCAAAGCCATTCCCCCTTGTCCCATCACCAGGCCCTTATAAAAAGTCCCTCCCCGGCTATCCTGGAGCCCCTTCAGCTACTGGGAGGCTGCTCTAAGGTCTCCCCAGAGCCTTCTCTTCTCCAGGCTGAACAACCCCAACTCTCTCAGCCTGATGAGAAATGCTGAACATCTTTACAAGACTTAATCCCATCCACTTTATTCCTTTGCTAACCTGAATTCTTAAACTTATTGTTAAAAACACCCCTCGTTGTTACTTTTATGTCCTAGAGAGCCTGCCAGTTCCCCCTATGAGATGTTCTACCTGCAGCTGTAATTACAAGTACTTAATTAATGTGCTGTAAAAAGGCTGAAACCATAGGTCTCTGCAGATTCATTTGTCCTGAGAATTTGTTCCATGGTGGAATGAAGGGGAACAGAGCAAGAGCCTGAGAGAAACCGCGTGCGTAATAGGCTGCTGAGGGATTGTGCATCATCTGTCCTCACCAGGAAGAGGCAAAACCCATAAATCAAACAAATGCGAAGCTTTGATGAGTTGTAAAGGTCTTACCCTTCACATATGGGAATAAATATGTCTTTCCACTCCACCACAGTTTGGTGTTTTGACTTCAGCAGTGTTTTCATTTAGCACTGTTAATAACACAGTGGAAAAACAACTGTGAGGAGAGAAAAAGCAAACTGCTAATCTGATTCATTTTCTGTGCATGCTTCAGGGCCTACAGCAAAATTGCAGAGAGTCAGGTTGTCAAATCCTTTTGCAAGGGATATATGGGAAGTTTGGAAGAAATTTGCTTATAGGTGTGATTGATGGAAATGCTCTTGTGTAGATGCATTTGAAATATGGGTGAGAAAAATCCCACATTTCTCATGTAGTGTAGGAAAGTGATTTTGTTTGAATATTGAAGTGGTTTAATATTTTCTTCTTCTTTCTCCCCAATTTTATGCTTTCAACATTTGGAACGGAAGAAAGAGTAAACCAAAAAAAGAAATCAAAGGGTAAGAGCATGAATGTGTTGCCCTCCAGGCACAGCCAGTGAAGGAAATGATGTTTTCGAAGATCAGGGACTGCAGATTAATCCAATACCTTGCTGGACAATGCTGTGTCCATGTACCAAATTATTACTTCTCAAATCTGGCATTTTTTATATAAACTTGAGCTGTGGTGGAAACAGCATCGTTATCATTAGTGATAGGATGAGGGGGGATGGCTATAAAGTGGGAGGGGGGAGATTTAGATTAGACAGTAGGAAGAAATTCTTCACAATGAGGGTGTTGAGGTTGCCCAGTGAGGTTGTGGCTGCCCCATCCCTGGAAGTGTTCAAGGCCAGGCTGGATGTGGCCTTGAGCAGCCTGGTCTGGTGGGAGGTGTCCCTGGGGGTTGGAACTGGATGGGCTTTAAGGTCCTTCCAACCCAGACCATTCTATGATTCTTCAGGTGTTTAATGCTTGTTGGATTCAAATCCTGCAGTTGTTCTGATACTTCTGCTCTGGAAGTAAAACACATGATCCTGATTGCTTTTACTCATGAAAATCAAAGGTTGTGTTTGGACATCTGCCCACTGACCTGCAGTTTTCAGCAGGACAGTCTCTGATTACATCCATGGCTTCTTCTCATTGCTAAGACCACAGCTGTAGCCTTCTCCTTGGAAGTAACCTATGATGACCTAATCTTTCCTGATTTCACAGAAGAGAACACCATGCTAGTTTCCAGGGATTTTGAAGTCCCCTGCTGCAGGCTGAACTCTCCCACACATGAAAATGTGGATTTTTCTTTTTTGCATGAGATTCCATTTGTTTTCACTCATGGGCTGAACAATTCATCATTGCCTGTGGTGAGCAGAAGTCCTCAAGGGCAATGTGTCTTACAGCAGTACTTTAAAGGACTGCTGCTCACCACAGGCAATGATGAATCCTTTAGGTCCCTGCTTGCTATATTTCATTGCTGACTTTTACCAGAGAGATGTTTGTAAGGATATTGAAATGATCCAGTTACAGCAAAACAAGGAGGCAAGAAGAGAGGAGGGGCAAAATGCAATGAGTTATAGAGTAGAAACTCAACCTCTTAATCTGCTACTACACCTTATTTGCCAGTTTGAGGTTGGAACCTCACCTACTATTGACCAGTGCATTTTACAAGGAAGTGCCTCAAGTATTTAATTGCATGTCCTCGTTCATAGAATCATAGAATCATTTGGAAAAGGCCTCTGAGATCATCGAGCCCAACCGTACCTGTCCACTTATTAAAACCACGTCCCTGAGCACCTCATCTACCTGTCTGTTAAACCCCTCCAGGGATGGGGACTCCACCACCTCCCTGGGCAGCCTCTGCCAGGGCCTGAGAACCCTTTTGGTGAAGAAATTTTTCCTGATGTCCAATCTGACCCTCCACTGGTGCAGCTTGAGGCCATTTCCTCTCGTCCTATCACCTGTCACTTGGGAGAAGAGACCAACACCCACCTCCCTATGACCTCCTTTCAGGCAGTTGTACACAGGGATGAGGTCTCCCCTCAGCCTCCCCTTCTCCAGGCTAAACAACCCCAGGTCCCTCTGCCACTCCTCATAACACTTGTTCTCCAGCTCCTTTCCCAGCTCCGTTCCCCTTCTCTGGACGCTCTCCAGCCCCTCAATGTCCTTCTTGGAGTGAGGGGCCCTGAACTGCCCCAGTACTCCAGTTGTGGCCTCCCCAGTGCCCAGTCCAGGGGCACAATCCCCCCCTGCTCCTGCTGCCCACGCTGTTTCTGACACAGGCCAAGATGCCATTGGCCTTCTTGGCCCCCTGGGCCACTGCTGGCTCATGTTCAGCTGCTGCCAACCAACACCCCCAGGTCCTTCTCCCCCAGGCAGCTCTCCAGCCACTCTTCCCCAAGCCTGTAACACTGCAGGGGTTTGTTGTGTCCCAAGTGCAGGACCTGGCACTTGCCCTTGAACCTCATCCTGTTGTTCTCAGCCCATGGATCCATCCTGTCCAGATCCCTTTGCAGAGCATCCCAAACCTCAAGCAGATCAACACCCACCCAGCTTAGTGTCATCTACAAACTTAATTCCTGCCAAACAGAATCAATGAATAATATCCATCAATTGAAATGTTATGTGATGGTAGAGGTTAGAGTTTGGCAGTCCAGTACAACCATAATCCAAACAGATTCTGTAGCAGTCCAGGGCTTTACTCCTCATCTCATTACTTACATATTTTGTATTTGGTGCACGTGGAATCCATTTATCTCATTGCTCCATGAGGTAATACTGTTTTTTTTTTAACCTTCCTGTTTTTCATTTCTTTTCTATCTAGCTGTGAAATTTTCCTAGAGGGAAAAAGCCTGCATCACCTATAAAAGCTCTCTTTTCTATGCCGAGGCTGTCAGGGAAGAACTAATGATAGCTTATCTAATCTCATTTACAGGTCACCTGGCAAAAGCAAAAAGGAGAGGTGGGTTCTCAGCTCCTCTGCCCACCCCTCACAAATAATACCTTGGACATTGTGATGGGAGAGACCTCACAAGACCTTTTTTTCCCATTCATTCTTGATATTTTTTCTCTTTAAGTAGTTTTACAAGAAACCTTAATTAAGTTAAATATTTCCTTCTACTCAAAGGCCTGGGTACCTGCCCTCCCTTTGCACGCTGCCAAATTGTGTGTAAATGATTTTCCACAGTTCTTGTCTTCTGTCCTTTAAGAAAGGGACAGCTGGGGAGAAAGGCAATGAGGATTTTTGTTCAACTCTGTATGATCCTGGATTTAACAAAGTGCATTCATGTCATTGTGGCTAGACATCCACAGGGGGGTAATTCTAACTATATGATATCTATTTTCAGCCTTTATTTGTGTGACTCTGTTCTCTGAAGCAAAAGCAGAAGCAGTCACCCTTGTAGAAACTGGAGTAGGTGATGTTGAAGAGTCCAAGCTGCTGTTTATACTGAGCCTGGATTTGCTGCTCCTAGTAATGGGTTATCCCTGCCTGATGCATATTACAGGCAGCTAAAATGAGGTTATGACTAGGTTTAAGCACTTGGCTAGAGCATTCAGTGTTTGATGAGCATCCTTGGATGCAGTGGACATCAGGAAGATGCCAGCACTCAGTACATTACAGATGGGTGCAATCATGCGGCACCTGCAGAACGGCCAAGAGAGGTCATGATCTCCTTGTATGACCATGTGACTCGCCTGGTGGATGAGAGGAAGGCTGTGGATGTGGTGTACCTGGACTTCAGCAAGGCCTTTGACACTGTCTCCCACAGTAGACTCCTAGGGAAGCTGTCAGCCCGTGGCTTAGATGGGAGCACTCTGTGCTGGGTTAGGAATTGGCTGGATGGCCGAGCCCAGAGAGTGGTGGGGAATGGTGTCTCATCCAGTGGTGTCCCCCAGGGATGGTGACCCCCCATTGGGTCCCGTCCTGTTTAATATCTTTATTGATGATCTGGATGAGGGGATTGAGTCCATCATCAGCAAGTTTGCAGATGATACCAAGCTGGGAGGAAGGGTTGATCTGTTAGAGGGTAGGATGGCCCTACAGAGGGACCTGGACAGACTGGAGAGATGGGCTGATTCCAATGGGATGATGTTTAATAAGGCCAAATGTCGGGTACTTCATTTTGGACACAACAATCCCATGCAGAGCTACAGACTGGGGACAGAGTGGCTGGAGAGCAGTCAGGCAGAAAGGGACCTGGGAGTGCTGGTTGACAGGAAGCTCAACATGAGCCAGCAGTGTGCCCAGGTGGCCAAGAAGGCCAATGGCATTCTGGCCTGCATCAGGAATAGTGTGGTGAGCAGGACCAGAGAAGTTATCGTCCCCCTGTACTCGGCACTGGTCAGGCCTCACCTTGAATACTGTGTGCAGTTCTGGGCCCCCCAGTTTGGGAAAGATGTCAGGATACTGGAATGTGTTCAGAGGAGGGCAACGAAGATGGTGAAGGGGCTGGAGCACAAGCCCTATGAGGAGCGACTGAGGGAGTTGGGGCTGTTTAGTCTGAAGAAGAGGAGGCTCAGGGGAGACCTCATTGCTCTCTACAACTACCTAAAAGGAGGTTGTAGTCGGGCAGGGGTTGGTCTCTTCTCTCAGGTGACCAGTGACAGAACTAGAGGGCATGGACTCAAGCTTCGACAGGGGAGGTTTAGACTTGATGTGAGGAAAAAGTTCTTCACTGAAAGGGTGATTGGCCATTGGAATGCGCTGCCCAGGGAGGGGGTGGAGTCGCCGACCCTGGAGGTGTTTAAGGGGAGATTGGATGAGGCACTGAGTGCCATGGTTTAGATGATGGTTGGTGTTGTGTTGGTGTTGGTGTTGGTGTTGGTGTTGGTGTTGGGTTATAGGTTGGACTCGATGATCTCAGAGGTCCTTTCCAACCTTATGATACTGTGATACTGTGATAATATTCTTTTACCTTGAGGGCAATGGCAAAGTTCTTATAGATTGCTGTAGTCCATCTGGTGAGAAGCTAATTACCTGTTCCTTGTGGGACTACTGCCCTGTTTTATCTCATTATTCATGATCCCTTCTTCATATTGTACAGATTTATTAAAATACCACTGAAACACTTCCTTTCTATTCACCAGAACTCTGAAATCACAGTATGCTCACAGGCTAAAATGCTCCTTGCAAGCATTACAGGCTGGAATTCTTTTGGCCTGCACCATGTATAAAGTCAGGGTGGATAATAGAATGATTTGGGCTGGAAGGAACCTTAAAGATGATCCAGTTCCAAGCCCCCTGCCATGGGCAGGGACACCTCCCACTAGAACTTCCTTCCAGATTCGTAATCGGTTTCTCTCACCTAGACCAGAACAGCGCTTTCTGTACAAAGAGAGTCATTATGAAATGTCTTAAGCATTGCTCCATATATATATATTTTACAATTTCTCATTGAGTAGGTAGTTATTGATCTCTCCATATCAATCAAGGCCTTTCCCTTTCTTACCTTGAAGTAAATTGATAGTATATGGACAGAAATGGGAAGCCTTTATCAAAACAAGCTACAACACTGTCGTTGTCATTGTAAGGGTCCCAAACCACTCACATTTTGGCTTTGACTAGATTTTCTGCAAGAGATATAAGAGGCTGGAGTTGCCTGGGGTCCCACTCACCGTTAAATGGCTGCTCCTGGCCAGTGTTGGCACTTGGGTGCTACAAAAACTTCAAGGTAATCCTTATTTTCTCTTACTCATCAAGAGAGAACATCGTCCTCAGTGCTGAACCACAGGGTTGGAAACCAGGAGTTCTGATCCCAGATCTGAAGCTGATTCACCGTGTGGCCTGAACCCCTTTATTATTTATTGTCTGTGTGATTAATTAAACCAATACATGAAAAAATGAGAGAGGTATTGGTTGTGTTTGCCAGCACTAGAAGTTTTGAGAGGGTTGTAAGGTGTGAAAAAGCTTTGTGTAACTGATAAGTACCAGGATTTATTCTGGCTTTGGATTGAGTTGTGTGACTGCAACATCAGTAATGCTGTCAAATCTAGAGCCTGTGCTTTTTTATTGCTGTTTTAAAGCATGAATCATTTCCCTCCTCAGCTACAAAGAGTCTGGTCGTGCTAGTGGAGCATTTCACATCTCAGCTGCTGCACCCACTGCCAAAGGTCGGATGGTTCGGACTCCTGTTCCCCAAAAAACCAAAGCTGAGAATCAAGATCCAAGAGGAGCTGAAAATGGAGTGAGCAGACTGAAAGGTTTGAACCATATTCCAAAGTAACAGTTTTCAGCTTTCATGGAATCAGAATAGTTTGGGTGGGAAGGGACCTTAAAGGCAGAAGTGCTAAAGCTGACTGGAAAAAAGTGATGGTGAACTGGGTCAGTGTCTCCAATCACAGTATTATAGAATCATAGAATGGTTTGGGTTGGAAGGGACCTCAAAGCCCATCCAGTTCCACTCCTGCCACGGGCAGGGACACCTCCCACTGGATCAGGTTGCTCAAAGCCCCATCCAACCTGGCCTTGAACACCTCCAGGGATGGGGCAGCCACGGCTTCTCTGAGCAACTTCTGACAGGGCCTCCCCACCCTCAGAGGAAAACATTTCTTCCCAAGATCTCATCTCAATCTCTCCTCTTTCAGCTTAAACCCATTCCCCCTCATCCTATCCCTGCACTCCCTGATACAGAGCCCCAGGCCATGTATCTTACTGTAATGGTAGATTTTTTGGGGTGACAAGGCAGCTTCTTTGTGCTTTTGGTACCAACATCATAAGCAGCAACGCTACGATGTGGCAGAACCATCGCAGCGTCGCAACGCCACAGCTTTCCCTCAATGAGCTCTGTGAGAAATTAAAACCAGTGACTGCTTAGGCATAAAATCACTCTTCCATGTGGTTTAGTAGACCAGGGCAGTGCTGGAGTCTCCATCCCTGGAGGGGAAAAAGAGGTGGCACTTTGAGACATGGTTTAGTAGGCACTGTACGGTTGGACTGGATGGTCTTAGAGGTCTTTTCCAACCTTGATGATTGTGTGATTCATATGTATGAGGTAAAGCAGCCACCAGACTACCTGAAGCAATCACTCTTCCCCCACCTCCTGAAGCACTGGGGTTTCAGTAAGATATACTTCATGATAAGTGTTGACTTTTCACTGAAATAAATACCCTCTTAGTGCTTCTTCACTCGTTTGTAATTTCTGCAGAGACTGAAGTCCCTGCTGACAATCTTCAGAGAAAACACAGCAAGTCCAAGACTGGTTCTTCTCACGTGTCTCAGCTCATCAACTGGCCAGGCTCCAGCTCCAGACCTATCCTACCTCCAATCCCATCTGGGCAGAAGAGGACCAACCCCTGACAGCCAACTCTTTGTCTGGAATCCTGATCCTACACCGAATCTTTCTCACAGAAATACTGATTTTGATATATTTCTCTTCAACAAGGTGAAATCTATCAAATATTATTTCTAAATCCATTTCTGATTAACTCTCTCCCACAAAGTTATTTATTTATAACTTTATTAAAAAGTAATTTCTGTATTTCCTAAAGCTAGAAATTATTTCCCCAGGGCTTCATGGCTGGGTAGATTTTTCCCCACCAGCCACATGACCATATCATCCATTAATTTCTCTCTTTCCTCCCCTTGTATATTATAGATTTAATTGAGGTGTGGAAGCATCAGGGCCTCTAATAATATTGTCTATATTGGAGTATTAGTGATTTATTTTAAAGAGGGACTTTGTGAAGTATTCAGAGTTGAGTTGGGAGTGAAAACTAGTTCCAAGTGGTTTTCTTTTTAATAAAGTGTGAGGGTTTTTGAAAGGCATAATTCTTTGATTAGCAAAGTGTATTTAAACATCCTGGTAAAGAGTCAGCAGAAAATAATATCAGAATTATTGAGAACTAGCTGAACTTTTAAGTGAACTTTGTTTTTCTCTGTGTGAGCAAAGCTCTGACAAGTAAATAAAACTCTTGAGTTAGTTTGTCCTGATTAATTTTCATTATCACCTGTTTATAGAACAGACAGTGGAGCCCTTTATCCCGAGCAGCTTCCCTTGGGGAGGGGCGCTTGCTGTTGATATGGGGGTCCAGGTCCTTAGGGGTCTTTGCATGCTAAGATCTCACTCATTGCCACAGTGTGGAGTCCTGTCTGTGGAAGAGCTCTGTTTTACCTCACTGTGAACATTCAGAATGCAGCCAAGGGGGGGGTTATTCTTTAAATACGATGAAGTGAACAAAGCAGCGCAGCCCATGGTAAGTAATGGATCGATTCACATAGCCTGACCTTGAATTCCTGTAAAACAACTCAGCCTTTTATTACACAGTTTTCTTTCTCTACAGCAGCTGCCTGTATCCTCCAGCTGAAGAACAACAGCTTTTCCCAGGCACCAGTTTTTTTATCATTGATTTTGGCAGAACAAAAAGCGAGGCCGCTCCGTGGCCTGGGTTCAGGAGGAGTTCAGGCAGCTGAAGCTGTAGTTTCAGCCGTAGTGGGTTCTTCTCAAGGCAGTTCAGCGAGGTTGAGCTGCTGGAGAGTGTCCAGAGAAGGGAAAAGGAGCTGGGGAAGGGGCTGGAGAACATCTGATGAGGAGCGGCTGAGGGACCTGGGGTTGTTTAGTCTGGAGAAGAGGAGGCTGAGGGGAGACCTCATCACTGTCTACAACTGCCTGAAAGGAGTTCATAGGGAGGTGGGTGTTGGTCTCTTTTCCCAAGTGACAGGTGATAGGATGAGGTGGGTACCTGGCTGCCACTGAGTAACTACCTGACTTCCACAGTTTCTTCCACAAATCCCACGGGGCTCTCCATGGCCACTCTTCCTCTGTAAATACCTTTGCAAACGCTGGCCTGGCTCTTACAGCTGGCTGCACTGCTGATTGGCACAAATGCTGATGGGTATATCCATTTTTTTCTGTTTTACAGGCATTTTACCAGTGTTGTGGTTAATGAATATGTACAAGGTAGAATCATAGAATCATAGAATGGGTTGGGTTGGAAGGGACCTTAAAGATCACACATAGAAGGGCCAGGGGTGATCACACCCCCTCACTTAAATTGGGAAAGTAGCACAGGCAGAGCAGATAAATCAGTTTTCTCCTGGACACAAGTGCAGGAACCTCTGTACCTGGACCGCTCTGTGTGGCTGAATGGGTGCAGACAGGTGTCTGGAAAATAAGGTCAGTGGGTGCTGGGTGATACCTCAGTAATTTCCCTTTGCTTTTGCTTCTATTCTTGCTCAGTTCTCCAAGCCAAAACACTCCAAGCCCCGCTGTCTGCTCTTTTAAAGGCTTTAAATCAGAAGGGGGAAGATTTAGGTTAGAGATAAGGAAGAAATTCTTCACAATGAGGGTGGGGAGGCCCTGGATAGGTTGCCCAGGGAAGCTGTGGCTGCCCCATCCCTGGAGGTGTTCAGGGCCAGGTTGGATGGGGCTTGGAGCCCCCTGATCCAGTGGGAGGTGTCCCTGCCCATGGCAGGGGGGTGGAACTGGATGATCTTTAAAGTCCTTTCCGACCCAAACCATTCTATGATTTAAGAACACCAGGGAGGAGCTTAGGTTAAAAATGTGCTAAAGTCAACTCAGCAAAATATTCCATTTCTTCCCTCCCTCAGCTTTCCCCACCAAACCACGGCTCAAATTCCTAACGTGAGTTATGAGATCCCTAAAACAGCTGCACGATGCTGGCCTTGCCTCTGTCCACTGCACCCTGAAGTGTGGAACATCTGGTTAAGTTTGAAGGCAGAAGTGCAGTTGAATTGCTGAGGTGAATCATAGACCCATGGAATGGTTTGGGTTGGAAGTGACCTCAAAGCCCATCCGGTTCCATCCCCTGCCATGGGCAGGGACACCTCCCACTGGATCAGGGGGCTCAGGGCCCCATCCAACCTGGCCTTGAACACCTCCAGGGATGGGGCAGCCACAATCTCCCTGGGCAACCTGGGCCAGGGCCTCCCCACCCTCATCGTGAAGAATTTCTTCCTTATGTCTCATCTAAATCTCTCCCTTCCAATTTAAAGCCATTCCCCCTCCTCCTGTCACTCCAGGCCCTTTTAAAAAGTCCCTCCCCAGCTTTCTTGTAGCCCCCTTCATGTACTGAAAGGCTGCTCTAAGGTCTCCTCAGACCTTATATGTAACATTTACATTTCATTTAGCAGATTGTGAAGCTTCTCAGTTCCTCAGTTGTAGTTTAGAGCATTTATTTTTGGCTGGAAGTACAGAACTTGTAACTTGGTGCCTCTGTATTTAAAGACTGGCAGATAAAAGCGGGGCTGTTTAAGGGAACTCTGTTTTTATTGGCAGGGAGTGTGTTTGGATTACAGCAGAGTAACACCTTAAGTTAGTCACAGTCAAACAAGTCTCTGAGTCTTGGATTTTACAGAGGGGAGTGTAACAAGCTGTTTAATTTCCCTTTTCTAAATTAAACATTCAACGTTCAATAAAATCAGTAACTGTGGTTGCTGCCTTATGAATGCCAATGGCTTTACCAGCCCGAGGATGTAGCTGTGTGTTTATAGAATCATTAAAGCTGGGAAAGCCCTCCAAGATCACCCAGCCCAACCCCATTGTGCCCACTAAACCATGTCCTGAAATGCCAGGTCTACGGGCTTTTTGAACGCCTCCAGGGATGGTGACTCCACCACTGCCCTGGGCAGCCTCTGCCAGGGCTTCACCACTTTTTTGTTGAAGAGATTTTCCTTAATATCCAATCCAAACCTTCCCTGGCAAATCTTGTCCTCTTATCCTATCACTTGCTACCTGGTAGCAGAGCCAAGCCCCTGCCTGGCTCCAGCCTCCTTTCCAGGAGCTGCAGAGCGTGATGAGGTCTCCCCTCAGCCTCCTCTTCTCCAGGCTGAACAGCCCCAGATCCCTCATCTGCTTCTCGTAAGACTTATTCTCCAGCTCCGTTGGCCTCCTCTGGACCCTCTCCAGCCCTTCAAGGTCTTTCCTGTAGTGAGGGTCCTAAAACTGAACCCAGAATTTGAGGTGCAGCCTCACCAGTGCTGAGTCCAGGGGGACGATCCCTTCCCTGCTCCTGCTGGTATGGCTGATCCAAGCCAGGATGATCCATGGCTGATCCAAGCCAGGATGATCCATGGCTGATCCAAGCCAGGATGCCATTGGCCTTCTTGGCCACCTGGGCCACTGCTGGCTCATGTTCAGCTGCTGCTGACCAACACCCCCAGGTCCTTTCCCACCAGGCATCTTTCCAGCCCCTCTTTCCCAAGCTTGGACCCAGCTGCATTGGGTATCACATTATCACACGAGCTGTGTCCTAGCCCTGCCTTGCACATCAGTAAATCAAAGCAGAGAGAAATTTCACTGATTTGTTTTATCTCCTGAGGTTTTTTAGGGGAATTGGGTCAGAACCCAGGAGTCCAGCAGCTGTTTTACCCTGATTCCTCCCTCAGGCCACTAGCACGGGGGTAGAAGTTACAACACAGATGCTGTAGGACAAGGAGCTGCTGAATTGAGGAATTATGGGTTTGTTAGACATAAAGGGATGATGTTTTAATGCAGACCTGTGAGGGAGAGGAGGTGGTGTTTGCTACCTAAAAGCTTGATGCACAGCTCAGTGAAGACTTCCAGGGAGTGCAGAACAGGTCCATAAATAGCTGCTCCTGGAAATCTGCTGAGCATATTGAATGCTGGAGGCCAAGATGCTCCACGGAAAATCACAAAGTGCATAGACAGCCAGGGCAACCTGCTGCAGGGCTGCTAGAAGATGAGAGCAGGAGACACCTGGTGGCTCAGTCCTCCAGCACCCACTCCCCAAATTAGAATCATAGAATCGTTTCATTGGAAAAGGCCTTTGAGATCCTCAAGTCCAACTGTGCCTGTCCACTGCTAAACCAGATCCCTGAGCACCTCATCTGCCCATCCTTTAAACCCCTCCAGGGATGGGGACTCCACCACCTCCCTGGGCAGCCTCTGCCAGGGCCTGAGAACACTTTCAGTGAAGACATTTTTCCTGATGTCCAATCTGACCCTGCCCTGGTGCAACTTGAGGCCATTTCCTCTCATCCCATCACCTGTCACTTGGGAGAAGAGACCAACACCCACCTCCCTACAACCTCCTTATTTCTCTGCAGAGCACGCACATCCATTTCTAAAAATACCTTCCTGAAGCCCCACGTCACGTCCCAGCAGCGGCTGCCTGCCCACTACCTCTGCCTGCTCCCCCAGGAGCTGTCTAATTGAATGTGCTGCATAATCTGCTGTGAATTTGGCAGCTGTCAACATGAATTATCATGTGATGAGGGTGAGGGGAGTTACAGCTCCGTGGGATTGCACCAACTGCCCGTGTTTCTCTTTGCAACCCTGACTCAAGGGAGACCCAGTGAAGGGCTTCATAGGATCAGAATGTCCTGAGTTGGAAGGGATCCACAAGGATCATCGATCCAACTCCTGTCCCTGCACAGGACAACCCCAACATTCACCCCGTGGGGCTGAGGGTGTTGTTCAAATGCTTCTGGAATATTGTCAGGCTGTGACTGCTTCCCTGGGGAGCTGTTCCAGGGCTCCACCACCCTCTGGGGGAAGAACCTTTTCCTAATGTCCAACCTAACCCTCCCCTGGCATCTTCCTGCCATTCCCTTGGATCCTGTCATTGGTCACCAAAGAGAAGAGCTCAGTGCCTGCTCCTCATTCCCTTGGGAGGAAACAGAAGATGACTGTGAGGTCCCCCCAGTCTTCTCTTCTCCAGCTGAACACACCAAGTGATTTCAGCCTCTCCTCATCCGACTTCACCTCCAGACCCTTCAACAACTTTATGGCCTCCTCTGGACACTCTCCAGTACCTTGATATCATTTTTGTACTGTGGTGCCCAAAACTTCACAGAGTATTGAGGTGGGGCTGCACCAGTGCTCCGAGGAGACCCACCAGATCTTTCCCCACCATTCTCCAGTGTTGCTTCAACAACTCCACCCCTGAAAACTTCTTTGGGTTCCTCATCCATTTAAGAGGTGTTACCTCCAGCTGTGTTTGGAGTCACACCCCTCTCCCCATGGTCTGCAGGGCTGGAGGTCAGGCAGGTGGCTCTTGTTACGGTGCTCATCACCGCAGAGCCTCTGTAAGCTCTGCACTAAATCTTGCTCCATGGACGTGCCCTTTTTGTAACCCTCACAAAATATTTAAAGCTTTTAAGATTTTTTTTTTCTGCCTCCTGTAAGTTGGAGGCAGAGGAACCCTTGTATCTGGAGATGAAATTCATCTCCTGAGGGGAGGAGGCGACAGCTCCTACATTTTTATCACTCGTGCTTTTCCCTCCTCATACCTCAGAGCAAATAGAAGCACGAAGGTGTAAATCAATGTCCATCACGGAGGCTTGAAGGCTCCACAGTGAAAAATCTCCCAAGCTGAGGGTCCTTCCAGAGAATCTACTGGTTGGAAAAGACCTTTGAGATCCTCAAGTCCAACCATATGCGCCCAGTACAAAACCAGGTCCCTGAGCGCCTCATTTGCCCATCTTTTAAACCCCTCCAGGGATGGAGACTCCACCCCCTCCCTGGGCAGCCTCTGCCAGGGACTGAGAACCCTTTCAGTGAAGAGATTTTTCCTGATGTCCAATCTGACCCTCCCATGGTGCAACTTGAGGCCATTTCCTCTCATCCCATCACCTGTCACTTGGGAGAAGAGACCAACCCCCACCTCACCACAGCCTCCTTACAGGGAGCTGCAAGGCATGACGAGGTGTCCCTAAGGGATGCTCCTGCTTTGCCTCCTCCCTCTCATACCCATGCCCTGTGTTGGATGTCCTTTGGTCAGTGCAGAGTTGGTGCTTCCAGCTCCCAGCTGCTCAGGGAGAGAGGAGGAGTGAAGGGTGGAAGTTGCCTGGTTATAACTGTATGGAATGGGGAAAATAATAATGAATGCTAACAATTTCCAGCAACCTTGGAACATGGAAGTGCTAAAGGCCAGGGCCTTGAGCAACCTGATCTGGTGGGAGGTGTCCCTGCCCATGGCAGGGGGCTTGGAACTGAATCTTTTAGGTCCCTTCCAATCCAAACCATTCCATGATTCTATGAAACTTCAGAGAGCTTTTGAAGAAGGAAGGGCACCACCAGAGACCTGTGAGCCTGGATCGTGCTGGAGGCAAGAAAAAATGGTTCTCTGACCTCTTCCCCTCCAAAATTTCCTCCATCAATTAATCTCCCCTTCTTGCCCTCATGGGCTCCAGCTGCTGATTTGTGAATGCTGTAATGAAAGAGGCTGAACAGAAATGAACAGTGTGAATCCAAGTGATTTAGAGGGACCTCTTTATCTTTCTCGTTTACTTTAGTGGTAGAAGCAAGATTTTTTACACCTTGGATATGACAAGGATTTAATCACAGCTCCCAGAGGAGTTCAAGGCTTTCCCTCTTGCTTTTATAAGAAAACCTTCCATCCCCTAGAAACATAAAATCATAGAATGGTTCGGGTTGGAAGGGACTTTAGAGCCCATCCAGTTCCAAATCAACACCTCCCACCAGACCAGGCTGCTCAAGGCCCCATCCAGCCTGGCCCTGAACATCTCCAGGGATGGGGCAGCCACAGCTTCCCTGGGCAACCTGTGCCAGGGCCTCAACACCCTCATGAAGAATTTCTTCCTAATGTCTAATCTAAGTCTTCCCCCTTCCAATTTAAAGCCATCCCCCCTGTCCTATCACTCCAGGCCCCTGGAAAAAGTCCCTCCCCAGCTTTCCTGAAGCCCTTTCAGGTACTGGGAGGTCACTCTGAAGTCCCCCCAGAGCCTTCTCTTCTCCAGGGTGAACAACCCCAACTCTCTCAACCTGTCCTCATATGGGAGGAGCTCCAGCCCTCAGATCATCTCCGTGGCCTCCTCTGGATTCACTCCAACAGCTCCATGTCCTTCCTGTGCTGAGGACTCCAGAACAGAACACAGGACTCCAGGTGAGGTCTCACAAGAGCAGAGCAGAGGGGGAGAATCCCCCCCGTGTGAATGGAGAATCAGGACCGAGTTGCTCTGAAGAGGACACACATTTATTTTGTTTTTAAAAAAAACCAACAAAAATGCCACCTTAAACCCATCCAACCAACCCAACAGCTCTGCAAACCCACAACATTGGTCAAAAGGTATTTTGGTTCAACCACTGCTAAAAAAACATGTGCTATTGTCTCTACAGCAAACATTAAAACCAAAGAAACCCCTTTTTGGGGAGAGCCTTGGATTCAAATACTGATTCTGGCTAACGGGACCCTCCTGCATGGACCTTCCCTCCACCTCAGAGCTGGGCAAGGAAGGGAATCGCCGCCACCGCTGCGACGCTCTGGCAATTATAAATACCCAGAAACACACAGATCACACTATAAAGTTAAAACCAAAAATACTCCTGACACCAAATAATAACCCATTGTTGTTGACACCTGGTTTGAGTGAAGACCAAGTACAGCACATGGATAAAAAAGGAGAAACCCAAGCATCCCCAGACCCACCAGCATCACACAGGAACCGGACACAAGCAGTGCTGCTGACACGAAGCCCAGCCCAGAGAGTGGGCTTTGTACAGTCCTTGATGCTCCTTCAGGCACCTCCTCAGCAACTGCTTTGCTAAACCCCCAGCCCAGGCTACAGAATCCACTACCACAGCCACCAATAAGAAGTCAGAGCTCCTGCCTTCAGCCTGGTGTTACACTGAGGTGATTTAAGCTCTGATGACCCCCACCTGCTGGATTTGTGTTGCCTTCCCCTACCTCAGCTGAAGCTCGAAGGTCAAAGTGAGAGATAAAGGTTTTGCCTCTCTCTGGGTCCTTCCTGGAGCCTGTGCAAACATCTGGGAGTGAGAGGTGACCTGCGTGAGGTGCCAAAGCAGCTGTTGGGAAAGCCTCCTCATCTACAAAATCCTTGGAAGCATCCCAGGTCTGACACTCAAAACACAAGAGGTTTTTCAGGCTCGGGACAAATCAAAACCAGAAGGGAAAACCCTTCAGCATCTCAGGAAGGAGCGACCTGCAGGTCTCACCAGCATCCTACTGGCTGGGATGGAGTTAACTCTTTCCCCTATGGCACTGGGATTTGGATTTGTGGCTAAAATAGTGTTGCCAACACCACAGTGCTGCTTGCACAGCATCCAGGCTTTCCCTTTTCCCCCCACCAATGATCAGGCAAGGAGGTGGGAAAGGGCACGGCCAAGACAGCTGAAAATCCACAATAAAACAGAGGGGAGGAGGTCTGGGAAAATCAGACGTTGCTCCAGGACTGGCTGATGGTGGGAGATGGTGAGGGGTGATGCCTTTGCATCACTTGGGTGTTTTTCCCTTCCTCTTTCCTTTGCTATTAAACCATCCTTAGCTCTACTCACAATTGTCCTTGGTTTTGCTCTTCCCATCTCCCCCCTGGTCTGGTCATGGTGCTTCACTGCCAGGATTAACCCACCACAAGCACAGGTTGAACGTTGGTAAAAACCAAGGCTGGAAGCCATCAGGACATTGGTTGGAGGAACAATGGAGAAGGACTCCGTGGCCAAGCTTGATGTGAATGGGGCTGACATTGCTGGATGGTTTCATTATCCCAGCTGAACGGGGACATCGTCATGGTGATGAGGACAAGGTGCTCCAGGAAAAGTGTGGCAGCACAAACAGCGTTCCCTGCAGCTCCAAAGCCGTGTGTGAACGCTCTGCTTGGCACAGCAGCTCCTGGAAGAGCTGTGGCTGCTGCTCCTCACCTTGCTGGGAGCCACAACACAAAGCTCTTGCAGCCCACCCCTGCTCCAGCCAAGGGGTGACACCAATCCTGCGCCAGGTGCATGTGCTATGATGTAGAGAAATGCCACGAGCAAAGCTGATGCCCAAGAGGTGGGAGAAGAGGAGAAGTGGGTGAAGGAACAGCAAAACCAGCTCCCCCAGCAGCAGAAATAAGCTCAGCTATACTGGCCCTTCTTGGCACCATTTGAACCCTGAGGTGGGGTTGGATGCAGGGGGATCACAGGAGCAGTGAGGGCAACAGCAGGAAGCGACCTGCACTGAGGACCCAACCAAAGCAGGAGCATCTCAGGATCCCCTCTGGCTGGTGAAACAGCAGGGAATGACCAAGACCTCAGCAAAGCCTCAACAACACTTCAGCATCTCCCTGAGCAGGCTGCAAAGGTGACACAGTGGCACTTTCTGTCCCCTTTGCATCACCCCCTCTTGGTTTCCTCAGGCTCCACCCCAGGTCCTGGGCTAGCGATGAACCATACTCCAGTGGAGGATCTACTGGGTACACTGGAAGGCTCCAGCTGCAGGTGTATCCAACAGGATCAGGCAACAAGGACTTGGGTTACCAGCCAGACCTGGCACAAACAGCACTTCCCCAGGGCTCAGCTATCCATGACGGCCACCTGGACATTAAAGGACGGCACCAAACAGGCTCAAGGTCCAGCTCATCAAAGCCAGGAGGAGGGGACAGCAGCACCACCACAAGGTTGGGCTCCTAGCAGAGAACTGGGTCAGCTTTTACATTACTTAAAAAGGGTTATTCAAATGGCAAAAAGAAAAAAAACAAAACAAGGGGAGAGGTTGGAAGCAAGAGGAGTTGCACAAAAAAAAATAACCTTGCAAAAATAACCGTATCATCTTTCGAGGATCCATCTCAGGTAGAGGTTCCACGTTTCCCAGGAGCTTGGCACAGCCAACACCTCCCCTGTGGTATAAAAACAACCCCCCTCTGGGGGATTCCCTGCTGCTCTGCTCTATAAAACAATACAAAGGTCCCTGCAGAGAGTCCTGGGCTGCTACTCCTCCTTCGGCCTCTTCCTCCAGCGGGCCAGGAAGGGCCCGAGGCTGTTCCACACCTCCGTGTACATCAGAGTCCCCACGAAGACGAAGGCGGTGCCCAGCCAGTGCCAGGCCGTGAAGGGGTTGTGGAAGTAGAGGATGGAGAAGATGAGGCTGACGAACTTGCGGAGCGTCACCACCAGCGTGACGGTGAGGGAGGTGCACTCCGTGGTGAGGATGAAGAC
This sequence comes from Dromococcyx pavoninus, assembly GCA_033558185.1. Taxonomy (NCBI): domain Eukaryota; kingdom Metazoa; phylum Chordata; class Aves; order Cuculiformes; family Neomorphidae; genus Dromococcyx; species Dromococcyx pavoninus. The sequence continues at coordinate 518,777 of JAUMJL010000253.1, forward strand.
ACCTCGGATGCAGACGTACCTGGGTTGGGTGGAGGTAAGGAGACACCAAACCTTGATGAGGGAGGACACCTGGGCAAGCCTTTGGGAATGAAAAGGGCGAGGAAAAGGATACCACCACGCTGGTTATAGAGGGAATAAAATTCCCTTCTCCTCACACCAGCTATGAACGACCTCCCAACATCCCACATCTTCCAGATTCTCCCCCGACCCTGCTCTGGGAGAGCAAAACCACCCCACCAGGACTGATGTGTTGGCAAAAGGTTAACGGCACGCGGGGTTTACACTCCCTTCCATGGAGCCAAGGGGAGCTAAAATCAGACTTCTCCATTCTCCTCTTTCTTCTCTGCTCCTCTCTCATAGCAGAATTCCCTCTCCAGCCCTGAGGGGGCAAGGGAAAATCAAGGGGGCTTTGTGGAGGAACGTGAGGAGCAACAGGACACAGTGAGGGCAAAATGGACTGAAGGGTTCCTTTCTTGAGGGCACCTCAGCTTCATCACCTCTCCTCTCTGCCTGGAAGGCTCCACGCACCGATATCTTCCAAATAACTCCTTATCTGCCCTAGAGGTGGCTGAGCTGGGGAGTTCACCCCACCCAGCCTGTCCCTGGGGAGGTGGTGACAGACTTCAGCCACCCTGGGGGAAAAAAAGGAAGCCCCAGGTAAAATTCCGCTCTGTATTTACAGAGTTACACAAACATCAGCTCCCAAATGCAGGGAAGGCTCCGAGGCCACAGCACCCCCACCCCATCCCTCCTCTCCCACCCCACTGCCACCTCCACAGCACATCTCAGGCTGAGCTTTGGCAGGATACTGAGTGATGACGTTCATGAGGAGGTAGAACCACATGATTGGCAGGGTGAGGCCGATCACCGGGATCTGGAACGGCTCTGCAGGGAGAAGGGATGGAGCAAGGTCAAGATTTGGAAGAGGCTGCCCAGGGAAAGCATTGAATCCCCATCCCTGGAGGGATCTAAAAGCCGTGTGGATGTGTTGCTTAGGGATATGGTTCAGTGGTGGAATTGGCAGTGTCAGGTTTACAGCTGGACTTGATCTCAAAGGTCTTTTCCAATCTCAATGATTCTGTGAAGGTCACTGCTCTGCTAATGCCTGAAGAAGATGCAAGGAGGTTTCTCTCTCCTCTCCTGGACTGACCATGACCCAGCTTCAGGAAGCCATCACTGCATTAGGCAGATTGAGCTCAGGATGCATTTAGATTTTGCTCTAAATGGAGAGTTATCTTGTTCTTACTGTGATAAATGACCAACACAAGAGACTGTAGATGTTTCTGCTTGGAATTCCACAGGGAGGAAAGGAAGATGGAGTAAGAAGCAGGCTATGAAAAAAGACACTAAAGGAAAAGCTCTGTCTTGCTTTCTTGTGTCAGAGCTGCCCTAAATCAGTTAAAACTCAGTTAAAACTGGATGAGTCAACTCTATGGCACAGCATGCTAAAAATATTTTGCAATGATCATAGAATCACTGAATCTTCAAATGGTTTGGGTTGGAAGGGACCTTAAAGTCCATCCAGTTCCAAGCCCCCTGCCATGGGCAGGGACACCTCCCACTGGATCAGGGTGCTCACAGCCCCATCCAACCTGGCCTTGGACACCTCCAGGGATGGGGCAGCCACAGCTTCCCTGGGCAACCTGGGCCAGGGCCTCCCCACCCTCACAGGAAAACATTTCCTCCTAAGATCTCATCTCCAAGCATGCTGGCATCTGGCCCACCACAGGGAAAAGGCTGGACAGGACAATGTCCTCAAGACAGTGTGGAGGTTTTTTTGGCTTTTGGTTTTCAATCCAACCTGAAAATGCAAAGGGGTTGGATATCCCCAGATGACAGTTTGATTGCACAACTGCTTCTCACAGCTTCCAGAGGACAAAAAGGTAGGAGAGCAAGGATCCTTCTGTGCAACACTCACCGGACTGGCTGAAGAGGACTGCATGGTGGTAGATGTTTGGGGCAAGAAGGAGAAAGCCAGGGAGTGGCAACGCGTGCTGGGGAGAAAAATAAAGACATAATATTAACAGATTTACATGAACCCATCCCATTTCTCATCCCTGGAAATGAGCCTCACACATCTGGACGAGAGCACCTTCTTCACTGCTCCAGCCTTGCAGCGTGTGATGCTTTGGATCTGTGTGGAGCACAGGGCTGGAGGGGAAAGGACTCTCTCAGCAGTTCTATCCACCCAGTAAAAGCGACAGCAAAGACACAGAATGGTGGCTTACATTGTAAAAAAGGGCCTCTTTGGAGTGCTTCCCAAACTGCTTGTACAGGGTCTCCTGGAAAATCCCCATCCTGGCAGACATGAGGAGGGCGAAGGTGAGTGCAGCAATACCTGGAAGAGAAGCACAGCCTGGTGACACTGCTCAGGGATGGCAGAGCTTGGGTCAGGCAGCTTGAAGACTCCCATGGTTGGGCTTTCAGTGAGAAAAGGCAAAACATCCATATTTGATAAGGTGGGCAGAAAATCCTTATTGGTCTTGAGGACAGGGGTATCTTACTACAAAGGCTGAGATGCCAAGAGATTTCTGAAAAGAACTCCTCTTAAAAAGAGACCTGGCAGAGTTGGGGGGATCCCAGGGACAGAGTTGTTTGCCACACATCAATCCCAGGTTCCCAGAAAAGCCACCAAAGAGCTAGGCTGGAGTTATAAAAATAGACTCAAGTGCCAGACTTTAAAGGCTCCTTCATGAAATATTGTGCTGAGTGAACACTTGACCAGCTGCAGCTCCTTTCCCTCTCTGCAGCACATCAGAGAACCACAGAATGGTTTGGGTTGGAAAGGACCTCAAAGCCCATCCAGTTCCAACCCCCTGCCATGGGCAGGGACACCTCCCACTGGATCAGAGTGCTCAAGACTCCACCCACCACCCACCAGATGCTCAACACAACTTAACCTCAGCAGAGGGACTGTGCTTTGCACAACCCACATGGCCAAGGACATCAGAGAGCTGAGTCTTTCCAGCATCCCAGCAAGGTGGGCTGGAGACGTGGCACTCACATACCCAGCAGCCACCACAGGAAAACCTGGAGTCCATCCTCTTCATTTAAGCTGGAGTCAGATGCCTGGTGGAGGGAGACACAACACAGTCACCGTGAGCTACAACGTTCCTGCAGCTTGTTCTGTCCTGCCTCTACCTCACTCTTGGTTTGTGTGTTGCATTCCAAGCAAGCTCATAAAGCAAAGACTGCCCAAAGCCTCACGTTCTCCAGAATTGCTTCCCTGGCTGAGCTGAGGTGGAAGGAACTTTGCTTCCCACTCTGCTTCAGGGAATACACCAGATTCCAGCAAAAAATGTAAATGTCTGATTAAGAAAGCAGCTTTTCTGAAAGAGATGCCCTGGCTTGGCCAGAGACTGAACTCTTCAACCACAAAAATAACCAGTGGCACTTAGAAAGCTCCCCCAGGCAGGCTCCTCCATCCCCTCCTCAAAGGTGGGTGTGCAGGAAAGAACAAGGGCTCTGGCCAAGCCCCAGTCAGGTCCTAAAACCAGGGCAGTGAAGAAACTGGGGAAACCAGGCCTGTAAATGCTGTCAGCCAAGGGTAACTCTCGACAGCATGACTCTTTCAGAGGGGTTTAGGGCAAATTAGATTACTCACCTCTGCCACAACCCTGTACCTACACCTACTCAGAGTTTATCTGGATTAACAGAGCAAGGCTGCTCAGCCCAGACCTTCCTCAGACACCCTGAGGAGAAACACCTATTAAATGATGGGGACTTGGAGGTTTGACAGCCCTGTTTCATTTCCAATCTCTCAGAGTTGGATTAAGTGCAACCAATTTTCACTCGACCACCACTTTTTCTGTCTTCAGTTGACAAGATCAGGCTGTGGGTGCTGACCCAGGAGCAGCCCAAAGTGGTGCCACACATGGATTTTCTTCACTCCCTCCTGCTCTCCAAATACACACATTTTATTTCACAGGTCACAGAAAGTCAACATTGGATGACAACAGGTCTGGACAAATCTAGCCTGAAAGCTGGGGATCTCTTCTGGGATAAAAAGACCAAAGATTGAAGATGGCTGAGTTTTGTTTAAGATTCACCCACTCCTAACTGCAAAACATTGCAGTAAGGGCAAGGGAAAACAGCTTCTAGCTGTTATTTCTGTGGCAATAAAATATCCTCACCAAAAAAAGCAACCTGACCAACACAGGATAAAGGGAGTCTGTAATTAACATAAACCACTGCTGTGGTTTGAGCTAATCAGAATCAGTTTCTAACTTCAGCTCAGTCTCATCTAAGGAACTTCATTTTCTGAAGGTTAACTGTGTGTTTTCCAGACAGTGTTTGTCTCTAGAAGTGATCACACTGGGCACTGGGATGCAGAAAGGCCAATGCTTACACTTCTTCCTAGAGAAACCAAGGCCATCCTCCAGCTGGTGGAGCCCCACAAGTCAAAGAGGCCAAAAAAGGTCACACCTGAAGGGAGGGGTGCACAGGACAGGTGACCCCAAACTGACCATCAGAGGATTCCACCCCATGAACACCATACTGAGTATAAATCTGAGGGATTATGAGGGTGTTGCTTTATTCTTCAGTGGTCGACATCCAGTGATGACCTTGTCTGTCTGTTTGCCCCTGATCCTGGATCCATGTGTTCCTGAATCCAGTTCCTGAGCCCAGCTCCCTCCTAGCCATGGACCCATTCCCTTGTGCCTGCTCTGCAGCATCTGTGGTGATGTAGTTAGAGAGGTGGGGGTGCAATGTCATATATTTGTATATATTTATTATTCTATTATTACTTCCTTCTATTATTATTATGCCCATAATTATTATTCCTATTATTATTATTCCTGTTTTATTAAAGTTGGTTTAGTTTAGTTTCCAACCCACAAGTCTTTTCCTCTCATCTCCCTTTCCCCTTTCCTTGGGAAGGGGGAGAGTCAATTGGGAGCCCAACTGCTTGGGTTTAGCTGCCAATATTGGGCTGGGACTAAATGATGACAGTTTCTTGGTGCCATGACAACCACGTGCATGTGTGTGCATCCCTTCCCTTCAAACCACAGGAAAACGTGACAAGGAACAAGAGATTTTAGGGAGCAGACCCAGAGCTGGGAGACTTCTTGTCTCTCACTGGTTGTCAAGCAAAGAGAATTACTGATGAAGGTGCTGACAGCAGCTCCTCCTGTCAATAAGGTTCACAGATACGACCTCAGGCCCTTTCCAACCCTTACCACTTGCTTGGCAGACATGAAAGTGCAGGTGAAGATCCCCAGGGACACCAGGGCTATGGAGGTGTATTTATATACACTGTATCTGCACAGGGAAGAAGAGAGATGTCAGTGACCCAGCCCAGCCTTGAGTGGTTCATCCCCACCTCCTCTGCATTGCATTTGGCTCCATTACACAATCATTTAGGTTGGAAAAGACCTTTAAGATCATTAAGTCCAACTCTAAACCCAGCACTGCCAACTCCACCACTAAACGTGCCACGTCTACACATCTTTTAAATCCCTCCAGGCATGGGGATTCTACCAATTCCTGGGACAGCCTGTTGCAAATCTTGACCTCGCTCCATCCCTTCTCCCCACAGAGCTATTCCAGGTCCCAGTGATGGGGCTGACCTTGTCATTACCTAATGCTGGACATCACTGGGAGGGAAGGCTGACTTACTCCCAGCATTTGGACCAAGATCTCCTGGCCTCTGGCAAAGGCTCCTTCTCCAAAGGGCATCCAAAGGATCCCAAAGCCAGCACAAATCTCTGCACGGTGATGGAGTGATGGCAGGGGAAGTGCCCACACTGGTCCCACAGCCAGACCCAAGCAGCTGGAAGGACACTCCTGTCCTGATGCCTTTGCTCGTGGTTGACCCCAGGCAGCAGCCCAGCACCTCACTGTCCCTCAACCTCATGGAGTGGGGAAAAGAACTAGAATTGTAGAAGAGAATGGTTTGGAAGGGACCTTAAAGCCCATCCAGTTCCAACCCCCCTGCCATGGACAGAGACACCTCCCACTGGATCAGGTTGCTCAAAGCCTCATCCAATCTGGCTTTGATCATTTCCCAGGATGGGGCAGCCACCACTTCTCTGGGCAACCTGTGCCAGGGCCTCACCACCCTCATCGTGAAGAATTTCTTCCTAATGTGTAATCTAAATCTCCCCCTTCCAATCCAAAGCCATTCCCTCTCATCCTATCACTCCAGGCCCTTGGAAAAAGCCCCTCCCCAGCTTTCCTGGAGCCCCTTCAGGTACTGGGAGGCTGCTCTAAGGTCCCCCCAGAGCCTTCTCTTCTCCAGCCTGAACAACCCCAACTCTCTCAGCCTGTCCTCATAGCAGAGGTGCTCCAGCCGTCTGATTATCTTCGTGGCTTCCTCTGGACTGAGAAATAGGTCCCCCCTGGAAATAGGGACCTATTCCTGCCTCTAGTCCAGGCACAGCTCTGTGTCCCAGTTATCCCATCAGTAAAACAGGATTGATTAACAAGAAAGGGCTGGGCACCAAACACTGGTCAGGATTATGTCAATGGTGAAGCATTCTCTTGATTATATTAAAAAAAGGCTTGTGATTTACCTTTTCTTCAAAATTATGACACCTAAAGCCATGCTTGCTATGAGAGAGCCCTGGGAAAGAAAACAGAGAAGGAGAAAAACAACTCAGAAGGCCAGGACGACAGAATTCCCCACACTGGGATGCCCATCCCAGGGAAATTCTGCAAACTCAATTCAGGTTAACACGGAAACATCAACAGAAATGGCAGAACAGGGTGAGCAAGACTGAGAGAATCACAGAATGCCTTAGATTGGATCTTAAAGCCCATCCAGTCCCACCCCCTGCCATGGGCAGGGACACCTCCCACGGGATCAGGGTGCTCAAAGCCCCATCCAACCTGGCCTTGAACACCTCCAGGGATGGGGCAGCCACGACTTCCCTTGGCAACCTGTGCCAGGGCCTCCCCACCCTCATTGTGAGGAATTTCTTCCTAATGTCTAATCTCTATTTTCCCCTTTCAAATTTAAAGCTAATCCTCCTCTTCCTACCACTACAGGTCCTTGTAAAAAGTCCCTCCCCAGCTTTCCTGTTGGGTTGGGTGGCTTGGGTAGTTTGGGTTCCTTGGGAACAAGGATGCTGGGGCAAATGGGCAGTGGGCCTCTTCCTTTTTTTGGCCCACTCGTGACACTCAACATGTGCTACAGACCAGAGCCTGTCCAGATCATTGTGTTTTTAACTGGGAACAGGAGTAGTGCTCCACAGATTGGCTGCAGGGCTGCAATACAAGACACATTCCTCATGGTTAACGCGGGACGGGGCTTCTGGAACTTGTCTGGTTCTCTTCTTTTTAACCTTTCCTGACTTCAGGTATGATGTGTTGTGGGAGAACAGACCCTTCCCAGCAGATTTTGTTACTCCCAACAGCTGGGGCTCCCTTGCCTCTGGTTTTAACAGATGTTTTAGCCTGGTTTTAACAGATTGTTTAGCCTGACACTCATCAACACTTAAATAAAGATGCATTTTAAATCATTTTCCAAAGCAAAGGGCTGTGCAGGAACAATGCAGGTGGAATGAGGCCAAATCCATGCACTATGACCTGGGGTCTTTAACCACGACGTTCAAGAGTAGGACATCAACCACCTGGTGTAGCCCCTGTGGTGAAAGGGAAAGGTAGGTCCCTTCAGCCAGAAATTCAGCCCACCCAGGGCTAAGACCCAAAGTCTGGTCTTGGATTTGTCATCATTACTTCCCCATCACCTTTGGAAATATGAAGCCCTTGTGAGTCTCAGTTTCCTCATCTGTTCAAGGACATTTAATGGTCAACACTGTGAAAGTGAGGACTGGAGCTGAGCCTTCAGAGCAAGGTTCCTCACCACAAAGTCAGCTGGAGTTCAGTATTGGCACAGGGTTTTGGTGCCCTCAGCGAAAGAGAGGGTGGCAAAACACATGCACCAAGGAGAGCATTTGTGGAGCTGAAGAAAAGGGATATCACATGAGGAGGAAAAGGATGGTATGACAGTACTCACTGATCTGAAGATCATGTGCAGCGGCATGGCGATATTTAAGTTCAGGGCATAGTTGTTCACCACACTGACAGTGAAGAACATGGCCACCATGATGAAATAGTACCTGAAACAAACACCAAAATCAGCTCATCGCTGTGTGTGTCCAACCCTGGGGTTCTGGGGGACACCTAAGGAACAGGCTATGGGTGCTAAAGAAAGGTCTGGAGCTGAGCGGGAGCCCACTCAGCTCCTGGGTCTGTGACAAGGACTAACAAGGAGATCAGTACAGTCTGGAGGTAGCAAGGAAATCCTTAGGGAAGCAGGATGACCTGCACTGGCTCAGCTTGTGCTAATCCCAGAAGCAAAAGAGAACTGAGGAGAGCCCAGCTGGGATCTTCTAGCACAGACCTCCTCCAGACCCCTCCTTCCTAAGGTTTGTGGCCTAAGACAAGGCTTGGTTTGAAGGGATTTAATTTCTGCCAGCAGGCGTCACTGCCCCGAGTGGAAGGAGAAACTTTTCAAATCATAGAATAGAATCATGGAATCACTGAAGTTGGAAAAGACCTCTAAGATCACCCAATCCAACCATCAGCCCAACCTCACCATGCCTACTAAACCATGTCCTGAAGTGCCACAGCCACGTGTTTTTAAGACATCCAGGGATGGGGACTCCACCACTGCCCTGGGCAGCCTCTTCCAATGCTTCACCACTCTGTCAGTAAAGAAATTCTTCCTAATATCCAGTCTAAACCTCCCCTGGCACAACTTGAGGCCATTCCCTCTTGTTCAGTCGCCTGTCACTTGGGAGAACAGAACAACACCCACCTCACTACAACCTCCTTTCCAGGAGCTGCAGAGAGCGATGAGGTCTCCCCTCAGCCTCCTCTTCTCCAGGTTAAACAGGTCCAGGCCCCTCAGCTGCTCCCATAACCCCTGGGCTCTTCCCCAGCTCTGTTCCACTTCTCTGGATGCACTCCAGCAACTCAATGTCCTTCTTGTAGTGAAGGGCCCAAAACTGAACCCAGGATTCAAGTTGTGGCCTCGTCAGTGCTGAGTCCAGGGGGACAATCACTTTCCTAGTCCTGCTGGCCACAGGCACACTGCTGGCTCACGTCCAGCCACTGCTGACCAGCACTCCCCAGTACCTTCCAATTAAGCAGCTTTCCAGCCACTCTTCCCCAAGCCTGGATTGTTGCACAGCGTTGTTGTGACTGCAGTGCAGGACCTGGCACTTGGCCTTGTTCAACATCATACAATTTACCTGGGACAGTTGATCCAGTCTGCCCAGGTCCCCCTGCAGATCCTTCCTCCCCTCAAGCAGATCAACCCTCCCTCTGAATTTGGTGTCATCTGCAAACTGACTGAGGGAGCACTGGATCCCCTCATCCAGATCATTGATAAAGATATTAAAGGAGACTGATCCCAACACACAAAGCTAGGTTGAACACCTCCATGGTTCCACACCTAAGCCAGAAAGCCTCCACAAATTGATGTTCCTTGCTCTGACACAGCCATGAACGGCACTAAACTTAGCCCTCAACTTTCTGTCATGAGGATCACAGAATCATAGAATGGTTTGGGTTGGAAGGGACCTTAAGGACTGGACCAGTTGAAGACCCCTCCCACTGGATCAGGCTGCTCAAGGCCCCAGTCAACCTGGCCTTGAACACCTCCAGGGATGGGGCAGCCACAGCTTCTCTGGACAACCTGTGCCAGGGTTTCACCATCCTCATCATGAAGAATGTCTTCCTAATGTCTCATCTCAGTCTTCCCCCTTCCAGTTTAAAGCTGTTCCCCCTCATCCTATCACTCCAGGCCCTTGGAAAAAGCCCCTCCCCAGCTTTCCTGGAGCCCCTTTCAGTACTGGAAGGCTGCTCTGAGGCCTCCCTGGAGCCTTCTCTTCTCCAGCCTGAACAACCCCAACTCTCTCAGCCTGTCCTCATAGCAGAGGTGCTCCAGCCCTGGGATCATCTTCGTGACCACCTCTGGACCCATTCTAACAGTTCCATATCCTTCCGATGTTGGGGATTCCAGAACTGGACACAGGACTCCAAGACACGAGAGCGGAGCAGAGGGGCAGAATCCCCTCCCTCACCCTTCTGGCCACGTTGCTTTGGATGCAGCCCAGGACAGGGTTTCCCTTCTGGGCTGTGAGAGCACATTTCTGACTCAAGGAGAGGGTGAACATGCCCAGCCATTGCCAGGACAAGAGCAACCCTGATGAAGCAATGCAAAAGCAAATTTGGATGCCTTTCCAGGCAACCTCTCCCTCTCATACCCACTGTATCCAGAGAGAGCTCTTCAAACCAGCCGACTCCTAAATTGCACAAAACACAACCCTGTATTTATTTCTTGGATGGGAAAGTATCTGATTGCAATTTCCGACTAAGAATTCTCAATAAACAAGGAGTTCATATTTTATCAGGCATGACAGGTTCTCAATGAGGCAAACACTGCAGAAAAGAGGGGATTTAGACAGGATAAGCCATTTCATTAAAGACTTCTTGAGATAACAGATAATCAGCAAAGCAAAAGCTTTCAGATCGACTGTACCTTATTGGTATGGCTGGTTTCTTCCTCCCAAAGTTGGCTTCGAAGATAAAGCCTTCCACAGCTATAAATAGGAACTGGGAGAACGTCACTATGTTCCCACATCCTGGAAATTGCCTGCAGGCATGGAGAAGGAAGACAAGCATAAGAGCAATGCCATGGAGAACAAACACCACATTGGGCTCTAATAAAAACAGTCAAACAGCTCCTAATCCCAGCGTGAGCATCAGCCTGGAGGGGCTTCACCCTTTTTCGGTCCAAGTTCTCACGCTGCCTTTGTTAAACACTTCCCTGCAGGTATTTACTCACCTGAGGATACATGAGCAGCAATCCCTTCTTCAAGCACTTCCCAAAAGGAAGCAAGCGGCCACCCCCACCACAAGGCACATAGTTAACTGAGTCAGGAGGTGAAAGAGGAGACTGGTCACAACTCACAGGTTTCTATAACAACCCACCAGGTTATTATAACATCTGAACACCAAGTTCAGACCTGGAGCACCTCCCATATGAGGACAGGTTGAGAGATTTGGGGTTGTTCACCCTGGAGAAGAGAAGGCTCCAGGGAGAGCCATAACCTGGAGTCCTGCTTTCAGTTCTGGACAGCAGGGACATGGATCTGTTGGAGTGAGTCTAGAGGAGGCCACAAAGATGATCCAAGGGCTGGAGCACCTCCCATACAAGGACAGGCTGAGAGTCCAGCCAGGAGGAAGGCAGCAGGATTTCCAATAGCCCTTGTTTCCATTGCATGAGAGGGGCTGTGATCAGGTTTGTGCTTGCAGAGCAAGGTGTTGTGTTTGTGGTTCTGCTTGTACCTCATTCACAGAACATGGGAACACAAGCTTGGACCTGTTTTCAATTTACTCAGCAAGCTTTAGCTCTCTTTCCTCCTGTGCTTACTGGATACCAAAAGGTTGGCTGTAGGATGAAGAAGGAACCTGCAACAGCTCATAGAATCACTTGGTTGGAAAAGACCTTTGAGATCATCAAGGCCAACCGTACCTGTCCACCACTAAACCAGATCCCTGAGCACCTCATTTGCCCATCTTTTAACACCTTCAGGGATGGGGACTCAACCCCCTCCCTGGGCAGCCTCTGCCAGGGCCTGAGAACCCTTTCAGTGATACTTTTCCTGATGTCTAATCCGAACCTTCCCTGGTTCAACTTGAGGCCATTCCCTCTCATCCTATCACCTGTCACTTGGGAGAAGAGACCAACACCCACCTGGCTACAATCTCCTTCCAGGGAGTTCTAGAGAGTGACACGGTCTCCCCTCAGCCTCCTCTTCTCCAGGCTAAGCAACCCCAGTTCCCTCAGCCACCCCTCATAACAGCTGAGCTCCAGCCCCTCCCCAGCTCTGTTCCCCTTCTCTGGACGCACTCCAGCCCCTCAAAGTCCTTCTTGTAGTGAGGGGCTCAAAACTGGACCCAGGATCCAAGGTGTAGTCTCACCAATGCCGAGTCCAGGGGCACTCATCAGGGGAGCCCAAAAAAACTGTACAGCATTTTACAGCATGACAGACAAGCCAGGGAGTTTTCTAATGTGACACATGCTTTGCACTGAAGTTTTCCAGCTTCACAAAGTGTCAAAAACCACAAAACAGTGTCTGACCTCGAAAGAGACCCTCTCATCTGAGCATCTTTGTCCTCCCAGAGAGGCCCAAGCCCTGCAGTTATCACTACTTTTGCTGCAAAAATGGCACCACCTTGCAGTAAATCTACTTTGTTTATTCAAACCCGAATTATTCTGAGGAAAGAGGAATTACACACAAGGACAAGACAGCCCATAACAACCTGGCATTAAATAAACACTCCCTGTGTGTTGCTCACCCATTCCTAGCAGCCATGCCTCCTTCAGACTCAGCCTCCTTCCTAAAAAGCTGACAGAGAGCATGAGAGGAATTCCTGGGAGGCACCGAGTCCGCTGCAGGCCCAGAGGAGGCCGTGACATATCATAGAATCATAGAATGGTTTGGGTTGGAAGGGATCTTAAAGATGATCCAGTTCCGAGCCCCCTGCAATGTGCAGGGACACCTCCCACTTGATCAGGCTGCTCAAAACCCTGTCCAAACTGGCATTGAACACCTCCAGGGATGGGGTATCCATAGCTTCTCTGGGAAACCTGTGACCTGTGCCAGGGCCTCCCCACCCTCATCGTGAAGAATTTCTTCCTAATGTCTAATCTAAATCTTCCCCTTCCAATTTAAAGCCATTTCCCCCTCATCCTATCACTACCAGCCTTGCAAAGTCCCTCCCCACCTTCCCTGGAGCCCCTTTCAGTACTGAAAGGCTGCTCTAAGGTCTCCCCGGAGCCTTCTCTTCTCCAGGCTGAACAACCCCAACTCTCTCAACCTGTCCCTATATGGGAGGTGCCTCAGCCCTCAGATCATCTCCATGGCCTTCTCTGGATTCACTCCAACAGCTCCATGTCCTTCCTGTGCTGAGGACTCCAGAACTGAAGGCTGAACTCCAGATGAGGTCTCACCAGGGCAGAGGGGGAGAATCCCCTCCGTCACCCTGCTGGCCCCACTGCTTTGGATGCAGCCCAGGATATGGGTGGCTTTCTAGGCTGCAAGCACATGCTACCAGCTCACAGAAGTTCTCATTTCATAGAGAACTCCTTCAATGTGCCCATGCAGAACACTCTTCCCCACATTTGCACCATGAAGGGAAGAAATCCCCTTAAGATGTGCCAGGCAGAGCATCAACTGTCTCTGGAGAAGGCACCTCACACGGACACAGCTTCAGAAGGTGAAGAGCAGAGTGTGGGCTGTCTAACCAGGCATGTACATACAAGCCCTGCTGAGCTTTGGCATCACAGCCCAAAGAGAGATCCCCCAGAATAGTGAAGAACATGAGCAGAACAGGCTGGGTTGTTCCAGATGGGGGAAATGGAATGAACTGGATGGTGCTTTTTGCCCTGTCCAAACCTCCAACAAGGAGTTTCCCTTCTCTCTCTTAGAAAGCCCTTTCACAAAATCTGGGGTTCTGGTCTGCTTTACAACCCTTTCACAGACATTTCAGCCCCTTATTTCTTGTTCTGCCTCCAGACCCTCATCAGAAAAATTTATCTCCTCTTCCCTGCAGCCACTCTCCACGCGTTTAAAGTCCTTTGTCTCTCCTCAGGCATCTCTAGACTAAACAGTTCTCATTCCTTTACTCCTTCCTCATAAATCCTGAGTAAGTTTCTTCCAGCCACCTTTTTCATTCCCCACCAGTCAGTTTGGTCACTGCCTTTTCCTGTGATCCTGCTCCAGGACTTTGCTTGTTATGAGAAAATTCATCTTCAAGAGGGACTTTTCCCTCTAAACAGCACCAAGAGCCAAAGAAATAACCAGTGTTACCCCAATTTAGGGACCAAAGATGAAGAAGACAAGACAAGAGGCACAGGAACTGAGCTCACTTTTGTTTTAAGGTTGGAGGACACACAAGCCTAGTGTGTCTTGCAACCATCTTCCAAGAAGCCAGCTACAAAGCTTTCTTCACCTCAAAGGGGTTCAGTTCCTCCTCCCTCACTGATGTTGCAGCACAAGCCGGGCAGGAAAAGCAGAGGTTGAAGCAATCCCGGAGAAGAAAGACAACTCACCACACAAGGTCTTCTCTTCCAGGAACTGCTTCTTGATTTATCCAGTGGTTGCTGAGTGATTGTGCAACCTTGTGTTAAGGGACCTGTGTCCGGGCCTCCCACTTCAAAGCAAATATCCCTGCTTACAGTATCAGGCTCTTTTGCACTCCCTTTCCCTCTTAATAATCTGTGATGATGATGGGTGGGGAAGAAGGAAGGGCAGGTTTTAAGTACTGGTTTTGAAAGCCTAGGCATGACTAAGGCAAACACAACACAGAATGGTCAGGGGATGCAGCTCCACAGGGATTTATTGATTAGGTTCACTGATTTAGATATTAGGAAGAAATGTTTTAATGTGAGGGTAGTGAGGCCCTGGCACAGGTTGCCCAGAGAAGCTGTGACTACCCCATCCCTGGAGGTGTTCAAGGCCAGGTTGGACGAGGCTTTGAGCCCCCCGATCCAGTGGGAGGTGTCCCTGCCCATGGCAGGAGCACTGGAACTGGATGGGCTTTAAGGTCCCTTCCAACCCAACCCATTCTATGATTCTGGGATTGCAGACACAGAACCAGTTCACCATCACTTTTTTCCAGTCAGGTCTAGCACTCCAGCCTTCACAGCTTGCTGACCAGCCTGGAAAACAAACCCAACAGACCATGACCTACTCCAAGCCATGCCAGTCTTCCTCCATCAGGGTAAGGAAGGTGACACAGCACTTGCACATTCCTCAAAGGTCAGCCCTCCTCTCTCTGCAGCTGGCAATTCGCCTTCACTCCAAGTGCCACAGGGCACTCCTTGCCCTCATCACCTTGGCTTTACGGCCTCCTGATGCTGCCAAAGATCACATTTCCAGATGGATGACCTCACCTCAGCCCTGCCTGCTGTCCAAGGGAATCCCTAGCCAGCTCCTGTGCATCTTCTCAAGTTGAGAAATTGCAAGTCGCCTCAAGCTGCATCAGGGGAGATTCAGATTAGACATCAGGAAAAATTTCTTCACCAAAAGGGTTCCCAGGCCCTGGCAGAGGCTGCCCAGGGAGGGGGTGGAGTTCCCATCCCTGGAGATATTTAAAAGACAGCTATTTGAGGTGCTCAGGGATCTGGTTTAGCACTGGACAGGTATGGTTGGACCCAATGATCTCACAAGTCTTTTCCAACCAAGTGATTCTACAATTCTCCTTGGGATTTCAGCTGTTACCTTATGCAAGGCACCAAAATCACAGAGCAGGGGTGGTGGGGATGCTTTGGGGCCAGACTGATCTGGTTGTTACCCAGGGGGATAAGGAGAATACATTTTGCACCTTGTTTACCTCATTTCTTTACTACAAATATCCTGATATCAGAGAAGCAGACACTTGTTATTATCTGCAAACATCCTAATATCTGCCCAGAGATACAGGCACTTAGTATCATCTACAAACATCCCAGCCTCTGCTCAAGGATGCAGCCACTTCATCTTAAGAAAAGGATGAACTCAGTGGTTAATGAACTCAAGATTGAGAGCATTTGATGAAACAAGGAAAGGAATATGAGATAAAGAGAATTCATGATTGTTTAAAGATTAGCTGAAGGACAACCTGATCTAGCTAAGATGTCCTTGCTCACTGCAGGAAGGTCAGACCAGATGACCTTTGTGGTCCCTCCCAATCCAAACCATTCTATGATTCCATGACATCCATATCCTAAATAAGGATGTGGAAAGGAAATCAGCAATTCTGTGTTAAAGTAGAATTATGTAACCTAATGAATATCTGTATTATATAGGTGTGACAATGGTATCAGCTAGGTGGGATTTTGAGCATCAATTTTGTATAAATAGGCCTTTGGGGTCCTCAGTCCACGTGCTGGTTTTGTGGAAGATCTCCCACCTAGCACTCTGCACAGAATAAAAGCAATGTCTCCCCTCTAAACAAAACACTTTGTTTTGGGAGTTTCTTTTTATTAATATCAGGTAACATGATATCTATGGCAGCAGAGATGGCACATCCCCTGTGTCAGGGCAGGACACCAAAGGGGCCCATGAAAGGACCACAATGGGCTTGAGTTGAGGGGGACAGCTCCAATTTCCCCCCCAGGAACCAATCAGATGGTGACAGAAGATGGCTGGGACCTGGCAATCCACACTCAGACTGCTCTTGGCATTCCTGATGAAGAGTCCCAGGGCCTAAGTCTGCCAAACCTTTTGTGTTTACCCTAAGGGAAGAGGCACTCATTAGTGATCTCCACCTGGACACTGGGCCGTTAACTGAAGTGCTCCCATGCTCCCAGGGGCCACAGGAAAGCCCCACTTTGGCCCCTTGCCAACGGCACCATGATGGTGCCAGAAACACTGGATACTGAGACAGCAAAACTGGGCCTGGAAAACAGTTGCATGCCTGGAAGAGGATGAGGGATACAAGCAGGGGCTGGGAGGAAAAGGTGCTCAAATGGTGATGCTGGAGAACTTGGGGCTGACAGGACCAGCAGCTTCCCACCGCTTTGCAGAGGGAGGCCATAGAATGGTTTAGGTTGAAAGGGACCACAAAGCCCATCCAGTTCCCACCACTCTGCCATGGGCAGAGACACCTCCCACTGGACCAGGTTGCTCAAGGCCCCAGCCAACCTGGCCTTGAACACTTCCAGGGATGGGGCAGCCACGACTTCTCTGGGCAACCTGTGCCAGAGCCTCACCACCCTCAGGGTGAAGGATTTCCTCCTAATGCCTAATCTAAATCTTCCCCCTCATCCTATCACTCCAGGTCTTTGTAAAAGGTCCCTCCCCAGCTTTCCTGGAGCCCCTTCAGGTACTGGGAGGCTGCTCTAAGGTCTCCCCAGAGCCTTGTCTTCTCCAGGATGAACAACCCCAACCCTCTCAGCCTGTCCTCAGTGCTCCAGCCCTCGGATCATCTTTATGGCCTTCTCTGAACCTATTCCAACAGTTCCGCATTCTTCTGTTCAGGATTCCAGAACTGGGCACAGGACTCCAGGTGGGGTCTCCCCAGAGCAGAGGGGCAGAATCCCCTCCCTCACCCTGCTGCCCACGCTGCTTTGGATGCAGCCCAGGACAGGGTTGGCCTTCTGGGCTGGGAGCAAACTTTGCCAGCTCATGTCGAGCTTCTCACCCAGCAGGTCCTTCTCTGCAGAGTTGCCCTCAATCTTCTCAACCCGTATCAATCACGAAGGTTGCCCCAACCCAGGTGCAGGACCTTGCATTCCTTCTCGTTGAACCTCATGAGCTGCGAGCTCACCTTGCTGGCTCATTTCGAGCTTCTCATCCATCAGCACCTCCAAGGATCCTCCCCCATCCCTGATCCCATCCCTGCCCCTCTCCCACCCCTTCCCACCCCCCCAAAGCCTCTCCCACCTGGCCAGCAGTTCCAGGAACACCACGTTGCTGCAGCAGCCGCCGAACACCAGCCCCACCGCCACGGCCGGGTGCATGGTGTCGCCTCCAAGCAGCGAGGAGGCGTCCCCGGCCGCCGCCGCCACCGCATCCCGGTCCCCGCTCCCGCCGCCCCCGCTTCCTCCCGGGAGCCGGTAGTTCCCTCCCCGCGGACAGGACTACAACTCCCGTGATGCCCCGCGGCACCGCCCCGGCTGCCTCTAATGGACCCGCCCCGCGGGGCATCACTGGAGTTGTAGTTCTACGGGGGTAATGGCGGCGCTGAGGTGGCATATGGGGGGGGCAGCCCAAACCACATGGTAATTGCCATGTTGTGTTTACATAATGAATTAACCCTTCGGTGTGAAATCCAGCTTGCTTGAGGAACCTCCTGGGAATCATGGAATCACAGAATGGTTTGGGATGGAAGGGACCATGAAGATCACAGAATCATAGAATCATAGAATCATAGAATAATAGAAGGGACCTTGAACCCCACCCAGTTCCAGCCCTCCTGCCATGGGCAGGGACACCTCCCACTGGATCAGGGTGCTCAAAGTCCCATCCAACCTGGCCTTGAACACTTCCAGGGATGGGGCAGCCACAGGTTCTCTGGGCAACCTGTGCCAGGGCCTCCCCACCCTCACAGGAAAAAAAATTCTTCCTAAGATCTCATCTAAATCTCTACTCTTTCATCTTAAAAAATGTTCCCCCTGGTCTTGTCGCTACCAGCCCTGCTAAAATGTTTTTCCCCACCTTTCTTGCAGGCCCCTTTCAGTACTGAGAGGCTGCTCTAAGGTGTCTCCGGAGCCTTCTCTTCTCCAGGATGAACCACCCCAGCTCTCTCAGCCCGTCCTTGGATGGGAGGTGCTCCAGCCCTCGGATCATCTCCATGGCCTCCTCTGAACTCGCTCAGACAGATCCCTGTCCTTCCTGTGCTGAGGACTCCAGAACTGAACACAGGACTCCAGGTGGGGTGTCACCAGAGCGAAGTAGAGGGGTAGAATCCCCTCCCTCACCCTGCTGGTCACACTTGTTTTGATGCAGCCCGGGACACGTGTGGCTTTCTGTGCACCAAGCACACGTTGCTGGCTCATGTCCAGCTTCTCATCTACCAGCAGCCCAAGTCCTTCCCTCTGGGCTGCTCTCAATCTCTTCATCCTCCAGCCCTTCCCCCTCCTGTCCCTACGTGTCCTTTTGTTCATGAATACCACCTTCCTGACCAGGTTCTTTGGCTACTTTTGTCAGGATGAAGACGGCCGTGGCAGTCATGGTAAAACCATGAATTAAAAGCAGCACAACTGTTGCAAGGGTCCAGCCCCCGGCATGTGGGCTCTCCAGTTTGGCCTTGACTTTCTTTAGGGCTTAATACAGCGTCTATGGCACTTTCAGCTTTATTTTGTCCCTGTTAGATAGTGTCCTGTTATTCCTCATCCCTGTGTCCTAGAGTGTGTTTTTGCATTCTTGCAGTTGGAGCAGTTAGGGGTGAAGCATCTTCTTTTCCAAAATTGTGTCAGAGCCCTGCTAAGCATCTGTCAAAGCCCTCTGTAATCAATGGAAGCCATAAAAAGCTGGATTTTCATGCTGTAGATATTTAATTTTGTTTTTAATAAAATTTTGATCTGAATCAGATCCAAATTTTTTTTTCCCCTTTGAATACCACAAGTGAGAAATCCCATGAACACATTGCAAAGAACTATGGTCTGTCCAAAAATGATGCATTTCTGTTTATGATTTCCAGCTCTTCAGGGAACGTGACAACCTTGGCAGCTTCTCCACTGCTAAAAGCAGCTAATGATCAGGGTGAAACTGCCAGGATTGTCCTTTTCTTTTGCTCACTGTGAGAGCTTCAAGGCTCTTTGACTCCAAGCTGGAGATCCCAGGGCTACCAGACTACTTAAGTGGGGGCTGGAAACCCAGAGCAGTTGGGAACCATGTCCTTGGGGCTTACAAGAGCTGGAAACTACAGCAATGACACCCAGGAATGCTTTGTGGACTTTGCCTAAAGACAGAAACCTATGGTCTCTTGAAAAAAAAACACCACAGATGCAAGGTCTCTGGGGCCTCTCTTGCAATGTTTCCAGGAGTTTTGGCTTGGGACATAGCCCCTAGGACAGTCTGCCAGAAAATGATGCTTCAGGGGTTCCAATATCTGGGAGACCCCCTGGGAACCCCAGCAGTTTTGCTGAGCTCTTGCTCTGTACTTGGCAGAAGTTCATTATCCCCCATTTCTCAAAACATTTCAGCTCTAGGTATAAACGTTTCGGTTGACTGCCTTGGTCTTCCCATCAAGTCCTTTTAAATGGTTTATATATTATTAAAAAGTACCATGGCTCATTAGCAACAAACAAAGACTATTTCTCGGGCTTGCTGGCGCTTTGTAAGGTCTCCAGGGCTTCCTGCTTTCCACATCCTCAGCTGCTGCACGGCTCAGAATGATCGATTTCTTCTGTTCCCTTCAATAATAAGGTTTTGCTACCTTGGGTGCTCACTTCTTTGCCTTTCATTCGCTTTCTTTGTGCTTCAAAGGGAGGGGGAAGTTCTGAGATTGTTTTTCTGCCACAATAAATGTGCCGCACCTCGGTTCCTAAATGCATTAAAGCCACAGAACAAATTGCTTCTTTTGAACTGCTCCAGTGTAACAGTAAACCCAAAATGTCAGCTCATAAAGCATTTTGAGCTGTTCATTGTAGGCTGGCACCTCTGGGAGGGCACTCTTGTCTGGGCTAGTGAGTACTTAACATCCCTTCCAATGTTATGACTACAAGGTAGGTTATGGACAAATTGTCTGGCTGAGGAAGCTCTTAGTCTGTCGAGTTCACGGTCTGATTCTTAGGGATTCTTAGGGGATGGGGGTTCATATCACTGCAAGAACTCCCAGGTCACCTCAATATCAGGCTTGAGATGTAGTTGCTGGACTTGCTTTTTTTCCTTTACATGGAGTGAGATTAGTTCATCCCAGCTGTGATGCTGAACCAACGTGCGGAGCAAATTGTTTGCAGATTGGTCTGTTCTTCACAAGTGATGCTGATCACAGATCTAAGACCTAAGAGTATAATTCACTCCTATTAAAATAAAAATTAAATCAGTTCAAAATTCAGTTCACATCCATTCCATCCTATTGAAATTAATGACAAAATAATGTCAGAAAACAGGAAAAAAATTATATTATTATATTAATATTTTAAAAATACAGTTTCAAATGTAGTTTAATGAGTGGTTCTCCTTCAAAATACAGACACTCAGTGATGTCAGTGTAAGCATCTGGTAAGCAAGAATGATTTCTCAGCCCTGTCTCTCTACCAGGAGTGAACACTGACCCTTGACAGTGCAGCCAGGTTATCTCACCTGCTGTGAATGGACAGCAATGCTCTTGAGGCCGTGTTCTTGCAGTCAGGATGGTCTAAGGATGCAGACAGGGTTGTGCATTGAAATAATATAGCTGGAAAATTAAATAAGTCTTCAGGCTCAGGACAAAAGCTTTTCTTTACTGCCCAGGGCTCATCTGTTTTCTTCCAACAACAGCAGGTGCTCTAATAAAAGATATTATTTCTACCTACAAACATCCTCTTCCGATGTTATTTTGATTTTCTTTAGACATGGAAACACTGAGAAGTTGTTTTTTGCTCAAAAGGCAGATGTGGAGGTGAGGGCACTGGTGTCTTCTCTAGTTCACAGTTTGAGTTAGCTCTGGCAGCATATTGTTTTGACTTTTCAAATGCAGTTCAGTGCAAAATTGTGGATTCTTAGGCTGCTGGGTGAAGGGGTTTGCGTTGACTTGCTGAATGCATCAGGAATCCTTCCTTAATCCATGCCCAAAACCCACGTTCATGGAATCATAGAATGCTTTGGGTTGGAAACCAACAGTCCAACTTCCCCTGCAGGAGCACCTTCAACTCGACCAGGTTGCTCAGAGCCTCACCCAACATGACCTTGAATGTTTCCAGGGATGGGACCTCCACTACCTCCCTGGGCAACCTGTGCCTGTGTTCCACCACCCTCATTGTAAAAAATTTGTTCCTTATATCCAGTCTAAACCTTCCCTCCCTTAATTTAAAACCAGTACTCCTTGTCCTGTCACAACAAAGCTTCCAAAAAAGTCCCTCCCCAGCTTTCCTGTAGACCCTTTAAGGGAGGCCGCCCTAAGGTCTCCCCAGAACCTTCTCTTCTCCAGGTTGAACAACCCCAATTCTCTCAGCCTGTCCTCATAGCAGAGGGGCTCCAGCCCTCTGATCATTTTCATGGCACTCCCTCTCCAACAGCTCCATGTCTGCTTTGTGAGTGATCTTCCACATACCAGCAGGAAAATGTACACAGGGAATATAAGAAGCCAAATTTGTGTAGTACTTTACTACTTTTCCCAACCCAGATATGCAGTCAGGCCATGATTCCCCAAAGGATCACAGTTTTTTGGACATTTCTTCAGGTACAAATACAACGATGGCAGAAACCATCAGAGCTGTAAGCTTCTACCTTAAAAGTTCCCATGTTTCAATTCCAGAAGAACATTTTTGAGCCTTTTAGATGTGGCAAAATCTGACAAAACACCAGGCTTTGACATTTTGACACAGACAAACTCTGGTTTCCCAAAGTTGAGCCTTCCCAGAAAGGCTTTCTTGCTCTTTTGTTTTCTAAAGCATGGCTTTTTCAAAGAAGTAACCCAATCATGTTCTTAGTGCATGGGAAGCAAATTAAACAAACCTGGTTCTCATAATCAGTAGGTGTGTGACACAGGCTAGGAAAAGGGGGTAACTCAGACATAAACCCTGATGTGCACAGGCTATGGGGATTCTGCTGTGCCTGGTCCACAGAATCACAGACTCATTTAGGTTGGAAAAGACCTTTAAGACCATCGAGTCCAACCATTTTTCTAGCTTGGAGAAGAGGAGGCTGAGGGGAGACCTCATCGCTGTCTGCGGCTGCCTGAAAGGAGGCTGTGGCAGAGCGAGTGTTGGTCTCTTCTCACAAGTGACAGTGATGGGACAAGGAGAAATGGCCATGAGTTGCACCAGGGGAGGTTCAGACTGGATATCAGGAGAAATTTCTTCACTGAAAGGGTGATCAGGCCCTGGCAGAGGCTGCCCAGGGAGGTGGTTGAGTCACCATCCCTGGAGGTGTTTAAATAACAGGCAGATGAGTTTTTGAAGGACGTGATTTAGCAGAAGATGGGTGCGGTTGGACTTGATGATCTCAAAGGTCTTTTCCAACTGGAAGATTCTATGATTCTATGATAAAAAGCATTGCTGACTTCACCACTAAACCATAACCCTAAGCACCACATCCCAACGGCTTTTAAATCCCTCCAGGAATGGAGAGTCCACCACTTCTTGGGACAGCCTGTTCCAACGCCTGACAACCCTTTCCATGAAGGAATATTTCCATATAAACATTCTAAATCTCCCCTGGTGCAACTTGAGGTCATTTCCTTTTGTCCTATCAGTTGTTACCTGTGAGAAGAGACCAACATCCTTGCTACGACCTCTTTTTAGGGAATTGTAGAGAACAATGAGGTCTCCCCTCAGCCTCCTCTTCTCCAGACTGAACAACTCCAGTTCCCTCAGCTGCTCCTCATAACCCCTGTGCTCCAGCCCTCTCACCAGCTCTGGATGCAGAGCCATTATTGACCTTTGGCTCAGTGTGAAACTCCTTGTACTTTTAGTGCTGCAGATGCCTATTCAAAACGTGACATATCAGTGGTGGCAGAGCTGTCACACAGTTGTTGTCTGACTGTCTCTGAAGTAGATCTGACAAGGTCTTTAATTTAAGCATCTCTCCAACAGTGAATTCTGCAGTCTTGATAGATTTTGCAGGATGCAAACAGAACAAGCTGAAGGAATGCCTGTTGCCAAACTACAGAAACTCCACTTTAAAAATAATTCATTATTTCACCTTAGATTTCACCTTTGGCTTCACCTCAGACTATTTCACCTCTGTCTTTGTGGTCAGGTGGAGATGCCACGGGTAAAGAGAAGCCAATTGTTAGACAGAGTTACTGCAAGTAGAGGCATTAACAAGTTTTAACACATCTGAGCTCCACTTTGACCTTCCTTTGTTTATGACCTTGTGTTTCTGTGTTCAGGGCATTTCCAAAGAATGGGAAAACTGGTAAAGGGCCAGTCTGTTGAGTGTTGGGCGATGGTGGTGGACTCACTGCCTTTTGACTGCCATCTCAGGTGACCTGCACTGTACTCTTTTCTCTGTGGTGTTTTTGAGAGAGCTGAGAAAATTACTCCTGATGGTTTATAAGGTTTTGAACACGTTGAAGATCCACGGCCAGGTTTAAGGTTTTGGTTGTAGAGGTGTTGAATAATTCAATAAGTAGCAGTTAAAAAAGAAACGCAGACATCTATAAATGATGTCCCTGAAGACCCCACAAGGTTCCTTCTGGGTTGAGATATCTCGTCTGGCTCTGCTCCTTTCCATTTGTGACCCTCCTCGTGTCTGAATTTAACCCTGCTGCTTCTGCTACTACAAGATGAAGAACTCTTGTGGTATTTATGCAGACAAGACTGGACTTGTTTTCTCTTCCAGGCAATTGTTACCTATAACTGAATTCCCTGTGAGATAAAGAAGAGATTTCAAATCAATGACAGCTCTGACAAGTTGGGGAGGGATATGCAGAGGATGAACCCTTGGGTTAATTTCCACTGTTTTCCACCTCAAGCCCGTTCTGTGAAATAGTGTGTGGGCAAAAGAGAAAAGGGCACACTGGGTTTTGGTGGGAGATCAACCAGTTGTGGGACTTGAAATACCAGAAGTTAGGCATTTGGTGGTAGGGGAATTATTGCCCTCACCTCTTCAGCACCTGTGAGCAAATATTGTCATATCATGGCCAAGACACCATTCTTGTTCATCTGAGCATCTCCAAGTGCAGATCCTCCTGCTGTAGGTGAGGTTTAGCTGGATCCCCGTGGACACAAACCAGGAACATTCAGACTGTGGTGGTGAGAATGTGCAGCTGAAGGTCGTAGAAGCATAGAATGGTTTGGGTCGGAAAGGACCTTGAAGATCATCCATTTCCACCCCCCTGCCACAGGCAGGGACACCTCCCACTGCATCAGGTTGCTCACAGCCCCATCCAACCTGGCCTTGAACACCTCCAGGGATGGGGCAGCCATGACTTCCCTGGTCAACCTGTGCCAGGGCCTCAGCACCCTCACAGGAAAACATTTCTTCCTAAGATCTCGACTAAATCTCCCCTCTTTCAGCTTAAAACAGTGCCTCTTGTCCTATTGCTGCACTTCCTGATAAAGCTTTTCATTGAATCATCAAATGATAGAATGGTTTGGGTTGGAAGGGACCTTAAAGCCCATCTGGTTCCCACCCCCCTGCATGGGCAGGGACACCTCCCACCAGACCAGGCTGCCCAAGACTCCATCCAACCTGGCCTTGAACACCTCCAGGGATGGGGCAGCCACAGCTTCCCTGGGCAACCTGTGCCAGGGTCTCATCACCCTCACAGGAAAACATTTCTTCCTAAGATCTCATCTAAATCTCCCCTCTTTCAGCTTAAAACCATTCCCCCTCATCTTATCTCTACACTCCCCCATACAGAGCCCCTCCTGGACTTCTCCCCTGCCCTAGCTTTTCTAACATGAACTCCTCATTCAGATGCCTCAGGCCTGACAGTGCTTTTCCTCCAAAGATTATTATTGTTAATCTCATTTTATAGTGGGGACAGTTAAGCTGCAGACACAGGTCACATCAGCTGGGTCAAGGGAAGGGAGTAGATCCTGGGATTTCACTTTCTCCTCAGCAGTATCTCCATGATAAGCATATATTTGTGGGAGAGCAATAGTAAGGAATATGTCCTTTTTCTGTGCCTCATCTAACCCAGGTTTCGACGAGTTGTGTTGGGAGACACAACTCAATCTACTCTGCCAGCAGCCTTCTTACTGCTGTGCAGCTCTCCAAAACTTTCCATCTCAACTCCTTCCTCCTTGTTTTGGGAATGTGGGGCAATAGAAATTCAAGAAGCACTACTCCACTTTCACCAGCTTTGTTTGAAGTGCCCCAGCCCTTGGACTCTTACAGCTTTGACCTGGGGGGAGTAGTCGTTTGCTTCTCTCTTGGGAAGCCTTTTGTGGTAGTCAACTGGAAATTTCCACTGCTTTTATGATATCACATCACTTTAAAAATAACTAAAATAAATCACTGATGTATTTTTAGCTGTGTTAGAAGGGCTAAGTCTCTCTCCTCTTCTTAAATTGTCACATTCTCGGGATTCCACGTTCCATCAGAAACTTCCAGATCCCCCAAATATTCCTCCCACTCCCTCCTCGGAAGATGTTTTCTCAGCAATTTCAGTTATTTGCTAAATGCATCACGTTTTAGCACCTTATACATTTCAGAAATGATCACTGTTTGTCTGGATGGAGCCAGAGGCATTCCTGCTGTCTCAAACATTTCATCTTCTGTGAGGTACATGAGCTGATTTCCTCACATATGGATGTTTCTCTGACATGCTCAGAGCCTCTCCCTTACTAGTGTAAAGCAGCAGAGCTCCCATAACAAAAAGGAGATGCAAGAAACTGCTTTGCTGACAATCTGGCCTTCTTTCTCCTCTTTGACCCTTTTTAAACTCCACTCTTTTTGCCTCCATTTATTTTCCTCTGCCAAGTTTTGTTTGGGTGATTTCCAAAGTAGAACTCCTTAATCAAGCCGTACTGGTGCTACAACTGCCTATGTGTGTTGCAACTTGTCAAAAATGGTAAAGGCTAAAAACTTGAGGCATATTTTTGGGGAAAAATAGAAATAACTTTATTTTTTTCTGCCCTCTCCCCCTTCCTCCTCCTCATTCCTTAAGATCTTTAAACTTGACATCTCTTTAAATGAGCTGGAAGAACTTCAACCTGAAGTGTTTTTCCCTGTTGAGTGTCTCCCCACATTGGAAACGTCTCTCCATGCTTTAGGTGAGTGAACTTGACTTTCAGAGGTGATTGATGGGTTCTCCTAGAAATGTTGTTTCAATTAAAATAACCTAAGCACACACAAAGAGGAGGAAAAGAGAGATTTATTTTTTAAACTTTAACTCTTGTCTAGGAAGTGAATTAGAGTGATCTTATCAAAATGTGGGCATGTTTTCTTCTCCTTTGGAGCCCAACATTTAACTGGCTTCCCTCCATATGCTGGGTCCTAATCCACCTTGTCCTTGGTAAGCAACACTCTGGTGAGCTGAGCTTGTCCTCCCTGCTAAGTCGTGCAAACACTCCTTCCTTGCAAATCTTCTCATATTTTCTATGATTTAAGACTGGGGTTTTCTCCTCTCATGCCTTGAGGAGAAGAACTAATACACTAAGAGGAGTGTCCAGAGAAGGCCAAAAGGCTGATGAAGGATTTAGAGGGGAAGTAGGAGAGGAACAGCTGAAGTCTCTTGGTCTGTTCAGCCTGGAGGAGACTGAGAGGGGATCTCAGAGCTGTTCCCTGCCTTCTCACAAGGGAGGGAGGTGAAACAGGGGCTGAGCTCTGCTCTCTGGTGGCCTATGATAGGACCAGAGGGAATGGCAGGGAGATGTGCCAGGGGAGGGTTAGGTTGGACATTAGGAAGAGGTTCTTCACCCAGCAGGTGGTGGAGCACTGGAACAGCTCCCCAGGGAAGCAGTCCCAGCACTGAGTCTGCCAGCATTCCAGAAGCATTTGGCCAATGTCCTCAGCCCCATGAGGTGAATGTTGGGGTTGTCCTGTGGAGGGACAGGAGTTGGACTGGATGATCCTTTTGAGTCCCTTCTATGATTCTATTATTCTATGATTCTAATTCACTCTACCCTCAAGGCATAAGAAAATGATTATCATTAAACATATAAACTCTGCATTCACCTGGGGTAGAGCTTGTTGCTTTAAAAGCCTTTGGTGGTAAGGAAATTGGAAGGGAATTCATCTCTAGCTGTTAAAAAGTTCTGCAAGCTGCAGCATTGCAGTCCACCTCCCAGACCTTCCTTCGTTCAACGGTGGGGGTTTAAGTCACTGTGTTGTAAACTTTGCACCCAAATTCACTTTTCCTTCAGTGAAAGCCACAAAAACCATCACTGAAGTGTTTTTGTCTAGTTGTTGTGACCATTATTCTGTAATTATTAATGCTTCTCCATCCTGCATCATGGTAATTAGGAAGCTACAAGAAAGCATGTGCAGAGAAAGGCAACAAAGATGGTGAAGGTTCTGGAGCACAGGGATTATGAGGAGCAGCTGAGGAAAGTGGGTCTGTTTAGTCTGGAGAAGAGGAAACTGAAGGGAGACCTCATTGTTCTCTACAACTCCTGGAAAGGAGGTTGTGGTGAGGTGGGTGTTGGTCTCTTCTCCCAAGTAACAAGTGTTTTACTGTCTTGAAGAGTGTGTTCAGAGATCAGACATGAAGTCTAGGTCCACCTTATTTATTGTTCCACATTTGACCTTCAATACCTTGTTTGAAAGGTCAGGATGGGAATTAAAAATGACCACGAGGTCCACTGGAACACCAAGAAAGACTGTTGGAGAAACATAGAACAGTTTGGGTTGGGAGGGACCTTAAAGATTATCCAGTTCCAGCCCCCTGCCATGGGCAGGGACACCTCCCACCAGCCCAGGCTGCTCAAGGCCCCATCCAACCTGGCCTTGGACACCTCCAGGGATGGGGCAGCCACAGCTTCCCTGGGCAACCTGTGCCAGGGCCTCTCCACCCTCACAGTGGAGAATTTCTTCCTAATACACAGGTCCTGCCTGGGGCGAGTATGGACCAAGGCCCAGGCAGTGCAGCTGTGACTCCCATTTGGGAATAGAGGTATAAAGACAATTAAGCTCTGTGAACACAAATTATATTGTGTCTGTTGACCTTGAGGTTGGAAGGCATTTTGTTGGTCCACTTGTTCAACAGCAAGAGGACTTTCTTTAGTTGACCACATCAATAATCTCATGTCCTCCTTGTCTCTGTGAGGATCCCGCTGGCTGGTGGGGGGGCTGTAAAGCAGATATCCTGCACTCCAGGGAGCTCCACGCAGCAGACCCAGCACACATTTGGCCTCTGCAGGCTGGTGTGAACAGTCTGAGGCTGTAATGGACTCAAATAATTGCTTGGTTGGAAAAGACCTTTGAGATTATGAAGTCCAATCGTACCTGTCCACTACTGGACCAGATCCCTGAGCACCTCGTCTGCCTGTCTTTTAAACACCTCCAGGGATGGGGACTCAACCCCCTCCCTGGGCAGCCTCTGCCAGTGCCTGAAAACCCCTCCTGTGAAGAAATCTTTCCTGATGACTAATCTGAACCTTCTCTGGTGCAACTTGAGGCCACGATATCATAATGGTTAAGCAAAGCTGCTGCAGCGAGGGCACAAGTTTCCTAGTGCTGTCATAACCTAAAGTCAAGAGGCCTTGGAGGCAGCAGATTACTACAAACTTCATGAATACAAGTCAGGGTAGAAAAATGAAAAGTTCTCTTGGCCCCCTTGACAAAGTGATGTTGATGTCTCAGCCCTTATTACACCCAAGAGAATCTGTCCATGAGAGAAAGGGCTGGAGAAGACCTGGCTCTGTTTGCTCTGAGGAAACTCAATTTATTCTCTTGCTGTTCCTTTGCCTGAAGTATTTCCATCCCTGGGTCCTGGGTTTGCCTCTTGGGTGGGGGTAATAAAATGGGGCCATAGGCAGCCTAGACAGAGGTGGCCTCCTGAAGACCATCAATCTTCATTAAGCAGGCCAGAGACCAGCAGCTGGGAGATGATCTGGGAAAGGAGCTGTCTCTGGGTAGCACCACGTTTAACCCTTCAGCTGGCAGCACAGCAGCTTCCTCGGATCTTTTTTAACTGAAATGGAGAATATTTACTCTTTCTGGCAAGGCAGTTATGATGGGGCTTTTGTGCTGGTGGATTATGGATGAGCCTCGTTTGCCTCGAGATGAGAGGTGGAGAGCTGGGAGCATGGTTTGGGGAAAATAAGGAGGTTGTGGGGGTTTCTCAGCAGGGCACTCATCTCCTCCACAATACATGAATTACAGTCTGCCCCTTGTCTCCTGGCCTCATGGTAAAGCTTCCCTGCAGCTCATCTTCAAGAGGAACCTATTTGCTGACCATATGAAGGCTTGACCTCTAGCCATCCTCTCTGACCCATCTGGGAGGAACTAAGCTCAGCTCTCTTGGGCCACCAGCCACACTATTCCCTTGTTGACCTCACTTAGCTGCAAGGGCTCTGAGAAAGGGCTGATGCCAGGCAGACACTGGAGTTTTACAGGAGCTCTAATTATTTGCATTTATTGCTGGGCCAACATTTCATTTGCATTTATTGCTGGGCCAAGGGTTGAACTTTTCTGCCTTCTATGTTGAGTTGCTCATATGGATCTCTCAGGTTTCTTCAGTCATGAGCACAGGCACTTCAGTACTACCCAGGTTGCACTGGTGGTGCTTAAATATTATTTCTGATCTTGCCACTGATGTTTCCAAGCCTTAGAGAGGGCAGTGGTGATGCAGAAGAAACAGGCAACGTTTCTCCTAGATGTTACAAACTTCTAGTGTTTCTTCTTACAGAAGAATTGAGTGGCAACAAATGCAAAAACCAGAATGGAAGTTGACAGCTAATGAGAGGACACAGCATTTTCATGCAGTGTGTGGTGAAGCTGTGGAACCCATTGCCATGAGATGTTGGGAATGCTAAAAATATAAATGGTTTCCAAAGTAGGAAGATTCATAGGAGAAAAGTTCCTGCTGTTGAGCCTGGAGAAGAGGAGGCTGAGGACCTCATCATGGTCTACAACTTCCTCACAAGGGAAGGAAGAGGAGCAGGCACTGATCTCCTCTCTCTGACCACCAATTATAGGGCCAGAGGGAATGGCAGGATGATGTTCTGGGCAGGGTTTGGTTGGACATTAGGGAAAGGTTCCTCACCCAGAGGGTGGTGGAGCCCTGGAACAGCTCCCCAGGGAAGCAGTCCCAGCCTGACAATATTCCAGAAGCATTTGGCCAATGCTTCACCCACGGGGTGAATGTTGGGGTTGTCCTGTGCAGGGACAGGAGTTGGACTGGATGGGCCTGGTGGGTCCCTTCCAACTCAGGACATTCTATGATCCTATGACATTTCCAAGACACAATCTATGCCTCAGAAAGTGCCTGAGCTGTAGGTCACTGAAGGCTTGACATATGGAGGTGTCTCCACCTGCTTGTCCTGCTCTTACACTCCTCTTAACCATCTGATGGTGGCCATCATCAGAAGCAAACACTACACTGGATGTCGGAACCTGATACTGCAGCTCTCGTGTCTTCATAGTTTGCTCACAACATCTGCTGTCCTTGCATAAATATTTCACTGGCACCAGCTGCAGCTCTCTGGCAGAGTGAGAGTCAGCAGGGTTGACTCTCAGCTACCTCACTTTTCCCATAGTCTGCAGGATTTTCAGTGTGTCCTCCAGAGAGGCTGGAGTTTGCATCTTCCCTTCTCAAGCTCCATCTGGGTCTTTGGTGAGGCTTCAGAAGAAGAAGCAGTCTGAGACACGTTACAGGTGCGTGGGCTGCTGAATTTCAGATGCTCCCCTTTCATTTTGTCTCTTGTGGACAAGGTAAGTGAAAATGGAAGAGCTATTTGTGGCTAAAATGGGACTCATTTTGATTCAGAAATCAAAATAAAAGCAAGGGCTGTTCTGTCGTTTGTTATCGTCTCTGTGCTGGAGTTTTATACTGTGACCTTCTAATGAATTTTCAGCTTTGCAAATCCTTTTAGCAAAACATACTTAGAAAAGGGTAAAAAAAAAAAGGAGAGCTTTGTGGTCCCTTAAATATTCTTTGGGGTGCTTGGATTCAGGAGGTGTGTGCTGGGTATGGTGGACGTTTAGGGATGATTTGCCTTGCTGGCATTAGGTCTAATCCTGCACCATAAGATTTACAGGATAGAGAAAATCTGAAGTGGAGGCTTAAAATCTTGTGTACAAGAGTGATTTTAATTATTTATAATGATCACTGGCTGTTATCTCTATTTGCAAAGGCAGAATGGGAATCTATGTATAGCTCTCACCTGGCTTGCAGGTGGGGTCGTGTAGTAACATTGTGTAAGGTGGATGTCATCAAGGCTGTGACAGCACAAGGACTGGAACGTAAGCAGGGTCTCCAGCTGTGGGGAGGAGCATTCCAAAGCCACCAGTCTACCCTGGAACCATCCAGCATGCCCAGTCTGCCTGCGCCCTGCTAAGGAGTGGTGGGAAGCCAGGGAAGATGGTGCCATCTACAACCCTTCAGCCACGCAAGGCGTGTGGCCAAACAGCTCTTGACCATGAGGAGAGTTTGTGATCTGGCCCCCAGTTTTATCCTGACCCATTTCTTTCTAAAGCAGCACCATCTGCCTGATGGTGTTTCATGATATAAATGGCTTTTATCCCCCTTTTCACCTCTACTGTCCATTTAATTCCCTGCAGCACAAGCACAACCACTTCTTTGCGGTGTCTTAGAGGGATACCAAGAGCCATACAGTGACCCCAGGAAGGGCTGATAACAGAGGACACCCTTTCTCTGTTCAAAAAACAGACAAGAAGGCAAAAAGCCATTTATTCTCTCCCTCTCTTCTTTTAATTCTGACAGTGTGATCCAGAATCAAGTGGTGATTGACCAGGTTGGAGGGAACAGGTTGGGTGACAGGTTTTGAGGTGCTTTTTGAGCATCAGTCTCTATGTTAAGGCACCACTGGCTTTTCTCCTGATAATGTAGTTTCTTGATGCTGCAGACACCTCAGTATCCAGGAAAGCTGTTCACTCCTGTGTAGGGGAGTACAGCATCTGTCAGTAAATTTGATAGCTGACCTGCAGCCCTCCTTGCCAAGGCAAATTATCTGCAGATCAATCACTTTGAGTTTACTGTTACCTTTAAGTGCTTCCATGGGATCATCAGGTTGCAGGTGTTGCATGTGCAAGTGTGAAACAGAAATGCCAGCTCTAGTGAAAGGTGAGGATTTGCTCCTTCTGAGAGACATCTCGAGTGAACGCAGCTATGACAGGAATCTGCTGAGCTCTGGGGCTCCTTTTGCTGCTGGAAAAATGAGTAGTGCTGAGCAGAGGTGCCCAACCTGGTTATCCAGCCACTTGGGCATCGTTTCAGTAGTCAGACCTCGGCAGGCTGAGCACTGAAGGCTCCTCTTTCCTCTCTTTGCAGAGCTGTGAGTATTGGGGTTGCTCTTGGGATGCACTAAAAACATTTCCATAGAATCATAAAGTCATGGAATGGTTTGCATTGGAAGGGACCTTAAAGCCCATCCAGTTCCCCCCACTGCCATGGGCAGGGACACCTCCCACTGGATCAGGGGGCTCAAAGCCTCATCCAGCCTGGCCTTGAACACCTCCAGGGATGGGGCAGCCAGAAATTCTCTGGGCAACCTGTGCCAGGGCCTCTCAACCCTCACAGGAAAACATTTCTTCCTAAGATCTAATCTAAATCTCCCCTCTTTAGTTTAAAACCATTCCCCCTCGTCCTATCCCTGCACTCCCTGACCAAGAGCCCCTCCCCAGCTTTCCTGTTGCCCCTTTCAGCACTGGGAGGCTGTTCTAAGGTCTCCCTGGAGACTTCTCTTCTCTCTCAGCCTGTCCTGTGTGACCAGTACAACAGAGACTCCAGCCCAGCTTTCCTAACCCCATCTTCCTCTGCTATCCTGATGGCAAGGGAATACATCCCAGCAGGGCATTCCCTCCTGCAGAGCCTTCAGCTGCAGCCAGTGAAATGTGTTCTATGTTATTTCCAAGGGATAGGCAGGGGGAGGTCTCTGTTCCTTCTGATTGTGCTTAATTTCATTTATTTAATAACTTGTTTAGAGGATTTTTTAAACCTCAAGGCATTTTCTCTGGCACATGTGCCTTCCACATTGTGGGATTTAACAGAACAAGTGGTTCCTAATTCACCTAGAATTCAATAAGGAGCATGATGATGGTTGGATGGAGCCTTAGCAGCCTGATCTGGTAGAAGATGTCCCTACCCGTGGCAGGGGGGTTGGAACTGGATGATCTTTAATATCCCTTCCAACCCAAACCATTCTATGATTCTATGATGGCCCAAGTGGTCTTACCTTCCCTGTTGAGTTTTCCTTTCCATCTGATTCTTCTGGGACCTACATGCTGATTTTTCCTTTAGTTGGGCCAAGACACTTACAGATTTTTCTCTGATTTCTGTGGAATGTGGGTTGGAATTTTGTAGGAAAGATAGCAAAATCCCCAAAATATCGATGTACAGATGGGCTGACCCTTTCCTTTGTCCCACAGACAAATCATGCTAAGAGTGATCTCAAAGATTGTGATGCTGAGGAAGGACTTGGGCCCCTGTAGCTCCAGTAGAATGGGATTGGTGAGACATATGAAGATATCTTTGAAAGTGTCTTTAAACAGAGAAAGCAAAGGGCTGATCCCTTCAGCTCCAGGTGATTTTGCAAGAGAAGGGCAGGGTTGATACAGCAGGGCTGGAATGGGGAGGAAAATGCATGGCTGCCTGTGGGAAGGGAGGCATCCTGCTGGGATAGGAGCTATAGAGCATCCTGGTGGCTTCCAGGCAACATGTGGATACCTGCAGAGGAAGAGGTTGGAAGGGAACACCTCCATATGCCAATCTGGAGATGTTGCTTAGCATCACAAGAGATAAATAACCTCTTCTTCCCCACAGTAAATGCAGCAGCAACAAGAGATGGTCCACATGGACCCTCCAGGCATTTCTCTGGATGACCATTCATAGTTGGAAGGGACCTTAAACATCATCTGGTTTTGCCTCCCTGCCATGGGCAAGGACACCTTCCACTGGATCAGGTTGCTCATATCCTTATCCAGCCTGGCCTTCAACATCTCATATGCCAATCTGGAGATCTGGCTTAGCATCCCAAGAGATAAATGTCCTATTCTTCCCCACAGTAAACTCAGCAGCACCAAGAGATGCTCCAGATTGGCACTCCAGGTAATTCTCTGAAGGGCCATTTAGACCTGTGGTCCCTCAAGTTTGTTACCTCTCACCTTTCCAGGAAAAGAGGTGATTGTGGTGAACTTGGTCTGGAGGCAGAAATCATTTCCATATATTTCATATATGGCTCTGCTTTGGTCGTTCTTGGTGGTCAGTGCTTGCTCTCTTCCCATTTGAGAGGTCTTCCTACCAGATATTGGGGGACCATTCCTCCTTGCCCCATCACCTCTGTGCAGGTGGTATCTCAGCCACTGGATTCCCCTCAAATGAGGCATCAAGTAGCTGACAGATGTTGATGGATTTCAGTTGTGAGCAGACATGAGCTGCAAGTCCAGAGAGGAGATATTTCATAGCCTCTGGGCAGCCCCCAGAGCCACGCTATGGTTGCTTTGATAGCCTGAGCCCGAGCAGAAATGTTACAAGAAGGAAATCTGTACAGGTTGTGTTTTGATCGTTGCCCGTTGAAAACCATCTCAGCCAACTCATGACCTGGCACAGGTTGGAAGTGGTTGATTTGGTTCACGTGCTCCGAACAATGCTCGGGGAAGATGTGAGATATTAAATTGTTGAACATTACATTTTTGCATGGTTTCACTCTTCTGCCTTCAGCCATCATCATGACTCACCTCCCTTGCTGTGTGGTTTTGCTGTGGGCTGGAAAACCTGCTGCACTGCCCTGGGATGGGGCTGGCTGTGATTTCAGCCTCCAGCCCTCTCTCCCTCAAAAGCAGAGCTGGGGGCAGGGATTGCCATGAAGCTTGGCAGGGAAATGGTGGGCTTTTTGGTGCTGATGATGAGCAAAGTGTGAGATAAAGAGTTGAGCATGGTTTAAGTTGCTGGGGGGGAG
Source organism: Dromococcyx pavoninus (assembly GCA_033558185.1). NCBI lineage: Eukaryota > Metazoa > Chordata > Aves > Cuculiformes > Neomorphidae > Dromococcyx > Dromococcyx pavoninus. Next base: position 553,902 of record JAUMJL010000253.1, read on the forward strand.
TGATGTGCTCAGATGCTTCCAGTGGTGACCATACCCTCAGCTGCTGAAACCTTAACATCTGCTGCCTGCAATCAGGATGCACCAGGGTGTAGGTCCTGGGTTGAGTAGGCACTCATTGCATGGATTTGAGGGCAACCACAGCTGCCCTCCCATCCCACAAGGGCTGTCTTCTTGGTGAGTCACTTCCCAGCCCTTCTCATAGAATCATAGAATGGTTTGGCTGCGACGTTAAAGCTCATCCAGTTCCAACCCCCCTGCCATGGGCAGGGACGTCTCCCACTGGATCAGGTTGCTCAAAGCCCCATCCAACCTGGCCTTGAACACCTCCAGGGATGGGGCAGCCACGGCTTTCCACGGCAACCTGTGCCAGGGCCTCCCCACCCTCACAGGGAAACATTTCATCCTAAGATCTCATCTCAGTCTCCTCTCTTTCACATTAAAACCATTCCTCCTTATCCCATCCCTGCACTCCCTGATCAAGAGTCCCTCCCCAGTTTTCCTGAAGCCCCTTTCATGACTGGAAGGCTGCTGAAAGGTCTCCCCAGGGTATATGTGAAGACAGCAGGATGTATGACCCTTCCCACCACTTCTATCTAAATGTCCTAGAACAAGAGGAGGCTCTGAGGGCTTGGAGTGATCAGGTGTTTAATACTTTCCTTTTGGGCGTGGGGATGGCAGGGGCTTTGTGCTACTGAAATATGTGAGGTTTGGCAGGGAAGATAAATGGACTTGCAAGCAACATTAAATATAAAAGCCCAGGAGCTCCCTTGTTTCTCCCCTCATCTCCAGATTGAGTTTCAAAGCTATAATTTCAAGCTGGCGTGGGGCAGGTGTGGATGGAAGGGTTGTCAAGTCCAGGCAGTGTCTGCTGCTCGAGGGGAGAAGGAGCTGATGTAAAATGTGATCTCTGTGAACACAGAGCCCTGGGCTGAGGTATAAACACACCAGCACGTGTCCTTTATGAGAAATACTCATAAAAACGTTAATAAAAACACCCCACAGAATGAAGGGGGGGTGTGGGGGGGGTGGACATTGTGCTTAGCTTTGTGTCTTTGAGGCAAATAAGGCCAAATTCATCTTGGGCTGTGTTAGTAAGAGTGAAGCCAGCAGGGCCAGGGTTGAGATTGTTCCCCTCTGTCTGGTACTTCTGAGATGGCATTTGGAGTGTGATGTCCAGTTTCAGGCTCCCCAGGCCAGGAGGGTTATTGAAAGGCTGGAGTGAGTCCAGTGGAGGTCATGGAGATGGCCAGGGGGTGGAGAGCATGACACACAACGAGATGCTTGGAGGTTTGAGTCCATTCAGATTGGAGAAGGGCTCAGACAGGCAACCCTTGGGGGCTCCTTTCCCAACCTAAAATTTAATTTTATAGTTCAGTGTCACCCAATCAGTCCTTCAGCTGTGCTGGATTGTCCATCAGAGCAAGCACTGAGTTCTCAGGGCCCCACAGAGAAGATGAACTGTGTGTGTCTCCTCTCCCACCAACTCCTTGGACAAGGTGTGCTAATGGAGCATAGCAGGACCCCCAACATACCCCATGTCCTGGGCAAGAGCCACCCTTCTCTGCCCTATAATTGAGTCTCTTTTCAGCTCCCAGGCATCCAAAATTATAACTCAGGCCATCAGAGATCATGAGATAATCTTTAAAATCTGGCTTGTCTAGAAATGGAGGTGATTCTGTAACATCTCAGAATATTAGACTCAGGTCTTTAGGTGCTGTAAAGGGCAAAGTGAGAGTGTGGCTGCTTTCTGAAAGGATTGTTATAGTTTATTTGCATTACAATTACTTCAGTCTGAAGTATTTTACCAAATAGGAGAAATTGCTGGATGATTTTCTTCCTTAAGAAAAACTCAAGTGTTTCAAGCTGTGCTCCATATGTATTTCTGTTGGAAAACTGTGGTTTGCAGGCAGGGAAATGTTGAAATGGCTCAAAATTTGAAATCCTCCTAAGGAACAGGGTGGGATAGCACTAGATAAAGAGGCTGTGGACACTGCTCCCGTGGGACACATGTACGGGTGTGGGGACACCGGTGGTCTGCTGGTGCTTTGCAGAGCTGGGGTGGTCCTTGTGGATGCTTCTTAATCATTAACTTTCAACATCCAATGGTGATGTGGACATGGGATTGAGGGCACCCTCAGCGAGTTTGCTGATAACACTGAACTGTGTGGCACGGTCGACTCGCTGGAAGGAAGGGGTGGCATCCAGAGGGACCTGGACAGACTTGGGAGGTTGGGTCCCTCATGAAGTTCAACAAGGCCAAGTGCAAGGTTCTGCACCTGGGTCAGGGCAACCCTCATTATCAACACAGGCTGGGTGGAGAATGGATGGAGAACAACCCTGAGGAGAAGGACTTGGAGTGCTGTGGATGAGAAGCTCGACATGAGCCAGCAACGTGTGCTCACAGCCCAGAAAGCCAACCATGTCCTGGGCTGCATCCAAAGCAGTGGGACAAGCAGGGTGAGGGAGGGGATTCTCCCCCTTGCTCTGGTCTCATGAGACCCCACCTGGAGTTCTGCATTCAGTTTTGGAGCCCACAGCACAGGAAGGACATGGAGCTGATGGAGTGAGTCCAGAGGAGGCCATGAAGATGATCCGAGGGCTGGAGCACCTCTGCTGTGAGGACAGGCTGAGAGTTGGGGTTGTTCAGCCTGGAGAAAACAAGGCTCCAGGGAGACCTTAGAGCAGCCTCCCAGTATCTGAAGGAGCTCCAGGAAAGCTGGGGAGGGGTTCTTGATCAGGGAGTGCAGGGATAGGATGAGGGGTATGGTTTTAAGCTGAAAAAGGGAAGATTTAGATGACATCTTAGGAAGAAATGTTTCCCTGGAGGGTTTCAAGGCCAGGTTGGATGGGGCTTTGAGCCCCCCTGATCCAGTTGGAGGTGTCCCTTCCCATGGCAGGGGGGTGGATGGGCTTGGAGGTCCCTCAAATGACTTTTTGGAAACATGGGCATTTTTGGTTTCATTTTAATGAGTTAAAGGGAAACAGGACCTGCAGCAACAGGACAGACACCTGTGACCCATCCTGTGGCTGTGATGTAGGAAATGCCAGATGGGAGGATTAACTGTCAGCAATCCCAGTGCCTCAGGGGTCAGACACGGGTTCACTGGCCTTAACATGGAAATATTTACTGTATTTACAGGTTCTGGATTATCTCTCCAGGCTTCCAGAAGCCTTTTGCAGGAGCGTGCAGGCCTCCCCTAATTCCTGAGACAGTCCCCAGCTGCCCAGTGGCACCACTTAGGGCACTAAATGCCTGGTTTTAGGCAAAGGAACCAAACCCACGGTGTCTTAACCAGTTATTGGGCATCAGCCAAGCCTAAATAACTCTGTGTGTGTTCCAGTGCACGATGCTCCACTGCCCATGGCCAGATTGATTTAAAGCAGATGAGCTCATACCTCTTCCTCTCCGCCTAAAAAATTACATTTTTCCCCTCTCATATATATTGGCTTGGGAGCCTTTTCTTGCTGAAAGGCTTTTTCTCTGCCTGTGTGTTTTGTTCTTTTAAACCATAGTAATTACTCATGGATCTAAGCCCTGATTGTACAAGATGCAGCTATTTAATATTATTTTACTTAAAATATATAACGGTTCTGCATATTTAAAGCAGATAATCATAGAATCACTGGCTGGAAAAGACCATTGAGAACATCAAGTCCAATTGTACCTGTCCATCATTAAACCACATCTCTGAGAACCTCATCTCCCCATCTTTTGAATACCACCTCCCTGGGCAGCCTCTGCCAGGGCCTGAGAACCCTTTTCATGAAGAAATGTTTCCTGATGTCCAATCTGAACCTGCCCTGGGGCAACTTGAGGCCATTTCCTCTCATCCTATCACCTGTCACTTGGGAGGAGAGACCAACACCCACCTCACTGCAACCTCCTTTCAGGGAGTTGTAGAGAACAATGAGGTCTCCCCTCAGCCTCCTCTTCTCCAGACTAAACAACCCCAGGTCCCTCAGCCGCTCCTCCTAAGACTTGTTCTCCAGCCCCTTCCCCATCTCTGTTCCCCTTCTCTGGACATGCTCCAGCCCCTCAACGTCCTTCTTGTAGTGAGGGGCCCAAACTGAACACAGGATTTGAGATGTGGTCTCATCAGTGCTGGGCCCATGGAAAGGATAACTTCCCTGGTCCTGCTGGCCATGCTGTTTCTGATCCACCTGGGCACACTGCTGGCTCAATTCAGTCGAGCGACATCCCCAGGTCCTTCTCTGCCAGCAGGACAAATCTGGACAAAATTCTGCTGTCCAAAAAAAAAAGTGTAACTTTGGCTGGTGAAAAAATCAGAACACTTAAAATATTAATGTTTTATCCACGTGATTGCCATTTCAAAGCGCGTTTTTGAGTCCAGGACAGGGAGCTCTATATTTCCAAGATGTTCCCAGCAAGCTGCTCCATACTAAAACCAATGGGGACACCAGTCCCTGAAAACACCCTCCCACAGCACAGCAACACCCAGGAGTGAAGAGGTTAAAGCAGCACTATTTACAAGTAGTACTTTTGCCCCTTGCTGTTGGACAAAGGTCTTCCTGCGGAGTTAAGGAACTGAGGCTGATTACTTTCCCACTCAGGTTGGAGATTAAGACCATTTTCTCATCTCTTCTGAAAGGTGTTTTTTCAGGCTGCCTTGCTCTATGAGCTCATTTCAGCCTGGCACACAGAGCCAGATGGTGTTTCACTCCAGGAACAGATATGATTTGCAATTCAGTGCATTAGTGACCGCAGTAACCGTAGAGCAGGGTGACCCTTTGCAGACAATTCAGCAGCAATTTTGCCTGTCCTGCTTTTTGTAAGAGAATAAAGTCACCTGCAGCTGTTTATTTCAAGCTATTTATGGTGAGTTAAATTTGTTCAAAATTTGCTTCTTCCTTTTTCACCATTTACTAAAGAAAAGAGGAAAGAAACAAAAGGAAAGCCTTCAAAGAACTCAATTGTGGTTAAGCCTGTGGGTACCTACAAGTTAAACCTCTAACTACCAGCCAGACAATGAAATGCAGAAACCCAACCAAAATCTTCCCCTTGACTATATGGAATATTAAGGCAGCTGTGGCCCAGGTGGCCAAGAAGGCCAACAGAATCCTGGCTTGGATCAGCAACAGTGTGGCCAGCAGTGCCAGGGAAGTGCCCAGGGTGTCCCCTCCCTGGAGGTGTTCAAGGCCAGGTTGGATGGGGCCTTGAGCAGCCTGGTGTGGTGGGAGGTGTCCCTGCCCATAGCACGGGGTTGGAACTGGATGATCATTGAGGTCCTTTCCAACCCAAACCATTCTATGATTCTATGAAGTCATCCTTTCCCTGTACTCAGAACGGTGAGACCTTGAACCCCGGGTTTAGTTTTGGGTCTCTCACTCCAAGAAGGACATTGAGGAGCTGGAGCACATCCAGAGAACGGAACGGAGCTGGGGAAGGGGCTGGAGAACAAGGGTTATGAGGAACAACTGAGGAATTGGGGTTGTTTAGCCTGGAGAAGAGGAGGCTGAGGGGAGACCTCATTGCTCTCTACCACTCCCTGAAAGGAGGTTGTCGTGCAGAGGGTGTTGGTCTCTCCTCCCAAGTGACAGGTGATGGGATGAGAGGAAATGACCTCAAGTTGCACCAGGGCAGGTTCAGATTGGACATCAGGAAAAATTTCTTCACTGAAAGGGTTCTCAGGCCCTGGCAGAGGCTGCCCAGGGAGGTGGTGGAGTCCCCATCCCTGGAGGTGTTTAAAGGATGGGTGGATGAGGTGCTCAGGGATCTGGTTTAGTAGTGGACAGGCACAGTTGGACTGGATGATCTCAAAGGTCTTTTCCAACCAAGTGATTCTGTGGTTCTATGATTCACGATGGAGTGACACAAACTGAACAGCAGTGCTGAAAGCATCTATGCTCCTGAGCTGGACTCCTCATTGAAATGCAATGAGTCTCAGCCTGCTGCCACAGTCTGGCCAGTTCAGTGTTTCTGCAGCTGTCTCAAGAGCACAAATTCTCTTGAATTTCTCTTTTTTTGGTATTTTGCTTCCTTCAGGGCCATCTTTGCTAGGACAACTCCACTGGGAGCGTGCACAAGGACTGAGAGCAGCACCTCTTGGTCTAACAAGCATTGCATAGTGGAGAGAAGAGGGCACGGTTGTTGGGTTGGAAATTCAGAGCTCTGTCTACTTCCGTGCTCCATTACAAAAAATGAGGTCACTTTTTGATCCCTGGCAGTATTTTGACCACCTCCCCACTGTGCCTCCTTGGTCTGTATCTCTGAACTTCAGCTGAATCCCCAGTTAGGTCATTGCTGCCAACTGTGTAGGGAAGTAGGTTTGGTCATATCTTCTTGTTCTTTGATTACTTTCCCAAAGAAGTGAAACAATTGGAAGGGTTGGAAGGGAACTTAAAGCCCATTCAGTTCCAACCCCCCTGCCATAAGCAGGGACACCTCCCACCAGACCAGACCCCTCAAGACCCCATCCAACCTGGCCTTGAACACCTCCAGTGGCTTTCATGACTTCTCTGGGCAACCTGTGCCAGTGCCTCACCACCCTCACAGAATAAAATTTCTTCCTAATATCTCTTCTAAATCTCTCCTCTTTCACCTTAAACAAGAGGGTTTTTTTCTGACTAGACTGGTTTTGATAGAAAACAGTTGAAATTTACTCATGTGAGCAGCTCCTCTGGAAGAGTGGGAACAAATAGCACTGGTGGGAGCAGCTGGAAGTCGTTCAAGGTAACAGCTCTCCCAGGTGCTGGTGGAAGGGGATGGGAGCTGAGATGTAGCTACCCTGGTCATGGTCACTATAAAAGGGCCAGAACCCTCCTGGCAGTTTTGAGGATATTTAGTGTCTTTCTTGCAGAAATCCTGTCTTGCCTCATGTCTCAATGCGCCCTCGTGCTTTGAAGGTGATCCCACAAGGCTGCTTCCAGAAAGGACCCTACTTCTTCTCCAGAAGGTCAGATTTTTCTCCATTTCTGTGTCCTCTTTGCTTTTGTTGGCCTTTCTTGAGAAGGGAGTTGAGGGTGAAATCAGAAAAAGCTTTATTTCTATCCTGGTCTGTCTTAAAAAGTCTGACAATGCAGAAGTACAAAGAACCACGAATTGAGGGACCAAGTCAATGTTTAACAGCATCTCAGTTGTCACCAGACACCAGTGAGCTTTCATTTAAATCAAGCTGAGCACGTGTGACTCTTAAACAGGTGAAATCAGTGGTGAGACCCAACCTTTGCAGGTCTTTTTCCTCTCATCTGGAGCTATGGCTCTCCATCCACGTTCTTGTCCTGGGGAACTGTTTCTGCTGAGTTCAGTGGACACAGGATCAGGCTAAACTCTGGTGGGCCTTTCTGGAGGACTGTGCAGTTGAATGGAGATGCTGAGAAACCCTGGGAAGCTGCAGAAAGGCAGTTGGAGGGAGAGACAAAAGAAATGAAGCTGTTGAGGACCTGCATGCAAGAAGAGAAGTGGCAGATGAAAAACTACTCCAGTGATTTTTTGGGGGGGGGAGGCTGAATTTAACAAATGAGAGCATTTAACTGGAAGTGTTTTATCTTGAAGATAACATGTCACAGCAGCCTTCATTAAGGTGCTCAGACCACCTAATCCAAGCATCTCCATGACTCTGGATCAACTGCTCATCAACTGGGGCTTCAGAGTTGCTTCTTCTCAATGAATCCATCGTGGTGTTTGAATGAAACATGCACAGGTCAGAATATGACTTTTTGTTTCCTCAATATAATACATGAAGTTTCTGGTGGTATCTCAATACAAAGCTAGATATGAAGTGGACAGGTAAGGTTGGACTTGATGATCTCAAAGGTCTTTTCCAACCAAACAGTTCTATAATTCTATGTGAGAATGATAAGAACCATCCTGAGAACTGTAAATCCTCAAGGCACAACTGGTCTGAATGAGACCTCATGTAGCATCTTTATTCAAGCTCTTGTTTACCTTCAGAGACCTTGCCCAGGCTCTCAGCTCCACAAGGGCTCCGTTGTGACACCACCACTGCTTTCTCAGGATGGCAATGGACAAGGCCACCAGAAAATCAGGGCTATTTTCCTTTCCATAGGGCTTTCAAGGGAAGAGGTGGGCAGGGATAAGAAAGTGCTGCTGAAGCTTTCCTGGCTTTTATCTGATGGATTATGTGTGAGTGCCAAGGTGTTTTTCTAAATATTAAGCCTGAATTTTAGAAAATGGAAAGTCTTTCTGGAGAGGAAAGGTTGGCATTAAGGCAAGTGACAATTGCTCATGAATGATCCTCTTTGTTTGCCTTCCTTTACTCTCACTTGATTGCTTTAAAGTATTGCTGATTGCTTGAGTAGCAAAGAAGCCTGTCTTGGAAGTCTACCAGATATGCTTCAGCACAGTTTTATGATTTGCATTTGGCCTGGGTTTGGTATTTCCATCCCCCTCTCTGTTTTTGACAATTAAAGGACCAATTTCATTCTACACCCCTGTCATATCCTCTTGATGGAGGCTGTTTGGCTCAAGGGTTTGGTACCAACACACGGCACTGTTCAGCTCCAGGTGCTCACATCAAGCCGTTCCACTGCTCCGTGGCCTAACATAAAGGATGTGAAGGAAGTGGATCTGTTCAAGAGACTCCAAAGGAGGCCACAAAGATGTTCTGAGGGCTGGAGCACCTCCCATCTGAGGACAGGCTGAGAGAGTTGGGAATGTCAGAAGAGAAGGCTCCAGGGAGACCTTAGAGCAGCCTCCCAGTACTGAAAAGGAGCTCCAGAAAAGCTGGGGAGGGGCTTTTGGTCAGGGAGTGCAAACTGTCTCCTATTTAGTCATCCTGGAGACAAAAAAGGGCAAGAGAGCCCTTTGGGTTGCTCCTTGCATTTCTACTAAACAGCAAGAAGCCAAATATGCCCAGGAAAACCCCCATGGGTCTGGATTAAAACCACAATCGAGTGGCCCTTCATCACTTTGTGCACCTCCAAGTGGCAATTGGAGCCCGGCTTTTGCTGGAAATGAATTCAAGCTGTGGGGCAAACATCTCCTGATTGCCCCATTCCAAGCTTGTGAATAGATTTAATTGCTGAAGATACAACTGCAATTAAGCCTATTCAGCCCCATAACGAGGCATTCAGGGATTCAAGAGCTTTATGTGGTTCAATTAGATTCAATTGTTAAGTCTGAGCCTTATGAAGCTCCTCTGAAATCTGCCATCTGCAGGCAACCCTTAAAACCGAGGGTGTGATTGTGGAGAGCTTTTTGGGTGATGTTTTCCAGCAGTAAGAAGGGGGAAAAAAATGGATGTATGGACATGAAGGAGTTAATTCCTGGGATGTTTTGCCGGAGTGTGGAAATATCAGCCTAAGTGTTTTCCCTGCAGGCTCTGCTGGTGTGGAGGGATGGGAAAAGCTGCCCTGCACCTACCCTTACTTTTCAACCTGTGCCTAAACACCTGGAAAGAGATGTTGAGTGTCTTTCAGTAGATGTTTGAGATGGCTCTGGTTTATTAGTGAGGCTGTGATGGTCCCATAAGCAGTAATAGAATGTGGAGCCCTCAGGACACTTTGTATGTCCTGTTTGATCCCCCATTACCTTTAGCTTCACCTGGACCTCCAAGGTCAGGATAGGGCTGGGATTCCTTCTGACTTTGCTTCTCAAGCCATTGTGCTCCTCCTGTTGTTGTTGATGACCCTGGAGCCTTCTGTGGAGAAACCTGCCCTTCACTGTGTCTGGGGTTCCCAGGACCCCAGACATTGCACAAAAAACATTGGTGTGGGGAAGAGACTCGGGTGATCTCCTACTTTGAGCAGCAAAACTCCTTGAAGTTTGGGATGTGGAGTCCATGGCTCTTCTTCTGAGTGGAAAGCTCCTCTCTTTGTGTAGTGGAAGCTCAAGGGGTGGCTGGAGGGGGGGTTCACCCTCCTGCTGGGCTGCCCTGGGGTGCAGCTCCTCTGCCTTTGATGGGTGCAGGAGGTGGTTGGGGCTGGGAGTCCCTGTGCTCCCATGAAATGAGATGCACTTTGGGACATGCTTTAGTAGGCACGGTGGGGAGGGCTGACAGTTGGACTTAATGATGTTAGAGATCTTCTCCAATCTCAATGATTCCATGATTCTATGTGTTCCTGAGCTCCTGCTCGGGACTGATTTTCCTCCCAAGAGGTGTCATCTTCCAGTGTCTTCCCAACCCTGCCCATCTCACCCAGAACTTCATGGTCATCCACCACCCCTGTGCCACGGAGGGTGGCACCTGTGTCACTTTTAGGGTCCTTTCCCAGATGTTTGAACCTAAAGCCAAGGCTGCCCATGTTCCCTTCCCTGTGCCTCAGTTTCTTACTGCCTGTAAGAGCAATTCTAACCTCCATCCAAGAACCCATCTCTTAAAAGCTCTCTGCTATTGTGAGATAAGATGCAACTGCGATTTCATTGGAGCTGCCCTGACTCATGCCCCTCTACACCCTTCCAGCACCCACACAGCAATGTCAAACCCCTATAGTTGAACCTCAAATCACTTTTGCACCCTAATTCTGGTGTTTTCCATCTCCTCCAGAGGCTGATAACCAGCCTAGACCCTTTGGTTCCTGGGAAGCAGAGACTTTCTCTCCCCCTCCCACCCCTTTCCCCAAGCCGGCCCCTTCCTTTGCAAACATCCCAGTTATTTTAGTATTATTTTCTGCCCACGAGGTAAAGAGTTTTTTCTTTCTCCCCCCCCTTCACTCCTGCATTCCTGCCAAAATTGTATGAGGTGGCATCCCCTGTCCCAGCCTCCCCTCCACCATCCTGGTCCCAAAGAGAAGGAGTTGGAGGTGGAAGGGGGGGAATGCCCAGAACAGCCCCTCCTCCTGCCTCATAACTTCTTCTTCCAAGCGTGTGAGGAGTTTCGCTGCAGCCGGCCGACGCGGATGCCCGTTTCTGGGGCTGTTGGACCCTCTTGCCCGTGGGGAGAAGCCAACACGTGGCAGTTTTGCCCAGGTAAGCAGCACCAGCTGCCTGTAGCTGTCTGTCTGTCTTAGATATTAGATTTTATGTGCTCCATTGTGCTTTTTCCACTCTCCGGTTGCAGGTAAATGAGCCGCGGTGCCGAAGGTGCGACAGCGGGCCAGGGGCAATGGGGAGGATGAGGAGGTGGCATCCCCTGAAGCTGCAAATGCCTCCTGGCTTCCCAGTGCATTGCACGAGCAAACCCCTCCCTGCTGTCTCAGAAGCACCTGAGATACCCCAAACTTGTCTGAATTCTGAATTTTGGTGTGGCTTTACTCTCATAATAGGAGTTGTTGCAGGGGCATCAGTTGTTCTCGGGAGCTTGTGAAGAATTAGTATTGTGTGCAGTACATGATGGATTGTTTGGGGGGGAGTTGAGGCTTTCTGGGAGGAAGCAAGTTCCTGTCACCTCCTTTGATGGACCCAGGAGGTCTGAGCATTGCAATGGGCAGAATCTGGCCCCAGTAAGCTTCCCACCAGTGGAATAAGGAGCTATATTTTTCTTCTAACCTTGTTGAGTTGGATCATGCAAGGTGGATGGTGGTAGAATGGCAAGTGCTGGAAGCAAGTCCTGGATCAAAGCTGTTACAACAACAGATCAGACCCCCTGGGACTGGTTATAACTCTAGACAAAATGAATATTTGAGAGTTATGGGAGAAGCAGCAGAAGGGCTTGGTCTGGGGCCGTTCCTGGCTGGGGACATTGAATGATTTCAAGGGAAGAAGTTCCTACAGGTGGTCCAGACTGGGTCTGCAAAGGTTGTAGCATTGCAATGAGTGAAGTGACCACTCAGGTGCCAACTACGTGCGTGCAGCTCTGAGTTGTCAGTCTGTTCCTTTCCCAACCCTGCAACAAATCACAGAACCCAGATTTTCCTTCCTCACCCGCAGTTCCGGTGGCTGAGACCCTTCAGAATCAGTCCCCACTTTCCCCCTGTAGATGCTGAAATGATGTCTCACAGGAACAGCAGTGATTAACAATTTTCCTTGGCTGCTTTCCATCATAGGCCCAAAATAATGTAATTTGTGCTTGCAATCAAGAATTACAAGAAAGTGCCTTTCTTCCAGGAAGGGAGAAAAATTAGCCACCAGGCGGATGATTCATGGAGTGTCTGAGGAGTTTGGTTTGTGGGATGAAGCCTTCAGAAATTTCTCTGTGCATCAGGTTATTGCCTGCATCAGGAGGAGAAGAAAAGGGACAGAGGATGCTGGTTTGGGCTCCCCAGTGCTTCTGCAAAGTTTTCCCCCCTCCTGCAGACCTCTCACTCCATCTCTTTTCAAGCATCATCGGGTCTGGTTTGCATGGGGAGATGTGTTGGGCCAAGAGGTGCTTGGGGTTGGGTTTGAAGATGTTTCTTCGTGTTTCTTTTCCCGAGTAACGAGTGACAGGATGAGAGGAAATGGCCTAAAGTCGTGCCAGGGGAGGCTTAGATTGGATATTAGGAAAAACTTATTTACTGAAAGAGTGGTGAAGCACTGGCAGAGGCTGCCCAGGGCAGTGGTGGAATCACCACCCCTGGAGGGGTTCAAAAATGTTTAGATGTGGCACTTCAGGACATGGTTTAGTAGGAATGGTGGAGTTGACTTGATGGTTGGACTTAATGACCTTTAAGGTCTTTTCCAACATTACTGATTCTATGATTCTATGTGAACACGAGGACGTGTCCTCACCTGCAGGTCCTGGCACTGTCCTCAGCCTGCCTGGGAGTGTGGTGTTTATGTGGTGCAGGACTGGGAATGGCTGGGGTGATGTTTCCTCTCTGGAGGCTGTTTGAATGGCAGCTGCTCAGGGGTTTCTCACTGGAGCACCACTATCAGCTTTCCCTGGGGTTAAATATTGGTGCACTGGGGCTCACAACTGAAAGAGAGGCTTTGTGGATGAAAGCTTCTCTGATTTTTCCACCTGGCTTTCCCTAGTTCAGTTTGTCTCATGTTTCAGCTCCTCTCAGATCATCCTGTGCCAAGTAGTGCCTCTCAGCCAGATTTGTTCCTCTGACCCTACTCATTCCAGATAACCATCGTAGAATCACAGAATGGTTTGTGTTGGAAGGGACCTGAAAGCCCATCCAGTTCCAACCCCCCTGCCATGGGCAGGGACACCTCCCACCAGACCAGGCTGCTCAAGGCCCCATCCAACCTGGCCTTGAACACAGGGATGGGGCAGCCACAGTTTCCCTGGGCTCACCACCCTCAGCATGAAGGATTTCTTCCTAGTGTCTAATCTTAATCTTCCCCCTTCCAGTTTAAAGCTGTTCCCCTTGTCCTGTCACTCCAGGCCCTTGTATAAAGCCCCTCCCATCTTTCCTGGAGCCCCTTCAGGTACTGGAAGGCTGTTGTGAGGTCTCCCCAGAGCCTTCTCTTCTCCAGGCTGAACAATCCCAACCCTCTCAGCCTGTCCTCATAGCAGAGGTGCTCCAGCCCTCTGATCATATTCCGTGGCCTCTTCTGGACCCATTCCAACAGTTCCATGGATGAGGGAAAGAGGGGAAATGCAGCAGGACACCTCCAACTCCCTTGTCTGGCCATGTGGACCCCTGTTTCAGGCACAATGTCTCCTTGCCCTGTCACTGCCCAAGGCTCTGCAGCCACAGTGGGGAACAGATCTGGAACCACTGCTGGAGGGAGCCAGAACAAAGATGTAATTCAGGGATGCTTTGGAAAAGGACCTCCCCTGGGGAGACTGTTTTGTAGCAGGAACCAGGGCTGCTCAAACAGCATCAGAGGGAAGGCTCGTCAGGCACATGGGAGAAGGGTTAAAGTGTGTAGCTGTGGGACTGTTTGCTGGAATGAGTGATGTTTCAAGCTTGCTGCAGCACCCAGGAAGTCATGAAATGTGGATGATGTATTCATCTTGGGCCTCACCTTTGAGTGGAAGGAGGGAAAATAAATAGATTAATGTAAAAAACTGAGAGTTTTGGGTTCAAATCCTGCCACAGACCTCACTGAGTGGCTGGTGAAGCTCTAGCTTGGGAAGCTCTTGCCCTGGCTGGGGTTTGAGTTCTGCTGGCTCAGCCTCTCCTATTCTCTGTCTGTAAATCCTCTTTAGGATGTGTCTTGAGGATGCACAGGCCCAGAAGTGGCTTCTGGGAGAGTGTGAGGAACAGAGGAACAGGAGCTGTGGTGGGAGCATCTTGAGCTCTCCCAGAGGAGCAAGTGGTGCGAGTGGGCCAGAGTCACCAAGACATCCTGGAGCAGGAACCAAGATGTGGTCTTGTGCCATGGATAAGTGCTTTCTGAGAAGGTTTTACTGCTGCCATGGCCTGATCCCTTCTGTTTGTACAAGTTGCCTCCTCAGCCATACCCCTCAGCACCTCATCAACTGGTTGTGTTTGTACAGTCAGTCCATAAAAGCCTGACCTGCCTAGGTGGATACAGGGAGCCAGTTCTCTCTTCCTTAACCATTAACACCAGTTTATGGTTGGTATAAACTATGATTGCACCAGATGGCAAGTTTATGGAGAGGTAAAAGAAAATGGCAAATTATGTCGGTGGTGTCTGTTTAGGGAGATGTGTGTCTGTCACAACACACTTGCTTCATTGCCCCAACAGTGCTTCACATGAGAGCTGGGAGGCAAAAATGACCCAAATCAAGAGTTGCACCATCTCAGCAGCATGTCCCTGCACTTGGGACACAACAACCCCCTGCAGTGCTCCAGGCTTGGGGAAGAGTGGCTGGAGAGCTGCCTGGAGGAGAAGGACCTGGGGGTGTTGGTTGACAGGGGCTGAACATGAGCCAGCAGTGGCCCAGGTGGGTAAGAAGGCCAATGGCTTCTATCAGACATAGCGTGGCCAGCAGGAGCAGGGAGGTTATTGTGCCCCTGGACTCTGCAGTGGTGAGGCTGAACCTCAAATCCTGGATTTAGTTTGGGGTCCCTCGCTCCAAGAAGGACATTGAGGGCCTGGAGCACATCCAGAGAAGGGAAGGGGCTGGAGAACAAGTCTGATGAGGAACAGCTGAGGGACCTGGGGTTGCTTAGTCTGGAGAAGAGGAGGCTGAAGGGAGACCTCATCTACAACTGCCTAAAAGGACAGGTGGGTGTTGGTCACTCCTCAGAGGTGATATGAGGAGAGGAAATGGCCTCGAGTTGCACCAGAGGAGGTTCAGATTAGACATCAGGAAAAATTTCTTCACTGAAAGGGTGGTCAGGCCCTGGCAGAGGCTGCCCAGGGAGGTGGTGGAGTCCCCATCACTGGAGGTGTTTAAACGGTGGGTAGATGAGTTTCTGAGGGACACGGTTTAGTAAGAGGACAGGCACGGTTGGGCTCGATGATCTTGGAGGTCTTTTCCAACCAGATGATTCTATGAAGGTGCCAAATGGATATGGGATGGAGCATTTGGGAAGGGTTTCGCTTTCCATAGAAGCTGAGATTTATGGTGGCTCTATCCTTTACAGTGAGGACCATCAACACAAAAGGGCTGATGGTATTTGCATAAAGATCATGTGAAGAGACTGCAGGGAAGATTCAGGGCTCATCCTCATCAAAGGAGGCTTTGTATTATACAAACTTAGCCCCTGGGGCCATCATTTGTGGTGGCCTTGTGGTTGACTGTGGAGGTGTTGAAAAGATGGGCAGATGAGTTGCTCAGGGATCTGGTTTAGTAGTGGACAGGGATGGTTGGACTCGATGATCTCAAAGGCCTTTTCCAACCAAGAGGTTGTATCATTCTGTGGTTCTGTGAGCAGGGCAGGAGGCTTAGGCTGTAGGTCCTGTGCTTCTCTGTAGGGTTCATTGGGTTAGAGGAGTACATTGGCAGGGTCAGGTTGCCCACAGAGGGTCCTCAGCTGGAGATGGTGACACCCAAATCCCGTGCACGAGCCTTCCTTCCCTTGCTTGCTCCTGCCACGCTCAGCCATGGTCCTTGTTCCAGCAAGGGCAAAGCAAATCAGTGAAATGGCATCAGCCCACAGGAAAGAGGGATCTGCTTGGAGAATTTATCCTGCCACAAAACCAGGAGGCTCCCAGGGGATTTCAGGACCTCAGGCTGGGATCTTTCTTTTCTTTGTCCGGGCTCCCAGTCTCTTCAGCCACGCTAAGGAGCGCTTTGTGATGTGAATAACCTGGAAGAGATCCAACCTGAGTGGAGTAACCTGAGAAATGCAGACCTGGCTGCCAGCCAAGCACTCAATCCCTTGATCAATTGACTTCCTAACCCTTTTTTTTTCTTTTTTCAATCCCCACTCCTCAGCCACCCCCCACCATCTACTGATCTCCTCGGCTGTAACATCTTGGCTGCCCACCTGGAAATATTGCCTTTGGCTCTGCCAATACATAATCCTGGCAGGGTAGACCTTTCACCTTCATTATGGGGAGACAGGTTAATGAGCAGAGTCTTGTGAATGCTCCAGATGGCAGGAGAGGGAAGAAAGGGTGATACCTGTTCAGTGGGCAGCTTGTGTCTCTGTGCCACACGTGGTGAGGGCTCCCTCCTTCTCTGTTCACCCAAAGGGTGGCTCAGTTCAAAGCTTGGCACTGAACTGGACAGAGGTGGCAGAAAGGAACTGGTGCCAAGAGGGCAACTGTGTTCTGGGGGGCATCAAGCACAGCAGCACCAGCTGGGCCAGGGAGGGGATTGTCCTGCTCTGCTCTGCACTGGGGAGGCCCCACCTCGAGGACTAGGGGCAGTTTGGGGCACTGAAGTATAAAAAGGATCTAAAGCTACTGGAGAGTATCCAGAGGAGGTCACAAAGCTGGTCTAGAGAGGAAAACGTGAGGAGAGGATGAAGTCACTTGGTCTGTTCAGCCTGGAGAAGAGGAGACTGTGGGGGGACCTCACAGTTATCTTCTGTTTCCTCCCAAGGGAATGAGGAGGAGCAGGTGCTGAGCTCTTCTCTTTGGTGACCAATGACAGGACCTGAGAGAATGGCAGGAAGATGCCAGGGAAGGGTTAGGTTGGACATTAGGAAAAGGTTCTTCCCCCAGAGGGTGGTGGAGCCCTGGAACAGCTCCCCAGGGAAGCAGTCCCAGCCTGACAATATTCCAGAAGCATTTGGCCAACGCCCTCAGACACACGGGGTGAATGTTGGGGTTGTCCTATGCAGGCACAGGAGTTGGACTGGATGGGCCTGGTGGGTCCCTTCCAACTCAGGTCATTCTATGATCCTGTGCTCCCTCTTCCTGGGAATATACCCAATGACTGACTGTTATTCCCTGCCTCTCTTTTAGCTTCTTCTCTTTCATTGTTTAAGCAGGACTCCCATTGTGATGCTTCTCAGCTGGTGCATGCCCAGGTGATACTATCAAAGGCTGTATTAGGATCAGAAGTCCAGTGGGAAGGCCACTGGGGCTGGAGGAGAGCTGTTTGTTGGAGAGCTTTGTTTCATGTAGATCTCCAATGAGCAAATCTCTCCTTCAGAATTATCCACCCCAAACCTTCACTGTGCTCTCAGTGCATGAAGGAGAGGTTGGGGATGGGCAGCAAAGCCTCCTTTGCTGTTTGAAACAGCAAATTAAGTAAAAACATGAATTCCCCCCTACTTGGGACTCCTGGAGACTGACTGGGGATGATCTTCACAGCCACCATCCAACTAGATTTCTGCTTGGAATGGTTTCTAAGTTGAAGTAAGAAGGTATTTTTAATATTGTTAATGTGAAAACCTGATGTGTGGGGAGTCATCGTGGTGTGGAGGAAAGGAAAGGGAGGTCTAACTTTCATTTCCACGACTCATAAGGTATTTTTCTGCTTTCCTCCTTGGTGCTTCTGAGCTGAAATGCTCCACCCAGTCCCAGATACTGCTTGGGTAGTTTCTGCAGGAGGTGGAAGATGGCAAAACCAGCCCAAATTGGACATAACTCTGCAAGTTGCCCCATACCAGGGCAAAAGGTGTCACCTGCCAGTTATCTCCAGTTGCTTGTCACGTTTTCATCATCCTTGCTGCTCTCTCCCCAGTAACAAATGGCAAAAAAACCCCAAGGAGGTCTCTTCTCCATGAAGTTTTGCCCTTAATTGGCTGTTTCCATCAGGTCTGAGCAAATCCTAACCTGTGCTTTGCTCCATATTGTTTGACCCCAACTGCAGGAGATGCAGAGGAGGATTTTGGAGCTGTGCTGGTGCCTGATGGATGGGGAGATGATGGAGCAGAAGCCTCCCTATGCCCCATCTCCCACCCCTGAGGAGATTCATGGTCAACTCTTGACCATGCTCTCAGGAGACCTATTGGTATATTAATCCAGTTGCTTTTATACTTGGCCCCCACCATGGTTCCTGGGCAAACAGCAGCTCTGGGGTCTAAACCTCGAGCTGGTGGAGCTGAGCAGCCAGAAGCCCTTGTGGGTCACTGCTTTGAACAACCCAGGCACGTTCAGCTGGGCATCAAAGCGGAAAATAGGCTTCCTCCAGCTCTCACTTCATCGTCTTTTATTGAGCAGCCTCACAAGATTTACCCCCCTTCTCTCCTCATCATCTCTGTTAAACATTATTACACAGTGCAACCCCTTTGAATCAGGAAATCAATGGTATTTACTTAAAAAAATATAAAAAGGCCCAACAAAACACTTTCTCAAAGCTCTTGCTCTGAGAGAGGGAGGGGGAGCCCTTTGCTTGTTCTGCAAGGAGCAGCAGTTTCTCTTGATTGCTGATGCTGCTGTTTAAACAGGCTCCAAGCTGCAGCTTGTGGTGGTCCTTGAAAAAGGTTTTCTTGCTTCAAATGCCTTTCATTTCATGGCAAAGTTGCCCAGAGCAGAGAGGAAGGTCCTCCAGGAGAACAGGATGAATCAGTGCATCTCCAGAAGCAAGGAGAGCTGCAGCTCTGAGGGCATTGTGTTTGCTGGGTGTCCAAGGAGGTCAGTTGGCCACCAGAGTTGTCACCCCTTGTCTCCAGCACTGTCAGTGCATGACCACCAAGAGCTTCTGCTGCATCAGTGACCACATGAGGGACACCTGAACCCATGTTAAGGTTGGAGACACTCAGCAATGGAAGGGTTTATGCACCATGTTAGATCTTCCCCTTTCCAGTTTAAACCCATTCCCCCTCATCCTATCACTCCAGGCCCTTGGAAAAAGTCCCTCCCCAGCTTTCCTGGACCCCTTCAGGTACTGGGAGGCTGCTCTAAGGTCTCCCTAGAGCCTTCTCTTCTCCAGGCTGAACAACCCCAGTTCTCTCAGCCTGTCCTCACAGCAGAGGGGCTCCAGCCTTTTGTTCATATTTGTGGCCTCCTCTGGACTTGTTCTAACAGTTTTATCTTCTTCTTATGTTGGAGATTCCAGAACTGGACACAGGACTCCAGGTGGGGTCATGAATGGTATGAAATGGGTGGACATGGCCATTCCCAGCTCACACCAGCTGAAGGACTCCAGTAAGTTCATCCAGAGTTAATACTCCTGATCCCCAGAATGATTTGGACTGTGTTAATCCTGCTTTATTCAGATTGGTTTGGTATAATCCTGGTTTAGCCTGAGAGGTTTGTAGGGGCTTTCAAAAAGACCAGGGACTCTCAGCCCCTTTGGCCTTGATTTTGCACCTCTTCTTGCAAAAGGAATGTCTCCTCCCTGCAGCTCAGCCCCTCCAGCTGCTCCCAGAGAGTCCCACGAGTTCCAGGAGTGTGCTTTCAGCTACCAACCACTCAATGCATCCATATTTCTTAATGAGAACAGCTTAAAATTTGTATTCAAGTGATTTAGAAAAAAATCAATTACCATAAAAATCTATTAACTCCATTAAAAAAAGAAACTGTAAACTTTTGACCCCCCTGAGGCTTATTTCTGCCAAGCAAGGAACAACCTGTGTTTAACCAGATTTTACCTCCCATTCACATTTACCATTTTCCTGAGGTTTGAAAATGTTTTTAACTCCTCTTGCAGCAAATGTTGCCCAGTCACTGGAGAGGGGCTGCCAAAATGCCCCAACCAAGATTTTCCATGTGGATTTTCAAAGCCAAAGGAGAAAACCAGCATTTCCCTGGTGGTGAAATGGGAACCCTCTAATTGACACCAGCTATTGCATCCAACAGCATCCTGGCTTGGATCAGCCATGGTGTGGCCAGCAGGAGTAGGGAAGGGGTTGCCTCCCTGGACTCAGCACTGGTGAGGCCACACCTCAAATCCTGGGTTCAGTTTTGGGCCCCTCACTACAAGAAGGAGATGGAGGGGCTGGAGAATGTCCAGAGGAGGGGAAAGGGAGCAGAGTGTGTATGGACAACAGCTGAGGGAATTGAGATTGTTAAAACTGGAGAAGAGGAGCCCGAGGGGAGACCTCATTGCTCTCTACAACTCCCTGAAAGGAGGTTGTAGTGAGCTGGGTGTTGGTCTCCCACGGAACAAGCGATACAATGAGAGGAAAGGACCTCAAGTTGTGCCAGGGGAGGTTTAGATTGGATATGAGGAAAAATTTCTTTGCTGAAAGAGTGATGAAACATTGGAAGAGGCTGCCCAGGGCAGGGGTGGAGTCCTCATCCTTGGAGGGGTTCAAAAAGTGTACATGTGGCACTTTGGGACATGGTTTAGTAGGCTCAGTGGGGCTGGGCTCACGGTTGGACTTAATGATCTTGGAGGACTTTTCCAACCTTAATGATTCTGTGTTTCTATGATTCCATCATCTCCATCCCATCTCCTCAGTTTTTCTTACATTGGTGACATTGTGCTGCTTTTGGATGGTCTGTTGGTACCTTTTCCAAGTGGGCAGTGGTTGTGAACTTTACTCTCCACTTCTGTGAGCCGTTAGGATTTATTCCATCCTTTGTCTTTTTGCTGGTGTATTAAGCCTTAAATCCTTGTTTTTATTTTTCATCTTGCCACCAAAATTCAGTAGTTTAAATCTGTCCTTTACTTTGGTCAGTGCAGTTTGTGCTTTGAATAGTTTGGACTGGAAGGGACCTCAAAGCCCATCCAATTCCAACCCCCCTGCTATGGGCAGGGACACCTTCCCGTGGATCAGGGTGCTCAAAGCCCCATCCAACCTGGCTGTGAACACCTCCAGGGATGGGGCAGCCACAGCTTCTCTGGGCAACCTGTGCCAGGGCCTCAGCACCCTCACAGGAAAACATTTCTTCCTAAGATCTCATCTCAATCTCCCGTTTTCCAGCTTAAAAACCATTCCCCCTTGTCCTAACCCTTTACTGCCTGATCAAGAGCCCCTTCCCAAGTTTCCTGGAGCCCCTTTCATTACTGGAAGGCTGCTCTAAGGTCTCCCTGGAGCCTTCTCTTCTCCAGGCTGGACAACCCCAGCTCTCAGCCTGTCCTCATATGGGAGGTGCTCCAGCCATTGGATCATCTCCATGGCCTCCTCTGGACTTGCTCCAACAGATCCATGTCCTTCCTCTGCTGAGGACTGATGTCTAGTAAGGTGAGATGCAGCTTAGACCTTGGCTTCACCTGGTGCACTTGTAAGGAGGTGCCCTTGTGGGTTCTCTGCTGGCTGATACAAGGTTTTGCTCAGCCTGTAGTCTTTCAGATGGTGCTGCAATGGGACATCCTTCCTCTGTCCAGCTGGCTGTTTTCAGATTTGTCTGAAAACATTCAAAGGCTGCTTCCCTCTGTCAGATTTGGTTGAAATCATCAGGGTTTTGCTCGCTCGTGAGGCAGAGGATCCGTCTGCTCGTGTGCTGTGGCACAGTGGTGGGTGTTGGGACACAGCTACGCAGATCCCCTGGGAACACCGTGCACGTCCTCGTGCAGCTCTGTAATGTAGTTCTCGTGTCTGTGTGCAACAGGGATTAAATATTTGGTGGATGGTGTTCACAGCATCTGGTCTGGGTGAACCTCAGGCAGGAGATGTGTGAGATCCAGCTGGAGCCACAGGCAAATGGGAGGCAGATCCCTGCCAGATGAGACTGCAAATCCCTTATAGACATGACAGGGATTATTTATTTATCCCCAAAATGGTTGGAAAAATAAAAGGAAGAAGAGTTTATTGCAAACATATCCACAGGAAGTATAAATGGAGGGGAAAACCCCAGCCTCTGGCACTACTGCAAGTATTTAAGACCTGCTTTGTTTCCTCTCTCTCTTACCCTCTCACATCTTGCCAGGCTTCCCACAGCTCTGTCATCTGATCCCAGCGAGGTAAAGGGAGAACCTGGTCCATCAGCTTTATAGGGTTTGGAGGTAATTTGTTCAAGGAACTGTAAAACCCAGAGAAGTTGCCCCTATAAATGATTTACTGGGGGGCAGTAAAAGATCAAAGGAATTGCTGGGATTCCTTGCAAAACCCTGAAGTTTATGGGGTCGATACCCTGCCCTTAGCAGATTTCTCTGAAGTTCTCTGTAGCAGAGCTCTTTGGTAGGGGTTGGTGGTGTCCAGTTTCTGCAAAGATCAGCTAAGACTTGCTGGATTTAAGTTTTCTACTATGTAATGAGCATCGTGGTGGCACCTAAGTGAACTGGTGGCTCTGGCTGAACGGATCTTCCCTAACCTGGACATCCTCCATCACCCTTGTTACCCAAAACATCATATCCTGACAGATGGAGCTCATGGAAGGACCAAGCCCAGGTGTCACCTTGGCCCACCTGTGGGCTGTGGAGGGAGGGAGGTGTTGGAGTGAGTGTCTGGAAGTTGTAGAGCACCTCTTCATCTTGATATAAATGGCCCACACTGCATTATTTTTACCTAGAATTGGTGTTCATACTCAGGTGAACCGTTAAATGCAGTGGGATTTCAAAAAGAATCAGGAAAGGGAAAAGCAAGAGAGAAAATAACTCCTTTTTCTTTCCAAGTCAGAGAATAGCACCCTTGAATTTGGGATCATCTGTAATCTGGGTATGCTGTAGTAATCCATCAAGGACACTGACAATGCAGGAGCTGGGGGGATTCACCTTGGGTGAGAGTTTGCAGCTCGTTGCTGGAAGGCAGAGCACAGCTGTATCTAAAATTCCAAAAATATACGTGATAAAAATTAGAAATACTCAATGTGTACCAAAGCTGAAGACATATAGAATCATAGAATGGTTTGGGTTGGAAGGGACCTTAAAGATCATCCAGTTCCAACCCAGCCATGGGCAGGGACACCTCCCACCACACCAGGAAGGACATAAATCTGTTGGAGCGAGTCCAGAGGAGATCAGAAAGATGATCTGAGGGCGGGATCCGTACAAGGACAGGCTGAGAGAGTTGGGATTGTCCAGCCTGGAGAAGAGAACGCTCCAGGGAGACCTTCTAGCAGCCTTCCAGTAATGAAAGGGGCTCCAGGAAGGCTGGGAAGGGGCTCTATATCAGGGAGTGCAGAGATAGGAAGAGGAGGAACGGTTTTAAGCTGGAAGAGGGGAGACTGAGATGAGATCTTAGGAAGAAATGTTTTCCTGTGAGGGTGGGGAGGCCCTGGCACAGGTTGCCCAGAGAAGACTTGGCTGCCCCATCCCTGGAGGTGTTCAAGGCCAGGTTGGATGGGGCTTTGAGCAACCTGATCCAGTGGGAGGTGTCCATGGGCAGAGGAGTTGGAACTGGTTGGGCTTTAAGGTCCCTTCCACCCCAAACCATTCCATGATTCAGTGATGGAAGTTCCACGTGCAGGCACACATATGAATTCATGTCTGCCAGGAAAGGTGCTTAGTCTGAGGCGCCCAGATTATGAAACCCTTTGGAATCCTTGTCCTCACCTTTGCAATGTGAATTCAAGATGTGACTTCTCTGAGCTCAAACCTTTCTACACCCACAGAGTCTTTGCATTTGCAGATGTTAACATTTACTCGGTGGAGGCCCCGGGGCTCCGTGGGTTTTTCTTTGCCTCTGCAATGTTTTCAAGGATTTTTTCCTTATATGACTGTTTTCTTAATGCTGTGTTAATGTGCATTTTTTTACTGTATTTGTTCCATGCAGAAGAATTAATGTCAGAGCTGAGGGAGGGAGAAGTAGAATAACACGTAAAATTTTTATCTGTGAAAACTGTGTTTTGGTGTAGTTTCCAGTAACTGCAGAAAGTCAGACTTGTTCTTTTTTGCTTAGATCTTTTTTTATGTCCTGCTCGTGTGTGAACTTGGGTGAACATGAGCCAGCAGTGTGCTCAGCTGGTCAAGAATGCCAACACCATCCTGGCTTGGATCGGAAATGGTGTGGCCAGTGGGAACAGGGAGGTGGCTGTGCCCCTGGACTCGGCACTGGTGAGGCCACATCTTGAATCCTGCGTTCAGTGTTGGGCCCCTCACTCCAAGAAGGGCATTGAGGTGCTGGAGCTCATCTAGAGGAGGGCAACGGAGCTGGGGAAGGGGCTGGAGAACAACTGTTATGAGGAGCATCTGAGGGACCTGGGGTGGTTTAACCTGGAGAAGAGGAGGCTGAGGGGAGACCTCATCACTGTCTAAAACTGTCTGAAAGGAGGTTGTGGTGAGGTGGGTGTTGGTCTCTTCTCTGAATTAAAAAGTGATAGGACAAGAGGAAATGGCCTCAAGTTGCACCAGAGGAGGTTCAGATTGGATATTAAGAAGAAATTCTTTACTGAAAGAGGGGTGAAGCACTGGCAGAGGCTGCCCAGGGCAGTGGTGGAGTCACCATCCCTAGAGGTGTTCAAAAACCTGTAGCTGTTGCACTTTGGCACATGGTTTAGTGGGCACAGTTGGGTTGGGCTGACAGTTGGGCTGGATGATCTTAGAGCTCTTTTCTATCATCCAGGCACATGACCTTCATCTTGCTTGGCAACCCATTTAGGTGGGATTATCCCAGGCTGTGCACAGGAACTCAGCCTTGTTTTCCAAAAGGGACTTGATCTATAATGAGATGTGATTTTGAGGTTGCACATTGTTAGCTGGAAGAAACAATCCAACCCTGGCAAAAAAAAACAGGCTGGATAAAGTCATCAAGCTCATCTTTTCCCCACATCAGTAATTTCCACCCTGAAAGTAACCCATGTCTCCCTGTGGAATCTGCTCAGCCTGAGCTGAGCAGGTGAGGCTCAGAACAGGAGTAAAACTTTTTATTGCCCATTAAAAAAGAACAAACCCTCTTCTGGTGATGCCACTTCCCCTGCAGTTGTTGCTTTGTAAAGAGAAGTCCCTGCTTCGCAGAGGAAGACCTCGGTAGCAATTTGGGGGAGTCACTAAACTAAACCACAGCTGTCAACCTTTTGCTTCTCCACGATGGTGGGCTGGATCTCCAAGGGTACCAAGTGCAAGGCAGTTATTCCTGGATTTAGGAACCTGAAGGTCAGTGCCAAAATGGGCTAATAAAGACTTGAGTGCAGGTGATTGCTACCTGCAGTGATCTCCTGGTGGTCTTTCCTCCATGCCTGAGGCAGCAGATGCTTCTCTCTTTCATCACACCACTAATATTCACATTTAGGCATAATTGCCTAAGGTGGTGGTTGTATGAAGAAGGGTGCTGTGAGGGAAGGAACCTGGGGGACCTCTCCTCTGTAACCTCTGTCAGCAAAGAGATGGAGGAATTAGAGGATTTATGGCCTTTAATGGCAATTGACTAAGCCAAGATGAGCCTTCATAGCTGGAG
Organism: Dromococcyx pavoninus; assembly: GCA_033558185.1. Taxonomy (NCBI): domain Eukaryota; kingdom Metazoa; phylum Chordata; class Aves; order Cuculiformes; family Neomorphidae; genus Dromococcyx; species Dromococcyx pavoninus. The sequence goes on from JAUMJL010000253.1 coordinate 579,168, forward strand.
AAGAGCTTCCCTTGCCACTGTAGGTGGGTGGGAGCATTATATTTGGGTGGAATGCATTAAAGCCTCTTTCTCCTACAGATGAATGACTCTCCAGGCTGTGTGCTGACTCCAGGAACCACGAAGGAGCTTCTTCCCAAGGAAAATGAGAATGTTGTATGCCCAGATCCTTGCCCTGGTGGTGGCTGTGGGGCAGTACAGAGCTGTGGCCGTTCATGAAGGTATGTCACAAGTAGCTAGGGGTGATGCTGAGACTCATCAGGGAGAAGAAGACCTTTTCCAAGCAGGTGTTTCTGCTGGTGGCATGGATACACACAGATGCTCTCATGGTGGAACCGTAGTGCTGATGCCTTTAAGTTCTGCATAAAGTCCTTTTAGTTTGGGATCATCTGGCTAACAGAGCATCTCAGCTGGCCCCAAAAGCCAGGCAGGACCTAAGGTTTGTGGGGAAATCAGGGCTCTGCTCAGTGTCTTCCCTCTCATACTGTTCCACCTCCTCTGCTCCAGAGGAAGATGAGGAGAAAGGGAAAACATGTCCCCTCCTGATTCCATTTCTGATCTCCAAAAGCTGGTACAAGCCACCACACAGAGAAAAGACCTCAAGAAAGCCTTGAAATCTCCTGTTACTCTTTAGAGAGTTGAGATGGCACAAGGACTCCCCTTCTCCCTGGATCCTCACTGCCTTTGCAGGCCTACAAAGAGCTTTTGGGGAGAAGGAGACAGAGCCAAAAGGCAGGAGACAAAAAGACCCCAGAGAAGAGCCTCCTGCATGATCCATGGAATGTCTCTGTATCCTCAGAGTCCTGCAGGAGGGGGAGACTCCTTGTGAGCAGCCTAAAAACCTAATCCAGAGCCGCCAAGACTGTCATAGTACTGGGAAAGAGCCAGTGGGTCCTCCCTCTCTGAATTGTTCTGCAGCAACAAGCCCCCAGGCCTTGAAGGTATAAATTCTTTTGGGCTGGATCCAGTAAATTCAAGAAGGAGTTAATGGAAGCTTTGGCATCAGCTACAAAATTAACTTGATTAAGTTCCTGTCCATCAATTAAGCCAATATACTTGACTATAATTCTATTTAATTCAAGGCTGGGAACAGGGCAATAAATCAACGTTTACAGATGTCTCTGGCAAACCAGTGATTGATGAAACCTGGTAATTTGGGAGGTGCATGGAAAATTTCAAATAAAATCATATCCCCCTGTGATTAATATAGCTGTCTGGGTTGGTATTTTCTCCAGAAGGTACCAATCCAAATATGCTCAGCATCCCATGTTTCAGATGACAGCTTCAGGTACCTGATCCAAGCAGCAAACACTCGTGGGTCTCATGGCCAAGCTGGGCCCCTCTGGAAAGGTGCTGAGCTCCTGGCTGAGCATCCCACAGAATGGGCTCTGGTCACCCCTTTATAGAAAAAAGGGAAGGGATTGTGCCCCTGTGTTCAGCACTGGGGGGGCTGCACCTTGATTGTTGTGTTAGGTTTGGGGTCCCTCAGTACAAGAAAGATATTGAGGGGATGGAGCACGTCCAGGGAAGGGCAATGAAGCTGGTGAAGAGTCTGGAGAACAAGGGTTGTGAGGAGGAGGGAACTGGGGTTGTTTAGCCTGGAGAAGAGGAGGCTGAGGGGAGACTTCTTTGCTCTCTACAACTCCCTGAAAGGAGGTTGTGGTGAGATGGGTGTTGATCTCTTCTCCCAAGTAACAAGCAGTGCAATGAGAGGAAATGGCCTCAAGTTGTTCCAGGGGAGGTTTAGATTGGATATGAGGGAAAATTTCTTTGCTGAAAGACTGGTGAAGCATTGGAAGAGGCTGCCCAGGGCAGGGGTGGAGTCACCATCCTTGGAGGGGTTCAAAAAGCATGTAGATGTGGCATTTTGGGCCATGATTTAGTGGGCTTGTTAGTGTTGTGTTGATGATTGGACTGGATGGTCTTAGAGGTCTTTTCCAACTTGAACCATTCTGTGATTATATGACAAAGGAGCACCTTCCTGCCCTATTTAATCCCAAGGAACTCCTGCTTCTTGTCTTTCTTCTCATTATCTCTGGATGCAAATTGTGCAGGGTGAGCAAATCTCCCAGGAGCCAGGCATGGGTGAAGGATGTTCTCTGGGAATTTGGGATGTGGAGAGATAGCAAAGCTCCCTCTGATACCAATGGTATTTTGAGCACATTTTTCAGATCAGGGTCAAAAATTTAGGTGTCCCAGACAAAGCTATATCTGCACTGTCTTGAGTAGCTCCAAGAGGTGGGTGATTTGGGGAGGGCTGATGCATGGCCTTCTTCATCTTATTGAACCTTTGGGATTTTCTTGTTGGTTGTGGCTACCCTGGGAAGCGGTTGAACCATTTCCACCACTTCTGAGGTCAGAGCTGATGACTGGCATTGCCTTTCCTCCAAGTCCTTCTGGAGGAACATCAAGGTCAAAGTCAGGAGGAAGAGATAGATCCAAAATAGAAGCAGCAGCTGGGAAAAGAGCTTGTGGTGAACTACTGTGAGCAGCTGAGCTGCCTCCAAGAAACCCCTGACATCTCAGCTGAAAAGCATTTATGGAGGTTTTGAGAAGGGAAGGGAGGTGTAAACAGAGAGCTCCAGGAGGGAAAATTGAAATAATGGTCTCCCATTTTTGTCAAGCCAAGTGCTTTATATTCCCAGCTGAGTATGAGTGAAACCAGGAGGAGTCAGGCATTATTTTTCTGCAGTAAACAGAACTGTTGAGTTGTGAAGAGCTCAGTGTCAGGAGGTGCAAAACAAGATGAAGAAACCAAAAGCCCTGGGTAACAAAGACCCATCTGCAACTGGCAAATAACCCTCTGTCCTGTTGTGTGGCTGAAGGTGGTTGATCAGGGACACAGCAATGAGGGAGAACACTAAACCTGCATCTTTCTAAGACCTTTGGGGGGCCTGCTTATAGAAATGGGGTAAAAGACAGGCAAATTGAAGATGCTGATCTAAAACAGGCTTTCCATTTGCAGTAGAAGCAGGAGGAACCCAGCTGGCACATCTCCCCACCAAACTGGAACAAATGCTGCAGCCTGGTTGGGTGTGAGTTGGGTCTCCAGACCCAGGCAGTGGCTGGGTAAAGTCCAGAGCAGCAGTGACACAAAATGAAAAACATGTGAAGAGGTTGAGCCCAGTCCTGGTGAGAAAGGTACAAAAAGCCCTCATCCAGAGTCAAGAGAGTCTCCTTTTTAGCAGTCCTACAGTAATAACATGGCATCTGTCTGCAAAGGGAGAGAAACACCAAAGATAATATAACTTTTTAGCATTCCTTGTAGAACTTTCCTTAATTTAAGCATCCCTAAAAATCTTCAGGCTTCTGACAATGAAATATATTTTATTGGCTGCCTAAAGAAAACTAAATTAAATTGAGACTGAGAACTGTAAAGGGAAATATGCCTTGATGTTCATTAAACAAATTTCCCTGTACACCTGTCCCATCCCTGCCAGGTGCCATCAGACAGCACTGGCTCATACAGAAAAAACACTCAGATTGTTTATTCCTTTGCACAAGATTCCTTTTCATGCTTGGGACCACTGGCAAGAGGAGAGCATCGCAGAGCAGAATGCATGGAGCATCCCAAGCTCTCTCCATGAAAGACTGGAAGATCCGAGGGCTGCAGCACCTCCCTGTGAGGGCAGGCTGAAAGAATGGGGGATGTCCAGTCTGGAGAAGAGAAGGCTCTGGGGAAACCTTAGAGCAGCCTCCCAGGACTGAAAGGGGCTACAGGAAAGCTGGGGAGGGGCTCTTGATCAGGGATTGTAGGGATAGGATGAGTGGGAATGGATTTAGACTGAAAAATGGGAGATTGAGATGAGATTTTAGGAAGAAATGTTTTCCTGTGAGGATGGTGAGGCCCTGTCACAGGTTGCCCAGAGAAGCCATTGATGCCCCATCCCTGGAGGTGTTCAAGGCCAGGTTGGATGGGGCTTTCGGCAACCTGATCCAGTGGAAGGTGTCCCTACTCACGTCAGGGGGATTGGATCTGGATGGGCTTTAATGTTCCTTCCAACTGACACCATCCTATGACTGTTTTAGTTGGTTTGTGGCTGGCAAAGCCGTGTCTGTGTGGGTGTCTCACAGTGGCTCTGGAGACTCTGATGGCAAAATGCTCAGCGTCTGTGGTGGGGTGAGAGCTGCCATGTTCCTGTATTCCAGCTGTGTGTGGCTCAAGTGTCAGTGTCTGCCTCTGGGCATATGAAACCCCCTGGTGTCCCCTCACTTCACAGAATCACAGTATCATAAGGTTGGAAAGGACCTCTGAGATCATCGAGTCCAACCTATAACCCAACACTAACACCAACACAACACCAACCATCATCTAAACCATGGCACTCAGTGCCTCATCCAGTCTCCCCTTAAACACCTCCAGGGTCGGTGACTCCACCCCCTCCCTGGGCAGCTCATTCCAATGGCCAATCACCCTTCCAGTGAGGAACTTTTTCCTCACATCAATCCTAAACCTCCCCTGACAAAACTTGAGTCCATGCCCTCTGGTTCTGTCACTGGTCACCTGAGAGAAGAGACCAACCCCTGCCCGACTACAACCTCCTTTCAGGTAGCTGTAGAGAGCAATGAGGTCTCCCCTGAGCCTCCTCTTCTTTAGACTAAACAGCCCCAACTCCCTCAGTCACTCCTCACAGGGCTTGTGCTCCACCCCCTTCACCATCTTCGTTGCCCTCCTCTGGACACATTCCAGTATCCTGACATCTTTCCCAAACTGGGGGGCCCAGAACTGTACACAATATTCCAGATGAGGCCTGACCAGTGCTGAGCAGAGGGGGACGATAACTTCTCTGGTCCTGCTGGCCACACTATTCCTGATGCAGGCCAGAATGCCATTGGCCTTCTTGGCCACCTGGGCACACTGCTGGCTCGTATCCTCCAGAGCTGCATGCCTTGGTGGATCTGCATCTCAGTGTTTGTGCTTCAGATGAGAAAATTCCCTGGGTGGGAACAGCAAAATGAGGAATTAGGAGAAATGAGAAATTAAAGAGCTTGTCCCTGTGGGAAGCCCATGGTTCCCAATTCATTTGTGGAATGCTTTGGGTTGGAAGGGACCTTTACGGGTCATCTAGTCCAACCCCCCTTGCAGGAGCAGGGACATCTTCAATTAGATGATGTTGCTTCTTTTGGGCTAAGCGTAGTCTCTCTTCCTTATCTGTAGTATCTCGGGGGTCCATGTGACTCAGAGGGGTTTATCTCCTGGCTGGCTCTTTTCATGATGTGGGATGAGCCTTCCTGCCCCTCTTCTCCCTCAGCCTGCAGGACGGCGGAGGTGGCTGACGTTTTGTTCCTGGTGGGGCAGTCAAAGGGCACGGGGAGGGAGAGCTCCCGGCTGGTCAAGGACTTCATCGGCAGCATCGCCCGCTCCTTTGAGAATGTGGGGATGGGCAAAGGAGGCATCCGGCTGGCGGTGGCACTCCACGGGGAGAAACCAAGGTAGGCCAGTCCATCCCCTACCACCACCACCTGCCTTCCTATAGCCCTGTAGCTTCAGATGGGCACCCTTGTCTGCGTGGTTAATGACCTCTTGCTGCTCTGCTGAACCATTTCAAGGGCAGAGCAAGAGTTCAGCCTCCAGCAGTGTCACTGGAGTGTAGAAGTGCTTGGTCATGGGGAACTCTTTCAGGACAGGAAGGCTGACAATGAATGCAGCCACAAGAAATTTCCCACCATCCAATTTTAGATTGCATTTTATGGCAACAGGGCTCTGGGGCTCATACTTTGGGCTCCCTCCAGCACTGTGAAGACTCCTTGCCTGCTTATGAGTCTACTGTGACAAGCTCAATGTCAACACTACTGCTGGTCATTTCCATTAGCAATGCATCCTTGCTGTAACAATAGAGCTTTCGTGCTCCTTTTTTGCTTATATTCCCCCATTTCTCATTCCCAGGATGAGTATTGAGCTCTCAGATTACGTGACCATGGAAGAAATGCTGGTGGCAATCCAGAATCTGTCCCTCAAAGGGGGCAGCTTGAAAACAGGGTCAGCTCTGGCATTTTTAGCTCACCTGGACATGCTGCGAGAGGATGCAGCGAAGGTAAGTGACCCGTGATGGCTTCTCTGGGGTCATCCTAACTTCACCTGAAGACACGAATGAGCTGGTTGGTTTTTATGCATCCTATCTGATATTTTGGCTTGTGGTTGAGGTACCTCCTTTAGGACCTCATTCAGCTTCAGGTCACTTTATCCAGGTCACTGTATACCAGGGGGTTGGATTGGATGAATAGGATGAGAGCAGCCCTGAAGAGAAGGACTTTGGGTGCTGGTTGATGAGAAGCTCAACATGAGCCGGCAACGTGCGCTCACGGCCCAGAAGGCCAACTGTGTCCTGGGCTGCATCCAAAGCAGAGGGACCAGCAGGGTGAGGGAGGGAATTCTGCCCCTCTGCTCTGCTCTTGTGAGACCCCACCTGGAGTCTTACATTCAATTCTGGAGTCCTCAGCACAGGAAGGACATGGAGCTGTTGGAGCAAGTCCAGAGGAGGCCAGAAAGATGATCCAAGGGCTGGAGCACTTCCTGTATGAGGACAGGCTGAGAGAGTTGGGGTTGTTCAGCCTGGAGAAGAGAAGGCTCCAGGGAGACCTTAGAGCAGCCTTCCAGTACCTGAAGGGGGCTATGGAAAAGCTGAGGAGGGGCTCTTTGTTGAGGAGTGCACGGATAGGATGAGGAGGAATGGTTTTAAGCTGAAAAAGGGCAGGTTTAGATGAGATCTTAGGAAGAAATGTTCTCCTGTGAGGGTGTGGAGGCCCTGGCCCAGGTTGCCCAGAGAAGCTGTGGCTGCCCCATCCCTGGAGGTGTTCAAGGCCAGGTTGGATGGGGCTCTGAGCCCCCTGATCCGGTGGGTGGTGTCCCTGCCCACGGCAGGGGGGTTGGAACTGGGTGGGCTTTGAGGTCCTTTCCAACCCAAACCATTCTATGATTCTATCTTCAGAGGTCCCTTCCAATCCCTACCATTCTCTGATTCAGTGATTAAGACAAGGAGACAGGTTGTGGTGCTGATGCCTGTAGCTGTTGCTGATACTCTGCACACATCTGCTCTTGTCAGTGGCACTGCAGTTGGCATCTTGCTTGAAATCCAGGCACACTGATCTCTCAAGCATCAGTTCTGGGTCACCAGTTGCTTTAGATAAATTTTTTTGAAGACTATTTTCTTCATCATAAGTTTGGAAAAGACCTCCAAGATCAAGTCCAACCATCAGCCCAACCCCATTGCGCCAACTAAACCGTGCCCCAAAGTGCCACATCTACACATTTTTAACACCTCCAGGCATGGGGAGTCCACCCCTGCCCTGGGCAGCCTCTGCCAGTGCTTCACCACTCTTGCAGTAAAGATATTTTTCTTTATATCCAATATAAACCTCCCTTGGAGCAGCTTGAGGCCATTTCCTCTCATTCTGTCACTTGTTACTTGGGAAAAGAGACCAACACCTCACTCCAACTTCCTTTTAGGTGGTTGTAGACTGCAATAAGGTCTCCCCTCAGCCTCTTCTTCTCTAGACTAAACAACCCCCATTCCCTCAACTGCTCCTTATAGGACTTGTTCTGCAGCTCTGCTCCTTCCCAGCTCATGGACATGAAAGCTGATTTCAATTCAATAACCCTGGAGGTGTGGCTTATCAAAGGATTTATTTTCAAGAGCCCATTGCTTAAGAGAAAGGGACTTCATCCAAAGCCTGGCTTTGTGAAAATCCTGCAGCTGTCTCTGTGACCTCCTCATGTTATACTCTTTCATTCTCTCTTATGCCTGTTCTTGAAGGTGGTTGTTCTGATTACGGATGGGAAATCCAGCGACTCAGTTGAAGACAAAGCCCAAGTCCTGAAGGACAGGGGGGTGACGGTGTTTGCTGTAGGTACGTATGGACATTGCCACCACACACTGTGTGTGCACCAACACCCAGTCCATGCTCTGGGGAAGATTCCTGATGCACGACACCCCACTCATCTAAAACCTGCACCCATCCCCAGGCTCAGCCACTACAGGAAAGTTACATCTGTGCTGTGCTTGGGTACTTGTTGTTGTTGTCAATAGTTGATTTATTCAGCAGAAATCTGCAGGTTTGCATCTGTCAAAACTACTTGGGAATTCAGGAGTTCAATAAATAGTTCCATGAAAGTAAAAAATGTTTTGATGTGACATTTTCCAAAATGAAATGGTTTTACTTTTGAAGGTTTCTTGTAATGGGGTTCAGAGACCGACTTCAGCTACGTTAAAAATGTCCATCAGAATAAATCCATGGGCAAGGAGAGGTTTCAGTGCTCCTCCACCCCCAAGAGCTAAATATAGCCATTTATTGCAAGTCAGATCCTTCCCTTCACCAAACATTTCAGGGGAGAAGAAGGAGGTGGTGGTGGTGTTTCATTATAGAGAGCAACCAGGTTAATTTGTACCAATGTGAAGTGAAAGTTAGGGCAGGGTTGGTTTCTTGGGGGGGGGGGTTCCCCTCTTTTTTTAAATTCAGCCACAGGAAAACCCTGCAATTTTCACACAGCTTCCCATTGTCTGCTCATCCATCAGAAAAGCAGATATGTCTCTGTATCCAATGGGAAGCATTAGGCAAGATCCTGCCATGTTCCTTCTGGAGTCCCCAACATAAGAAGGACGTGGAACTATTGGAACAGGTCCATAGGAGGCCGTGGGAAATGATCCAAGGGCTGGAGCACCTCTGCTGTGAGGACAGGCTGAGAGAGTTGGGCTTGTTCAGCCTGGAGGAGATGAGAAGACTCTGGGGTTACCTTAGAGCAGCCTCCCAGTACCTGAAGGGGCTTCAGAAAAGCTGGGGAGGGACTTTTTCCAAGGCTCTGGAATGATGGGATGAAGGGGAACGGCTTTTAATTGGAAGGGGGAAGATTGACACTAGGCATTAGGAAGAAATCCTTCACGATGAGGGTGGTGAGGCACCAGCACAGGTTGCCCAGGGGGGTTGTGGCTGCCCCATCCCTGGAGGCATTCAAGGCCAGGTTGGGTGGGGCAGCCTGTTCTGTTGGGAGGTGTCCCTGCCCATGGCAGGGGGGTTGGAACTGGATGGGCTTCAAGGTCCCTTTCAACCCAAACCATTCTATGGTTTCTGTTCACTCTCATCCTACCTCTCAGCCCATCAGCAGCTGAATCCCCAGGGGCAATCTCTAATGTGCCTCTAGAGAAGACCTTGGCTTCTTTTCCCTGATGAAAGAGGCTCCATTTGCTTCTCATCTGCTTCTCACTGCCCATCCAGCTTGGGACTCCACCACTTGTTTCATCCTTTGCCATGGGCTGTGGGACTCCAAAGCTGGTGTAAAACTCAAAAGCCCTTGACAGCCCTTGTCAATGCCTGGCCTGCCCCGCAGATGGTGTCCCACTTTCCTCTTCTTTTCTTCATCTAGGGATTAAGGATGCTGACAAGAATGAACTGAACAAAATAGTTTCAGAACCCACTGCAGAGCATGTGCTTTATGTTGAAGATGTCCACCTGCTCCACACTGTGGTCCCCAAACTCTCTCGAAGGCTCTGTTTCACTGCTTCAGAGCCACCACGGCCCATCAAGCAGAGTGTGCAAGGTGAGTCAGGGCTCTCCTTTTGTCCTGCTTTCCACCTGCTCAAACCAGCCCCTTCCCAGTCCCTGGATGTGCCAACCACGCCATGGAGATGAACCTCCCCTCTGTTCCTCACAAGGGAGCTTTGGGGGTTGGATGACCCTAGAGGAGCAGCCAGCTCGTGGAGCATCTATTGCCTGGGACAGTGGTCCTGTGGATTTTGCTTGTGTTCACATCTCCATGGCTTGTTTGGTGATACCAAACCCTAAAAGTCTTGCTACTTGTTCAAATCAGAGGAGCAGCAATGGGCTGGGGCAGCTTTTCTGCCCCTTGGGGACTTCCACCATGGGCCCCTCATGGTGAACTCCGGTCGCACAGCTCAGGGTCTTAGGAAGAACTTCATTCCTTGCAGAAGATGCAAAGAGCAGCCAAAGAGATCCCCAGAGAGATCTAAATCTCTCCCCAAAGAGAAATTGATATTGCAGTGAAACCCGAGGTGGTGGCTGTGAACTCCTGGCCCCATCTTGGCACATAGACTTGGGAGATGATGAGTTAAAAGCCTGGGAGAACTTCATCTGAGTCCTTAAAGGGTCTTTTTTGTTTTGCTTTCTCTATGGTTCTATAACACTTCAGGGCTTCCTGTTGCGTTTCATGGAGAGTTTAAGCTTCCAGATGGACTCTCCTGTGGTGGCAGCAAGGAGAAAGGCAGGAAGGAGCTGATGTCCTGCGCATTAAGGAGGTGTTCACAGGGAGAATGTAGCCAGAAAGAGTTTTGTTTTCCCTTCTTGTGCTGTCAAGCAGTTTGCTAAAAGAAAACCTGCTTGAGCAACTCTGGCCTGCAAACAGCTCCCAGCTGCCTGCTCTCCACCTGACTTGAGTGCCATCCGTACCCAAGGCTTTCTCTGCATTCCATGTGTTGGCTCCACCAATGAACACCTTGTGCTGGAACCATCATGGTTCAAACCAAAGGCCTTTCCTTTCTCTTTTTGCAGCTGAGAAGGTCATCAGGCCCCGGGATTTGCACGTCAGTGAGCAGAGCCACAGCTCCCTGCGACTCACGTGGATGCCAGCTACAGGCAGGGTGATGGGGTACCACGTCCACCTGCATCCCTTGCTGTCTTTGGGGCAGCCACTTTTGGAAGACCAACAGCAGGTAGAGTTGCATTCCCATTTTCCAGAGCACCAGTTGCAGGTCCTGGTGTTAGGAGTCAGACCCCTGCTGAGGCTGCTGATGGCACAGCCTGCTTAGGAGTTGGCACCTTCTCCCTCAGCCGTGCCCATCACAGCCCAGTGCATGAATTCCTGAAGGTCTATAGATAGACCATTGGGTGTGCAGTTGTGTCAATTCCTTGTGCTAATTTTGGCATTGCTGCTGTGATGAGATGGAGTTTCTGGGGGTGATGGGAGGGGAAGGTAGGGTGGAAGAAGGATGTGGCTTGAACTGGCACTAAGAACAGGTCAATAGGAAACTTTCTTTCTCTTTACCTCTGATACCACCTCTCAGATAAGCCCATCGAGCTTCCATAGCAGCATCCCCTGTTCCTCTTGCTGCCAAGATTCTTCATCTTGCCTACAGGAAAGCTGGGAGGGGGCACTTTATCAGGGAGTGCAGGGATAGGACAAGAGGGAGAGGTTTTAAGCTGACAGAGGGGAGATTTAGATGAGATCTTAGGAGGAAATGTTTTCCTGTGTGGGTGGGGAGGCCCTGTCAGAAGTTGCTCAGAGAAGTCGTGGTTGCCCCATCCCTGGAGGTGTTCAAGGCCAGTTTGGATGGGGCTTTGAGCAACCTGATCCAGTGGGAGGTGTCCCTGTGCATGGCAGGGGGTTGGAACTGGATGGGCTTTAAGGTCCCTTCCAACCCAAACCATTCTGTGATTCCATCTTGGTGAGATCTCCCCATGTTTAGGTTTTGGATTTGCCCTGTTGAGGGATGCTGCCATGTGTGCCACCTCACTAAGGTTCTGCTTGGTCACTGCACAAAGTCTGAGAGCAAGATTGGAGGATAGAAGATGTGTGCCTACAGGCTTTGATTTCTAATAATAGATCAAAGCTATGAAAGCATGAATTATTAATGTTAAGATTATTAATTGTATTAATTATTAAGATTGTATTTAAGAAGAATGATCATCTTTGGCTGTTTCAGAATCTCATAAGAACATATTGAAAGTGCACAAGTTGTTTCCATCTCTCTTGCCCTCAGGTTACATTGAAATTTCCCTCTGTGAGCTTAAAAGAAACTTTCTTTGCCAAAGATTGATTGATTTTCCTCCTCTTTTTAAGATTATTTGGGACCATTCTTATTCATGGTCTTGTTTCCATGGATTTTTTGCTGGGCTGACTCATGAAACCCACTGTTGGTGCTCTCCTGTGTTAATGCTGTGTCCAGTGTGACCCCAGAGATCATTTGAGGATCACAGTGTTCTGACTTAGTGCATCTGAAGAGGTTTCTGCTCATGGGAGTCACCTTGCATCAGAAGCCAAGCCTCCTGCTCCTAATCCTTTGTAAACATGGGGGTCTTCTACCCCCCATGGGAGTGTAATGATGTCCTTTGTCTCCCTGTGTGACAGGTTGTGGTGGATGGGGACAAAACCACCGTGCTGGTGACTGATCTGAAGCCTGACACCAAGTATATCTTCACGGTGAGGGCCATCTATGCAGATGTTGTTGGGGAGTCAGCAACTGTCAAGGGCAAAACAAGTGAGTGTCTCCCCTGTCATCCCTGAGTGCTCCTTGTCTTTGTGGGCACAGGAAAACCCACACCCCAAAACCATACATGTGAGGGGTGGATGGGCAGGAGGAACACCAGCTCAGATGTCCATGGTGTGGGATACAGGGTTGTGAGTGGTTTGAGGGTAACCCATGTGCTAAACCCACTTCAAATCCGAGGGTGTAACCTGCTGATGGCTCCCATCTTATAATTTAATAATCACCAGGATTTAATGAATCCAGTCTGGAATTCAGTTAGCGTAACACCCACACACCTGGGAGGAGAAAGCTTTTGGAGACCATGGATTGAGAAACACAGCCCTGAGTTTTATGGAGAGAAGTGTATTCTAAACACCTTGTTTCAGAAGCTGGTGCTCCAAAAGGTTTGGGTTGGCACCAAGCATGTGCTTAGGGCTTCATTTCACTCATGATGAACACTAAGGTGGGATAGAATCATAGAATCACCTGGTTGGAAAAGACCTTTGAGATCATCGAGTCCAACTGTGCCCGTCCACTACTTAAACATGTCCCTAAGGAGCTCCTCAACCTATCTTTTAAACATCTCCAGGGATGGTGACTCCAGCACCTCCCTGGGCAGCCTCTGCCAGGGCCTGACCACCCTTTCAGTGAAGAAATTTTTCCTGATATCCAGTCTAAATCTGCCCTGATGCAACTTGTGGCCATTGCCTCTTGTTCTGTCACTTGTGAGAAGAGACCAGTGTTCATGGCCTTGAGGAAATGCCCCAAGTAGTGATCTCTGGTCCCATGCAATGACCTAGGCTTCCTCTGGATTGCAACTTTCCATGTTAAATTCCTTTGCCACCAGGTGTCATTACAGCCAGACAATGTTCTTGGAAGCAAAGGAGCAAACTCACTCTTGGCCAAACCCTGGAGACCAATCCCTGGGTTAGATGCGATGGATGAAGTCATCCCAGATGTCTCAGCACAACTTCATGGGTTTTAAGGGTTTCAGGGGTGCAAATTCCACTAATTCCACTTCCCTCCTATTTGGGGTGAAGCACCAACTCTGTTTTGCCTCAGGGGTTTTGAATAGAATTATTCTTTTCTTCCTTGCCTTTGTTTCTTTCCCCACCTCCTGCAATGTCTCAGATTGTTTGTCTTCTTGAGGAAGGATCTCCAACAGGATGAAACCTCAATGGGGTTGACTCATATGTACATGCCAGGAATGGCTTTAAGGGTGGAAATAAAGCCATTTGATCTCTTCTTTTATTATCCCCAAACACAAAGCCAGAGGCAGAAGCTGTAAATCTCTTCCGTGGCTGACTGGATCAAAATGGGTTCCTCTTTGTAGGAGTTGCATCCATCAGGCATGAGCAGAGTTTGATTCTTGTGTCCTTGCTCAGGCTGCATGAAACCACCATGGAGTTTGCTCTGCTCAGGAGGAAATACCTCGTGGGGAGGTATTTCACAGTTCCCAACACCATTCAAAGAGGAAGCCCACAAATATTCTGCTTTGGGGGGTTTCAGCTCACTTTTCAAGCAGGTGGGGTTTGGTGGATGGTTGCTTTTGAGGAGTCACCTGAGAGAACAGGGAGAATGGGTGCTGCTCCCCATTGTGTCCTTAAAAGCAAAAGGTCTTCCAATGGTCCTTGCAGTGGCACTTTATTACACCACTGTCACATCATTTTCTCCAACATTTTTGTGCTCCAAAGCACCTGTGCCTCCAGTCACGAACTTCCGGGTGATAGAAGAAGGACTTTTTAGCTTGAAGGTGGCTTGGACACCTCCACTGGGCAAGCTGGAGGGCTACAAGGTCTACATACCCAGAGGTGAGTTCAGATTTTATTCATTTTTCTTGGAGTTTGCCTTAAAAGGAGCAATGACCCAAGGACAAGAAAGGTGATATTTTGTCCAAGGAAACAGAGCTCTTTTTGTCCAATGCCAGAGCTCTTTGTCCAAGAGTTCCTGGCATTGCTCTGGAAGGAAGCCAGGTTAGCTTCTCCCAGATAGCATGATTCTTCCAGGATGGAGGAAGAGATTCATCTGGGGGACTTGCTTTTGAAGAGATTCATCTGGGGGACTTGCTTTTGAAGGACAAGATGGGGATGATGCTGTAGATGCCTTCTACCTGTTTGCATTGTCACATCCAGCCCTGCCCTGGATGTTGCTGATACTCAAGTGTCTGCTTTGATGTGAATGTGGGGTGAGTTCAAGCCTTCAGTATGGCTCACACTCACCTCTGTGTGATCTGGAGAGCTGGGGACAGTATGGATATGTCAAACCCTAGCTAGAAGTGTAACCATCAGCAGCATCGTGGTTTGGGACCCTTCAACCATGCTCTTGCATGAGATCCTCTGCATGCATTTCACAGTGTAGTGAAGATGTGGCCATGGGCTGCAGAGCTCAGGCAATGGAAAGGCTTCACCATCACTCTTCTTGATTTTGCAGCCAACAGACCAGGAATGATGTACGAGCAGGTTCTGCGTGGTGACATCTCTTCCCACGTGCTGGATAACTTGCAGGAGGACAGGGAATACAACATCAGCATCTATGCAGTGTACCCCGAGGGGCCGAGCCAGCCCGTGACTGCTGTGGGGAGAACATGTAAGAGGTTTGACTCCAGTTCTGGTCCCTTCTTGCCCCAGGCACTGCATTCACACCCTTTGCAGTCAATAAGCACCTCACAGTTGGTGGGTGTTGCAGAAACCTGTGCATTAAAGGGAGAGTGTTCAACAGGTCCTTCCTAACTCCAACCTTGAGCCCAGCTTTTACCCCATCATATGCACGGACATGGACACCTTCAAACCCGGCCAGAGGAGGCCACGAAGATCTGAGGGCTGGAGCACTTCCCATATGAGGACAGGCTGAGAGAGTTGGGGTTGTTCAGCCTGGAGAAGGGAAGGCTCTGGGGATACCTTAGAGCAGCCTTCTAGGACTGAAAGGGGCTCCAGGAGAGTTGGGGAGGAACTCTTGATCAGGGAGGGCAGGGATAGGATGAGGAGGGAGTGGTTTTAAGCTGAAAGAGGGGAGATTGAGATGTGGTCTTAGGAAGAAATGTTTTCCTGTGAGGGTGGGGAGGCCCTGGCCCAGGTTTCTCAGAGAAGCTGTGGCTGCCCCATCCCTGGAAGTGTTCAAGGCCAGGTTGGATGGGGCCTTGAGCACCCTGATCCAGTGGGAGGTGTCCCTGCCCATGGCAGGGGGTTGGAACTGGGTGAACTTTAAGGTCCCTTCCAACCCAAACCATTCTATGATTCTGTGCAACACCATCACACAGCTTGGGAGGAAGGGCAGGAGATCTGCCAGGGCCTCACTTTCTCTCCTATTTTGCATCCACACGACACAAAGCAGGTGAAGTTGGCGCTTTAGAAGCATTGATTTTGGAATGCTCACAGATGTGGTTGTTTTCACCACTGCTTGTATGAGATGCCTTCAACCTGTCAGGCAGAGCAGGTCTCCTTGGAAATCCCTCTCCCTCTGACAGATGGGCTGGAGGAACAGTGACGCAGGGAAAGCAGCCAGCAAAGTCCTCCACTGACAAGTAGGTGCTCTGAAAAGTTTGCTCCCTGTCCTCCTTGCAGTGAAACTCCTGCCTGTGAAAAGCATCTTGCTGCAGAATGAGACCACTGACACTCTCCAAGCAAGGTGGAGCCCTGTCTGGGGAGCAACGGGATACAGGCTCACCTGGACATCAGCAGGTAGAGACTCAGGAGCGGGGTGCAGGCATCATCAGTGGGCAGGGAGATGGAGAGACAGGAGCTGTGATGTCCTCAAGATATTGGGTGCACTGACACCTTCTGTGTCCACACATGCAACAAGAAATTGGAGGAAAACAGGGGGTTTGGGGTCTGTGGGTGGTTTTAAGAGTCTTCTCAACATGGTCTTAGTGGCGGATTTACTGGACCTGAGTAGGTCTGGAAAGAGTTAATGCCTGGAGAGAAGCTGGTAAAGTATTTCACACAGAGCTGTGCATCCCAGAGCATCTGAATTTACCCCCTTTTTGGAGCAGCTGGTTACAAACTGGAAGTGCCTGTGCTTGTTGCTTTTCTCTCTATAGCACTGAGCCCCGGGTTTGTCCTCCAGCATCCCAGAAGACATCCTCGTTCTCAGACAAACTTTGGTGTCTAAAGACAGATCTTCATTTGCAACTGGAGCCTCTCCCCTGCCCTGAACCCAAACGTTATTCTATTGCTGGTGTGGGGGAGCAGAAGTTAGAAATTCAAGTTTGATGGCGTATTTTGGCCTTGGGAGATGGATGTTTCTGGGGTTCAAAGATGAGATGGGATGTCAGGGACACCTGGGCTCCATCTCAGGCTTTGAATAAACAGCACACTTTCCTCTGGCTCAGTTCCCCTGGTTATGAAATGAGGAGACGTCTCCCACCAGAGCGGGGGTGGGTTTTAGTTGGAGAACAGCTAGAACAGCTCTGAAGGCTATCAGAAGGGGAAATTCTTTACAGGGAAGAGATGAAACTGATTTTATTGTTTTGTAATGAATGATTCCCCAGAAAAAAAATCACAGGACGTGCCAAAAGTCAGCTGTTTACTGACTTCTTGCTTGATACTTACTCCAGGTTGTTCAGCCTGGAGAAGAGAAGGCTCTGGGGGAGATCTTATAGTGGCCTTCCAACACCTGAAGGGGCTCCAGGAAAGCTGGGGAGGGATTTTTTACAAGGGCCTGGAGTGATAGGATGAAGGAGAATGGCTTTAAATTGGAAGGGGGAAGATTGAGATTAGACATTGGGAAGAAATTCTTCATGATGAGGGTGGTGATGCCCTGGCACAGGTTGCCCAGGGAAGCTGTGGCTGCCCCATCCCTGGAGGTGTTCAAGGCCAGGTTGGATGGGGCCTTGAGCAGCCTGGTCTGGTGGGAGGTGTCCCTGCCCATGGCAGGGGGGTTGGAACTGGATGGGCTTTAAGATCCCTCCCAACCCAAACCATTCCATGATTCTGTGATCCTGGCGCAGCTGTCCCAGACACTGGAGAGATTGGATTTTTCTTCTCTCTCTTCTAAGAACTCAGACTGTTCTGTCATTCCGTAAAACGGAGAAGAGATAAACGTGACGGAGCGGCTGATGTGGAGAGAAGGTCCACGGCGTGAAGGCTGGGAGAGGGCGGGGGATGGGGCTCGGGATGCTGCTGGAGCAGAAGATGGGGACATGGCACCCTCCAGTGACCAAACTGCAAACGGCAGCCCTCCCCCTCCAAACGCCAAGGTGCTGCTGCCTGCACCTCTCTGCCCCTCTGGAAGGGGGTGTGAACCCCAGGGGCTGCGCTTTCACTCTTCTCCTGCCGCACCTCCCCGAGGAGCTGCGCTGAGAGGTGTAGCCGGGCGGTTTCTACTCCACAGCAAGGATACAGAAATCAGAAAGCATCTTCTGTGGCATTGGTTGGCTTCAGTGTCCGGCGTGGAAGGGAAGGGGACTCCATCACCCAGGGTTTGGCAGAGTGTGGACCCTCTTACAGGACTGCTCATAGACCCAAAGTGACCATTCGTGTGTTGCTGCCTGCAAAGCCCTGAGTTGCCTTCATCTGGTGACCACTCAGGTCTGACCGAGTGGCTGTGGGTTATTTCCTTAAAAGCTGTGGAGGGACTTTTTCCAAGGGCCTGGAGTGATAGGACGAGGGAGAATGACTTTAAATTGGAAGGGGGAAGATTTAGATTAGACATTAGGAAGAAATTCTTCACACTGAGGGTGGGGAGACCCTGGCACAGGTTGTCCAGAGAAGCTGTGGCTGCCCCATCCCTGGAGGTGTTCAAGGCCAGGTTGGATGAGGCTTTGAGCCCCCTGATCCAGTGGGAGGTGTCCCTGCCCATGGCAGGGGGGTTGGAACTGAATGGGCTTTGAGGTCCCTTCCAACCCAAACCATTCTCTGATTTTATGATTTCTACTTGCATTAACTCTTCAATGAAGATGTGTTCTCGTTGCACCAAGCCCTAGCCCTACCATCCTCAGCTTGACCTTGCTGCCCATTTGCAAGCCAGGAGGATGAAATACCTTTCAATCTCATGTAATGATGTGGTTCTCAAGTGGTTCTTTGCATAATTGCCTTCTGCCTTCCCAGACAAGGAGACTCAAGGAGGATGGTCTTCCTTGTTCTCACCCAAGAGCTCAGATATGGTTTCCCTTTGCAGAAGGCAGCATCCAGGACGTGAACCTCAGCAACACCTACAGCTACTACATGATCCAGGGGCTGCAGCCTGGCACAGAGTACACCATCACCATCAACCCCATCTTTGGGGATGTTGAGGGGCCAGTAGTGAGCAGAAAAGCAGTGACAGGTGAGTTCCCCACAGCCAAGCCCAAGAGGACGTGGGTGGAGCTGGGGCTGTGCTGGCAGCACTGAACTGGTGTCATTTGTAGTCACCACCTTGCCTGTCCTCTCGTGCAGGAGGCAGTCTGGATCATCACAGCTTTTGGGGGCCATTTAGATGCTGTTTGGACCTTGATGCAATTGGTGAACTTTGCTCTCTTGCAGTGGCATCAAGCACTGTCCAGATGTTGAAAGTGAGTGAGATATCCATCAACAGTGCTCTGGTCTCCTGGGACTCAGTTGCTGGGGCCACTGGGTACAGAGTGGCTTGGGGTCCTACACCAGGTAAGATCCTCCTCTCCTCCAGCCTGCATCCCCTCCACTTTCCCCTGCAGGATGGGAGGGTCCTGTGGTAGGAATCACAGGGATGGTGGGCGTAGAGGCAGGTTTTCTCTGAGCAGCCTCTCCCACATCTTCAGGGCATGAACTGAAACCAGGAATTTTTCCTGGACCTGTCTGCATTTCCAGGGTCTCAGCAGCAACTTTGTTCAGCCTGACCCCAACCCAATGCATAGAGAAGGAGTCCTGTACCACCTTGCCTGCTCCTCAGGGAAGAGGTGGGGCAGAGACACCCAACACAGAGGCTTTGCAGCTCCGTGGAGGTGCTGGGGAGGGACGGAGCCACCTCTGGACTGCGCCACAGTACTCTGGGTCCTGGATGTGAGAGCTGGTTTGGTACCTTTGGTTCCTCTCAGCTGCTTTGAGTGCTTTAGTCATTCAAATTCCCAAATAAATAACCGCAGGAGAACTCTCTCTCACCCCAGCATGGGTGTCCTCCAACAGAAGTTCAGCTGGGTCAAAGATGCACTGCCAGACAAAACGTGTTGTCTTTCCCAGCAGGCAACAGAGCTGCTCTCCATGCTCTTCAGTCTTTATCCTCTCCTATTTTATCTTCTTTCTCCCAGAGTTCTTTGGCAGAGACCGTCCTCGCCAGCTGGCTCTCAACAGGTCAATCACGACCTACCAGCTCCGCAACCTGGCCCACGACACCGAGTACGTGATTTCCCTCTATGTGCTTTTTGGCTCAGTGGAGGGACCAGGGATCACAACCTCAGCCAGGACATGTGAGTATGGACAGGACATTCATGTAGCCACCAGCACACAACCTTTGCATGGTCAGTTCAACCTTGTATTTTCCTACAAAGACTTTACACTGCGCCTCCTGCAACCCAACCCCACCACCTTCCCCTCATGTTGGGGGCACCGTGGTGGTGGTCCTTCGCCCTCCCAACCAGCTGTGCCTGCTGGGTGGGACCCTGAATCTGAAAGGCTCTGGGTTTTCTGCCTGGGCTTCTTCAGATGCAAACTGGAGCTGATGTGTTCTGCAGTCCATCTGTTCATGTGTTTTGGGCAAGCTTAAAATGCCCAATCTGCATTCACTGGCCTTCAAGGCATCCCAAAATTCAGACCAAAGGCCTGCGTTGTCAAACAGTCCAGCTGGAACGGAGATGAGACCTGGGCAAACTCTGCCATAGGGAGCCAGAGCGAGATAAATCCTAATGTGGTCCCTGCTGCCTGGTGACAAGGTCCATCCTCTAGAATCCTAGAATCCTTAAGGTTGGAAAAGACCTCTAAGATCACCAAGTCCAACCATCATCAAGTCTAACCCTGCCTCAAAGAAGGAAGGACTCCAGAGGGTTGTGCTGGGAGATCAGGTTGTCTGGACAAGAGGCAACAGATGCAAATTCTTCATGTAAAATAAGGAAAGACCCCAGTCTAGTTGATGGCCAGAGCTTGTCCTTCCACCCAACATTCAGGGTTGCTGCATCTTGGAGGGGGAGAGGCAGGAATGCTGAGTGTGGTGATGAGAAAGCAGAGGTGAGGCTTGCACGGTATCAAATGTATCCTTGGAGAGGTTTAAAAGTGGCAGAAGATGACTAGCAACCCTGGAATATAGGATGGAGATAACAGGCTGACCCCTGTGAAGAAGAGTGGGCACAGAAAACACGGTTGTCCAGCACCCAAGGGAGCTGTGGGTGAACATTTCACCCTGCAGGCAGTTTGCAGGCTCTAGGCTGTGGGTCTCATGTCTCCCTGCATCCCTGTGTGTCCTCTGCTGGGCTCCCACCTGGATCTAGCACTGAATATACTCCTCAGTGCTAAGGAGGTAGGGTGTACACATTGCCCAGCAGTGAGGCACCGAGGATAAGCAGAGATACCATTTTTAATCCTTTTACATCATTTTGGCCTCATTAGACTCCCAAGAGGAGCCCTGTTGGACGGTAGTTTGACGTTGTCTTCATCTTGCAGCTCCTCTTGGCTACGTCTCCAATTTCAAGGTGACATCCCACACCAGCACAAGCCTGTCTCTGGCATGGAATGCCGTGGCAGCTGCCACCAAATTCAAAG